>FMWQ01000062.1:0-600000 GCA_900102585.1 Microbotryum saponariae | reverse complement strand
ACTGCAAAGTAACACAGGTCCGCCAGGTGAACCTTCGGGTCCCGTCTAAGAGAGCATTCTCAGAAGGAAAAGTTTCAACTGACCTTTCATGTAGTGTCCAAGTTTGAGGTCCTGCACGAAGGTGAGTCCGACTTGGGTAGTGGTGATGGTGTAAATCTTGAACAGCTGGGAGTGGAATGTTCAAGTCAGGGATTGATCCCAATGCCTAACCCTGCTTCTACGGCGTACCATATTAGCCGATGGATTACCCTTCATCATGTACCCCGCTAGCAATTCGCTCGGAACATTGACTTGAAGCTTTTTTCGAATACTTGGGAATATAGTCAGGAATAAGGCTGTCCCCCAGCTCAAGGTGACTTCTGACTCACCGCGGTGGCACTCATGGCATACACGAATCCGGCGGGTAGAAGAACGAGGCCTCCCAGCAGAGAGGCGATCAGCACTGCCCACACAGGCGTCTTGGTAGGCCATAACTGAGGACTCCCATAGTAAGTCAGCTCCGCGCAAGAGTACCGCGCCACCCCAAAAACAGGCTGGGCAACACTTACTCCTATGGCGAGCATCGCCAGCCCCAGCGCAGCCGTCGCGAATGATGCGTAGACCCAGTCCGGAACGTCGGGATAGGACTTCATGAGTTTGCTATGTATATCCTCCCGCTCGGTCTGGCGCCCCCGTAGCTTCGCCCAGATGTCTCGGCCGTGATAGATCCCCGTGTGTGTCAGCGCTGCCGGCAGAAGAGCGAGGGCGAGGCCGACTGCGCACACGTAGGTCGACGTGAGAAAGAGCGGCGAATACTCAGTGTATGCGGCAGCATCTATGGTCGCCTCATGTTGATTGAAGATTCTGGAGAGATTGTACATCTGACCGTACCGATCAAACACCGCGCTTGCCGATATGGGGAGGTAGTACGTCGACCACACGCCGCTGTAGTACAGGGCCGGCGCGACGATCCAGTTGGTTACCACGAAGCAGCCAAAAATGTTGGCAATCGCCCACCACGGGATGACAAGAGGTGAGGTGATAAAGGCGATCTGAGCCCAGTCGAAGGTGAGCAGAGACATCCCGAGTCCCGTGTTGACCCCGAACAGCTGGTTTACGATCGTGTTATCTGTGGGAGGCATCATCGAGAGGGGGAGGATCAGCTCAAGCTGAAAGGATTATACTAAGTGGAAGCGTATTAAGCACTTGCTTGGAGCTATCCAGCAGACGAAAGAGAAAGCGGAGAGGCCCTGGAAGATGTATCCTTCACGGATGGACGGGAGGTAGTGAAATCAGTCCAGCTAGTTGGAGGAGGTTTTGCCCCTCGCAAGAAAAGTGCGTACCTGGTATCCAGTACCATATTGCCGCACCCACGATGACGTACGTGAACACTCGTAGTCGAGGGATACCCACTGAATCTGGCTCCTCGTCTTCTTCCGCGTGAAAAGTCGCGATGAGGGTTGCCAAGAGCAAATTCTGTGGCCAAAGCAAACTTGCCGGCCAGACGAGGAACCGGCGATACAAGCCCGCGATACCGAACCCGAGTATGCAGGAACTCAGAACGAGCAGGAAATCAAACTGAAAGCTGTACTTGATCTTGTAAAACACTTCGGACGCCACAGAGTAGTTGAGCGCGTAGCTGGGCATCGGCCGGAGCGGGGGCTGGCATCAGTTCACGTGGGTGTGCAATGATCGAGCTTGATGTAAGTCTAACAAGCATCACTCTTAGGCTTACGGGGGGGTTAATCCAACGTTGGCCATCATGACGATCACCGCATGTTCCTTCTGGGAAAACGGACCAGGATTGAGACTTATTGTCGTCCCAAGCCGTAAGCATCGAGGAATGGACCACTCCTTGATCGGCAGCAACATCGCCGAAAGCTTCCCGAGAGGGTATGCCACGATCAAGGTGACGAGAGGAGTGATCGCAGGCTGCCATGTTCCATCTGTAAGTCTGGTGCAGCCTCAAATAGGTGCAGTCTAACCGACTCACTGAGGGGTATCGGAAAGCGAGGAACGTATTGGCACTACCCAGCAAGATGCAAAGGGTCAGGCCGAGGAACCAACTCCGAAACGTGAGCGATGGAATGATGGGGTCGTCCCAGTTGGAGACACTGGCGCGGACTTCAGCGTAGGGTGAGTCCTCTTCGATATCTCCACTGTCGGAAGCCGCGTCAGTGCTCACTTGCACGACCTTTGCGAGGTGGTCGTCGCTACCGGCGCCGTACGAGCTCGACGCATGCGGCTGGTTCGGATGGACGTCGATACTCTCCAAGCGAAAGTTTTGTCTGTCTGACTTTCCCCAGGGCGACGGATTGACACTTTTGCCAAATGGGTTCAATCCGACCTGAGACCCGTCGTGTGACTCTGACTGGAAAGAGGCTTCCGTGTCGCACCTGCGGCCGGTGGATGTGCTCGACCCGAATCCGTGGTGACCGGACAGCGAGTCTTCCGAGTCCGAATTTTGGTACCCGACCCGCAGCCGACCTCCCAGATCTACGCAGAAAGTCGCGTTGTCGAACGCGATATCATTACGAGGAAGCCTATACCCCGCACTTGGCGGTACGCCGCCCGTCGAAGGTCGCGGTGGCCCCTGATGACCATGTGTTCGATCCGAAGGGGCTAGGCCCTCGTCGTGCTCGCGCGAAAAGTTGAGCTGTTTTGGCGGAGTGGAGCGTGCGCTGCCATCAGGGGCAACTGTGATGGTGTCGGGTGTTGGAGGTGAGCTTGGGTGCGAAGGCACCCCCAACGGGATGGAGCGAGTCGGCTGGTCCGCCGTGGACGGTCGAGCGAAGGAGAACATCCCATCATCCGACCCCGAATGCATGTCGTCATCTTCACTGTGGCCGTAGCTACCAACGCCTTGGTCGAGGTTGCGGCGGTCAGAGCGGCTCGTGCTCGGTCGCGGGGCCATGTCTCGAGCTGGTGTCGACGCGTGAGTTTCACCCGCCTACTCGAGGACCGACGAGGTGGAGGGCACGGGTGGCGGAGGGGCAACCTGAGTCCCCGACACTACCGTCTCAGTCCAGACCGTAGAACGACGGAGCAAATGGTCGGGCTCTCCGCACTCGCCTCGGAGCTCGATTATGGAAGGAGAGATAAAGCGCGCTAACTTCTAAGAATCAGGCTAGTGTGATCGCGGTTCAGGGGCACGCGCGAGCGCGCACGTGGCGGACCCGTTCGAGAGGGGCTAAGGGCCCGCGCGCCGCACGCGCTGAACACGGTATGTAGTCTGTAGAGCACCGGTTTCACTCAAAGTGATGCTGTGACCTGTGGTTTTAGAGTTGTACTTCTCGAGCTAGTCGCGACACCGAAATCCAGCAATATGAAGCCTAGCAATACAACCTAGAAATAGAAATTTCAAAGACAAAGACGAATTTGACCAACGCACACAACAAGCACAGACAACCACTCAAAACCCCACAACGCCCAATGTCTAATTTCATTTCAGGAGTCCATCAATTCCACGTCGTTCGCCCAAATCCTTCCTCGGGCGGCACCTTGAAAGAGTTGCCCAAAAAGTCGAGCGTATTCGTGAACACCGTGTTGCCCCACCTGTACACACAAAGCAGGGTGGACGTCAGAACTGAGGAAGACAAAAGTGAAGCGACCGCACAACCCACCAATCAACGACTGGAAGGTGGTACCAAAAAAAAGCATTTGAAGTGAAGCGTCAGCGCCGGTGCTCTGCGAAGCAAGTATGTAGACGAAGGATGTGTCTCACAGATAGTCCCGCCCTTTGGAAGCACCAAGGCAAGGAAGATGACGATGCCGCCGATGATGGTACCGCTATCGAGCCCGGCTGACAATACAAAGTTGTACTTGGACCACCATAAGAATCGGTGACGACGCAAGAGATACTGAAAGACGAAGCCGGCCAGGAACCACGATGCGTAGTTGATTCCAGTAGCGGGAGGGACAAGTTGAATACCTGCACATCGGCTCGAAGTTCGGTCAGTCCAACCTAAATCGCGATAAGCCTGTACCATTGATTGTGTCACTCACCAACCAGTGCGACCGGGAAGTTGATCAAAGGCGCGAAACTGCGTGGAAAACGCCGTGCTGCAAGCCACGCAACGATCGGCAAAAGTACGCCGGGTAACAGCCACCACAGTAGCTTCGAGTAATACGCCCCGACGCCAATTATGCGCTGTGGTCCGATGAGTCCCCTTGAAGAGTGGGTGAACGAAAGCATCAGCATTTGCCACGGTGATATGGCCCGGTATGTTTGCCCTTACCATACGATGGACGACGAGTAAAACACTCGTGCTCCAGGGCAGATCAAATGCGACGCCTGGGTTGGCGAGCAAAAGTCTGGAACGTTTGAGACAAGCAGTCGCTTCACTCCAACCTGGACGAAACAGGCCAGGAATGTCGATGAAAGTTGCGCTAGGTGCGAGCCGAATAAAAACCACCGTCAGCATCGTGGCAGGATATTACATTCGAATAACCACTCACCGTAAAACGTTATGCGAGGTGGAACTGCGGGACAAAATGAAACACGGAGATCAGGAACGTTCACATTTGCCAAAAGCGTGACCGTGGACCTACTTTTCTGATAATGACCCAGCTTGAGATCCGAAACAAAAGCGAGCGTCACATTGAGCGATTGCGCAGCGTATGTTTTGAAAATCTGGTGGGCGGAAGGTCAACACTTGATGGGATACTGAGCAAGTGCTAAGAACTGACCATGTTGGCCAAAGGCTGCCCAGGAAATAAATAACCCCCGACAATTTGGGTGACCAAATTGATTGAAATCTGAAAGAAGACAGGCGTCCATCAGCACGAGCACCGCACCGGCAGGCTTGTGCTTCCGGCTTACCACCACGTTGGCCAGCGCATAGACAAATCCTCCAGGAATGGTGTAGAGCGTCGAAAGCGCAAGGGCAAGTATAACTCCCCACACGGGCATCCTTGTATCAAATGCCTGCGCAAGCCACATCGATGTGAGTAGCCAACTCCTTGCGACCGACACTACTCAGTCGTACTTCAGACTTACGGCGACTGCACAAATCGACAGCCCTAGGGCCACACCGGCTACGATAAGGTACCACCACTCGGGAACCTCCTTGTAGACGCGCATGAGCTTCATATGAATGTCGTCATCTTGTATGGTGGACGCCTTGATCCGACGAACAATGTCGGGTCCATGGTGGAAGGCAGTGTGAACAATGAGCGCTGAGGCTGTCATCAAACCGACCCCGTAGAAGATGGCATAGGTGATGGGAAGATACATGGGCGAATAAGCTTGGTAGGCCTCGAAGTCCAGTGAAAGAGTGGCCTTGTTGATGACAATGGAAGTATTGTAAGGTGCCCCAAATCGGTCAAAGACGGCGGAGGTCGAGATCGGCAAGTAGGCGCTGTCCCATACCTGTGAAGAGGATTGAACGTAAGTGATAACTCCTGGGCAGGTACGAATGCACGACCGTTCACGCACATTATTGTAGTATAAGATTGGCGCTAGGACCCAAAAAGCGACTACGAAGGCCGTGAAGATGTTGACAATTGCCCACCAAGGAATGACAAGCGGTGAACCAATGTACGAGACCTGTGCCCAGTCAAGGGTAAGCCCAGACATGCCTGCGAGCAGGTTATTCAAGTTCAGCACCGAAACCATCGCGTCGTTCATAATACAGCGTGATATCCGGCAGCTCACCGAGTCCTGAATTGACGCCAAACAGCTGGTTTACAATCAGGTGGTCTATGAACGGCGGAGTTAGCAAATGCATAGAGTCCCCTGGCCATATTCGAGTGTAGGCGTCACTCACTGGGCGCAGCCCAACAAACGAAGGAGAATGCCGAGAGTGCTTGAAAGAGAAACCCTGTCCTCAGAATTAATGAAGTGGCTATGAGCACGGCGCAGAATTGAGCAGAATTGAGGAAGAATACGCACCAGGGATGAAATAATAGCAGAAAGCAGCGAGTAGCACGTAGGTCAGGAAGCGAAATCGCGAGACCCTTCCTCCGGGTTCATTCTCGTCTTCGGCGTGCAAAGTGTTGAGCAAGGTGCAGTAGACGAGATTTTGCGGCCAGATCATCGCCGCCGGCCATACAAGGAAACGACGACACAAGCCCGCAACACCGAAGCCCGCAATCTGGGTCGTAAGGATGAACAAAATGTCGAAGCCGAAGCTGTACGAGATGTCATAGAACTTCTCTGCTGTGATCATGAAGTTGAGACCGTAGGCTGGCCCAGTTGCGACGTTTGCAATGATGACAAGAACGGTGTGCTCTTTGATATTGAACCAACCGGGATTGAGACTGAATTCATCGCTCAATCCCATTCTAGAGCAGATCTTGGGCAACCTGAACTCGCGCGTCGGCAGCGTCCAAGCCAGGAACTTCCCCGCGGGGTACGTGATGAGCTGGACGACGATCGGAGTGATCAAGGGGGCCGGATAGCGGAAGTAGAGGTATGCATTCGCCGCACTGACAAGGACGGTGACGAGGAAGCCGAGAAGAATGGTTCGGAACGTGACGCAGGGCGTGGTGGGGTCGTCATAGTTTGAGACGCTGGCTCGGACCTCCGGATATGGCGAATCCTCATCTTCATCATCGTCCTCGTACTCCTCCTCCTCCTCCAAGTGACGACGGACCGGGAACTCTAAATCTCCGATGGGACTCTTATCGTCATCACTTGCATGTCCTGGACCTCCGTCGCCGCCGAAATCGGTCAGCTGGACAGCTGTTGCTGAGAGTCGATATGCGAACGGAGATGCAGATTGCGCCGTGCCAGGGGGAATTTGTCGCTCGGTGGCGAATTGGAAAGGCTCGCCGAGTTCGTGGGTGCCTTCGCTCGTCCGGCGTGACTCTCCAAATTGGATGTCTCGGGATTCATCGTATTCTCCTTCTGCAAAACGACCATCTGGCATCTCGGGCTTGGTCCACCCTTGGCGATAGCTGGTTGCGGGCCGTAGATTCCCGTCGAGGGCGCCATGCTGGGCGGCAAGGGCATACGCAGCAGCCGGTGACATCGTCGAGTCGGGATCTGACAAGGCGGATAGTGGTTGCACGTCTACCGCAGACATTGGCTCGTGGGCAGTTGCGACACGCGCCTGGTCGAGGGGAAGCGGAGACGCGGCAGTTTGCCCAGAGACACTCGGTTCTGTAGCTTCCTGGACCGGCGGCATGAACGAGAACATGCCTGCATCGGGATCTTCATCGTCCCCAGTCATTTGCGCCGTCATATTGACCTCCACCTTCGAACGATGATGGTCCATCGAGGCGGGGGCACTGGACCCGCGCTGGGCAGCCGTCGTAGGTCGGGGTTCGCCATGACCAGACATGTCCTCAAGCAAGGGCTTAGATCTGCAAAGAACAACTAATTGCGTGTTAGATTCGTGTTGTTGGATGCGGGACGATCGTACCGGTCATTGCAGGTTGTCCCGCGAGGCCCCCGCGAAGCACGATCAACATGACCGAACAGTGGAGGTGAGCCTTTTGTTTGGCCATCGCATTCGGCGGCTATATACGACCAGCAGGCGATTTGCACTTGCATGTTGATCACTTTGAGCTGGGCTGCCGAAGAAACTGAAGCTCAGCCTCGATATCCCTTAGCAGTCGCTGCCCTGGGTAGGCCGGGAAGATTGCCGTGGTGACTGCCGAACAGGCGATAGGTGGCGGGAGCAACGTCCAAACAAACGGAGTCCGACGGGTGTCGTAGCCCTGAGTGTATGCCGATCGATTGGAGGTGGTAGATGGGCTCGAACAGATCCCAAGACGGCGTAGTTGAAAGGACGTCACGTCACGGCCGGGGAATGGGTCCGATGCGAGGGAGCCCAAGATGAGAGAATGTTCTATAAGGTCAAGTGGAACACTGGCGGTCGCGTGGCGCGTGGAACAAGATTCCCAGTCCGCCCGCCAGCGCCCGCCATCGTGATTCGTCCCGCCACTTCATAGGTAGGTCCGCACGGGCGTCGGGCACCGCGGTCGCCGGGTTACGCCGGCGCCCCTTACTAGGTATGTTGCAGCCTACATAACTCCTGCCCAACGTAACCATAGCTCAATCTCGCCAAGCCACCGGCCAGGCTAAATTTTAGCCTGGGCAGAGCTCATCGCTGAGTCTGATCTAAGCAACGTGTCGCGTCTAAAAATAATAATAAAACCTGGCTGCCCCGCCCCAGGCTGGCCGTGGGCCTTTCCAATCTGCCGATCGCGCCGATCACTTCATTATGCTAGCTCGTTATGCTACTGATGCCCTTAAACCTGGGTCGGCCCGTAGGGTTTTGATGCGGTGGGGGATTGTTCTGACAGCAACAGTAGGATTCTAAGCAAATAGTGATTGGGACTGTAATCAGTTGTATGGGAATACAATGACAACTCAGCTACCTACTTTACGTGTTTTTTTCGAGTCCGAATCGTTGATCACATGCTCTGCTTCCGTACCTGGTGGGCTGTAGGAACTTGAAGGCACCTGAACAGCCACCGACGACACCTGATTTGGGTGGCTTTTGACAGTCAGCTCTGGCTGTCGGATTGCAGGCATGCCGAGCGGCGATCGACGATCTCTAGAATCTGATTCGAGGTGGTTCAATACGTTAGAACGCTCGAATCAGAAGGAAGCTTAAAGAGAAAGCCCGCGCGCGCTCGCGCTCATGTAGCCTGCAGATGCAGAAGTGTACTTACTCCTCGAGTGTCAACTCAACAATAACGACGGGCCTCACTTCTGTTGACAGACCTGGATCCCGCATGGTCGCCAGTAAAAGTAGTGAGAGGTGACATAAATGACAACAGCCACTGAACTAATAGAGGACCCAACTTCCCCGAAAGTGATAACAGAATTAAAGAAGGGAATGTGCAGCAGCGTTTTAGGCCAGCGATTGCCTGATGGCCCTCAATCGTGAAGTATACGTTAAAGAAGGAAATTTGTCGTGATCGAAAAATAAAAAACTGTGACTCGTGATGAAAGCTTGCAGGTGCGCGGCAGGCTGGGCGAACGCTGATATTCTCCAAGCCAGGCGCCTCCGAGCAAGCACACTAGTCGGCCATGCTCGATCAGGCCGTAGGAGTAGGAGCGGCGCCATAGACAACGCGGCCCCTAGAGAATGGATGGACCATGAACGGTCAGAAGAGGTCCTCTATGAGACCCGGGGCCTAAGGCGGAAAGGATGAGTGCACAAACTCACCATCGAGGCTCGATCTGGTCTCGCTTGGCCGTAGGAGCAGCAGCAGAGCCGTAGACGACACGACCCCTGGCAGGAAGAGACATTATAGTTGGGTCAGACGGAGTGATCTAAGGTGATGAGGGCCTGTTAATCCTCGAGTGTCGGAGAGAGCGTGAACTGACCATCGGGGTTCGATCTGGTCTCGCTTAGCCGTGGGAGCGGCTTCGGAACCGTAGACGACACGTCCCCTGAAGAAAGCACCGCAGAGAGATCGAAGATGGAAGCGAGTGAACGTGGGGTCAACAAGAGGCGAGAGAGATGCAAGGAGGGGCGACGGAAGTTCGCGTGCAAGGAAGGAAACTCACCATCGAGGCTCGAGTGCCTTCACGTGACAAGACGCGACAAGGAATTGCACAAAGGCCCTTGATCAGCATCACAACTTCCACTACGTACAGTTGACCGTTGGTCCTCGATCCAACGACTAACCTGCTCCTCGGCAACGGGAACGGGGGCGGCGACGGACACGGCAACAAGGCCCGCGATCAAAGCGAGGGAGAACTTCATGTCGTGCGTTCGGATGCAGTGGTGTGTGGCGTGAGTCGTCAGACGGGGGGTACCTGGAAGGGGTCGTGCGTGGCGTACGGTGCTTCGTAAGAGACAGAAAGGACCAAGAAGAGGAGCGGAGGGGAGAGGGCAAGGCAGTCGAAGGATCGTTTCGCGTCACTAGGACTAGGAGGGGAAGGTAGAACTAGGTGCGGCGGAGTGGGTAAGATAGGGAAACTCAAAGGCGACTCTCCCGGATGAGCATCTTCTGACGGCGCGGCGCGGGAGCGCTCGGCAGGAGAGTGAGACAGCGGGCGCCGAAGATCTTGTTGCCGCTGCGCGCTTCGGCCGCGGGGGTCACGGGGTGCCTGGCGTTCCCCATCGTCCCCGTGCATCATTGGCATCATGAAACGGGCATCCGCCTGCCACGTTGCGATGGGCCGAAAATCTCTTGCTCTTTTTGGATGTTCGCTCCTGTCTCACAAGTCCTCACATCTTGCACCTCGCTCGCAGCAACAGGTCTCCCGAGGGAGACTCTGTGCCTTTTCCCCGCGAGAGTGACGAGGCGCCTCGCGCGAATATGCCACGCGTCGGGCTTAGCGACGCGCCGCCGGACGGTACATGCGGCCGATGATCACCTTTCAGACGAGTTTTCGGCGCTGAACCAGTTCTGCGGTAAAGGAGATCTTAACTTTTTGCAGAAAAAAATATAGGTAAGTAGGTATGTTAGCTTGACAATATTAATAATTGGGACTTGCATTGGATTCATTTTTGAGTTCTGAGTCCGGTCATCTCCTGGGTACGTGGGAGGTGCCCAGGCCCTCGATGTAAGTTTGAACTAGGTGGAAGCACCTGTCCAACCGAAGTAGTCAGTTGTGTGTGCCTACCTAGGTAGTACCTACACGTGCGATTGCCAGGCATGCTATATCTCTTCTCGTTTTTTTGGTTTTTTTGGTTTTTTTGGTGAAATCCGACCTCCGACGATCTTGAGACGAACTGAAACTTCCGCGCTCAGCTTCAACTTTCCGTTGCTGAATTGCGGAGTCGAACACTACTTCCACAAGAAGCTGGAGACAAGCTACAAGGACCGTGAAAGAGTAGGTACCGTACGTAGTACGTCTACGATACGGGGTACCTGCCTGGATGACGGCGAGATTGAATCAAGGACTCAGCGAATTTGCTGTTGGCATTTGGCAGACCTTAATGGCATTAGCGGATTCGGCATCTCGGAGCAGGCGCGAAGCATCTGGCCACTCGGATACCTGTGCGGCCCTGCAGCAAGTGAAGCAGCCAGCTGCAGGCGACGGGACAGCGGATCTCTAACTAGAAGGTAGCTTACGTATGGGGGCTTGGAATAGGGAAATTGACCGCTGCTCAGTGAACAGATAGGAGATGCACAGGACTCAACAAAAAGGCCGGTTGTTGAAAAGTCGTGTCGTGCCAATTCGGTCATATCCACAATTCGTGGTTTCATTAGGAAGCAGGCCGAGTTTCACTAGCGCGTCTCACCCGTCTCACCGGTCGATAGGCCATCGGGGAAACGTTATTTCGCATGTGATGGATGCTCCATGGATCATCAAAATAGCGTGGTACTGGTACGTAAGCATCTTCTTGTGCACCGGCAAGGTACCTATGAGACAGCTGGAGGAGGCTGTTGACCTCCGGAAATATTTGCGAAAGTATAAAATTTCTGTACGGTCGTCGGTCTGTGCTTGCATCATTTGGTATCGAGAACTAAGAGTGAAACCTTACTACTATCCGAAATCTGGAAGAGAGTCATGAACTGCCATGTGACGGTTTTGTTGTAGGGTACGGGCTGAGGCTGTTGAAAATCACGGGAAGAGTTTCTGCAATTGAAAAGTTCAACGACTTTTGACCTTGGCCGCGCAAGCAATTTCAACTTTGATTCACTCACGGTGAATACATGTCATCCAAAGCCCTTTCCTTCAGACAGCACTAGACAAAGGCTAGGTAGCAAAGGACGACCCCCGGGCCGCTCATTGCTACACCTCAGGCAGACTAAAAAGTAACCAGTCTTAGTAGCGCCGCCGCGCGGCCAGAAAACCCTATGCAAATAGGCGACCTGAGCCCGGTAGCAACTCGGCGCCGGGACAGGCCCGTACACCTCTTCCAAGTCCGTTAAGACCACTACATTGATCATGTGACGACATGAGAGATAATAAGAAGCAAAGATTGATCTCGAGTTGAATCAGTAACCACACGTAATTTTTTAAATGTTAAGACTCTAAGCGCCTGAGGCCGGGGCTCATGCTCATGGGCGGGTGTCCAGTCACGTGCTTGACGCGTTGTAAGATGAGGAACACGTCAAATTGGCACGCAAGGAATCTGTCGCGCGTGCATGCAGGCGGCCGCCGCTGCTTCCTGCAGGACGTACTACCTGGATCGTCGCAGACTTAACCCACCCGGAGCTCGTTGCTGCTGAGCTACTACACTTGCGTTCTCGTATTCATTCCGCTCAGTCACCATGGGCCGCCCCTCGCGACTCAAACCACGCTTTCCGCGGATCAAGCCTTCGGACTACCTCGACCATCCCGATTGCCCGAATCAATACGCCACGATGCCGCTGTGCCTTGTCACTTTCGGAGGTACGGTCGTCGATAAAGGAGGACGTAAGAGGCCGAGGAAGGCCAAGACAGATATAGATGCCACTCCCACCACATCTGCAACGTCAAACGTCGAAACGAGCACGAACCAACGCGTCCCTGTCGCCTCGACCTCAGTCTTCGCCAATGACCTGAACTTCTCCCACGATGATTTCAACGAGGATTATCTCAGGGACTTCCCTCTTGCTCAGCAGGCCGAGTACGAAGACCTAGGGGGAATGGATCTTTCCATGGAGCGCTGGGACCCACCCGACCCCGACTTACAACGCCCAACTCACCAGGAACTCGCACAGGAGGTTTTACCAACTCCCCGCGTCTCCGATCCGCCGGTTGCCGCTAAGCAAGAAGGTTACTTCAAGTTTATCACACTCGAGCACGAGCAGCGCGAGAGTCAGCGCGCTGCCCTTTTGGGTCTCTATCTTGATTTAGACATAAGCACCAATGGGCAGTTTCTGCCGCTCGTTTCGAACAGCGACAAGGACGACTTGAACGTTCCTTCACCATGCCACTGTCAGCACGTGTATGCTCGCGAGGTGGTCCTGTACGACGGACTGACCGGTATGTGTCATGCCAGCTCCGTTCACCGATTTGCGCGATGCATCTTTTCTCGCCGTTGTCCTGGTATCACTGACACGTGAAACCCCCTCTGCGCCTTGCCTTTCAGTCTATTCCAAGCAAGTCACGTTCTGCGCTTCCAATCCGCCCTGTATTGCGGAAGCTGTACGCCTGGCTCAACTTGGGTTTATAGCATCGACCGTTGTCAACCCAGGATCAGCGTTCTCCTTCCGCATGATCCGCCTAGAAAACTCGCGTTGGCGTAACGCCCCTTACGCCTCACTGGCCACGCTGCAGGCTTCGAAGACTATTTCGGGGACAACGGGTGGTCGAAACCAGAGCATTATCATGGACACCCATATGTGAGCATTTGTTATCGGTTTTTTGCCATGGGTTCTACCTGGACTCATTTGCTGCCTGATTGTGGAGCTCAGGATAAAGAGCTGAGGAAGCAATGGCAGCGGGCGATCGACGAGTTTCGCGCCATCGAAGCATCTGAGCGCGACGTTGGCGACTTTCTCTTGGGCACCGTCGACGCGCTGGCCAACAAATGCCCAGCGTGCTTCGGGCCGAAACGGCTCAACCGACCCCATCACACCCTCCAACTGGATTATATGATCGCGCTCGACGGCAACTTCCAGCAAACCCGAGAAAATAATGCGACATACGACGTCCAAGGAATAGTGCCGAGCTTGTTTCTGTCTGATAAAGCCGTCCTGGACATGAAAGCACTCGTCGAGAATACAGCGCGGCCAACGAAGAAGGTGAGGAGCGTGATATATTTGCGATCCGCCTCGAATACTGAGTAATATCGCTCCGGCCCCGTCGGAAGGCGTGCACAGAGTCGTGGAAGGCTGCTGACGGGGGCGCTGGTCGAGTCTCGTCGCGCAAGATCGATACAGGACTTGTCGCCGGCGTGTGCCGCCATGATATCGCCCTAAAAATGGTGAATCTTGAGAAGACCGGCGAAAAGTGAGTGTATTGAGCTTATGTTCTTCAACTCCAACTTGCATTTTTACTTTCACTGCTGATGCTCATGCCTGCACTCCAATCACCTAGGCTGTACTTCGCTTTAGCCATTGTCAAGCACATCTCGGACCATCTTCCCCCAGATGCTAGGATTGGAATTTTGTACGACATCGCTTGTAATTTCAAGCACCACATTGAGAAGGTTTGCATTGACCACCTCGGCTCGGGCCCCTCTCCGATATGTCGTTGCTGATCATATGGGCTTTGTGTTTCAACCTTTTCAGAGGCATCTGCTGCCTGAGCTGTTTGAGCGACTCGAGTTCGCCACAAGTGTCTTCCATGCATACGCCCATACCTGGGGTTGCCAGGTTGACTACAACCCCCGTCTCATCCCGAACTTTGGATTCACTGATGGAGAAGGTTGTGAGCGACTATGGAGCGCGCTGCGCTCCCTCATCCCCATCAATCATCCATCAAATAAGTCCCACCGCCTCGTCAATTTGGCGGTCCGCACGCAGGCAGTGAACGACGCGAACGTCTCAAGGCTTGGTCAGTGCTCCGCAGTCGCCGCTTCGTCTTTCGCCGCATTGACTCTTTGCACACGACTAGGGTCCTGTCACCCGCCGACTTCGCTCAGCCAAGGCTCGGAGCACTGCTGCTCGAAAGGAACTTGACGCCGTTATCGCCCACGATGCCACCTGGTCGGAGGAGGCGCTCCGCGTCGCTTGGCAAGACCAGCGACGAGCGCAAGCGTCGAAAACAGCTACGCAGGAAGCTGAGGAAGATCGTTTGAGGGAAAGCGAGCTTTATAAACTTTCTGAGGAACTTTACAGGATTGACTGCATCATGTACGTGCTTGGTGATAACTACTTGAGCTTGAGCTTGTCCTTCGTTCTCACTGACTCATCATCTTGCTGAGCAGTGACGAGTCTGAACCAGAAGCGCTTGTGGGGCTGAATTCGAAGCACGATCGTCTTGCAAGGGAGATCGATCAAGCAGCAATTGTCCAACTGCAAAGAAGTGGGACAAGCATCTCGTCCACAGGTTGGCCTTAATTATCTTACTTAGTTTTCCCTGTTCCTGATTGCGATGACGTGCCTATTTGCTTCACAGAGCTTCGTCACTTGTGCCAGTGTTCCGTTGCGCTGCGCAAGCTTCATCGAGAAGTGATTGCCTACAAAACTAGCCGTGAAAATTTGCTATCGACGCGTCGCGGCAGGGGCGGGTCAACACTTGGTCAGAGAGAGGCCAACAAAGCTCGCAAAACGGAAGTCAAGACTCACTCTGGCGCTGAAAAGGCACGTAAGGCATACAACAAGGCTGTCAACGCGTTTCGAACGGCAGGCGGATCATCACCATCGCACCTCCTCAACAATCTTCCATCAGTCGGTAGCCTAGCATCGATTCTTGATCTTGAAGACACTGATTTCTTCTGGCAAGACGGGTTTTTCACGCATGTTGAAGCTGCTTGGGCCACCGATCCGTGGGTTAAACGGGGCATCGTTGCTGTGCGTGACCTGGATCGAGCTGCGGAGGAGTTCGCTCGAATTGGCGCCGAGGTGCGACAAACCCTTGCTTGGCTCGAAGACGAGCACGACCTCATCTCTAGTCGCCAAGCACTTTGGCTAAGCGCGACAGGTCAGTTGTCAGTCGAACGTTACTCCACTAGTCTAGATGCTGATACGTTCTTGATAACACAAATAGATTCCGCTCCAACGATTTATGACCATGATCGTGTTGAACGCGCATTTGGCAGTACCGTCTACGCAACGATCCGGGACCGTGCCCTCGTCATTCTGGAAGCTCGGATGAGGGCTCTTCAAAAGCGCGAACGAGACTGGTTCCGCGATAGCACTTTCTTACTGCTGTGGTACACGACCAGAGGACCAGCGGATACGCACGAACCAGTCCCTCGAGCTCTGAAGCGTCTCACCCCGCATCTGCTGTTGAACCCGGGCAACGTCTCCAAGACGACAACAGCTACTGGAGCTGGCGCGCGTAGTGTTGCGCCTCGGGAGGACGCATCGGGCGCCTATGCAGCGCCGTCCGAGTCGTTCCGGACCACCGATGACGATCGTCTGCTCGCGCGGCGCATCACGGAGCAGCTGGATGCTGACATGAATGTAGAAGGCGCAAAGGCTTTGCATGAGATGCTGGAGCAGCAAGAGGGCATGCTATACGATTCGGACAGCTCTGATGATCTGGTTCCCGACGAGGAGCGTTCTTTGTCGGACTCTGACTCGGAAGAATGAAATGTGAAAAACACTGGCTGCAGTAATTATACCATGAGTTCGAATGATTAATGGTGTGACAATGATTACTGCATTTGCAATATCAATGTGCACGAACCATGACATGTCTGGCAGGGTTCAGCCCACTGTTCGGATGGTCGGAAGTAATGGGGAGTGCGAGCGTGCCTCTGCAGAGCGTCCTCTTATCAGGGGAACATGGCTCGGAGGTTCCCCTTGCCCGAGCCATGTTCCCGTGAGCACTGCACCTGAAGGCGCCTGTTGCCACCCCTTCCTCGGAATTGAGTACGATTTTGCTAGAAGCATCGCTGCTTGTGGGCACTGTCGCATGCTCTATGCGTCTCGACTTGTGCTGACATCATCCGGGAGGTTGAAGCTGAAATTTCAAGGCTTAGCTCAAGTTGCCGCCTTGGAGAGGCCACTGTGGGATCACTCCGATTGAGTCCGATGTGATACACTCCGGGGAAACCCTTGCGATTCGAATTGGGTTCTGACTGGTCATGGGTGCCGAAGAGCCCACGCGTCATCAGTGAGTAAATTAACTGCCTGCTATTGGGCCGGCGCACTGCGTCGGTGACTCCGAGCCTCACTCACTACGCGCTCTCAGCAGCGGACAGGACGTTGAGAGGAGCTGAAGGAGCGAAATGTGCGCAATATCTACTCTTACAAAGCAAAATAAGGCGGCCAAGCTAATACCTGTGGCCGTTAGCCAGTGTGCTTAAAGCATTTCCTCCGACTTGTCCGAAGATTTCTTGGTACTAAAATAATTGTGCTGTTAATGAGATCTATTCAATAATAAGAAAAAGTAGTATTCTGGCGTCGCTTGACATCTGATGCCCACACCGCGTGAAACACACTTTCGGACGAGGCACGACATGCTGGCGGGTTCAACTCGGGGCAAGCACTTGAGCATGGACCGTCATACTCGGTCGCTAGTCGTCATAATGAGAGATCGGATAAGACTTTTTGGGCCGTGCGCCAGTGTAAAATGTTCTCGAAACACCTCGAACACCTCGAATACTCAGTCGCGGAAATCCGGAACTGCGTATGTCAGAGCGCACTTAGAGAATTGCGGATCCAGAGCAGTCTATTTCGGAGGACGCAGAGCATGTTACAATCCGGAATTTTCAGAAAACGGAGCATTTCAGTATTCTTGTTCTGCGGAAGCAGCAGAGGTATCATTACGGCGAACATCATGCAGCATACGCTCGCGGCTTTGGTGCACTACAGACACGATCCTTGGTGTACTAAGTCCAGTAGTCATCTTGCTTCGTCCAGCGGCATCCACTCGTTGTATCTTCCAATTCAGCCCTACACTTCATGTCCGTCCCAGCGCGCCGGCTCATCTCGGCGTCGAGAGCTGCTGCCCTAAGCTCTAAGAGTGCTCGTCGGAATCGGGGCGGCTCACCGCGCTGCCATCTTGGCCGTTGGCAGGGATAGCTGCACCATCTTCATCTTCTTCATCCGCTAGTACCTCTTCCGTTAGCCTGAATCTCAACTCTCCTGCACGCAGCAGGGGAATGATACGATCCAAGTCGGCCCCCGACATTTTTTGCTTGCCCTGGGGCTGGCGAAGTCCGTCTCCAAGTTGAGGCTCGGGCCGCATTCAACTACGATACTGGCCTGTTGCATGAGCGCGGTTGGGTCGTACACCAACCTGGGCGGTTTGCTCTTGTTTTCGTGCCCTTGGTTCTTGGTACGTCGCATCACGGCATCATCTGCACCGAGAAGAAGACTCATCGTTAGCAGTCAACAAGTGAGCAGCAACTGAAATCTCGGTTAGAACATAGTCCACACTCAAAAGTTTTTTCACAATCGTGCTGTACCACGAGGCTTTTGTTTCAAGATTCGCTTCCTTCAGTGGCGCCTCCCAAACTGCGTGACAGCGTAACGGACGTCAATCAGCAAGTGACAATAGTCTGTCGGCGCGTGCACCTACTGACCAGCTGCTTCCAATTCGGCCTTATTTTCCTCCAAGAACGCTCTACCGGTAACGCAATCCGCGAAGTCGGAGAGCAGCTGTCTTGAACCCAAACTATCGCCCCAGTCTTGTCGATAGGCAAAGGCCAAACCACCGGGGCTCGCGACCATGAAACACTCCTTATTGAGTTCAGGAAGATCAGAAGAGACCACAGCAAACAATTGGAGTCCATATTTTTGCGCATATGAAGTGCTCTGGGTTGGTTTTGAGGGTGTTATGATCCTTTCAGTTACTTTACTGTGAGCAGTATCAAATTGAGCTTGGACTCACCATGGTTTCCAACGCGGTTTGCATGCATCGGCGCGCTTTCTTGATGGCTTCGTGACTCATCGGCTTGTTTCTGGCGATCTTGATGGAGGATGAACCTTCGGTCGCTTGCGTTGCTTGCGTCGCTTCCTCACGCTCCAAGGCAAGCGCCGCGTCAAACCTCGTCATCGCCTCTGCGTCATCCTTTATGTCGTTCCAATATGGCTTTGCGAGCTTAACCCTCTCCACCAAATTGGTCGGCACTAAAGCGGACCAACCCAGCCCGTTAGTTCAACAACAGCGTAGTGCAATGCTATGCTAGAATTTAGCACGAGGTAGTCAGGTAGTCAAGAGCTGTGCCTACCTTCCAATCCATCTTGAACTGCCAGCGATTCGAAGTACTTGCTCTGCACAAAGTCATTCCAGGAAGTGGGAGAGCCAAGGCGAGTCACGGGCGCAACAATGCTCCTCAAATAATCGAGTCGAATATTGTGTCGGATACAATACTCGAGCTCTTCGTCGTGTCTTTTCTGGGCCCATTGCTCGTGCATAAGTCGTTCGGATTGGCGACAGTTGCGCTTAGGGACAGGACAGCCTTGCTCTGTTCGTGGAGGCTAGGGCCCATCGGCCTCTTCGCTGGCGTCAAAGGCGAAACTCGGATCGGTACGGTGGCGACAGGGACTTCGACGCGGGCGAACTGTTGATCCGCGGCGGAAAGTGGTGATGGATGCATTGTCGGGGTGCTTCCATCTACTGATGAGAAAGTCGGCGAGGGCTGCAGGACGCCCGACGATGTATTGGCTTCCTCCATTGGCAATTGAAGGGGGTCAGGCAGCAGGCGATTGGCGGCGGAATCGGCGGGACAGGAGGGTCGACTTGATGGGTGCCCTGTGCTAGCTGTGCTGCCTAGGACAGGGAGGTCGTCTGGGAAGGCGGACGCGTGGCTACCCGACTCGAGCGAATAGGTTGGATAATCGATGTTTGCGAACGCGGGAGCGTCAAGCGGTTGGCTGGGCGGCGCAGGACTTGGATGGTACGCATCATATTGCTCGCTAGACGAAATGGCATTGGAAGAGAACATCGTGCAGGCAGAGGCTGGAAGGCGAACACGGGAAGGTAAGGTCAGAACGACACGGTGCTGCATCAAACCAATTAAACAGCGCGTCGACGACCGCGCAGCCGCACTTCCACCACGCACCCAGAGCCTTGTTTGTGAATGGTTATCCAGGAGGGAAGGAGCCCGCAATGTTCCGAGGCGACGCGATGAATCTATAGTCAAGACGTGGATGTCAGCAGGCCCTCAGAAGCTCGTGCTCTGGTAAAAGCCCGGACGACGATCGCCGGACATACACGTGGGGCTTGTCGAGCGCCGAAGCGTGGAAAGTTGGTATGAGTTGGCGATGTGAAAGGATCACAAGATCAATGGACATCAACGAGGGACGTGACGTGTGACGTGTGACGTGTATGCGGTTCAGCGATCGAGGACGAGGATATTCGCGGCGAGACCAATGGGTCTTGTGTTGAATGTACGGGCGAAAGCGGGCCTAAGGACAAGAGCTGTCTACGTATCAACAACGCACAACACGCGTCGATTCCGTCAGGTTCGGACCTGTTCGGACGCGCGCCTGCGCGCGCAACCTCGCGCAACCCGCGTCAGATCACGTGTTGCATTGGGCCAGACATACCACGGCTTCAGCAGTGCTGAGGCGTTAATGGATATACTTGGACTTCAACAAGCTTTTCTATAAGCTCTACAAGCTTCTCCCGCCAATGAATTACGTCATAGGGTCAAGCCGGAAAATCATTTCCGGATCAATTGTAATGACTTTAAACCATTGCGAGCTTGTTCCCGCGCCGAGTTGCTACCGGGCCCAGGTCGCCTATTTGCATAGGGTTTTCTGGCCGCGCGGCGGCGCTACTAAGACTGGTTACTTTATAGTCTGCCTGAGGTGCATTGCTAGTAGTTGACACTTCGAGCTCAAAGCGGAGGTGATCGACCGGCGCTGGCCGTCCGGCAGATCACGTGGGCGTAATTTTTGTCTTGGGCACTGACGTCAGACGTCAGATCGTCAGACACGAGGACTTTGGGCTGCCGTCAGGAGCGCAGATCTGCCGCCGGTCATAGCCGACGCTCGGGCTCTTTCCCGTGTCATCGTTGTAGTAAGTTGGAATTAGTTTTAACTAGGTTCGGCGGCGCGCGTAATAATAGTGTAGAAGTGATGCATTTAACGTGTCCGTGGACTCTCGCTCCCGATGAGGACTCACCCGGAACCGAGCGCACGCTAGAAGTTGGGAACTCCGAGCGTATTGAATCCGGATGCATGCAGTTTTCGTATCGCGGAGCCGGGGCTAGGCGTCCGATTCCCCTTTGGGGGGGCCTTGGGGAAGGGGTCGAGCCGCGCACCTATACGAAAGCTTGCAAGCGCTAATTGACGATCTCCTCTGCGATGAGAACAATGTGACCCATGATGTACCCCAATCGACGCTTGTGTGTTCGCTCGGACTGCTCATTCGCTTTAACGAGTCTTGACGTATCTCTTGTTCCTCTCAAACAGGAAGTGCGTTCACACCTGCCTACCCAGGGTCTATAGACTTACCCAGTCAAGTGAGGTGTATACTACGGGTACCCACTGTATTATGCGTAGGCATCCGAAGGACTTGCCGTATAGGTTCCGGTACCTCGGTGTACAGGCGTCCAAGACCTTTAACGTTTATTCAAGATTGCGCGATCCGGAGCGACCAGATCCACGATCTGCCAAATCTTCTCATCTCGGAGCCGAGCCTCCGAGGTGTTTCCGGCACGTGACCTTCTCACCAACCTGTTCCTGTAAGGTAGAGAGACTAGCCTTGTTGGTATGCCAACGTTCCTGGTATTCACAAACGTGTACTGCACCAAGCTATTCAAAGCTGGCCTGAGCCCTCGTCTCGATCGGCAGAAAGATGAGGAAGAAGGCGCTGACAAAGATTCCGCCTACTGCGAGCCATAGCACGCCGTTCGAATTGCCATCAATGTATGGTCGAGCCGCGATCGGGGCCACGATGCCAGCCAAGCGACCAAAAGTACTGCACAATCCTGCGGCGGACTGGAGATACGGGTGCAATTGCACTTTGTCAGAGGGAAAGCATCGGTGACCGGAGAATGGCTGCAACCGGATTGGGGAACTCACTCCTCGAATAGAAGCTGGGAAAATTTCGGGCGTGAACCCATACAGTACCACATTGAAGAAAGACTGCATGATGCACTCGAGTGCACACTGACCTTGATCGTGTCCATCTGCGTGTACATCGCCATGGACACTCCTTGCACGATCGCACCAAAGACAAGCGACCATTTGCGGCCGACACCGGGCAGCTCGACACACGCCGCAGCGAGGATGGTGCCCAAGATGCCGGACAAGTAAACGTATATGCTGTCAACAGAACGAAGTCTCAGTACGTACCACAGAGAGCCGATAAATGGGCCGGACCCGCAGTCTGCCCTCGGCGAGCCAAGATGATGGGCAAAAACGATCCGGCCAAGTTGAAGGACCAGAAGTCACCCATATAGACGATCCACAAGAGAACGGTCGTGAGCCCGAGTCGCTTGGTGCGGAAGAGACCGCGCAGAGGCTTGAATCGGCCAAACGCCTGCTTGATCACGCATTTCTTGCTTGTGTCCAGCCCTTGTTGCGGGAACTCATGATCGATGGCCTCAAACTCGGCTATGGACAATTGAGGAGCGACGGTACGGTTGAACGTCGCGAGCTTGTGCACAACCTCGATCGCCTCGGCGTCCCGTTCTCGCGCCAGCAGATATTTTGGCGACTCGAGAAAGTCGAACACGAAGAATCGGAGCACAAAGACGCTCAACGTGATCCCACCGCAGACGATCATGAGCAAGCGCCATCCAATGCTGCTCGATCTCGTGCAGCAAGCCGCACCGGAACTGTACGAGTCCGCATGCGAGTAGATCCGTGTTGCAACGGTACCTTGGTACCAAACTGAATGCGATCGCGCAGTTCAGCACCACACCAATGGGCTGCCACATGGAAAGCAGAGGCAAGAGCCACCGACGGTTCTGTGGCAGGAACTCAGGAACAATCGTCGCATCGATAGGAATATTCCTAGACGACAGAGAGCAATAAGAGCGCAGGTCGGCTTCCAAATTTCTTTCTGGGGCGATTCACCGTTGAAGAGGGCTGACAATTCCGAACTCACCCTCCCAATCCGAACCCACAAAGCGCGGTCAGAGCGCAGATGGCGTCGTAGTTGCTCGGTGCCGCGACCAGAAGTCCGAAAATACTGGTGACCAGACAGGTGAGGTTGAAGCACCACTTGCGTCCAATCACGTCGACTCCCAATCCAAACGTGAAGGCGCCAACCGTCAGCCCGGCGGAGAAGGCAGTGAAAATGTTTGCGCAGAGACCATCCAGGACAATTGTATCAGTCGCCACCCCCGATAGGAGATGAGTGAACGGTCGGTCAACAGAAGCGAAAGCTCTCCTCGAAGGAAAAGATATAAGCCAGGCTCGTAGCATACATCGCTAAAAACAGGCTCGACAATCCTACCTCGAGAAATTAGCGTGAAAGGATATACTGACTTTAACTCTTGATACAACGGCGTGGCGATGAGACCGGATGCTTGAGCCCAGAGTAGATCCAACATGTACCCGAATCCACACAACAACCAAATGCACTTTTGGTACCGCCCCAGGCCCATCGCATCAAGTTCGCGATTGATGAGCAACGATTTTCGCTCATCATAGAGGCTGCTCGGGGTCCATGGTGGCGCGGGTATTGATGATGAGTACACATGCGACCGAAAACGGTGTCGAAAAGAGCAGAATTATTTATACTCACGTCAATTCACCACCGTACAAATCCTCTTCGTAGGCTGTCGGCGGCAGCCTGTCCGAGGCGTCGGAGCCTGTGGCGCCTTCGGGCCGATGATCGGAACGGAGCACCCCCAAGTCGTCTCTCTTGAGCCCTTGATGAGTTGTCGTCATCTCGTCCAATTCGAGCTCGTCGGGAAGTCTTCGGTAGGAGGTATTCGTGGTGGAAAGACAGTGACGAGGCAAGGGGAGGTGAACAAGACTGAGGTGCTTCTACTTCGCAGATCGAGTCCATGTTGCACACCGGAAATCGCTTTGTAGGGGGTTTCGCATCGGACGAAGCTCTGAGTCCGGCCAAAGAGTGGGTCCTGCGCCTCTGCCTACCACCAGGCCGAGACCGACGCACCTACAACACCCCCCAACCTTCCTACATCTAGCACGGAGATGGCGTGCTTATCTGCGTTTCCGACATCAAACCGCAAGACCTGACTCTTCAGGTGCGCGGGATCGATGTCCAGACGGTCGGCCCAAGTAGCAAGGTGCAGTGTCAGCTTGCTACGTCCCTCCGCGATGCCTCTCCGTTACCCACTCCTAAGCCCCGTAGGAGACCATGGCTTCCGCCTCGACTTTTCTCTTTGCGGGTTCAAACAAGCTGGGCGGAGGAAGACGAAGACGGAGATAGGGACAAAGACGGCGATGATGAGGATGAAGACAACGAGGAAGAGGACGGAGAGAATGGCGATGGTGAACGTGAGCGTTTTCGGCTCTTTGTGATAGGTACCTCTCTGTTGAGACGCACGCACAGACTGACATAGAAGGATGAAGACCTAGAACGTGTCAAGCAAAAGGGGTCGAGGTGGATCAACCCGAGTCTCGCGTTCACAACCATCCGTGTACTAGCACGAACGCGCCGACTACTTCTAATCTCGCATTGCCCAGCATTTCTTTCTCGAGTTCGTGATCGACGGATATTCCTAGCCGAGACCGATCGGCTCAACTATATCGGGTTTCATCAAGAAAATCTGCGCCTTCACACGGCCCATGACATCACCGACGCGCGCTGTCAGCAACGGCTTGATCCCAGATTGAATTGGGCGTTCGGAACTTTGGGCTCGACGTTCAAGAATAGCCCGAGCGAGATCACGCAGCTTTACCAAGACGCGATGGCTTGCACTGTCCAATACGGAAAGCCTTTGCTGTTCTTTACGGCGACGTGCAACCCCGACTGGCTGGAAATCAAGGCTGCACGGGGGCCGAATGATAAAACATGCAACCGTCTGGATCTCAAATGCACGAGTGTTTGAAGCCGACTTGAACCGACTATCCGACAAAGTTCTGGACAACACGCAACGAGCAGGCTCTTTTGGCGATGAAAGAATTATTGGGTTCTGTGCTGTACTTCGTATTGTGTTTTTTAAACCTCTGCTAAGTTCATGTACACTTTTCGATCTTCCTGCTGTTTCATCATCCCATTGATTCGATGGGTTCCCACTCGTGGTTTCTATTTCTCAGACTAGGACTCTTTCTGATCAAATTTTCACATGGCACCCTACACATGACAAGAGGATATCAGCCTTTGCTTGCCGACACGTCCCTGGTTTTGGATGAAGCCTTTTGAGCTTCTTCTCTTTCTTCAGACTCAGTCCGTCGTAGACCCCTTCGCCTTTGTCAAAATCCTCCTCCAGAATAATCAATTATCGATCATTGTGAGGATTCAACGTCCTTTTTAGGGAACTGATTTCAATTTACTTAGAGATCATTTAACTGAATAATGTCACGTAGCGGGTCGTTGAATGTGGAATTGTACAGTGAAGAGTTAGGGTGCTTTGGCCAATTCCTCCAAAACATTGAGCTGATCAGTTATGCAGGCCAAAAGCTCAGAAAGGCCTGGCAGGTACAAATGCTCAGCCTCCTCTCTTGACAGGAAATCAGCTAGGAGTGGCTGGATCTGAAATGCCAGGTGACACTATGGTAAGTCTGTGGCCAGCCACTTTGGTCTGAAGCAGGTCACCCTCACTTACTTGTACAACAAGGTACTGCACAGGGGGCTGCAAGTCAGAAGTAACGGCTGGCCAATGACTTGAGGGGGTCTCTTTGGGGAGATGACGGCAGTCCTTCAGAGCAAAAAGAGTCATGGCCCAGAATGTTGACCAGCTGAATGGAGAGATGATCAGCTAGGGGTAACCCACCTTTGAAAGAAACCAGCAGCTTACCCCCACCCTGCACTTTGATCAAGAAGATCAGATACACACCGTGCCCACCGAGGGCGCCAGGCATCTTTGCTATGGTGTTGAAGAAGCTCCTTCACATCGGATATTGACTGCGCACATCGCAAGCCCTCCCTAGCCAAGCTCCAATATGTTGCCGAAATATTGTGCGCATTGATCCAGTTATGGTTCAGTGATATCGTTGGATGGGAAAGGTTTGTGACATGATGGTGCCACCCACTCGGGACTGTGGGGCCATTCTAATCTCGTCAGATACAGCTCCCCATAGCCGAATTGCGCTGTACCAACCTACCAAACAGAGTTTCGCCTTCCTCTTGTACAAAGACCATCATGCCCTTTGATATGAACTCCTCCTTTTGCTGCGTGTCCCACTCTTCAACATTGACCCAGCCATTGTCCCAGCCAGCTTTGGCAAGCATCGGCTCCAGGGTCGCAGTGAGTTCAGGCGGGAAGAGATACCAGCGCTTGGCACCAATAATGTTGGTCGAAATCGAATAGGAATCAAAAACATCTCGATGCAGTGGGGTGAACGTATCGGCTCCGCCTGCATACATGAAGCGGAAGTCGTCATTGGAGTTCGCGAGGTGATAACGGTTGAGCCAGTCGTCACGCCAAAGGCCAGGGACCTCATAGAAGCCATACGACTGGTCCCGGTTCAGAACACCGCTGGCAGCGACCTGAGATTCGAATATGGCGGGCAAGTGCCAGTCCTTGAGGTAAAGCGAGCGTCCCTCGCCATTGCGCCAGAGGTCGAGCAGCGAGCCAAACGCCGGCGGTGCATCCGGTGTGACGCGCAAACAGCTTTGATCCACGACAGACGGTAAAGGATAGTGACCAAAATATGCCCTGAGATATTCGTAGTTGGGTGTTGAAGTCGATGAAGCTTCGGAACTCGGATCCACTGCGGTGATCGACTTGGGCCGTAGCCTCCAATGCTGGCAGATTGGCCAAGCTTCCACTACCTCGCGGGGGAGCAAACACGGTTCATTGCTGAGCAGAAATGTGCGAAACGCAGAATAAGAAAGCTGTGCAGGGCTGAGTCGAGTCGGACACGGCGATTTCAGCGGGGCGGGTAAATGGTGAGAGTCGAGTGTCGTGGGCAACATGCTGGAGCATGCTGGGATCGGTGCGAAGACCATCGTGCCAGACCGTGCCCGCTCGACGGCGCTCGTGCCCTGCTACTCGCTGCTACTCGCTGCTACTCGCTGCTACTCGCTGCTAATCCCAGCAGTTACTGTCGGAGACTGTCAGTCAAGATCGGCCAAAATGGTCTGCTCGATCTGCTCGTACTAGACAACCCATTTTTACTTGCCTCCCACATCGTGAAACGCGTCGGAGTCTAGGTCTAACTCACTAAAAGTAACACTATTGACAGAAGAACGAATCTTCGACTTGATGCCAGCAATACATCCACTTCTGACCCCCTCTGTTCTATTTCCTTACACATGATCAATGACGCCTGTGAACCGCTCTCGGACTCATCAAGTGGTAGTGCGTGTCGCGCACATTACCTCTGAGTCGTGCAGGCTAGCCGCGAGGCGGCCCAAGGCGGCCAACGTTGGCCAGCGTTGGCCCGGAACGCGTGTTGCGGTGCCCAAGGGTGCCCACGTGCTCAGAGAGGAGCCGATGCGCCTGGCGCGCGCTTCTGCTCTTAAAACTGGGTCGAATCTGTCCCGGAGATCCTCGACCACTGAGACTCTCCCCCATACGTTCCCACTTGACGAGATCGCTACCGCCGCTTTGCCTTCCTCTCGACTCAGCCCCGGGGAATAACAAGGCTCGATCCGACACAATGGTGCTCTCCCATTTGCTCGATCTTACGCAGCTCACTGCAGCTCAGCTCGAGTCGCCTCGTTCGCCTGACCGGGACCCGCTGGTGCACCACAAACTTCACGTGAGGCGCGGAGCGAGGCCGCAACTTCAGAACGCACCAGTTCCCATATTGAGCCATCCGCTGACCAACTTCTACTCCATAATTTCCTGCAGACTCCGCGCAACTGGGAATCGGAGGACGCGCTGTCGCAGGTCGACCGTGATCTTTTTAGGGGTTCGCCGAATCCGCGCAAACGACCTCGGCGCGGCGCGGCGATCACGGCAAGAAGGTTTGATCTCGACCTCAGCGACGGGCCACCTTCTTGTTCTGCTGCATCGGACAAGCGGGGACATACCTCAAGGCCGGATGAGAAATCTTCCTCTCATCTTTCTACACGAAAGATCTCGCACTCCCTCATCGAGCGACGACGGCGCGAGCGTATCAACGATTGCTTGTCGCAGCTCAAGCGGCTTGTACCACAATGTCGAGAGTACGGCGAGCAGAAAGTGCGGAGGGCTCATGAGAGGGGAAGAAATCGACTCAGAGCGAATGACCCGATGGAAGACAGCAGCGGCGGGTCGGGCTTGCACAAACTGGAAATTTTGCAAGTAAGTACGGTCTTGCAAAGTTCGGCCTCTGACCGTTGTCCTTCCAATTTGACATTGCTCTTGCAACGGTACAAACAGGGAACCATACTCTATATCTCCGAACTACAGGGTCGTGTCCAGCTTCTCGAAGAGCAAATCGCTACCCCGTCAAACTTGCTGGATTCAAACCACGCATGCTGTTGCAAGCTAGCTGGCCCGCCTGCTGCGACTGACCACATGGATGCTGCTGCCTTACTTTTGAAGTTTTCCACTAGCCCTGAATTAAGACCTGTCAGTATATAGGAATTGTGTAGTTTATGCGCTGTTCCAATACCTCTGCTAGAGTGGCGAATTCATCTAATTGATGCCTTTGCTCTCTCTCGGGCACGACTCGGGCCAGTAATACGAATTCGCATCAAATTTGAGGCGGCGGGCCTGGCTGTCACGTCGGAAGTTGCTTGTGATCACCCCTTTTTGTCTCTCTTCTTCATTTTACTGCGTCATTGCGGATAAGCATCTGCAAACGCTCCGTCCATCGAAACCATCGGCGGAATCTCGAAGGCCGCCAGCCGGCGCGTGATTGATTGCCTGACAAAGCCCCATTTGAAACCAAGCGCGGGTGTTCGCCTCCTCTCCTCCCCCCCTGACTCTCGGGCCATCGTGGGCTTCTTCGCCTTCCATGAGGTCGAGCAATGGGTGCCATGCCTTCTTTTGGCAGCCGGGACCTCGCGTTGGATGGCCTACGCTCCTGCATTCCTTCAAGCTCCCCGGCCGGAACCTGCTACGTGCAGCTGCTCTCGTGGGGACGAAGCATGCCTTCCATCAGTCCTTAGGAGCCGCACGATATCTGAATACAAAATCAGCCCCATCAACCGAACCAAACTCTCCCCGTAAACTGAGGATGATAATCCTCGGGGCCCCGGTATGTGCAGGAGATTGGTACTGGCGAAGTGCGTTGAGCCCCACACTGGCTGACACCGTGACCCGCCTCGGGCTCTGGTTCCCGTAATCGGTCCCAGGGTTCAGGCAAAGGAACTCAAGGGGAACGAATACTCAAAAGTAAGTGCACGAAAAAGCATTGCGACGTAAAGCAGCTCAACCGATGCTGATGGTTCTGTGCCGCACCATGCAGAGTGGGATCTCGCGACCATTGGGGTCGGCGATTTATTGCGAGCGGAAATCCTCAGAGGAACCCCGTTGGGTTCTGTGGCCAAGAAAGCAATGTCAGCAGGAAGTGAGACCACTTATAATTATGCCCCAATTATCTGCGTGACTATTTCCTTGGAACTGACCCCTCTTCTCTTCGCAAAACGGGGCGATATCAGCTTTGCTTCCAGACGAAATCGTACTTCGATTGATTGAACCGCAACTGCACGCTCTAAGTGATAGAGACTGGATTGTGAGTATAGCTACGCCACCATTCTTGGAGTCCACTTTGGTGTTGTACTTCTCAAAGTCGCCTGTCTGGTCTTCTGTCGCGCGCTGACCTCCCACCGGTGTGCAATCTGCCGCTCCCAGCTCGACGGCTTCCCCCGCAAGGCCTCTCAAGCCACACTCCTTGACAAGCTTCTAGCCTCATCTGAGGACTCGCTGAACCTGGTCGTGAACCTAAATGTGCCGGACGATGTGATCCTAGAGCGGATCGAGGGGCGTTGGCTTCACGCCCCCAGCGGTCGAGTTTATAACAACTCGTTCAATCCGCCCAAAATACCGGGCAAAGACGATCTCACGGGCGAGGATTTGACGCAAAGACCCGACGACACAGCAGTGAGTGCTGGCCGCCGGTAGACGGAGGACGTTTGCTGGCAATGGGACACCACTGACGAAGAGTGCTGCGCGAGGCAGGAGATATTCTCGAAACGATTGGTCGCATTCCATACCGAAAACGAGCCATTGCTCCAGCACTACGCAGGAACAGACGCGGAGGTTATGACCCTCACAGGA
Organism: Microbotryum saponariae; assembly: GCA_900102585.1. NCBI lineage: Eukaryota > Fungi > Basidiomycota > Microbotryomycetes > Microbotryales > Microbotryaceae > Microbotryum > Microbotryum saponariae. The sequence goes on along the minus strand of FMWQ01000062.1, from coordinate 570,367 downwards.
TCGACAAGCGACGAAATTTATCCGCAGCTAGAAGCTTTGTTGGAAGACAGGGTACGTTTGGACGGATGATCGGAGCAGATCTTTACGCCTGCGTAAGCTGAGCGCCGTGCCTTCATACCCGAATGCAGTTCCCCGGCCTCCCAAGGAAATAGAATCTGTAGAGTTTCTTCTGCGCGTGACCTTTCTATTGATTTGCATTTCATCTCTCTTGTCATTTGACGCGGCTCATCAGGGTGACAAGGAATTCATGAGATTAGAGAAGCGGCATGAACCAAGCGCACCCGTCTTCCGATCAGTACTCGTAGAAACCCTTGCCACTTTTTTTCCCCAGGTAACCCGCGGAGACCATGCGGCCCAACAATACGGAAGGCTGGCAAGCGACACCGGAACCGTCATCAGGTCCCTCGAAGTTGTTGGATCCAAGGCAAGAGCTTCGCCGCGATCGCACTCACCCTGTATTTTGAGTCTCCAGTCTCGGTGTGAAGGACCTGCATGATGCTCAAACACGTGTCCAGTCCAATGAAGTCCGCCAAGACGAGCGGCCCCATCTTGTGTGCCATTCCCAGGACCATGACTTGGTCGATATCTTCGCGGGTCGCGATACCTTTAGAGAGGAGTGTTACGGCTTCGTTGATGTAAGGCATCAGGAGCGCGTTCGAAATGAAACCTGCGCATATCCACAACCAAGAAGCATTAGTTTGGGCACGGCGAACGCGGCCGTTCAAGAGCACCCGACTCGACTCGCCAGGCGAATCCTTCGACACGCTCACGGTCTTGCCCATGGCCTCGGCAAAGCTTCGCGCTTCAGCCAGCGTTTCGGGCGAGGTCTGGATTGCCGGGATGAGCTCGACCAGCTTCATTACGGGTACGGGGTTGAAAAAGTGGAAGCCGACTGTCTGCGCTGCGCGCGATCCGGCTGCGGCGGCGATCTTGGTGAGGGAGATTGACGAGGTGTTGGAGGCCAGGATCGCATGCGTCGGCGTCGTCTGTGCTAGCTCGGCGAAGATCTTCTCCTTGAGGGACAGATTCTCGGATACAGCCTGGGGGTAAGAAGGTGCAATCCGTTCAGCGGACGGATGGTCAGCAGTAGCACCTAGCATAGAAAGCGGTCTACACTGCTTGTCAAGTGGGGCTCAGCGGGGGTCGGCCACATACCTCGATCACGATATCCACCTGGTCGAAGGCCGCTATGCCATCGACGAGTTTGATTCTGGCCAGAATCGCACTACTGGTCTCGGCGTCTAGCTTCCCTCGAGTCACATCCTTCTGCAAGAGCGATTCAGCGAAAGCAAGAGACTTGTCGAGACTGGCTCGGTTCGAGTCGGCGAGCAAGACTTCCACCCGCGCCACTCTGGCCGCGGTCAGAGCGATACCGAGACCCATCTGCCCAGCCCCGATCACACCCAAAGTCTTGATCGAGTGATGCTGCAACGACGAGCTTGTAAATCCACGCCCGGCGGCGCGTGCAGTTTGCCGGATGCGCTGTCGAAACATCGTAATGGTCGAAGCGCGTGGAAAGCCGACGAGGTGCAAAAAAGTACGTAGGCCGTTCGAGAGTCTGAGCGAAAAGAGACGAATTCTAAGGGCACAGCTTCGCGTACGCAACCCGTGTATGCCAAGAAAGCAAAGGTCATGCCAACTCGCCGCGAGCCGTCGGTCCGGGCCCCGACGCCCCGCTTCCGGTCTCAAGAGGGTCTCTGCGGTCACGGCTAACCGAGGTTCAGAGCAGCCGAGGCGCACCGAGCCGGAGTCAAGCGAGTAAAATCGGAGTCTGAGTTTTTCAGTTACTTGGATTAGGTGAATTCAAAAGTTGCAAGTACTATGACAACAAGTATGAATAACTATTTCAGTAAGCAGGTTAGCGGGCAGGTAAGGCAGGCGCGTGGGCAAGCCAAAAAAAAGGAAAAGAGTACTCTTTTGAGTCGTAAAACCGTTCGCGTCTGCCTAACCAAATCACGGGACGGGTTGTGTGGCCCCAGGTCAGCGGTCAATCATCAAGGCGATTCGGGAAGCAGAGCTTGGTTGGGGAACCGGTAGTCGAAGATCAGATTTAAAAGGCAATAAACTTTTGTCGCCAAGGCCGGCCGTTATGGCTGGCTCGGTTCAGGTCTGTGTTTATGTTTCATCACATTGACGATGACGGCATTCACGGTTCAAGAAGGATTAACTCACGAGTGGCTCTGAAGACCGCTGCGAAGCTAGCGGCGAGTTGTGGCTGTCAAAGCGGCACAAGTGACTGTCAAGTCAGTACGTCGTCGCTCAGAAAGCGCAGAAGCAAGATTTGAGATCAGGCATTGCGTTGTCTTCACTCCAATGTAGAACGCAAAGCGAGGACGTATGGTACGTGACAATAAATAGTATGAAGCATCATGTCGGAAACGGGGGACACTGGGACCGAGAAGGCCGGGGCCGCTGACAAGGACACTCACGAGCATTATGGCGGCGCGGCGCCTCGTTTTCAATCCTCCTGGCTTACCAGTGGGGGCCTTGCCGTGGGTGAGATGGTACGCTGATAGGAGCTAACAGACTCTGGTCGTGATGAAGCAGCCTGAGTGCGGGATAAAGACTCGAAACTGCGTTTGCGTTCCAATAGGCTGTCAATGGTCGCCTTGACCGCAGAGATGTTGCGTGCAGGGAGCGAGCCAGGCATTTCGATGGAATTCTCGGCAGCAGTTGACACGGTGATAGAGGGGCAGACATCGAGAAGCCGGGGAGGTACAATAACTTGGGTGGTCGAGGCATCGGAAGCGGAACCACCTTGCTTGGTAACAGTGAGGTCGTCGTCGGGGCCGACTCGATCTGCGTCAGGCTCGAGACTAGGATCGGTGTCGACGCTGATATACCGAAGAGCACGAGCTAGTTCCGAGGCCCAGCCATGATCGATGTCTCCTCCTTCAGGTAGCGGGTTAGGATTGGGAGCTTCTTCCAGCGTCTGCTCCCATCCGACCGGCGGTGAGCCTGGAGGCGAGATGAGAAAATTTCGAGATAGCGCGGGTACGGAAAGCAGGGTCGAGTGCAGCGAGGGCAAGGGCAGCGCAAGGGTGGGGCCGAAGAACACCCTTAGCGGTTCATGCTGCCTTTGTGTGGCATTGCGGACGACACGGTGGCCGAGGGGCGGTGGCGATGCAAGAGAGCGTGTGAGTGAGAGTGAGGGGGCGAAGGAGAACCCGCGCGTCAGCGGTCCGCGACAAGACGTTCTTTGGGGCGGCGTGCGAAGCAGTGCGAAGCGAGGCCAAAGTGGTGCGCCAGCGGCTCGAGCCGGAGCACGAGCCCGCTGGGACGGATCTCATCCGGTCGACGAGCATACACCGCAACCGCAAAGGGCACAGACACGCACCTGGGAGGTCGGGAAGTGTCTGGGTGTAGAACGGCGGCCATGGACGGGGGCTGCTTGACCTTGGCAGGACTCGTAGCTGGGTGATTGCAAGCGACAACGGCTTGATCGTCGTCGTCATCCTCCCAAACGAAGCCGTTCATCTCGCGACGCGCCAGGGTAGCGCCCTGCACGTCTTCATAGACAACCAGCACACGGCCGAGCATGCGTAAAGATGTCCACGAGACGAGTCGCCCATACGAGTGAAAGTGTGTCTCGAACATCGGCAAGAGGTCGGCGTCGAACAGCCGCGAGGGTAGCAGCAAGATCAATGTGTTGGTGGGCACCACTTTTGGGAGGGAAGGCATGATCACAGGGGTCGGTACTGCAGCTGCAGTGACCATTTTTAATGCGTCCAACAACGATCGTTGTACGATCAAGCCAGGTGGTGAAAGGTAGTCAAGTTCGACAGGTCTCAGCGCCGGTGAGCCCCGCCGGGCAAGATCTTGCGCGACGTTATGAAAATTAAACACTAATTGCCGGCCAAACAACCTTCTCGATTGAGCTAACTCTCGAAACTCTCGAAAAAACTAACAACAGCAATGATGACAATAGCAACATAATATTAAGAACACCGAGCAGGCGTATATGGTGGGTATAACTTTGGACTCGCAGAGCAAACCCCATGAGTGGAAGCTACCGAGCCTGAGGGCCGCTTGCGCGTCGCCACTGCCTATCGTCCTCAAGTGCCGGCCGGGCACCTAGTCCGCCGAGGCCAACGCCTCTGCGCGGCGCGTTCATGCCTTCGGCGTGGTGATCGACCATTTGCATACCACTCGCCCCTTGGTATCCATGGTTCTGATGCACAGACGGTGGCGGCGGAGCCCAGGATCCGATCGAGCTCCTCTCGCTCGACTCGCGTGAATTTGGACTGTACAGCCTTGTAGTACCGGCGCCGTAATAGTGGCCATCAGAAGCGCCCATCGAGCCGGCTTCGTGGTCTTGGAATGAGTTGGAGCCACTTCCGGGGGCCGAGTAAGATGTCAAGGCGTGGTGCGGCGGTGGTGCAAGATGATATGACGCAGGCTGGGGTTGGTGATGTGCGAGGCCGGAAGAGATGCCCTGCTGGGATTGCAAATGCTTGAGGTATTGATGAGACGGCAAAGTGGCGTGCCCGCTGTTGCCGTAAGCGTAGGTTGCGCTTTGCATGACTCCAGCTTCGGATCCATCGTGATAAGGGCTTGAGAAAGAAAGGGAGCGAACTCAGATAAGCGTAAACGGTCTGAGAATTCACTTCCATCACATGCACAGCAATGGCGGCTTACACGGTGTCGTAATTGACATGGGTATGACTTTCCGGGTAGTCGTAGGCGTTTGTCTGGTTCTGCGCCGATGACGTCATTCCGGCCGCGAGATTATGCAAAGTCGGCGAATCGCTAGAATAGGGGGTTCCGTTCCCACCGCCCGACAACGAATAGTTGCTGCTGCCCATGACGGGAGGACCTCGGCCGGCGTGAGCGGCGCCGGTCCGTGCGTTACCAGGTCCTTCAACCGCGTGCTGACTCGATGTATTTGTTTTCTCCTCGGAGCCATTGAATCCAGGAGGCTGAACGTCCTCGGAAACGTCTCGCGTGGATCCGAATGGCGACGGCAACAAGTTGGATATCGAGGGCAAAGTTACTCCACTGCGCGACCCGGACAACGATCCTGGCGGTGAGGGTGGGGTCGAAGACGAATGAGATGCCGCGGAAGTGCTGGGACCGATTTGTTGATGGGAATATGAATATGGTGCATTGTAGGTGTTGAATCGGCTCGTAGCAGTCGTAGGAGGCGCCGGGACCGGAGGTTGCGGAGGCGCGATTCGCCGGCGTAACGGAGGAGAGCCCGAAGTCAGGTGAGTGCCAAGACCGTTCTGAGGCGACGAAGGATTGCCGTATCCAGCGAAGGAGGAAGCGGGCCCTTGATCATAGGCGTACGAGTTGTACGACGCTGCAGGCGGGTAGTGACCACCACTCGACGGCGGATATGGTCCAGACATGAAGCGCTGTTGCAATGCGGGAGCAGCGGCGGATAGAGCCTGTGGAGGCGGCGGCGGCGAGGTTTGGCCCATGTCGGAATGATGAAACTCGGTGCTGTTCCCGCCTTGTTCATTATCAGCCTGACTGGGCCGATCACGCGTCGGGCTGTCGTGGTGCTGGCCCTCAGATCCGCCAAGGCCCGCGGTCACCGCAAGGGGCGACTCAGTAAGCGGCTCGGCGGTTGCATCGGTGGCAGCGGATTCTAAAGCTGCCCCCTCCCTCGCCCTCTTGGCTTTAGCCTTGGCCCTTCGAACAGCTCTGGGCTTGTTGGGATCTGTTGGCGCTTTGGGTTTGCGGGGAGGCGCATCCGAGTCTTCTTTGACGACCATGCCCATGGCCACTTGTCGCTGGGCGGTTGACGCGGAGAGTTGGTTGTGCAGAGCAGTGAGCTCCGTCATCATCTGGGTGTTGAGCTCGGCATCATCTGCATGCACTGTCGTAGCGTGTTGCCGAACGTTGTCCAAGCGTGAGAACAAACGACCGCAGTGGCACTTGAACGGCCGTTCACCCGTATGTTTCCTGTGCGGGGAGCACGAAGCGCAGCGCGGCGGTTCAGCCTCACATCGTCAGACTTCAAGCATGACACTAGTCGAGGGCATCATCCAAAAAGAGTTCTTGTGCCCCAGATCAGGCTTGAGAACGGTCTACAGCGCGATCTCCAAGGTCCCGGCGGCGTCGGCCGACTCGGAGGCCCCGGTCATCCGGTGCTCGGAATCGATCGTGGCTGGGTCGGTCCCGACTCGTGAGGCCGCGCAGGGCCGTGGGGGCGCGCCTAGCCCGTGCAGTCAACGCCCAAGTGCGGCTGCAGACTCACCTAACATGTCGGGCCAGATGCTCAGACCGCGTAAATACCATGGAACACTCGCCATAGCCAGTGCAGCGAAACATGCTCGTAGTCGACACGCTCAAGCGAAGCAGGGAGCTTGGTGTGCTGGACGGCGACGGCGCTTGCTGCGGTGACCAATTGAGAGCCCAACTTGGGCCTCCGGGTTACGTCAGAGGAAGCAAGGGATACAGCAGGCCAATTATTGCTGTAAGAGTCGGCGAGGCCGTCGTGTGAAAGCTGGACCACGGTCAGGAGTTCGGAAATTCCCTGGCGCACACCCAAGAGAGCTCGAATCCGGCGACGAGACGGCGACAGCGAAGAGCGGCAGCCGCGAGAGTGATGAAGACGCGGCGAGGGCCTGGCCGAGATGGCGGGCGCCGGGCAGCGTAGTACGGGGGGGGCACTGGGCAGAATCCCCGACGACGGTAGCAATTCTTCCCGAGGAAGGGCGTATTCACAGCACCGGGTGGTCTGCAAGGCACGTCAGAAACGCTGGTGGTCGGTGTCGGCTACCACTGTTGCTGAATGGTTGTCGGCGACCTCGAGCCTGCAGCTTGCAGACGAAGGAAAACGTCGCCCAGCCAGGCCGGCTGTGAGTCGCTGCAGGTGCCTGGGGCCGCCTTGAGTCGCGTCTGTCGGCGTCACTCTTTTAATGAAATCAGGGCACCCGCGCTCGCTCACGATTAGGTCTTTGGTTCCTGTAATTTCCTCAGTCGCACCCAGGTGACAGGTCCCGACGTCTCAATTTTACGCATGGATTGTACCTTGAAACTTGGTACCTAGGTAGGGGTACACCCCTGTGATAGGTATGTACCAACTCGGATTCATCTGCCTACCCGCGCTAGAGACTTGTGCTAGCGCTAGCTTCCAGTTTTAGATTGCGCAAATATATGCACGGGCTGCTACCTTTCGAGGCCACCTCGACAATCCGCGTCGCGCCAGCTAGCGCCTCGGGGCACACGTCTTGAGCAGTGCCGGTCGGGATTCCTACAATCATTTTCTGCTCCTTTGTCTCGTTCACCCAACTGGTTGTCCATTTCCGTCTCCTCGTGGCGGCACTGCGCCCATTTTGAAGGTGTCAAAGTCTCTTTCCGGTCCCCTCGGGCCCGGCCCGGGAGTAGAGCTGAGCGCTCTTGAGTCTTGACATCGACCGAGTCGGCCGACAAGGTCACATCTGGCGAGCCAAATCTTCGCTAGCGGGGTCGAGTGGAGAGGCGACGACGCACTCACCAACTCCGAAGGTGACTTCTGTCTCGAGACTTGGGGCTTGACTGCTCCAGTATCCGGGCACCGGGTGTCACGGGTTCTGAGCCGGCATAGCGTCCGACATTGTCACGTGGCCTGCAGTGGGTACTAGTAGTAGGCCTGAGATCCGAGATCCACCGTGTCGCAGCTGGATGAGTACTAACTGATAAAATGAACTAGCTACTGATTGACCACAACGTTTCTGTGGGAGTTATTTGAAGGGTAAATGTACATTCTCGGTAGGGAAAATGGTTACTACTACGAGGCTAACTCCTTTTCTTTGCAGAGGTTGCAGTGGGCCACCGGATCCGGGCCGCCGACTACTGAGTACGTGTCGGAAACTAATTCGAGATGAGGCTGTGAACCTGCTGCTGCATTTACATGTAGTTAAAGACGCGTTTATCGTGAGCCCACTGATCGGTGCTGTCGCTACAAGTATTCTAGCCTACAACTTCTAGCCTTTGAGCGGCTGAGCCCGGATCGCGAAGACAAACTTGTCGCATGCAAGCCAACGTAATTGAGGCGTTAACACCTGGACTGGAATCAACGACCGATTGGGGCCGATTGGGGCACATTTTTTTGACTGAAACTAATGGCATTGCAAAACGAATACGTCCCGTCACGCGACTGACTCCAGCTCCCATGCCAAAAAAAAAGAACACCCGTCGGGATGGGCCCGCCACTGGGATTCTTCATTAGACAAGATAGTCTCGCAGATATCAGGTAATTATCTAAAAGTATCGTGCTCTGGCTCTGAACTATCTATCTCCCACCTGAGTTGGATATCTTAGATGGATGCTTAGATATCTCTGAGCATCTAAAGTTTCGCCTAGTAAGCATCTAAAACATATATCTTAGATGCTTCCGTTCCTAACATGCTTAGATTTCTCATAGCTAATACTAAGCACCATATCTACCGGTAGATATAGTACATCCAGATATCTAGCTATCTATCAAACATCTATTGGACATCTATGAGAATCTTGCGCGCCGGTGTGGCTCAAAGTTCAGCTCATTTCATGGTGACTACTCACTTTAGCTCGGAGACAGTGCTATTTCAACCCCATTCCGACTTACAGATAGTGAAGGATTTGTACTGCATAATCTTAAGTCAACTGTCTCGGTCTCGGCAACCTGACATTTTGCACTTCAACAAGCTTTTTCGGTGCGGGGTCAAAATAAATGTCCTCCTGATCAGGCGCCTCGGCGCTCTGCGTTGGCCCGCTTTTTCGACTGGCCTCCGCCGGCCGCCGCTCGCCCTGCTTGAAAACCAGCGCCGAAAAGTTGGGCCAAGTTTAGCGCCTTTCAAGCTACTTGAAGCAAGTTTCGACAAATCTTGGAGGCTCCTGGCATTATTTAACATTTGAGGGTCAACAATCGATCTTCCGATTCGACATGTGGGCCCGCCGGATAACGCTGTTTTCTGACATGGGCCAGCTACTAGCTCTAGGCCCGGCGAGCGCTATTAGGCAAGTGCGCCAGTGCGCGCGGTGGATCCAGGCCGCCCGCGCCTACAACTTGCGGCCTCTTGCCCAACAGTGCTCCGCAGTAGAACGTGCGTGATACCCATCGTATCGACCCTGAGGACATCATACGATTGCTCATCCCGCTCTGTTCATTGGCCTTCTTCAGGCTCGTTTCTGCGATGACCAGTGTCGCACCGCCTGGGTTCATATTCCCGCCAGGGATGGCGCCACTCGAGGTGCCCAACTATGTGGTGAGTGCACTCGAGGGTCAGATGGTCCACCACACTCGCCGGTGTTTGTTCACGCTTTGTGCACGACCTCCCCAACTTTTGTTCCCGCCAGGAGCCCGAGGCGATGGCCCAAGAGACGCTGGACGCAAAGGCCAGGAAGTGGAACGCTCTGCAGAGCCGTCGTTACGGCTCGTCGAGGAAGACGCAGGTCGATCCAGGCAAGCAAGAGCTCCCACCAGAGGCATTGCGACGCATCATCAAGGACCACGGTGACATGAGGTAGGTATGGCGATGGCAGGCCGATGGGAGACCCACAGTTGGGCGGCCAGGCCACCGCTGGGTACGGGCGTGACGTGCGAGGCTGACTCTCGTGATCGTACACGTCGATCGTCCATCTTCTCGAAACAGTAATCGCAAGTTTCGATCCGACAAACGCGTCCATCTTGGCGCGCTGAAAGTGAGCTCACGGCATGAACGGTGTCGGATGCCTCAAGTCACGCGCTGACCAACGCTTGCGGCGGGCGACCCACAGTATGTTCCGCATGCTGTCCTGAAACTTCTCGAAAAGTGAGTGCCCGCTTGGTCGTTGCTGTGGCGTCTCCATCACTCTTGTCGCATAGGCTGATACCAAGCGATGGTCCATTCATCGCCGACAGCATGCCCATGCCCTGGGAGCAAGTTCGCGAAGTCAAAGTGCTGTATCATGTGACGGGGGCCATCACCTTCGTCAACGAGATTCCGACCGTGATCCCGCCTGTGTACCATGCGCAGTGGGCGTCCATGTGGCTTGCCATGCGTCGCGAAAAGCGCGATCGCCGCCACTTCAAACGCATGCGATTCCCACCGTTTGATGACGAGGAACCTCCCTTGGACTACGGCGACAACGTGCTCGACACCGAGCCACTAGAAGCCATTCAGCTCGACCTCAACGACGACGAGGACGGGCCTGTCATCGACTGGTTCTACGATTCGAAACCGCTGCTGGACTCGCCCCACATTAACGGGAGCTCCTACAAGGTGTGGAACTTGGATCTTCCCCAGATGGCGGTCCTGTACCGCCTGGGTAGGAGCCTACTGAGCGATTTCAACGATCGCAATTACTTCTACTTGTTCGAGCCCAAGTCGTTCTTCACGGCGAAGGCGTTGAATGTGGCGATCCCGGGCGGCCCCCGCTTCGAGCCGTTGTACCGCGACACGGACAACTTCGACGACGACTGGAACGAGTTCAATGACATCAACAAGGTCGTTATCAGGCAACAGATTCGCACCGAGTACAAAGTCGCGTTCCCGCACCTTTACAATTCGTTGCCCCGTGCCGTTCACATCCCTGTCTACCACGAGCCCCACAATCTCTACATTCGCACGGAGGACCCCGATCTACCAGCTTTCTTCTACGACCCGATGATTCACCCCATGTCGACGCGTGGGCTGGCGCCTCGCAACGAAAATATCACTCCGGAGCAGGCTGTCTTTGGTGATAGCGACGGCGAAAGCGACGGTCGTGGTGATGCCGAGTTGGAGCTCCCGCATTTCATCGAGCCCTTCCTCGGCGAATGCGAGATTGAGACGGAGCGAACTGCCGATGCGATTGGGCTGTGGTGGGCGCCTCATCCGTACAACCAACGCAGCGGTCGGACCGTTCGCGCCCAAGATGTACCCCTTGTCAAGAATTGGTACCTCGAGCATTGCCCACCCGGCCAACCCGTCAAGGTCCGCGTGTCGTACCAAAAACTGCTCAAGTGTTACGTCCTCAACGCGCTCCACCGTCGCAATTCCAAGCCCGCTACCAAGAAGTACCTTTTCCGCCAACTGAAAGCAACCAAGTTCTTCCAGACGACAACGATCGATTGGGTCGAAGCCGGACTTCAAGTGTGCCGCCAAGGGTACAACATGCTGAACCTCCTCATTCATCGCAAGAACCTCAATTATCTCCACCTGGACTACAACATGAATTTGAAGCCGGTCAAGACGCTCACGACGAAGGAGCGCAAAAAGTCTCGTTTCGGAAACGCGTTCCACCTTTGTCGCGAGATTCTGCGCCTGACCAAGCTGATCGTGGACTCTCACGTGCAATACCGCCTCGGCAACGTGGATGCGTTCCAGCTTGCTGATGGACTGCAGTTTACATTTGCGCACGTTGGACAGCTGACGGGCATGTACCGTTACAAGTACAAGTTGATGCGCCAGGTTCGCATGTGCAAGGATCTCAAACACGTCATCTACACTCGGTTTAACACCGGCCCCGTTGGCAAAGGCCCCGGCGTAGGCTTCTGGGCTCCCGGATGGCGCGTGTGGCTCTTTTTCCTTCGCGGCATTGTACCCCTCCTCGAGCGCTGGCTCGGCAACCTGCTCGCTCGACAGTTCGAAGGGCGCAATTCCAAAGGCATCGCAAAAACCGTTACAAAACAACGAGTCGAGTCGCATTTCGATCTCGAACTCCGCGCGGCAGTGATGCACGACATTCTCGACATGATGCCAGAAGGAATCAAGCAAAACAAGTCGAAGACGATTTTGCAGCATTTGTCTGAGGCGTGGCGTTGTGTGAGTTTCGAGTCGACGGGACCGACCCCTAGAGTTTACGGATCGAGATTCGGTTCAGTGTTCACAGGACTGACCTGCATACAATAACTCTCTGTCTACGAATCATTTTTCCGTCTCGTGTCCCGGCGCTCTACGCGGTGTAGTGGAGTAAGTCAATATGCTTCTGCCTTCCTTCCTTGGTGATCGCTGGAACGTGCGAGATTGGCGCATCGGAACCGGAAGACCATCGCTGACCCAAAGTGCCTCTGGATCATTCTCAGAGGCAAATATTCCTTGGAAGGTGCCAGGAATGCCTACAGCGATCGAGAACATTATCTTGCGTTTCGTCAAGGCCAAATCGGACTGGTGGACGTCGGTCGCGCATTACAATCGCGAGCGCATCCGCCGCGGTGCGACGGTGGACAAGACGGTTGCCAAGAAGAATCTCGGGCGATTGACTCGACTGTACCTCAAAGCGGAGCAGGAACGCCAAAACTCGTACCTGAAGGATGGTCCGTACGTCTCTTCTGAAGAGGCCGTAGCGATCTATTCCGCGACCGTACATTGGCTCGAGTCTCGGAAGTTCGCGCCAATGCCATTTCCCCCGTTGTCCTACAAACACGACACGAAGCTACTGGTGCTCGCCCTGGAACGACTCAAGGAGGCGTATTCTGTCAAAGGTCGCCTGAATCAGTCCCAGCGCGAAGAGCTCGCCCTGGTCGAACAGGCCTACGACAACCCTCACGAGACTTTGTCCCGCATCAAACGCCTCTTGCTGACCCAGCGCGCATTCAAAGAAGCCGGAATCGAGTTCTTTGACACGTACGAGAAGCTTATTCCTTGCTACGACATCGAGCCGATGGAGAAGATCACGGACGCCTACCTTGATCAGTTCCTCTACTTCGAAGCCGACAAGCGAGGGCTTTTCCCGTCCTGGATCAAGCCGGCCGACACGGAGCCACCTCCCTTGTTGGTGTACAAGTGGGCTCAAGGCATCAACAATCTGCACGATGTATGGGAAACGAGTGAAGGCGAATGTAACGTTCTGATGGAAACTCAACTTTCCAAGGTTTACGAGAAAATCGACTTGACCTTGCTCAACCGTCTGCTGCGGCTGATCATGGACCACAACCTGGTAAGCATTTTGTTCTTTGTTCTCACAAGGCGAATGCAGCAGTGTCTTGACAATGCCTGCACTTTTCCATTCCTTCATTTCGCTCATTCGCAGGCCGATTACTGCACGAGCAAGAACAACATTGTCCTGACCTACAAGGATATGTCTCACGTCAATGCATATGGAATGATTCGGGGCCTTCAGTTCTCGTCCTTTATCTTCCAGGTAATCCGAAACCTTTCTTCACGCTGAACCAGCAACTGAACAAGTAGCTGACTCGAGTGGCCCTCGCCCCGCCGCCCTTCACACCCACACCGCAGTACTACGGCCTCGTGCTCGATATTCTCATCCTTGGGCTGCAACGCGCGAGCGAAATGGCGGGTCCTCCGCAGACGCCCAACAATTTCCTGCAGTTCCGGGACACCGCTACGGAGACGCACCATCCGATTCGACTCTACTCGCGTTACGTGGACAAGATTCACATCATGTTCCGATTTACTGCTGATGAGTCGCGCGACCTGATCCAACGGTATCTGTCTGCTAATCCCGATCCCAACAACGAGAAGTGAGTCAGGGACGACATTTGAGGCCCCCAATATTCAGCTGAGGGGTCCGAGTCAACGGCGTCACTGACATCGCCTTGTGCCACGCTGCGTAGTCTCATTGGTTATAACAACAAAAAATGCTGGCCCCGCGATTGTCGTATGCGACTCATCAAACATGACGTCAATCTTGGTCGAGCTGTGTTTGACTTGGTGCGGACTTGTTGACAGCGTGTGGAGCAGCAGTCCATTCGGGCTTAGTAACTGACGAAGCGGGTTGAACTGACACAGGTCAAAAATTCGCTGCCGCGATCGCTCACCACGATCGAATGGGACGATACCTACGTTTCCGTGTACTCGAAGGACAATCCTCAGTTGCTCTTCGCGATGCAAGGGTTCGAGGTTCGCATCCTTCCGACGTGTCGTGTGTCTAACGAGGCTTTCACTCTCAAGGATGTGAGCAAAGCAGAAGTTTTTGCCAGGTTTGGCACTGTGAAGTTGATTTTGTCTTCCGGTCTTTAGGGAACCTGGGCACTGCAAAATGACGCTACCAAAGAGCGCACGGCCCACGCATTCCTTCGCGTCTCCGACCAGGTTCGCCTCCTCGATGCCATCTTATCCTGGCCTTGGGTTGCTGCAACTAACATGTCTAAGCAACTTCGAGCGCACAGGGAATCAAGCAATTCAGTGATCGGATTCGTCAGATCCTTATGTCCTCTGGAGCCACAACCTTTTCGAAGATCATCAACAAGTGGTACGTCGTCGTCGGCGACCGCGTTCCTGAGGCAGGTCGATGCTTATACGTATACACCTTTCGACCTTTCGTCTTCTCCCTCAGGAACACGGCTATCATTGGACTCATGACGTATTACCGCGAAGCCGTCATTCACACGAATGAGATGCTCGACCTGCTCGTGAAGGCGGAGAACAAAGTGCAGACGCGCGTAAAGATTGGTCTCAACTCGAAGATGCCATCCCGATTCCCTCCTGTGGTAAGTGAAGCTGCTGTGCCCGACTTGGTCATCCTGTAATCTCCAACAATCCTGATCGGCGTCCCTTCTTCCCCCTTATGTAGGTCTTCTATAGTCCGAAGGAGCTAGGTGGTCTTGGCATGCTGTCGATGGGTCACATCCTCATCCCCGCGTCCGACCTTCGCTGGAGCAAGCAGACGGACACAGGCATCACTCATTTCCGCTCCGGAATGTCGCATGCCGAGGATACGCTCATCCCGAATTTGTATCGCTACATCCAGCCTTGGGAGAGTGAATTCCTTGATTCAGCGCGCGTATGGTCCGAATACGCTCTCAAGCGCAAAGAAGCATCGGCTCAGAACCGCCGTTTGACGCTGGAGGATCTCGAGGACAGCTGGGACCGCGGCATCCCTCGCATCAACACCCTCTTCCAAAAGGATCGTCATACGCTTGCATACGACAAGGGCTGGCGCGTCCGCTCGCACTGGAAGCAATATCAGTTGCTCAAGTTCGATCCGTTCGCCTGGACTTCACAGCGCCATGACGGTCGACTTCATCATCTGGGGGCGTACCGGGTTGATGTGATTGCTGCCTTGGGCGGTGTTGAAGGGATTCTGGAGCATTGTCTCTTCAAAGCGACGGCATTCCCGACCTGGGAAGGTCTGTTCTGGGAGAAAGCGTCTGGCTTTGAGGAATCGATGAAGAACAAGAAGCTCACCAACGCGCAACGATCCGGCTTGAATCAAATTCCGAACCGCCGATTTACGTTGTGGTGGTCCCCAACCATCAACCGTGCCAACGTCTACGTCGGTTTCCAGGTCCAGCTCGATCTCACCGGGATCTTCATGCACGGCAAGATCCCAACCCTCAAGATTTCGCTCATTCAAATCTTCCGAGCCCATCTGTGGCAAAAAATACACGAATCGGTCGTCATGGACCTGTGTCAGGTACTCGACCAAGAGCTGGAGGCCTTGCAGATCGAAACTGTGCAGAAGGAAACCATCCACCCTCGCAAATCCTACAAGATGAACTCATCCTGTGCCGATATTTTGCTGTTTTCGTCGTACAAGTGGAACGTCACGAGCCCGTCCCTCCTCACGGACTCGAAGGACCAACTCGATGGCACGACAAGTTCCAAGTATTGGTTAGATGTACAATTGCGTTGGGGAGACTTTGACTCGCACGACATCGAGCGTTACTCCCGCGCCAAGTTCCTCGATTATTCGTCCGACAACATGTCGATTTACCCCTCACCGACCGGTACGCTCATTGCGCTTGACTTGGCCTACAACTTACACTCAGCCTACGGTAATTGGATTCCGGGGATGAAGCCACTGGTTCAGCAAGCCATGGCCAAGATTATGAAAGCGAACCCGGCACTCTACGTCTTGCGCGAACGCATTCGCAAAGGGCTTCAGCTGTATTCGTCGGAGCCGACCGAGCCGTACCTCAACTCGCAGAACTACTCCGAGCTCTTCAGCAATCAAATCATCTGGTTCGTTGACGATACCCAAGTGTATCGCGTCACCATCCACAAGACCTTCGAGGGCAACTTGACTACCAAACCGATCAACGGCGCAATCTTCATTTTCAATCCACGTACCGGCCAAGCCTTCATCAAGATCATTCACACATCAGTTTGGGCAGGTCAGAAGCGTCTGGGTCAATTGGCTAAGTGGAAGACGGCCGAAGAGGTGGCTGCTCTGATTCGCTCCCTGCCGGTCGAAGAGCAGCCCAAACAAGTCATCGTTACCCGCAAAGGCATGCTCGACCCTCTTGAAGTGCATCTACTCGATTTCCCCAACATCGTCATCAAAGGGTCGGAACTCCAGCTCCCGTTCCAAGCCTGCATGAAGCTGGAGAAGTTTGGTGACTTGGTGGGTCATCAAAAGCATTCTCGGGGACTCCTGCGACGAGGCACTAACTTGGCCCTGATGGCCACGACGATCCTCAGATTCTACGAGCAACGCAACCCCAGATGGTGCTCGCCAATCTGTATGATGACTGGCTAAAATCGATCTCCTCGTACACGGCATTCTCGCGCCTCATTCTGCTTTTGCGATCGGTGCACGTCAACAACGAGAAGGCAAAGATCATTCTGCGTCCCAACAAGAACACGGTCACAGCGCCTCATCACGTTTGGCCTACGCTGGAAGATGAGGAATGGATGCGAGTCGAGGTGGCCCTGCGCGATCTCATTCTCAGCGATTACGCTAAGCGCAACTCGGTCAATACCGCGTCTTTGACTAGCTCCGAAATCCGAGATATCATTCTGGGTATGGAGATCTCGGCACCATCGATACAGCGACAGCAAATGGCGGAAATCGAGAAATCCGCCGAAGCAGCTGCCCAGGTGACAGCGATTCAGACACGGACCACGAACATTCAGGGTGACGAGATACAAACCGTCACTACCACGGCCTACGAGCAACAGGTATTCTCATCCAAGACGGATTGGCGCGTTCGTGCGATCTCGTCAACCAATATCCCGCTGCGCTTGCAACACGTGTACGTGACCAACGATGACGTTAAGGACGACCTCCCGACATTCATTCTGGCGAAGAATATCATGAAATCGTTCGTTTGCGCTGCCGACCTCCGTACTCCCGTTGCCGCATATCTTTATGGTATCGTCGCCCCCGATAACACCCGTGTGGTCGAAGTCAAGGCCGTGGTCATCGTTCCCCAGCGTGCGAGCCAGCGTTCCGTCGAACTCGCGGCGGACTTGCCTTCGCACCCGCTTCTGGCTGATATGAAGATTGTGGGCATCATCTCGACGCAAGCACAAGAGACGCAGTCGCTCACGCCCTCGGACGCGTGCTTGTATGCCAAGCTGATGGCTCAGCACGCCGAAATTGACGGATCCTCGATGATGCTCACCGTCGCCTTCACCCCTGGCTCACTCTCAATGTCGGCCTACGCCTTGACGCCCAAAGGGTTTGAGTGGGGTCGCACTGCTGATCCGAATGCCCCCGCCGGTTACAACCCCGCCTCCATGTGCGATCGAGCTCAATTGCTGCTGTCCGATCGCATTTTGGGCTCGGTCTTTGCCCCCGTGGGTGATGTGTGGAACTACTCGGTCGGCCTCGGTGCCAGCTTCACCCCAACAATGCCATACTCGATATCTTTGGTCGGTCGACCTAGCGCCTACTGGGATCCTATCCATCGTCCCACTCACTTTGCTTCGTTTGGAAATATCGGAGAGGAGGACGAAAACGCGGCCGATCTCGATGACAATTATGCGTGATGATGTGGAGGCTTGACGAATCATTCCATGCTCTGTGTATCTTGTCCGTGGGAAATACAACTCTGTTTATTTTGCCCGTGGGAGATGCACACGCAGTTTATCCTCTGATTCCAAGCGAATATCAAACGCGACCCATTTTCCCACGAATTTAGAGCACGAACGTGGAGACGCCGGCATCGCGGCACATGTGACAGGCATACAAAATGGTAACTGTCGGACGTTCAGTAAAACATGCCATACCCTCCCCCCCGCTTGCACCCCTCAACCGACTAGGCAGTCACTCTGTCCCTACTATGGTACTAGCTCCGCGTTTTAGGCGCCCCACGTGACCAGACCGCGGACTCCGAATTTTGCGCAGCCGAGCGGAGGCGCTCTGTGCCGTGTGCCTGAAACGCGGCGCGCGTGAGCCGCGGATTCATTTACGATGGGACCGGACCACGTCTTCGCTTATTAAATCGCAGTCAGCTCGTCTGAGCTCGACCCTCGCCACCCGGCACGCACCGAGGTACGAATTAGCGTGCCTGAACGGTAAAAGAGTGTGGAAACAATAATGGCTAGTGTGCTTGTCTTCTACTTTCTCCCTCTCACTTCCCTTCAACTGACTTCAGCCCAACATCCGGCCCCTCTTCCTCGACTACCACATTAAAAGTTCACAATGTCTTCTCTTGCACCCCCGCCTGTCGCCCCTGCGGCAACGGTTCCGCCACCCCCACGTGCTACCCAGCCCGCTTCGTCTCGACCCGCCAAAACCGACGCATTCAATCTCAAGTATCTCCTTCGCCTTCCGATCCGGATCTTCTCGCCCCCCAAGGCGTCGGGTATGATTGGCAGCGTGCGTTCACTGCGTGCGACTCCTTTAAACGACGTGCGACTCGCGGACGTAATCGAAAACAAGCATTTCTCGCCCTTGTCGCTCAAGGACTTTGAGGGCTACCTCGTTTTCAGGGAGCATGCTGCTGAGAACCTGTACTTCATTTTGTGTGAGTACACTCTCCCCAGCTTGATTCCTCGCTCCATGTCGTGAAGGGTGTCCTTATCGGGGGCCACCAGCGGGCCCCGTGCTTCCAAGCCTTGCGCGCTCCTGGCTGCTGAGCGTTGAGCGCTGAGCGCTGAGCTCGGCTGCGGCGCGCTCTGGAATCCGGATGCAGCAACAAGCTGCCCCCAAGTTGCCCCCTGACGTGAGCCCTCACGTTGATGCCAGCGCAAGGTCTCGAAGCCGCGTCCCTATCGCCAGCGCAGTACCCAGGTTTGTGTCTTATTGATCGAGACAGTACTGACACCTTCTTGATGTGCGCTCACTCAGGGCTCAACGAATACGAGAAAGAATGGAATGCGTGGCAGCGCGACCCCACGGCGCTTAAGGAGGCACACGATGCCCGGATCACCGACCCTCATGCCTCTCGTACATTGACGCAGTTTCCACCTCAGCTACGCGAGTCACTAGAGCGTGGCCTCGATGCCTTTTTCACTCCTGATGGAGCGCTTGAACTCAATTTGTCGGATGCAACTCGTGACAAGGTGCTCGTGGAGGCTCGATCCGGCAATCCTGCAGACTTTGAGGAGGCTCGGGGCTTGATACTGCACAGTCTGCACAGGTGCGCCCTCGCTCGTTGCGCTATCACAGTAAATCCCATCTGACATCGTGGCATGGCGCACCTGCCCAGGTCTTTGGCTGCGCATTCCAAGGCTTGTGTCGCCAACGCCGGTCCTCGTCGTCTCGTCTTCTGCTTCTGTCTCGGCTTGTCGATCTTCTTGCTCGGTCTGATACCGCCCCTCGTCGGCATCCTTGGCGGATATGCTCGCGCATGGCGAGTTGTGGGATTGCCCTTCATTTGGTTTGGTACCGCCGTTATGGTGATGGCGGTGAATCGCATCTGCGGAGTAAGTGCTCTGGACTCTGAAACCTCTCCCTGCATTCGCATCCTATTTACGAAATCTGTTCCCACCCATCCCACCCATCAAGGTCATCTGGCTGCTAGGAGAAGATCGGCAGCTGCTCCGCTACGAGGCTGAGCCTCCGACCGTACTATCAAACTCTATCGTTGACCTGGGTCCTGCTACGCCTCGCTCGTCCAGCTCTTCCTGGGATGAAGAGTCTGCCTACGGCGACGAGAAAGATTGTAGCCCCGAGCCTTCGTTCACGACTCGGACGTCCGCCACGCCTTATCCGTGGGAAAGAACCGATGCCTCGGCTGGTGTCGACTCTGCTACTTCGTGTCCTCCATCTTACTTGTCGAAGGCGTCTACGCTTAACCTCGTGCCTTCCTCAGCTCAGGTATGGGGACCGGTCACGAAGGTGTTTTCGCCGGACGTCGTGCGCGCTCAGTGGAGACTCGCCGTTGGGGCTCTTTTGGCCGGGGTCGTGGGCCTTCTCACTGTAGGAGTGGTGCTGATGGCCGTTCCAAACAGAGCATGAAGGAATTGAGACGGGCTGGAAAGATACCGTATTTTCGGGGGTGCTGCTAATGGGGTTTTGCTGTCGTTTTGTAATGAAATATCCGGAAAAAATGAATTGTACAGTGGGTGGGAACCTCTACAGGCCCGGAGCGTCGCCAAAACACCCAGCGTGCGTTGAGCTTGGACCCACTTGCCTGACCTCCCTTCCGTTGACCTGCCTTTGACGGCGAGTCGTGACCCGCCCGCGACGCGAAACAACACGAGTGGGTGTGTGTTTGCGCAGCCTCTCAATGCTAGGCTTGCCCCGACCTGACTGCTGAACCGAGTTTGAGCTTGCGCAGATTGAACCTACGGTTAGGACGATCTGGGCCGATCACGACTGCGAAGCTAGAGAAGAGACTGGGAGCGACGCTTACAACTTGTGTTCCAGCCACCTCGTTGGCCTGTTGGTCGACCGGTCCGGGGCGAATTTCGACGGAGTACATCTGAATCTCAACTTCAATGTCGTGGCGTATCGCTCGGATTGCCTCCGGCCTTGGCTCCACTCTCGCGGCCCGCACCCGTGCTTCCGCGGCATGCACTTGTCGCAACCTCCCTTCTCGACAGCCGATCTTCACGCCCCATGTGCACGGAGTAGTTCTCGGGTCTATTCGAAGCTACGCCAAAGGAAAATCCAAGAAGGCGATATCCAAAGTGTCCGAACGCGCAGAGGATGTGACATCATCAGACGCGGACACCAAGAGAGGCAAAGGGAAAGCCAAGTTCGTACAGGCGCAGGAGTTAACGAATGAAGAGAGCCTGGGTGTGTACGACCTCAAAACGCTGGAGGCGAGCATGGACGAGGCAGTAGACAAGCTCAGGGTTTCGCTCAAAGCGGTTGTTGGTCGGGTGGGACGAGTCTCACCAGGTGCGACACATCGCCGCATTGGTTATGATGACGTCCAAAGTCAATGCTGATATGCTTCACGTATCCACATTTAATCCGCCCAACGGTATGAGTAGAACTACTCAAGGATATCAAAGTCGAAGAATCGGGCAAGCGAAGACCGTTGGCTGAATTTGGGACCGTGTCAGTGAAGGGCGGTCGCGACTTGGTGGTACATCTGTTCGACGAGACAGTCAGTGACGCCATCTCCTCTGAATTTTGCTCATCAAGTATGGGATGACCGGATTTCTGATGTAAATCCTTACACAGTTCATGAAAGCAGTTTCTGCAGCACTGTATGCTTCGCCGCTTTCCCTCACTCCGCAAAGTCACTCGGCGTCATCCTTGCTGGTGCCGATACCTGCGCCTACCTGGGAGAAGCGAGAGGCAATGACTCGGCAGGCGTCTGATGCCTGCGAGGCTGCCCGTGTAGTTGTTCGGAACTCGCGGGCTAGAGGGCAGAAGGAGATCAAACAAGACCTGTCGACGTCCGTAGTTAGCAAGGAAGAGGCCCGGTCTGACGGCAAAAATGTAGGCACTCCGTCCACCATGCGATGAGGTCACGAGTCCAAGCGAATGGATAACCTTCAATCTGACCTCGAATACCCTTTGTCTTCGCTGGAATAGCTCGACGTTGCAACCAAGAAGAGGACCGATGAGATAGACGGCATCTTTGCCGAGGCCAAAAAAGTGTGAGTTTCAGGTGCTGGAACTCCGGACAGACAGCATGGGTGCTCATTGGCAAAATCGAACGCACAGTCTCATGGACGAATGAATAGAACAAGCGAACATTATTGCCAATAAAAAGTCTCATCTGTTCCCGAGTCTGAATGGTCGAGCCGGCATCTTCGCGCTACGATGCAGAACCGTTTTCTAGGCCTTCAACGGGCACCCGATTCGCTATCGCTAGACGCGACCTTCTGTCGCTTTGCCGTGCCCAAGGCCGACGAGCCGCGCCGGCGGCCGCGATCCATCTCCAACATATCCTCCGTCGTGACCACCCGGCAGACCTCTACTTCAAGGCCTGCACGGAGTAGCACGTCCAGCCAGACCCGCTGCGTTTCGGAGAGCTTATCGCCGGGACCCTTGACTTCAACGAATTTGCAGACACTCTTTTCAACGTTCCAGATACTGTGGTCCCCAAAACCACGCGTGATGGGCATGTGAGCTGGCCAGCCGAGCTACCAAAATGGCCCGTCCGAGTCTGATTGTACTCACCAGAGATCTGGCATCCCACCCGTTTTATGCCCATACTCTTCGGCAAAATGTGTGGATAACACCGCCAACCCTGGACCCCCGATGCACTGTGGGGGCACACTTGCGTCAGCGGTGAGGGCTTGGCGAGAGCTGATGTTGCTCAGTGACTCACCTCGACCACTTCGATGAGATCCTGCTTGGTGAACTTTGCAAAGTTGACGCCAACAGCCCATGTATCTTGAGGTCGTTCTCGATCATCCACCTCTGTGAGGAGTTCGACTGCCCCGCCTTTCTCGATAGCGGTCAATCGAGCATCGATCATTTGCCTTCTCACTACAATCGTGCCGGGGGGTAACAAGTACTTCCAGGGTTAGTTCGCCTCTTCAAGTCTTCTGCAGGGCGCCTGGGACTGACCGATCGAGAATGCGTCCGAACGAAGATCGAGGGGGGCCGACTGATATTCAGTTTCAAACGCGCCGTTCACATCTGCAAAGATGATGTCCCAGAAACAGAGAGTGAAGATCGTGGACAGGATCCCGTTCTCGGAATGATACCCCTTCCATCCCTCCTTGCCATATTGCTCCAGGACCAAATCCTCGACCGAACACTCGGAGCCGTCGGTGGCGCGCCAGACCGACTTGCGTCCGATTGTCGGTTCGTCCAGACGCTCCCCTTCCATCACTCGGTCGCTGGCTTTTCTCAGCAGACCCTCGAAACGGCGACGCTCCTCTTTGGGAATGTCCAGTGAGGACTCGATCCGCAAGATTCGGCGTTGCAGAGAAGATCGGTAGATCAGGTGGGTGTAAGGATCGGCGAGACCGTCGATACAGACTTGCAGCGCCTTGAGTTTGCGTTGCTTTGCCAAGCGAGCCTTCTTCTTGAGTGAACAATCGCCTTTGGCCTCGTCTCCTAGTGGATAGCGCATCATCACCAGTGCCAGACGATCCCACCAGTCGCCGCGCTTGCCCCGTCGAAACGCCCTCTGTGCCAAGAGGGTGCGCAGCAGTTCGACTTCGCGGTCATGCCGCCCCTGTACGAGTGCTCCGGGTAAATTCGGCGAAAGATTCTAGCTAATGAGGCCATTTGGACTTACCAGTCGAGCGAGAACACCAGCAGCCTTGTAAGCGACTCGTGTGAGCGGCCAACCTGGTTCAGAGCAAAGCCGTCAATGCCTGCGCATCTTGGTGCCACCATTCATCGGTCCTGGCTCACCCGGATGAAACTGTCGGCGATAGTAAAGCAGACGCTCTTCAGTGCTCTCTGCCCCGGCTGTTGTCTCGCTTTCGGCGTCACGGCACATCCGTCGCCACGTGCCCTCGACCTCATCAAATAGCGCGATCGCCATTCGATGACCATTTTCTCGGTCTCGACTGCGCTGCTCGGTTGACTTGGCTCGCTCTGCGGCGATGGCGGCTCGGCTCGGGGTAGGAGCTGACGATGAGCCCCATCCTGCATCGCCCAGGTATTCCTCGATTGTGCGCTCGACCTCGAGTGCGCGTTCGTACTGCCTCAGTATGGCACGAGACGCGAAGATTGAGAACGTCCTTCGCACCGTATACACCGGATAATGCCGTTTCCCGAATCGCGCCAGAAGATTGGCTGTGAAGGAGGAAGCGGAGGAGCCGGATGTGTACGATGTGCGGTGGTATACTAGGCATAGGCGATCTAGCAGTGCACGATACGACGGATGCAGATGTACGACCTCCCCTGCAAAGAGACCGTTCTCAGATCGGTCAGTGGCGGGCATAATGCGGGAATTTCGCGAGCCACTGACGAACCAATGGTAGCCAGAGCTCGGCGGGACACGACACTGGACGCTTTGAGCTTGTTCCCGAGAGAATCGTAGCTGACTCCGAACGCTGCGGGCCGCTTAGCCTCGACAGCATTCTCCTTGCTTCGCGACGTGCTCGGCAGAAAGCAAAGTGTCGCTTGGTTGGAAGTTCGAAGGAGGGCGGACGTCCAGTCACCTCTCTGGAGCCAGGCCCGGCCATCAGCTGGGGTGGATCGTAGGCTTAGACATCTCGCTCTGCTGTCAACTCACAAGTCCCTTCCCCGGATTTACTTTCATCCCTTTTCCAAGCGCCACGAGCTCGTCCATGGTCAACAAGCTCAGCACAACGTCCGGGCTCGCATTCGCGAGATCGTCGCTGTTCCAGCAAATTTGCTTCAGGTCGAGAACTTGTGGTAGCTCATTTTGATCCAAGAACAGTATATCGTGTGCTTCGCCGTTATCTTTGCTGCCCCCACCGCCCGCGTCCTCGTCGTCTTCGTCATCCGTTGCCGTCAAGTCGACCACATTTGGATCCGCTCTGGTCCGGGAACCGACGTCCCGCTTCAAGCTCGGAAATTTCGGGCTAGGAGGAGTGATAGCCGGTGCCGAATCGGGTGCAAGATCGCGCACACGTCCTAGAACGCGGGCAGTCCCGTGCACATCATCGATGTCGTTGGCGTACCCGATCAAATCCACGCGAATCCATCCCGCCTTGCGAAGATACAGTCGCACGAGCAGGTACCTCACTTGATCTAGCCGAAAGTGCGGTACACGCCAGGTCAGTCATGGCAAGACATCTTCGCGATTGACCGGTGATAGGGTTCGACTTGCAATCAAGCGAACGAATATAGTGCAGGGCGTCGCGTTCGCTCGCGTCAAAGAGGAAAGCTTCGGCTTCAAGAACCTTGTCCAACATCTCGTCGAGCGAAAGCACGTAATAGCTGACACGCTTCTCGGGCCTCGCATGCTCGATCTGGCTCGCCGCTGTCGATTCCGTATTCCCGGTGACGGTCGACAATAAACTGCCCGGCGAGTTGGGGACTGGGGAGGGGCTCTGTACGTCGCGTGAGGTCGAGGCTTGGGACGACGCGTTCAGCCGCGAAGGTGACGCCGTAAGCTGCCGCGCGACGCAGAGGCTCGGGGGTGTACCTGTTCGAGCACGTTCGGGCATGGGTGTAGCTTGGGTCTCTACGCGTTCCATGGTTCGTGGGCTTCCCAGCAGCGGGATCACGGACTGAAGACCGCGGCGTCGATGGGCTCCTTGAGAGTTCGACGTTGGCTTGCCGGGGAGATGGCTCACTGGAAATTGCGGTCGCCGCGATCTGCCGCGATCGCGCGAATCAACGCGCGGTAAACGCTTCTTACCGACAGACGCGGCCTAGACTTCAGCAAGACTCAGGTTTCTTGTGACTCAGATTACTTGTAGAACAGACGCACAGCAATCAGAAGCTTGAAGATCGAAGGGGTATAATGGATGATATACAACATTGGGTGTGACGCGAACAAAAACTCTCCCAATCTGCCTCGTAAAAGCACGCTCGACCGAACAAATTCGAGCGGCGAACTGACGGTGAGACACACGCAGAGTGGGGTTTGGGGGTTCCCCACTGCCCAGGACAGAAAAGAGGTGAGGCTCAGCCGAGGCGGCCGCAATCTACCGCGCCGACCCAATTGTCTCAAGCTTGGCAAAGTGAGGTTTGGACAACTTGATGTTGAGTTCCAGGGCAGCAGGCTCTGCATGGCGTTGGGAATCGTTACAGGCGCCGGCGTGAGTCTTAGGTGAATGTTTGCGCACCGGAAAGGACAGATGTCGGGTGACTCACGTATCGCTGCCCTGGCCACAACCAGGATGTATGTTTCTGGTGTGAGCGCATCAAGCACCGCAGTGTAATGTGCAGTCGAGATGGAAAGGCTTGAGAAAGATGACCTCCGTCTACTGCAAGCCATTTTGAATGACTTGACCATGGTCGAGATACGTTCGAATCTGCGACGATCCCACATTGTTGATTCGTCGTCAGCACCGGGGCTATCCCCGATAGAGGGATCCAACGTGACGTGAGATATGACAAGGAATGTGGTCCTTTCGAAAAGCACAACCTCGCGTGCTGAGGACAGCTCAAGAAAGTGCGACAGATGTGATTTGAGTGAGGACAGCGAAGGCATGAGGTGGCCAATGACGACAGACCAGGCCTGTCACGAGAGGCGGTCAGCCAAGTGATTCCTCTTGCACCTTGTAACGTTCTGGGCTACTCTCCACCACCTAGAGCACCCTGGTCTTCGCGCCTAGCTTACCTTGTAAAGTGTCTCGTTCCAGATGCTGGTGCCGAAAAAGCGTAAATCGCCGGTCCATCCGCTGTCCTCGGCCCGCTTGCTGATGTCGTTCTGAAAATCGGAAAATTTGGTAGCTTGTGCCGCCTTCTCGACGAGATCCATCTTGTGCAGCAGGACAAACACGGTCGGGCCCTCGGCGCGTCGACGCTCACCGTCCGGGATGGTGGAGCTCGAGATGGGATTCTGGTCGCGCAGAGCGTTGAGGCATTTGATAAAGTAGTGGGCGTCTGACCCGTTGAGTTCGGCGGATTCGGCGTCAAAGATGTAGATCAAAGAGTGGACCGAGCGAAAAATCGCCGACGATTGTGAGGTCAAATGCGAGTCCATGAACGCTGGAGAGAAGCGGATCCCGGGACCAAAGTGGGGTTAAGCGTTTGGGCGAACGACTGGGCAGAGCGTCGCCCGAAGGATCCATCGTCTCGAGACGGCCGCAAAAGGCGCAATTGATCAGGATGGTAAGCACTCACAGTCTTGGCCCCCACAATCCCACAGATCGAGGCGAAGCCCTCCGAGAAACTTGATCTGACTCGACTCGACATCGATCGTTGCGCCAAGCCGGCGGGTGTCGGCCGCGAGCTGCGACTTGAAGATGATGGCACGCATCGAAGTCTTGCCCGATCCAGACTTGCCCATCAGGAGCACCTGGGATGCGGTCGAAGATCGCGCACAGGGTCGCACGGATGGTCAGTGCATGTCGGAGAGAGCAGCGGCGCGACCTGACGAGCACCTCGGGAGAAGGAGGACTTTGGCACGCACCTTTTTCCTAGATTTGCTCGACATGCTGGGCTTGGAAGGCGCTGGGGGCCAACGTGTTCACGGCGCCGCACCTGGTCGGAATGGCTGTTGCAACACGGCACCCGGTCGGTCGAAGTAGGCAAGGCAGTCCCAAGGCACGGCACGAAAGCTGAGAGCTGAAGCGCCGAAGGACGAGCCAGACCGGCTGCGCTCTAGTGCGCTCTACCAAGTGCGCTGCAGCAGGGCAGTCTAGGGCAGTGCCTGGCAGTGCTGGGCAGTGCTGGGCAGTGCTGGCCGGAGGTAAGAGCTGGTAAGAGTGTGCTCGAAGCTGGTCTACGCTGGTCGGCGCGCGCCCTTCTTCGCCTTCTTCGCTCCCCCACCAACCTTCTCAAACGTTCAGCAGCCTTCGGCAACCCCTCTATCGGCACCTCCTCTGGCTTACTGCGCTCATCTCTCGGTCTGCCAACTCATCCCACCTTTGCGTTCTGTGCTGCCCAACACAGTGTACCGTGCACCAAGCGCTGTCACTTGATCATGGCCAGCGTAGCCATCACGGCGACCATCGCCCCCATCAGCGACCTTCCTCTGGCGCTGCATCACCCGCTGTACCTCGCTGCGCCGGTGGTCGAGCAGCGACGATCTGACGCCCAGTACGACGCCGCCGTCGACCTTCTCGCTGACCGTATCCTGGCCCACGAAGCCGAATACCGAAGGACGGGTCTCGTCCACACCATCGCCAGTCGCTCTGTTCTCGCGCCGCTCATTTCGACACGCAGCCGCGGCGGCCCATCAATCAACCCGAACTCGGCGGCTGCACCCGGCCATCGAGTCGGAGCTGACGCAGCCTTGGCGCGACGCGTCCTGTGTCAAGGTATACCTCTGAACGAGCAAGAGTCGAGGGATCGCCTCAGGATCGCCCTCGAAGACAAGCAGACGATCGACTCGGCTCGCCCAAGTCTCATCCCTGCCGAGAAGGCATCCGGCATTTCACGTGGTGAAGAATCGCCTTCAACCAAGATCGTTTTGGCAAAGACCGCCAGTGCAGTCACGCTGCTCGACACGTTCTCTGCCTCCAAGGTCGCGTCGAGCAACTCGGCACTCTCGGCATCGAAAGCCCGACGTACCTCGACGTCTTCTCGACCCAAACACTCTGGAGGTGCTCTCGGTGGCCCCGATCGAGACGGTCCTGACACAGCGGATAGCCCCATCAAGGATTCTCGGCCGGTCAGGAGGCTCGGCAGCCAGCCTACGCGAGATATAGATGCAGCCTCGCCCAAAAGGGCAGCGACGTCGGAATCGCGGTCACTCGGGCGAGACGAGCAAGTGCTATTCGAGGGCGGGTGCACCCAAGTCAGTTCAGGAGAACGTCATTCTCTCCCTTAACGCCAACTACGCCATCTGACCATATCTCATTCAAATATCGGCCTACCAGATGGAATTGCCAGACCCGAGCTAGGGCCGCGCGACGAACGGGATATGGCTCGAGAATGAGCATTAGCAGGCTATGTAGCTGCAGCTGGAACATTGCCCCGCGACAGGCCCCGAAAGCGGCTTATGGGCCAGAGGCCGATCGACGAGGAACGTGGCTTGGCCGGCTAAGACTCGGGGTCGGGGCTGACGCGCTTGTGCTACGAGCCGTAGCTCTGACTTTCCATCTTGGTGCCGAGCCCTTGGTGCCGAACAAGTACCACAATCCCAGCGATTCCGATTGTTGCAATAAATTCGGTGAAAACGACAGGGTGAACAACTTTGGGCTATGGACAACATGCACGAGATAGATCGAGGACGACCGTATCACGTCCACACAACGTTCCACTACATCCACATCTGATCCACCGATTGCGATACTTATATTTTGCCGTGGAGCAGGTTTGTGAGCATCTCGCGAGCTAGTGGGGAGGGAGGAGGAGGTCGCCGAGCTTCTTCAGCATTTCGAGCAGACAGCCCTCGGCACGACGGCGAGCAGGCGCGAAAGCGGTAGAGACAACGAACCTGTGATTCGAACGGTGTGATAAAACGTCGGTAGATCCAAGGTCGACGAAAGGGTATCAGCTAGCCCCATCGGCAGCATAAGCGGGATCCAGCCTGTGCAAGTGTGGCAAGTACCGAGAACGAATGAGCTTGCGCAGCGCTGGGTTCTGCAGGCCTCGTGATTATAGGACGAGCACTCCGCTCACCTTGAGCAAGCTCGAGAGCGAATCCACCTTCGTGGAACTTGTACTGCTTAACATCACCTCTTCGGAGGTGGTGCATGGTCCCGACGGGATAGCGCTGCTCGGTCGACGTTGCATGGATGCATGAGTGGGGGACCTCGCGACGCCTGCAAGATAGCATTTACGCACCTCGATGTCGAACGACCCGGCTTCGCTCGCCCATTGCTCTCCCTTGAGGATGTGGAAATAATCGTCGGCTGTATGCCTTCCCGTGTGGCCTTCAGTGCCCAGAGGAGTACCGAAGATTATGAGGTACTCGGTGATGGACGCATGAATGATGTACATGGTTCCCATCGCGCCTGCAGCATTGTTGAAGACCCATTCGCGGGGATTCGGACGGTACGACGAGGCCTTGACCGCGCGAGTTTCGTTGTCAAGCTCGAGCGGCGAGGCAAAGAAGGGTTCGGAGTTGATCGAATACGAGTTGTGGGTCAGGGTGAGGTTTGTGACGATATGATGGGCCATGGACGGCATGTCGTCCGGGTAGAGAGCGATCGCCTCACGACACAGCGCATGGAGCGTCGGCGAGTCGAAGATGTACCAGGTATGCTGTGGGGGACGATGAGCGCGTGAACAGGTTACGACGATCGAAGCAATGTTGCGGCATCAATTCACCCGTCTGTTCCGGGGACCAGTTCTGAGTCTCTCACTTTGATAGACTCGAGCCAAACGACGGCTAGGCTCATTAGTGCCGCCACCACTCCGAACGCGACGAGGCCCTTCATCGAGAACAGACTCTTCCGTCTTGGCGTAACTCGAATGGTGCCGACGATGGGTGACCCATTGTTGCGTTTACCTTTGAGGGTCGACTGTGACATGAGCGCGGCTGTGAAGGCGACGACCAGGAGGAGCAAGTGTGAGGTGGGCGAGCGGCCGCGCGGGGCACCGGCACAGGGCTCTGGGCACGGGGAGGCACTGGGCTCCACTGGGCGGAGTAAAGGCGGCCACTGGCGGAGAGGGCGGGTCTGCAGCCTGAACTTGAACCCGGCTCCATAAAAGTTCAGCGTGGCTTTTGTTGATTTGATGCCGATTTACATCGGATGGGGCGAATAAAGCTAGGTACTATAGACCCAGTCGGGTGGAGAAGCATGCAGAGGGTTGAAGGCGAGAGGTGGCAAGGTTGAATTGAGGTTGTTTCCCGGCATGGGACATATCGCCTCGGCTGCCAGGGTGTGGAGGGACTGTGGAGGGAAAGGCCCAGGTGCTGATAGTTCGAGGTTAGACTGCAATTGTTCTTTTCGTGTTGGTCGCAATAATTGGTTGCAGGTCTTCGCGCGCGACGGGGGTGCATCGAAAAGACCGAGCGATTGGCGATCCGGAGCTCAAATAAAGTTCGAACGCTCGGGTCTCCTTTTCGCGCTGAAATCGCATCGCCCCTCGCGATTCAACTCTCCGCCTTTGCACTCTTACCATCTACATCAACTTCCATCATGTCCGACCCACTCGTTCTGTACGCAGATGGTACACTCACCAACGAAATGAACGAGGTCTTGCTGACGTAACTCCAGTTCCGTTGAACTTTGGCGGCGCTGTGACGGTGGATGGACTGCCCGTTACGTCGGTGTTGCTTGCTGGGTGTACCCTGTAGATTATGTGTTCAACTCCGAGGAGCGTCCGTCTCGGCGCGGCTGCAACGACTGGCTGGTGAGTCGGGTTCGGGCGGGTTCGGGCCAGATCGATTACGTAATCATGGAACTCGGGGGCAGGCGCAGGTTTCTGCAGAACAAAGACTGGGCCTCGTTATGTAGTTGAAAAATCAGGAGGTGCCCGGGACTTGCCCAACTGCTTTCATCTCAGATTCACAACCGCCTTCATGGCAGTGGGTTCTCCCGCACGGTCGAAGGCCACTGCACGGCTGCTACTTGCCACTTGACAGTGACGTAGTAGACTGACCCTTCAGAATGAACGACTCGGGTCATAAGGCTACTGATCGTCACTAGTCGCTATAATTTGCCTCCTTTCCAGGTCGCGAACGCTATTCGGTAGTGCGACGGAGTACGTGTGTACTATGAGGACGGACAATGCGACCTAAAAATATGACCGTTGCAAGGATGAGCGGGCCTCAGAGCATGGCAGCATGCTGGCAGTGTGAATTGTTCGCCACCAACCGGTCTGGTTCTGCCTGGGTGGACCCGGCGCGCGAAAGCCCAAATTCTTTCGAGTAGGTACTGGATCTAGGTGCTAGATAAACGGTTGGATGCAAAAGATAAACGGTCGGATGCAAAAGGTTGACGGTTGCGCAAGTGGTGCTGACGAAATCGTTGTAACGGCGTATTTCACCTCAAGCAGCGATCTACAGGCCCGTTGGCGCCGCACTCTCGAAGGCCAATTTCTGTACTATCACGTGGGGGATATGCTGATCCAAACCGTCAGCGGTTCGTGGTGATCAGTCTATCTCAACGGCCGTGTGGTCTCGGATAGGAGGCGCGAATTGCTGCGTAACCCGGAGACCATCATTGAGATCGGAAAACCCCACCTCCGTTCACAAGCGATACACTGATGCTTCGTCTTCCTCCGCGCCTTCGCATCACTTCATTAGCCTCACTCACCTCTGCCTCCATTTGCAAAGATGTTTCTTCTGAGCGTTGCATGCGCGGCTGTAGCAACGACCCTCGCCATGGTACGTGCGCCGCTACGTCTCCGACCGGCTATCTTTATTCCTGATAGAGGGAGGTCTGCTGCCCTGCGCCCGTCGTACGTGTCCTGACCTTGGTCTGCGAATACTCTAGCCAATCATAAACCAGGTTCAGGTAACGAACGAACCCACTCTGTCGGTAACAATGGATCTCGCGGCCCGCTTGATCACTTGTGTCCCCGGTCTGAGCAATGCGCCGGGTGGGACCGTGCTCTTGGGTGAGATTTGGCCCCTAAGTGACGGTGCACGCATGAGCTGTCTAACTAGATATTTCCTCTTACTAGTACATGGCACAGGCTCCAAAGGTTCCGAGTCGTGGGCCTCCGGACCTTAGTACGTTATTTCAAGCGTGTCGGAGACGGCAGCCAGCCTAAACTAACAGCGACGTCCGTTCCTCTCCCAGCGTCCGTGTTCTTCCAATTACGGGAAAGCGATACAAGCCATGCTATATCGATCTCCCAAATCGGTCTATTGGGGATGCACAACTCACTGCTGAATACGTTGTCGCCGCTATAAAGGTGAGGCTACCCCATGCTTTCCACTCTCCGGTCATATTCGTCTCCGATCTGCGCAAGTCGGCCAAATTGACATTTGGCCCCGTGCACGTTCCCTTCGACAGTTCCTCGCTCCCCGGTCGTCAACGAAGAAGGTCGCCGTCATCGGTCACAGCCAAGGAGCGGGTCTGAATATTCCCTGGGCGCTCCAGTTTTGGCCGTCAACTCAAGCACTGGTGTCGAGCTTTATCGCACTTGCGGGTGACTTTCACGGCACGACTACAAGCGTATTGCTGTGTGGGACTGCTGTGTCGTTCTGCGCCGCCTCCGTCAAGCAACAAACCAAAGGCTCGAGGTATTTAGCTGCGCAGAACTCGGCGGCTATGGGCAGTGCCAGGTCTGCGCTGGTACCGACAACGAGCATTTTCACCCGGCTCGACGACGTGATCCAACCCGAAGGACCAACCAACGCCGAGGCGACGAGCTTCCTGCCCGGCGCTTCCAATTTTGCACTACAGGACGCGACTATATGCGGGAGCATACATTACGCAAATCATGTGGCCATGTTGTGAGTGTCCAAAGACAATTGTGTCAAGCTGGGGGGTGGTGTTGCCTATGGAAATGTTGAGCACTCATCCCAGCATCTCATGGCATTACAGGACCGATTCGGCGGCTTTCGGACTGGCCAAGGCCGCGCTCGAGAACCCGACCGCGCCGGTTTTCGATCGTAGCTATTGTTCCCACATCAGGGAAAGCCCAGCGAGCAGCTTCACCGGCCTCGGTGGCTTGCTCTCCGGGGGTATGGCGGACATGTTGGCGATAGCTCGATCGAGTGTTGAGGGGATCCGAGCGGAGCCAGCGCTCAAGAGCTATGTCTGCGAAAGGGGCTTCGCGACGCAGTGCGCCGATTGAAGTGCTTCCGATCACTTTGAACTCGACGCATCGGTGGCCCTGGGGCTTTTTTCGTTCGCTTTCTATTATTTTCTATATGTGACACAGTTTCGATGCGGAAAGCTGCACTGCACATAGGGTAGCTAGCTAGCTAATACCGCCGGAGCAACTGTGGCAGTTGCCGTCAATAATTTATATTTACTGCAATTGAGTCCCGTAACGACTCGCAGCTCGGCAATGATGAATTGACGATACTTGAGCTATAAGCGATAAAGCTGAGAGCCCGAGAGCATTGATAACGAGGCTGGGCAGCCGTCGGACTCCTTGCTTTCGCCGGTGCGAGATGTCAATCCTTGCAAGTCGTGTTGGTAATATTACAACTGGGTGTTGATACATCTTTTGATACTGCGCGGCGTGTTGCACTCTACTCGTCATCCGACTCGGGATCCTCGTCCCGATCATCAAAGCCTGAAACGAGGCCGACTTGGGCTGCGGCCTCGGTACCTTTCTCGGCCTGAAGGCGCTTCCGTATCAGCTGCGAGATGGCCTGGTCGGTCTTGTTGCGTAAGCGTCCAAGCTGTTGACAGCGAGGTGATCAGCAGCGTTCGGACATGAATGGGTGGTGATGGCGGCTCGCGACTCACTTTGCGGTCGAGATCACGCTTGAGATCCCAATTCGGTTTCTTGGGTTGAATATTTGTGAGGTCCTGCATAAGGAGGGACCGATCGAGTGGGCATGGTCAGTTGTGGTCGCTTGTGCGTGGAAGCCCGGGATGGTGGACCACGGATCATCAGTGAGTGGGGACTAGGTGGTCCGTCCCGTCCGGTTGCAGTCTTCGCAGGACCACGGTAGCGGTCTCCCGAGGGTCAAGCCAGATAGGTCAGAAGCAACGTACCAGTTCCTGTACCCTGGTCGCCTCGTCGCGTGCGATGACTTGGTCAGCCAGTCCTTCGACCTGCTTCTCGACCGTGTCGAGCTCGTCGGTTCGTGCATGCTTCCTCGCAGTGCCCGTGGTTGGATCATAATTGCGGAATTGAAATACGTCACTGGCAAACGGGATATGTTCCGGTAGTGTCAGTCGGAGTTGATGAGCGATGTTAGAGGTTGTGAGCCACTACTGACGATGGAGCTTCGTCGTGGTCGCCGTCAACGTCAAGGTCAAGGTTGGACGAAATGGGTGCGCCCGAGTCGTGGAGCGTCTTGCGCTTCTTGAGTGCTGCGAGCTTGGCCTTGCGTGCCTCGGCTGCGTCTTGCAGTGGTGTGCTCGACATCGTAGGGCGTGAGAGTTGAGAACGGACGCCGTAGCGGGAGGCAGAGGAAGCCTCGCGCGCTTTTGGACGAAACGCCCCTGGCGCCAAGCGTCGACTCGGAGGCGAGTTGATATATCGGATTTATCAGTCGGGCGATCAGTTCGATTGATCAGCCCTTGGAGTTAGATGGTATCAAAAAATAGTTGGGTAGCCAGGTAGTTAGTAAAAGGTACCCAGGCTTGGAGGCGATTTTCCGGACGACATGGCTCCGAAGAAACCACAGCGACGGCAACCTGTCGATAGGCGCTCAAGACCTCTCAAGACAGACCCACTATTAGTACCTTAGTAACTCACTCGCTGGCGACCAATGGCTCTTGTCCTTGTTCTCGATCAGCCCCCGGTCATCGCACTCGTCGCGTTCGCAGCCCAGGGACAACACGATAAAAGTCGCATACGGCTGCTGTACAGCTTGTAGACCGCCTCACCTGTAGGCTGTAACCTCCGTGCGTTCTCGCATCAGTTTCCGTGCTCGCCGTTCTCGCTCGCTCGACCCCGTCCCCCACTCCCCCCGCTTCGATCTTCGGAGCCGACTGCGGAGCGCACTAGCACTACGCCCCCCACGACCCTTGACCCATCACTCCTTTCGACGGCACCTCGGGTAGCGAGCTCTGAGCTGACGCTCGACGCTCAACATCAAAGCTCAAAGTCATGGTCGAGTCGCACGCCGAGATACCCTACTACAAGCTCGACGTTTCGCATATCTCGCTCGCGCTGCTCGTGCTCGGCGCCTACTTCACTACCATCAACCAGCTCTCGTACTGGATCAAGGAGAAGCTCTTCCTCTCGAGTGCACTCGTATCCCTCTGCCTCGGCATCGCCTTTGGGCCCTATGGCGCCGACATCATCAACCCGCTCGAGTGGGTCGGTCGCAACGCGGCTGCCGGCCGCGCGCTCACCTTTCAGCTCACGCGGGTGCTCATCGGCATCCAGGTCATGTTCGCCGGCATCAGTCTCCCCGCGGCGTATCTGAGGCGAGAGGCGCTCTCCCTCTTTGTGCTCTTGTTCCCCATCATGACCATAGGCTGGTTCGTCTCGGCCGGCTTCTTGAAGCTCTTCATCCCCGCCATCACCTATCTCGAGGCGCTCGTCATCTCGGCGTGCATCACTCCGACCGACCCCATCTTGGCCAACGCAAGTGAGTGCTGGCCTCGGTGTGTGGACAAAGGCGCCATCCACAAGAGTTGCCCGCGGCTAACGCTGCACCTTTCTCACGGTCCACAGTCGTGCAAGGACGGTATGCCGAAAAATATGTACCCCGATCCGTCCGCAACATGATCTCGGCCGAATCCGGCGCCAACGACGGACTCGGCTACCCGTTCCTCTTCATCGCCATCGGCCTGATGCATCGCAGTGAAGAATCGCTCGGAACCGTCGTTGCTCATTGGTTCGTAACAACGCTCTTGTACCAGATCATGCTGTCGTGCGCGATCGGGGCCGTGCTGGGCTACATTGCGCGCAAATCCTTGAAGGTCGCCCACACTCGTCGTCTCATCGATCATGAATCATTCTTGGCCGTGAGTTATGCGGCCTCTACAGCCTAGGAAGAAGCGTGCGCAACACACTCATACTACTACGCCCTGTCCTTGCAGTATGGCGTTGGACTGTCATTCCTGACGCTCGGCGTCGTCGGCGTGCTTGGCAGCGATGACGTCTTTGCCTGCTTCATAGCCGGCAATTCGCTTACATGGCAAGACTTTTTCCGCATCGAGACCGAGGACGAGACCTTTCAAGACGTCATCGATTCGCTCTTGAACGCGTCCATCTTCATCTACATTGGGACCATCATCGATTGGTCGGCCTATACGTCCCAGTACCTAACCCCATGGCGCATGGTCTTGCTCGCCCTGTGCCTCTTGGCTTTCCGCCGACTACCCTGGATCGTGGCGCTGCAAAAGTTCATCCCCGCAATCCCGTCTCACAAACAAGCGCTCTTCACCGGTTTCTTCGGCCCTATCGGCGTCTCAGCGATCTATTACGCCATTCTGGCTTTCAACGAAGTCCCTGAAGAACGAGCCGTGCTGCGCGCGCTGATCATCCCTGTCGTGCTCTTCATCGCCTTCTCGTCGACCCTCGTTCACGGTATCTCCATCCCTGTGTCCAAGTTCACTTATGTCGCGTTCGAACGCACGCGCTCGACCATGTCGGTCACATTCTCACCTGCGGCGACGGCCCGACGTCGCACCAATACCGCCCCGGCTAGCCCCGCAGCCTCGATCCATCAAGTCGCTCGCTCCAAAGCGGTCGCCATGCCGAATATCGATTCCGCGCCCAGACGATTGACGTTTCAAACAGAAGGTACGGCGACACCCGACTCGCATACGGCGACACCCGACTCTGCGAGTCAGGTGGGGTGAAGTGATCGAAACCGTGGAGGCGACGAGCCGTTACGAGCCTGAGATGCGATCCTCTCACTTGTTCATCACTGTCGTAGAAGTTACAGACCGGTCGATTGGATATGCTCTCAAAATACAATATGTTATAACGAAAACTGATGAAGAGGCACGAAAATGAGTTGAGACTGTTATAACGGATAGCGAGTCGTCTCTTTGAGAACCCCGGGTTGTGGGGCAGACTACGTTTCGTCATGAACTTTCCGGTCCGGTCAACCATCCTTGTCGGCGCGTGCTTGCGCTTGTAGTACGACTGGATTCTCAGTTGCGTCAACTGATTGACTTGAGAGTTTGACGTCCCCACGAAGCCTCGGGCTCCCAAACTCAGAATCGCTTGAGCGATCGCCGAGTCGGCCCATTTCCACGCATCACCAAACGCCTCTTCGATCATGCTCGAAGGTGTCTGGCTGATGACCCAACCGTTGGCGGCGATCTGGTCCAGAATCGCGCGGTCGTCTTGCTCGTCGGTGGTGATCAGCACCTGGATCTTGTCGACGTCGAGTTCGGGCGAAGACATCTTGAGCTCGGCTTTGAGATGATCCTTCACCGCGGCGACAAAGGCATCGAGACTAGGCGTGCAGTCGGTACCCTTCTCGCGCCAAGTCTATCGGAGCGATCGGAAACAATGATCGAATCAGTTTCGGACCTGTATGGGAAGGAAAGAAGGAGTTACTTACCAGGAAATCACCCCGGCGAATGTGCATCGTGATGAGCTCCTGTGGGATCGTAGTCACCCCGAGACTGGCGCGAACGGATGCGAGTGCGATCTCCGAGATCTTGGGTGCAAACTAAGGGTTGGCAAAAGAGCAGAGTTCGTCAATTTTCAACTTCTACACCTCGTCGTGTTCCTGGCATAGTTTACTCACATCGAGGTATCGACCAACATAGTGCCATTCCGGCTGACGGTTGAACTCATTCCACTGCGGGGCCGTGAGCTTCTGCTGCTCCTTCGAACCAATTGATTTGAAACTGACTCGATATAAGCAAAGTACGCCTTGAGAGCACTTGTAAGCCCAATAAGAAACAGCCTTTAGACTCTTCCTGAGTAGAAAAAGAAGAAACTGACAAGGTACGTAAGGAAAGAACAAAGAGCGCCTTCGAGAGAGGCGAATCAAGAGGTTGATAGAGTATTTAAATTGAGTATGATGGGGTTTGTGGTTAACTTTTTTTTTCTTTCCGGCTTGCTTACCCGTCGGATCCGAGCATGTCAGGTCTTGTTCAAGCACGTTCAGACCATATCCGGCAGAGTTCCCAAGAACCTCGTCGAGATAACAGAGCGGATCCGAACGATCTCAGACTGCAGTCAGCGCAATCTCCGAGCGAGGCTTGCGCGTCCGACGGATCTCAGGCTGGCTCCTATGGGCCGCCGTTTGGGCAACAAATGGATCTGCGCGCCCGGGGCCGTCTCGAGATTTATTAAGTGGCGTTTAGCAAAGTGGCAAAGTTGCTGATGTACCCCCTCGATGAGGTTCGTAGATCTCACTGTAGCTAGCTTACTGCTTCGCAGAGTGATTGCAATCGATCTTACCTATCGTAGTACGTTACATGTATACCAAGGCCACGTCAAATCATCGTGAAAAAGTGGAGATCGACTCGGAACTCCCTAGCACTACTCTCGAATGACGTCCTCCAAGAATTGCGAGTTGTTAGTAAGGGCCGTTATTCAACGCATATGACTGACGGCACGACTCGATTGTTGGAATCGATGCTCGACAAATCTTTACTTCCTTGGAATCATCCTCGACGCCTGCGCTCAGTCTCTCTTCTCAGAAATCAGTCGCATACTTCGGGGAGCGTGACTTTTGACCTGAGCCAGCAGGCCGAGGCAAGGTCCCTCTTTTTCGACGCCGTAACGGATTACTGGACACTTCTGTGTCTTTGTGTAAACAAAAGAAGGGTGTGAAAGATGTAGGGTCAGAAAGGCAGGCAGCAAGTGCAGGTGAGGACTCCTTGGCGAAGCAGAACCGGCTGACGCGCGCGCGGGCTCCGTCGATTCCGTCCGGGCGAAAAATGTCCGGACGGCGTTTTCGCGATTTTTAAAGATGTTTTAGAGCATTTGAAGCAATTCTAGAGCTATTTTTGGATGCGCGTAGATGAACTGGACATTTTGGGGACTTTTTTGGGCGAAAAATCCAAAAAATGGGGACAAATGAGGTCCAAAATCGGGGATTTTGCCGGATTTTACCTACGTGCCTCAGGCCGGGCTTTCAAGGGTCCTATAACTCAGTGCGCCAACTCACGCGCGCGGTGCGCTAACTCAAGTGCGCTAACTCGGGCGCTCGACTGCGCCAACTCAAGAGCGCTAAACTCAATTGCGCCAACTCAATTTGGCACGCGCGAGTTAGCGCAAGCGCACCCCCTAGCACCGGTAACGCCCCCAAAGTGGGCTGGGACCTGCGTGCCCGGCCCCGCGGTTGCTCAATCGTCGCGCCAAAGTCGGCCGCGGTAACTGCGGTTGCGCGGATTTCCCGTAGGGCTGCGCGCGCCACTTTTTAGCGTGCTTATATAAAGCGTGAGTGGCAAAGTTGCTGGCACCTCCGTTCACAAGCGATACACTGATGCTTCGTCTTCCTCCGCGCCTTCGCATCACTTCATTAGCCTCACTCACCTCTGCCTCCATTTGCAAAGATGTTTCTTCTGAGCGTTGCATGCGCGGCTGTAGCAACAACCCTCGCCATGGTACGTGCGCCGCTACGTCTCCGACCGGCTATCTTTATTACTGATAGAGGGAGGTCTGCTGCCCTGCGCCCGTCGTACGTGTCCTGACCTTGGTCTGCGAGTACTCTAGCCAATCATAAACCAGGTTCAGGTTCAGGTAACGAACGAACCCACTCTGTCGGTAACAATGGATCTCGCGGCCCGCTTGATCACTTGTGTCCCCGGTCTGAGCAATGCGCCGGGTGGGACCGTGCTCTTGGGTGAGACTAGGCCCCTAAGTGACGGTGCACGCGTGAGGTGACGAGCCTATCTAGCGAGCCTATCTAACTAGATATTTCCTCTTACTAGTACATGGCACAGGCTCCAAAGGTTCCGAGTCGTGGGCCTCCGGACCTTAGTACGTTATTTCAAGCGTGTCGGAGACGGCAGCCAGCCTAAACTAACAGCGACGTCCGTTCCTCTCCCAGCGTCCGTGTTCTTCCAATTACGGGAAAGCGATACAAGCCATGCTATATCGATCTCCCAAATCGGTCTATTGGGGATGCACAACTCACTGCTGAATACGTTGTCGCCGCTATAAAGGTGAGGCTACCCCACGATTTCCACTCTCCGGTCATATTCGTCTCCGATCTGCGCAAGTCGGTCAAATTGACATTTGGCCCCGTGCACGTTCCCTTCGACAGTTCCTCGCTCCCCGGTCGTCAACGAAGAAGGTCGCTGTCATCGGTCACAGCCAAGGAGCGGGTCTGAATATTCCCTGGGCGCTCCAGTTTTGGCCGTCAACTCAAGCACTGGTGTCGAGCTT
The DNA here is from genome assembly GCA_900102585.1 of Microbotryum saponariae. Taxonomy (NCBI): domain Eukaryota; kingdom Fungi; phylum Basidiomycota; class Microbotryomycetes; order Microbotryales; family Microbotryaceae; genus Microbotryum; species Microbotryum saponariae. Next base: position 530,062 of record FMWQ01000062.1, on the reverse strand, counting down.
TATCGCACTTGCGGGTGACTTTCACGGCACGACTACAAGCGTATTGCTGTGTGGGACTGCTGTGTCGTTCTGCGCCGCCTCCGTCAAGCAACAAACCAAAGGCTCGAGGTATTTAGCTGCGCAGAACTCGGCGGCTATGGGCAGTGCCAGGTCTGCGCTGGTACCGACAACGAGCATTTTCACCCGGCTCGACGACGTGATCCAACCCGAAGGACCAACCAACGCCGAGGCGACGAGCTTCCTGCCCGGCGCTTCCAATTTTGCACTACAGGACGCGACTATATGCGGGAGCATACATTACGCAAATCATGTGGCCATGTTGTGAGTGTCCAAAGACAATTGTGTCAAGCTGGGGGGTGGTGTTGCCTATGGAAATGTTGAGCACTCATCCCAGCATCTCATGGCATTACAGGACCGATTCGGCGGCTTTCGGACTGGCCAAGGCCGCGCTCGAGAACCCGACCGCGCCGGTTTTCGATCGTAGCTATTGTTCCCACATCAGGGAAAGCCCAGCGAGCAGCTTCACCGGCCTCGGTGGCTTGCTCTCCGGGGGTATGGCGGACATGTTGGCGATAGCTCGATCGAGTGTTGAGGGGATCCGAGCGGAGCCAGCGCTCAAGAGCTATGTCTGCGAAAGGGGCTTCGCGACGCAGTGCGCCGATTGAAGTGCTTCCGATCACTTTGAACTCGACGCATCGGTGGCCCTGGGGCTTTTTTCGTTCGCTTTCTATTATTTTCTATATGTGACACAGTTTCGATGCGGAAAGCTGCACTGTTAGCTAATACCGCCGGAGCAACTGTGGCAGTTGCCGTCAATAATTTATATCTACTGCAATATAATTGAGTCCCGTATCGACTCGCAGCTCGGCAATGATGAATTGACGATACTTGAGCTATAAGCGATAAAGCTGAGAGCCCGAGAGCATTAATAACGAGGCTGGGCAGCCGTCGGACTCCTTGCTTTTGCCGGTGCGAGATGTCAGTCCTTGCAAGTCGTGTTGGTAGTATTACAACTGGGTGTTCATACATCTTTTGATACTGCGCGGCGTGTTGCACTCTACTCGTCGTCCCCATGTCGAACATTGCATACGACTCGTACATCCAGTCGGCCCAGCTGTAATTGTAAAGTAAGATTAGGTCAGTACTCTATATGGAACACGTCATAGCTCTGACTCACTACTGCACGCACTCTTTGCCTGCGACTCCTGGCCTATCGATTCGAATGATCGTCTGGTGGATGTTGTGGTGGCCGTAAGAAAGACCTTGGTCGAACGACCAGTTGGAGACGTAGCATCCGAGATGGCCTTCTTGAGTAAGGGTATGCTTGGGATCGCGGACTTTGACATCGTCTTGTTCAACAAACAAGATTCCGGTCTAATCATTGTGTGAAAAGGGAGCCGGGGGGGTTGGATCAGTTTCCCCACTCTGGCCGCTCTGATTCGTGAAGCTCGGTGAGGCACTCACGATTTGTCTGAAGCGTTCGAGGTCGTATAGCATGCTCATCTTGACAATGACGTCCGCTTTATAGTGGTGCTCGTCGTTAAAGCTCGGGATAACAGCGATCCGCGAGGTCGTGGACGCGAGGAACAGCAAAGGGAGCACGGTCGTAAATTGACCCCCCAAGCCGCTCCACGAGTCCGTCATGAGGTACTTCAAGTTTGGTCTATAGGAGAGGATTTGTTTGGCCAGCATCACGTTGTATCGTTTTGTGGGGACCTTGGCCTTGGCCGGTCGCCAGGCAGCCCGCGGCAAGACGAGACCCCTATTCCCCCAACTAGACTGGGGCTGCGCGAAACTTACTTGAGGTTATCGTACAAGGACAGGGTGGGGTCGGGATGGACCAGCAGCTCTGCGACCCCTGATGTGCTGTTTCCCGATGCCGACTCAAACAGGTCACCCAAGTACTCTCGTCGAGATTGCTTCCACTCTTCTTCGACAGCACATTGGTGCGATCCCGACGAGCGTCCCAGCCGGCGGACAGCCGCAGCCAATCGCGGACCGTCTTGACTGAGACATGCTCGGGCAGCTTAATTCGACCGAGATCGCCGCTCAGACCGACCGCGCCGATTATAACGAGCACAAGTGCAAGACATGTGAGAACACGTGATCGGATACTGCTCGACTTGACCTTGGACCACCTGGATTGCCAGAATCCAATCCGGGGTCGACTTGTTGGGAAGGTGGAGTAGTCGTGGTTCGAAACGACGCTGCCGTGACCGTCACGGTCATCGTCGTTGTCTGGATTGGGCGGTACACGCCTTTTGGATGGGGATTTCGCACGGATTCGCTCCTGGTTTCCGCAGGGTCTGACTCGCGCTAGCTTCGCGGTGCTGGATCGTACGGATTCCACGGTGGACACGAGAAGAAGTTGAAATTGTCATTTTCTGAGAGCATGAAACCTATTGCAGACGGTTAAACACCTGTTTGGGGATGCTTAACATCTATTCCATTTATAGCAACCGCTAGTGAGCTGATGCTGTAATGTTTTTGCATTCCATATGGATTCCAGAGTACCAAAATCTAAGTTTTGCAGAAGGGTTTCATAAGGAACGCGTACTGGACACGGACTCATGTTATCCGTACGAGCGAGGGTCGCGCGTGTAGGCCACAGTCAACGTAGGTTCCGCCGCCGTCGGAGGATTGTAAAATTCGACCTCGCTCGGACATTTCCTCGGGGCCGCCATCGTGGGTCGCCACAGGGTATACATCGGCTCGCAGATGTGCACGGAGGAGAGAAGAGCTTAGGTAGAGATGTGCGAGTGCAGAAGATGACTTGGTGGACAAAAGAGAGGCATGCGACGCTGTGCCGCCGAGGTCCTCAACGTCGATCAGTGCCGCGCCCGCACCTGCCTGATGGGTCCGTGTGGCGGGCGGATCCAGGCGAAGGGCCCGAAGGCTAATTATGAGTTAGATTCCTGCTTGATGTCTGTTCAGCTTTAGCGGTAAGAGTTCCACGCTCATTGTTCAAGCGCGCATCCGTGCATTCTAGTCCTGACTCAGCGTCAGCCGATCCTAGCCTCTCAGGAGCGCTCAGCGTCCTAGGTCTCTCCGTGAGTCCTCAGAGTCTCTCTTCGAGTACCCTGCGTCCGCGCCGCTTACCCTCTCCTCGGTTCGGCACCGTCGACATTTTCTGGAACCAGCTCGCTGCTCCAGCACTGCCACCCTCTGCCAAGGGTCAGTTGGTCCTCCAACATTGGATCCTCATCTAAGCGATCCGTCGCTCACTCAGCAGTCTCCTTCCTCATCAGGACCTTACAGCAGCCCGCTGCTTTTCCACAAACCCTCGACGCACGCACGCCTGCCACGCGCTCGAGGTAAGTGTTCAGAATACGCTCGGCTAGTTGCACGACGTACTCATTGTTCACTTGCCCTGCAGTAGCTCTCTGTGATCTCCCTGTACGATCTCTACCCTCTCCTGGATCGCCCTAGTTGGGCGCACCAAACTGACGCAGGCATCCTATAGGCTACCTCCCGCGGAGTTTGCCGGACGCTCGTTCACTGTATTGGACGCCCGCGCTACGCCTCGCAAAGGTATGCTACGCCGTACTTCTGTCGTAGTTGCCACATTACTTATCATCCCTGATCGCTACGCCTCGCAAAGCGATCCCTCTTTTCCCGCTCGCCTTCCCTGTTTACACTCTCATGGTTTATTTTTCACTTTGATACATCTCTATAGTGACCTAGTTGTTAGTTACGACACGGTCCCTTTCGGCTTCTCGAGCTCCGCTGCAACATGACATCACCTCCCTCGCTAAAACTCACTGTGCAAGCGGCTTAGAGAGTTGATAGCTTTTCGGCCCGAGCTTTCGTTCATAATCGACTTCCCTTTAGCTTCAATTTGCGAGGTATGAACACCTTTTCTTCTCTTTGAAAGCTATCACTCACCGCTTAGTGTACATGCAAGCGTTTAGTATGCTCGAAAGTGAAAAAAGAAAAAAGAAAAAAACAACATACGTTGGCTTGCTCTGAGCCGGTCTGGACCCGTTGTAGGGCACCGCGTGCCGGAGGGATTGACGACAGCCAGGATGTGATCACCCCAATAATAAAGCTTGAAGCCTGCGTGTAAGGCCGCCGTCTCGCTCCGACCTCAACGTCACCCTTCCAATTTCGGATCTGCGCGCAAGATGGCCTTACGCCCGGATAGCTCTCGTTTTCTCTCTTAGCTTTTTCCCTCATCGTTAACTGGACTCAACCCCTCGCCTAGTTACCGATTCACCTCGTACACATCTCATTTATCGACCGTAGTTACATATCCCCTGCAACTAAACTCAAGCGTTTCACCGTCTTTTCTTCGTCGTTCGTCGACTTCGCCCTGTGATCGCCGCTTCGCAATTTCGAATTGCGTCTGGCCCTCACATCTTTTTTTGACGTCTTCAACTCTTGTTGTTGCACGGACCACTGTCGATTTGCCTTTGTGCTTATCTGGCCTTGACAACTGCATCGTACGCAGTGTCCTGTTTCGGATATCTACTTAGGTACCGAAAGTACTTGCAAGGGATTAGCTACCCCTTCGCAGGCTTTCGGATTGCGTCTTCATAGGCCCAAAACCCTCGTCGAACCCATCGTTACAACCCTCGTTACCACAAGTACTCACCCAAGTACTTACCCCTCGTCGTCCCAGGTCTGATCAGCCTCGGATTTTTTTTTCGTCCTTGCCGCCCACACATCAAGTATGTCTGCGCCGCCCTCGAAGGACCACGTCGCGGAAAAGGACGCAACGCAGCGCCTTACGCGCGCCTCCGCACGCGACACGAGCTCCCGCCGCTCAACCTCGGTCGACTCCATCGGGAGCCGACACAGCGACCTCGACTCTCCCTCGAGAGCCGATCGCCATCGCCGCAAATCGATTAGCGGTTCTATCGAAATCGCTCATCGCTCATCCGGAGCTGATGAGTCTCGTGCCCAACGTGACCAGATCGCTGCTCACACCGAGGACCTGCAGATCGCTGCTGGCCCTAACGCAGGAACGGACGTCCTATCTGACAAGCCCGTACATACTCGTAATCCTACTCGCTCAGCTGCAATCGAAGATGCTGCCGCTGAAAATGATGACTTGGTCACGCCTCCAAATCACCTCCATGCCAATGAAGAAGGTGCAACCATCAGCCGTAGCCAAGCACGTCGCCGTCTTGGAGAAAAAAACCCACGATTTAGACGACGAATACCTCCAAGTTCCGCCGCCTGTCGTGCAGTTGCCAGTTACGCTACCCCCTATGCCAGCGGTTACTGACAACGGAGCCCGTCGCGCCACAGACATGCTGGCGCCAAGGCGACACACGGCCACTCAAGCCTCGCCCCGCCGCGGCATCAGCGTGACTGGAGGCGCAGGAGGCACGACCCCTTTCGGGACACACTCCCGACTCCTCGCCGCGACGACGCCACAGGTCCAAAACTCGCGTGACCGCGACGCTTACCGTTCACGCGACGAAGAGACCGACGACTCGGACTCCGATTCTGGCCGCGACTACCGCAAGTTGGCCCCAAAAGTGCCGGAGCCCAAGAAGTACTCGGGTCGCGACGGCCGCCCCGATAGCCTACGATTGCGTCTGGCCCTCACACTGCGAGCTCGGGTCTGAGACATCTGTCCGGGTAGGTGACTGTTTCACTGCGGCTGCCGGTGCAATAAATTAGTACAGGTGCGTGTAATCACATCTCGGGCTGTAGGCTCTTGAGACACGAGAATGCGTTCTCTAGCATACATTCCCCGGCAATCAATTCGAGTGACCCCCACGCCCCGGTCGGCGGCAAGACGTCCAGATCCCAATCGTCCCAAAAAGACCTGGCTGGCAGTGGATGCTACCACTCCAGCCCGCGAAAATCTACCGGGCGATTCTGGGCTTCCAGGATTCGACAACAAGACTCGTGCACCAGTACATCGAGTCCTCTCTTTGTGACCCAAATTCGTGAGAGCTAGTAAAGTCAAGGAGAGCGCTAGAGGATGGTTGCAGCATGCAGCCCACTCTATTACGCGCGCGGAATATAGTTGCCAGGCCAAGCAATTCAACTTACCATCTTCCGGGTCTGACTCCGTCCTCAGTCCGGGTACTCCGAGTCTTTTTCCCACTGCTTCGTAGTCGACTGGCATGAGATAGGACTGGAGTCCAGCTTGAACCTGACCATCGAATAATTTCACCGGGAAGAGAACCGTGCAGTAGTAGTAGTCGTCGCGCGCGTCCGATCCGATGCTCGCTGCGGAGACCCGACTGATCGAAAGCACCCGTGCGTCACGCCCGTCCATAGGATAACCGGAAGATCGCGGGCCCGTGGTCCAAATTAAGTGAACTAAGCTGTGCCCTAACTTGATAAATGAGATGCACACGAAGCGTGTCGAAGACTGAATGGATTGGCGATCTACGCCTCAGCGAAGTGGTCCGCCGAGGCGACGATAGGGTTTTGTCAGCGGCGACTTTTGAGTGCTCACTGTGTTGGCTCAAGGTTGGTAGCAACTCGTAAATATTACTCCTTGGGAAATGAGATTTTAATTTTCAGAACAAGGATGCCCACAGAGGAGTCAAACGATATGCTAGGAACCCTGGTTAATCAATGGACTCGAAGAAGAAATCCACCAAAACGAGCTTTAGACCGGCAAAGCACCTATCTTAAGCGGAGTAAGTCGAGGCGGAGACGTTGCCACCTCGTCCGGTCCAGTTGATGTGGACATCGGCACCCTCGGCGTACTTCTCGCTGACGAACTCGGGCAAGATCTTGAAGGTGTGGGCCCCGAAGTAGTCTGTTCGACGGTGGAAAGGGTGAATCGAGACAGATCAGCATCAGTGACGACGGTCTACATGTCCCCCGATCAGGTCTTGGTACTCACCACGTTGGGCCTGGAGGAGCGAAGCGGGCAATCGCTCGGTGCGGTAACCGTCGAAGAAGGAGAGAGCGGTCGCGAAGGCCGGGGCAGGGATTCCCCACAAGGCGGTCTGCGCGATGATGCGGCGCCATCCACTCTGGGCCTTAAGGATGGCCTTGTTGAAGAACTGGTCGAAGAGCAAGTTCTCGAGGTCGGGGTTCTTGGTGTAGGCGGCGGTGATGTCGCCGAGGAAGACGGAACGGATGATGCACCCACCACGCCACATGAGCGCGATGCCGGCGTAGTTGAGGTTCCACTTGTACTCGGCTGCGGCCTCGCGCATGAGCATGAAGCCCTGGGCGTACGAGATCATCTTGGACGCGTACAAAGCCTGCTCGAGGTCATCGATGAACTGCTTCTTGTCGCCGGTGAAGGCCTCGATCTGAGGGCCACCGAGGACCTTGGAAGCGCGGACACGCTCTTGCTTGATCGACGACAAGCAGCGGGCGAACACGGCCTCACCGATGAGGGTGACGGGCATGCCGAGGTCGAGGGCGTTGACGGCGGTCCACTTGCCGGTTCCCTTCTGGGAAGCCGAGTCCAAGATCTTGGTGACGAGGGGGACTCCATCGTCGTCGTTGTACCGGAGGATGTCGGTCGTGATCTCGATGAGGTACGAGTCCAGGACACCCTTGTTCCAGTTCTCGAAGACGTCGGCGATCTCTCCTTCGGACATGCCGAAGCCTCGCTTGAGGATGTCGTACGCCTCGGTGATGAGCTGCATGTCTCCGTACTCGATACCGTTGTGGACCATCTTGACGTACTGCGTGTGGTACGAGGTGAGGACGTCGAAGGCCAGTCGTCAGCGCACCAGTTGAGCGCTGTGGTCACCGGCGGCCAGGTCGTTCACTCACGTGTCCCGAGCCGGATTCTCCGACCCAGTCGCAGCAGGGCTGGCCATCGACTTGAGCAGCGGTCTTTTGGAAGATCTCCTTGATGTGGGGCCATGCGGCGGGGGATCCACCGGGCACTGGAAGACGCGAGGAAAGCGATGTGGGTCAGATCAAGGCCCCGGCGGTCCTGGCTCAAAGAGCAATTCGCAACTCACTGATGGAAGGACCGTAGCGGGCACCCTCCTCACCACCAGACACGCCTGAGCCGACGAAGAGGAGACCCTTCTTCTCGAGCGCGGCGACACGGCGGACCGAGTCGGGGAAGTGCGAGTTGCCACCATCGATGATGATGTCACCCTTCTCGAGGTGGGGCTCGAGCTGTTCAATGAAGTTGTCGACGGCGTCACCGGCCTTGACGAGCAAGATGATCTTGCGGGGGGTCTTGAGCTTGGAGCACAGCTCCTCGATCGAGTGAGCGCCAACGATCGACTTGCCTGGAAGCGGGTTCACAGGGCCAGGGCGGGACCGAGCAATATGAGCACGTCAGCATCACGCTCTAGCGACGGTGTACCACCAGTTCAGGATTATTGGCGACGAGGAGTGTGCCTAACGATGCGGCCAGCATTGCGTGCAGCGCTTCGCCGAGGAAGAACGAGGATCAACGACGCCCTCCCTCGGTCACGGGGCGCTTGCTCGCCTCGCCTCGCCTCGGTCGGACCGGGTCGAGTCCCATGTATGTACCCAGACAGCCAACGACGAGTGCCCTTTTGATCGGGCAAGAAACATAAACTGACCCTTGGCCTCGTTCTCGAGGAAGTGGTCAACCTTGGAGGTCGTGCGGTTGTAGGCACAGACGGTGAAGCCCTTGTCGGCCCTGGCAACGAGGACGACATCGAGATCGCGATGGGACCGGTGACGAGGCGGAGAGGATGCGGATCAGCTTCGTCACCGCTGGTAGCCTCCATCCCTACTCGGGGTAAGGGTGCAGACAGACTTACATGTTGAGGATCAGGTTCTGGCCCATGACGGCCAGACCGATCAATCCGATATCAGCGCTGCGGGGCAGGGCATCGCGATCGGCGTCAGTTTCACCGAGTCTGCACGAGTCAACGAATGCGGTGCGACGGCGTCCAAGATGCTAGGGCACCTCGTTGCATCACGATAGAGCCGTGCAATGCCCAGTCATGGCGGTGCAGGCTAATGATCGATCCCGTGCGAGCGAGGGCAGCAGCATCTCCGAGAGCGAGGACCGGCTCGCGCTTGACCGAGGCTGCGACGTCCCGTCGACGTCAACGCGGCCAGAGCGACGGCAGCGGGAGAGAGGGGAGACTGTCGAGGCAACACTCACACAGCGCTCATGTTGGTGGTAGTGGTGGGGGAAGCAGAGGACAAGTGTCGCGAAACAAGGTCTAAGCGCGAAGAAGCCGTTGGTGCGGACGCTTTCCAAAGGTGCAGGACGGGGGGATACGGGGGCAGAGGAAGGAAGGCAGAGTGACAGCCGCGCCAAAAGCTGCCACGCCATCCTCGAGGGGGAGGCGGAGGGACTCGGAGGGAGCGGCAGATCGCCGTCATTATCCGCTCGCACGGACCTCTTTCGATGGCATGGTCCGCCTGCACCGGGGCTGCACGCGTGACAGTACCACGGGATGTATGATTACAATGCTGTAACTGATCTAAAGCACGATATTACTAGGTGAAAACTTGGCAGAGCACGTGTCCGCCAGGCGTGGCGGGCTATACCCCTCGCCACGCACAAGCCAACAGAGTCTGTTTACCGACAGTTGGTCCGCCGGGTCACTTCGTGGCTTTCGACTAGCGTCTTGCCATGCCCATTCGTCGCCTTGACTGTCAGATCCTTGGGCAACGGCAGAGCCTTTGGTCGTTCATCCACCTCCGTACTCGTCGAACGCGAATGCCCATTGGAGAACGCGGTCCCGACCTTCTCGCGACCCTTGACCAGTCGCTTCAACTCGCATTCCTTCTCGTTGTCCATCTCACTGTCCTGGTCGTCCTCCTCGGCCTCGCTCTCGGCCTCATCATCGCTGCGAATATCCTCGGCAACCGCCCCAACAACCACCATTTTCCACACAACTCTCAGGACTGTCAGAAGGCACAATCGGCAAGCGTAGGGACGTCAGCACATCGCTGAAAGCCAATCGAGTGTTCCCTCCAAGCACTTACTCATGCCCAACCAAATCACCAAAAGAACCTGCAACGCCGTCAACAAGAACTTGAAGATGAACATGGCCCACCAGGAGTGGAAGTAACCGTCCTGGGGGCGCCAGTCGTATTCGAGGATCTGGTGGGCTTCGGCGTAGACGCTATAGGTGATCATCCCGAACGCGACGTGTCGGGTCGCGATCCACACCACGAGGAAGACGGCAAACATGACATCTGCGGCTTGAGGTCGGTCGCAGTACTTGATCAATTTCGCGGACTGAGCGGGGAACGTATGGGTCAGAACTTTACGCATGGCCCTTTTGCGAGTGTCGACGCGACTAACCGAGAGAAGAATATCCGCCACGTCCATCGTGCACAAGATCGCCGTCCCGATACGTGTCCAGTTTTGAATATAACTCAACATCATCAGAAGGGTGGTGATGATATGATGCGTGAACATTTGGTAGTAGTCCTTGCGCTTAGCCTCTAGGTTGATCACGATGATCTGTTGAACCCAGACTGCGACATAGAAAATAATTCGGCTAAGCAACTTTGCATCTCCAGTTCCGCACGAGTGACAACTCACAAGCCGTTTGAGCCAAGTCTAAAGAGAGCGAGTAAAAAAAGGGGGTAGGATCAGCACCAAACACCAGATCAAACGGCGCATCCATGGCGAAGGGAACGGACAGTAGAATTTGGTGAGGCCCGAAATGGCGATGTGCGGGTACCCGACGTAGAACTCGCGCGTATTGAGCCAGGCATAAGGGCTTGTTTGCATGATGTACTGTAGTAATGCAGCGCGTGTGAGGGACGGGAAAACGTAAGCAACTGGCTCCCTTTAGAACCGGCTGAGGGGACTCTGAAGGACGGGTTAATTCAAGTATCGCCCACTCACCAGGCCAAGCGACCAAAATATGACTACATCCCCGAGGATGATTCTTAAAAACATCAGTGATCCATAAGGAACAGCCGAAATCGCACGAACAGAGAACTCACCGTAGTAGAACACCGACCACCCTTGCTCGGCGAACCTGACCACGTTGCGCTCCTCCTTGATGCCGCTCCGCCTCGCGAATGGCGCCAAGACCCACCTCATCAACGCCTCCCTCAAGAACCAAAACACGACGACCCACCAAGCGATGAAGTACGCGTCACTGTAAGAGAAAAAAATAAAAAAAATAAAAAACGAGGCAACGCGGGTGGAAACAAGCGGGGGATGAGCAACATTCTTGGCGCGGATTCGACGCGGTTATCTCTTGGTTCTACGGCTGCGAAGAGCGAGCGCGATCTCGTGGAGCAGCGGCGGCGTGACGTACTCTCTACCCTTGTAATACAGATCCGAGTCGGGTAGCCGGAACGAGAGGTACAGGAAGCGAGAGAACGGGTTGCGCAGATGGTACGACGGTGCCGGTGTCCACCGCGTCGAGAGGAACAGTTCGGCCCTCGAGGCGGCATTGACTGCGAGCACGACGACGATGACGCTCAACGAGACACCTGTTGGCCAATGTACCGAGTGCGGGGTAGCCGGATGTCAGTGGTGCAGCGCTGGTCGAGGGGTGTGCTACCAGTACTTTCGCTCGTCCACGGGTGAGGCCCACGCTGACGTACCGAGTTGTCGTTGCATGCACCATCCGAGCGCGTTGACACGCTTCGACCGCCGTCGCGAGGCCGCTGACCGCCGCGGATGCAGCTGCTGTTGCTCCTGCGGCTGTGGCCGCGGAGGATCGGGTAGGCGGTGATTCGTCGTCTTGGGATCGGGTATAGATGCTGGAGCTGGCGAGACCGTACTGCGACTGATGACCGACATGCCGAACGAGACAGAATCGACGGACCCCCCAAAAAAGAGGCCCCAAGCTAAGTCCAAGGCGCGACGACGAAAGCGAGGCGACACGCCGTGCGTGTGTCCCAAGTCGAGCGTGGTTGAGAGCAGCCAGGAGGAGCAGCCTAGAGCAGCTGGCAAGGTCGAGCATGGTCGAGCGCCTGTTGAGCGCGCCCAACGGTAGTGGGCCGGGCTGCTTCGGAAAAACCTCGATCACTCCATGGCGGATGTAGCTACATGGCCTGGATTTTCGCCGGTGTGCGTGCACCAGACAGTATTCATAAGCCGTAGAGGAATTTGCAACGATGGAATTCGGCCTTAAAAGAGTCTTTGAAAGGAATGCAATAATGAGGACCCGACCGACATTTGACCTGAACGCAGTCGTTGGTCCTCTCGAGATAACATTGGGGTTTCCGCACGCCCTCGTGCTTGGCGCCCGCTGAACCGTCGGTGACGTGGTCCATTTGCTGCGGCAGCGAGGCACCGCGTTGCTAGATCATCTTGCTGCGAGCGTCGACGTAAACAAGTCTTCTTCGCGATGACATGATCCCAGAATTCCAAGTTCAACAGCTACGAGCGAAGAAACGTACCCCTTGAACCGATCCTGCTGTCCATCGTTCCACCATGTCCTGTTCCTGTTCCCTCCCGTCCGGTCACGTTTCGGGTCTCACCTTCCTTGCTGCGGCGGCAGCGCCAAAGGGGGCATTTGCATCTGAGGCGAATTGGAAAACACTGCAGAGACATCGAGATGAAGAGTCACAATTAGTTCCGACGCAAAGATGACCACAGCAAAGCCGGCAGGACTCACTGGCTGTTCCTGTGGGTTGGAAGATGGCGCCGGGCGGAGGTGGCGCGCTGGCGAACTGCTGGAACTGGGGAGGCATCGACCCATGCAGCGGCGGCTGTTGGACGTGCAGCTGTCCTTGGTGTGGTGGTTGCTGCTGATGCTGTTGCTGTATTCACATCAGATGTGACCAAACTGTCAGTCAGATGCTCGGCAGAATACATTTTACTGTTGGTGAACTCACCGGTCCGGGGAATCGAACAAAACCTCCGGGTTGCATGTGAGGGGGAGGGTATGCGCCAAAGCCAGCAGCACCAGGGTGCATCGGAGGCTGACCCGGCATCCTCATGGGGCCATGCGGTCCACCTGCACCGAGGTTGCTCGTCTGCACCGGCGGTGAAGACTCGGGGCCACCGTCCTCGGGGCTGACCGAGCCAGACTGAACGACGAGAGGCAGTCCGATATGCGGACCAAGCGGTGGCGGAGGGGGAGTCGGGACGGGGACGGGGTACACGGCTCGGTAAGATTTGCCATGGAACGACCAGCGCGGATCGACGGTCGCCGGGTCTGGGACACCGCTTTTGAAGGGCGCAAACTCCTCCTTGACGTACAGACCCCCGTGACCGCGTTTGTAAGGCTTGTTGCCGAAAAATGGGTGAAGCGCGGCTTGAGCTGACGCATGGTTGGGCGCGGCGGATGCGACGGCTGCTGAGATACTGGCAGGAGCAGGCGAAGGGCCCGCCACGGCAGAGACACTGGCATTTGAAGGGGTAGCGGCGGCAGGTCGAATTGCCCCGGCTCCGAGAGATGCGCCAGGCGTGAATGCGGACGCATTCGGGTTAGGTTTGAACACGAAGGCGGGCGCAGCAGCAGTGAGCTTCGAGGTAGAGGCAACGGGAGCGCCGAGAGGTCGAGGAACGGCCGCCGATGTCGCTCTCAGGGGTGCCGTGGCGGGTTTGGCCGGTGCCGTGGCGGGTTTGGCCGGTGCTGTCGTCTTGCTTGCGCCGGAGAGGGCTTGAGCCTCGGCCGCTGCTCGAGCTTTTTCGGGGTTGAAAGGAGGAATGTCGGGAAGAAGCTTGCCAGGACTCATCGTGGCGTTACGAGCTGGTGGCGCGGTAGAACCCCGCGTTGCTGGTGTACCCGCAGCGGCAGCAGGCGCGGCAGCAGGCTTGGCCGCCGCAGACGAGACGGTCGCGGCAGTCTTGCTGTTGCCATTCGCCGCAGGCTTGAGGTCGCCGATGATGGAAGCGAGATCGGTAGGTGTCCCACCTTTGAGCTTGAACGTCTGGCTAAACTCGAGCAAGCTTCGCAGCTTGGAGTCCTTTTCCTTCTTCTCGGCGGTCTCGCGGGCCTCCTTGAGCAGAGCTTGCTTGCGCTCGTTGAGCTTTTCTCGCTCGTCCGAGACAAAACGCAGAATGTGGCCATCCAACGTCGCCTTGCTCGCAGCGTCCGACTTGTCACTAGCGGTTGCATTCGTGCTCGCGGCCGGGGAGGGGATCCTCGAGTTGGGCGCATTGGGCAAGGGCAATCGAGACGACCCGGAAGCCGAAAGAATGGCCGGATCTTGGAAGCTTGTCTGGGACTGGGCGCCACTGTTTGGTGTGGGCTTGGGCGCGGGGGTGGACATGCTCGGGGTAGAAGCTGACCCTAAAGAGGCGCCGTTCGGGGCGGCAACGACTGGCTTGGCAACAGGAGTCGACTTGCGAGCGCCGGGGGGAACGTAAGCTTCGGGACCACGAATGACACCCGAATAGCGATCCTCCTCGTTCATATTGCTGTCGTCAAGAGCGGTCCCGCGTTCTTCGGCCATGTGCGTGTTGTTCGCGAGAGCACCTCCACCGCCCTTGAGAATCTCGCGCTCGAGCTGAGCCGCGCGCTGCTCGCGCTGCCGAAAGTCGGCACCGGTGCGATCGAGTTTGGTCGTGTAGATCTCCTCCTCGTAGTCGGTCCGTGTACCGTAGAGTCGTTCGTTGGTCGCGAACTGATCCCATCCTTTGCCGGAGGCGATGTCATCCTCGAGACTCAACCCCGAAACCGAGTCCTCGATGCCTCGTCCCTCACCAGGACCCGAGGGCGCCCAAGCCTGCAGCTTCTTCTCGCGTGCTCCGAGAGACGTGCCGGTGACCTGAAGGTCCGTCTTGAAGCCTTCTCGATTGGACGACGAGCTGGCGGTGAAGGAAGACGTGCGCGGATCGAGCGCGACGTCATGGGCGTACAGCTCGACGAGGTCACGCGACGCGACGAGCATGTTCGGCTTGGCGGCCTCCCCGGGGATGTCGTCGCCTTGAGCATCGACCTGTTGCGCCTGACGCAGGTTGACCGAGAGCTCGTGCTGGGGCGAGGACGCGGCGAGGATGCCGATGTACCGCTTGCCCTCTCGTGTAGTGACGACCACTTTGGATCCCTGTAGGTTCCTCGGTCCGGGGAGGCGCGAGAGAGCAGTCGATGGGGGAAGCGTAAGGCGGTACGGCGCGGGGGCCAAGTCAGTCTCAAATGCTCTGGAGCGTAGGCTAGCCCGCCGGGAGTACAGTTCACGAGAGAGAGCTAGTAGACTCGGTCACTCACCACCAAAGCCAAGAGGAGCACGACAAGGCGCTGGTGCAATTCGGGTTCGGCCTTGACCGGTGCCGCTGCAGGCGATGCAGGCGCTGCAGGCGATGCGGGCGCTGGCGGCGCTGCTGCTGGTGATGGAACTGCCGCTGTGGCGGCTTGCGGTGCCTTGGTCGACGATTCGGTCGCGGTCGGACCACCGACGGTCGTAGGCGTCACGGAGCCCGACCCCGCGCTCGGAGGTGGTGCAGACCCGGTCGAAGCTGGCTTGAACGCAGACGACGGCGCAGCACGTGCGTGGGACGCATTCATGGCAGCTGCGGTCGCGGCGGGGGATGACCACGCTGGCGTGCGCCCACCACCCGAGGCAGCGCCAGCGGTCGGCATCGCGGTGGGAGCCGGTGCGCCCATTCCACCCGTTCCACTGCGCCTGTGCAGAGAGAGCGCAATCACAAGAGGGTGCGATCGCAACAAGCAAGGATCCGTAGGTCAGAAAAGATAAGGATCAACGACTGGGGCGGGGGGCTTACTTTGCCGCCATAGTTACACGTCGACGTCGCTGGTGCGGGTCAGAGGCCACGGACACCCGGGTCGTCGATCGCGCCAAGAGGAGCGCGGGCACGAACCGCAATTATTACTAGCTGACCGCTAATGGTGCTCCGTAGCAGGCAATTCGAGCCGATCGGGCGGTAATAAGGGGCCGACGCTCTCGTCGTCGCTCTCGTCGTCGCTTCGTCGTCCAAGGTCGTCCTCGCGCTACCCACGCTTCCCTTGGCCCTCAGAGCAGTCTCACGCCCCTTCGTTTCCTTTCGTTTGCGCTACCGCTCTGCCATCACCATGTCCACGTCGCACACGTCGCAGCGCGAACCTACGCCAGCAGCACCGCAGACGTCGCGAAGGGAGGAGGACGAGGACGAGGTCGACCTGAACGACGACGGAGCCGACGAGATTGACGAAGCCGAGATCGAGGCGATGAAGAAGCGAGGTGCGTTTCATGGCCGGACAGATCTCCTTCTCTGCACCATGCACTGAACCCCACCCCTCCTCGTGCAGTGGCCGAGATGGAAGCCGAGGCTGCGAAACTGAGGGCCATGACCGCTGCGGCGACGGCGGCTGCTGCGGCGTCATCGAACGGTGGATCGTCGTCAAATGCTGCAGGCGATAGTGCCATGTCCGACGACGAGAAAGAGGCGGTCGACAGCAGGAGTATCTACGTTGGCAATGTGGGTTGCACGTCGTCCCTCCGTCCGGAGGTGTGCGCTCGCTCGGATCACCTCGAGGCGTGACCGTGACCGCAGTCGACGGAGCTGGGGTGCTACGCACAGGCAACTGACCAGACCTCACTTCACTCGACTAGGTCGACTACGGTTCGACACCCGAGGAGATTCAAGCGCACTTTGCCTCGTGCGGCACCATCAACCGAGTCACGATCCTCTGCGACAAGTACACCGGGCCAAAAGGGTCCGTCGCGGGTGGAGCCAGGGCATCATTCCCATCCGATACTTAACCTGATCTCCCGTACAGCTACGCCTACGTCGAATTCGCGGAGCCGTCACTGGTCGCCAACGCGGTGCTGTTGAACGAAAGCATGTTCCGCGGTCGCTTGCTCAAGGTACGCCTCACCGCAGTCTAATGCGCCTCCCCAAAAAATCGATCGAGACTAACGTGATTCGTCGCATGCAGGTCACGCCCAAACGTACGAACGTGCCCGGGATGGGTCCTGGAGGCCGAGGGCGAGGACGAGGCCGTGGACGAGGCGGCTACCGAGGAGGGTACCAAGGGGTCAGTTGCGAGCAGTCGGTCGCTCTACATTGTGCAGACCCAGCTGATACGCTTGCTGTGCATTCAGAACGGCGGCTTCTCCCCTTATGCTCGTGGGCGAGGTCGCGGAGGGTTCCGTGGACGAGGAGGATTCTGATCGAAAGAGGGAAGCAGTGTCTCTTTCTTGCCGCCTTACATTTTCTGCTTTCGGTACCCAGCCTTGCACTGTATTCTCAGACTTGAAAACAAGGGGGTGCACATCCCCTTTGTGTACGATGATACAAAGCAAACGCGTCCCTTGGCATTCCTTGGATCTGATCCCATTTCATCCCACGACTGCACCCGACTGCACCCCTGCGTCGACGGCTCCGTCCGTCTGGCGCTCTCGCTCTTGCTGCGTCAACTCCCTCCCCACCCCAGTTCTCCCCAGTTTGTGCGCCTGCACCGATAGCCAAGTCGGGACCCCCCTTCCAACGCAGGTCAGGTAGATTCATACTCGTGTCCGGTGGTCAGTCATTCGACTTCTCGAGTGGCAAGAGTTGTCGTCTTGTCGTGCTCGATACGATTCGACCGGACCGGACCCAACTCGACTCGCCAGTGCAGTCATCTCCGCGTCGCGTTGGTCGAACGCTGCGGCTACCCGCACTCACAACATCCTTATCGCTCTACAGATATCTCTAGCACTCGTTCCCACACAGTGCGGCCTTGGGCGCATTGGCTGAAACGACAGCGCCGGTCCCCTGCCCTGCTCCCTCCCCCCCCCCCCCCGTTCGACCCCCTCGACGCGCTCCCGCTCTTCCCCAGTCATGCATTTGCTCAACTACTCTCTCCTCCCAGCCTCGAACGTGACCTGCGCCTGCGTCGGCCAGTTCAGCGGCACGAAAGCGCAAGAGATCTGTGTCGCCCGAGGCGCCACCCGCATCGAGTTGCTTCGCGCGGACCCGCAGACGGGCAAGCTCGACTTTGTCGTCGATGCAGAGGTCTTTGGCACCGTCAGGAGCCTGGCCGCATTCAAGCTGACCGGTGGTAGCAAAGGTGGGTCCGCGAGAGCGCAGAGTCCTCCCGCCGAGCTGGAGCTGAGCGACCAAGTCTCGCAGACGGAACTCGTGCTGACATGCGCTCGCGCCTGATCTGATCTGATCCCCACAGACTACCTCATCGTCGGGTCGGATTCGGGTCGGATCGTTGTTCTCGAGTATGACCCCGCAGCGAACCAGTTCAACAAGCTGCACCAAGAGACATTCGGTCGCTCCGGGTCCCGACGAGTCGTGCCCGGCCAGTACCTCGCCACCGATCCCAAAGGTCGAGCCGTCATGGTCGCGGCGATGGAGAAGAGCAAACTCGTCTACATCCTCAACCGAGTCAGTTTCCGTTCAGTTTCTGCGACGCGCTTTGTTCCGTGTCTGACGCAATCTGTGCTCTCGTTCTCGCGCGCCATTCAGGATGCCGCCGCCAACTTGACCATCTCGTCGCCCCTCGAAGCCCACAAAGCCAAGGCCATCATTCATTCCATCGTTGGTGTCGATGTCGGGTTCGAGAACCCGCTCTTCGCGGCCCTCGAAGTTGACTATGGCGAGAGTGATCAGGACCCGAGTGGGGAAGCGTTCAACGCGGCAGAGAAGGTACGTCCCGATGACGCAGGTGCACTCTGGAGACCGACCACTGACATGCACACCACCCATATCTTGTATCCAGATGCTCACTTACTACGAACTCGATCTCGGCTTGAACCACGTCGTGCGAAAGTGGAGCGAGGCGACCGATCCGCGCGCCAACATGCTCGTGCAAGTACCCGGTGGGCAAACGACGGCAGACAAGTTCGATGGACCGTCGGGGGTGCTCGTCTGCGCCGAGGACTACATCATCTACAAGCACCAAGGAGCAAAGGAGCACCGAGTACCGATCCCGAAACGCGCCCACCCTCTGATGGACCCGGAACGAGGACTTATCATCACTTCGGCGGTCATGCACAAGATGAGGGGGGCCTTCTTCTTCCTCTTGCAGAGCGAAGAGGGCGACTTGTACAAAGTCACAATCGAGCACGAGGAGGAGGAGGTCTTGGCCCTCAAGATCAAATACTTTGACACAGTCGCCGTCGCCGCTTCGCTTTGCATCCTCAAGAGCGGTTTCCTCTTTGTCGCTTCCGAATTTGGCGATCAATACCTGTACCAGTTTGAGAAGCTCGGCGACGACGATCACGAGACCGAATACTCGTCGACGGACTACCCGAACTTTGGTGCCGGTTCTGATCCGCTCCCGATTGCACTGTTTCGCCCTCGCCCTCTCGAAAACCTCGTGCTCGCCGACGAGCTCGAATCGCTGGGACCGATTCTCGACTGCAAGGTCGCCAACTTTCTCGGTGAGGACACGCCGCAAATCTACACGGCATGTGGTCGAGGTGCTCGGTCCTCTGTGCGCATCTTGCGGCAGGGCTTGGAAGTCGTCGAAGCCGTCAGCTCGGAACTTCCGGGTGCACCGATCAACGTATGGACGACCAAACTCCGACACGAGGACGAGTACGACGCCTACATCGTCTTGTCCTTCGTCAATGGTACGCTCGTTCTGTCGATCGGCGATACGATCGAAGAGGTCTCCGATACGGGTTTCATCTCCTCCGCACCGACGTTGGGCGTTCAGCAACTCGGCGAGGACGCTTTGCTGCAGATCTACCCGCGTGGTATTCGCCACATCTTGGCCGACAAACGCGTCAACGAGTGGAAGGTCGGGCCGAACCAAACGATCGTGTGTGCGACGACGAACAAACGACAGGTCGTCGTGGCGCTGTCGACAGGTGAGATCGTGTACTTTGAACTTGATCTCGAGGGACAGTTGAACGAGTTTCAGGAACGAAAGGAGATGCATGCCGAGATCTTGACGCTGAGCATCGCTGAGGTCCCGGAAGGAAGGCAGAGGACACCCTACCTAGTGAGTTTGAAGTGCTCTAAAGACGAAAAATTAGTGAATGGCAGCTGACACAGCGACGTGTTTTTTTGGATCCTTTCAGGCCGTCGGGTGTGCCGATTCGACAGTTCGCATCATCTCACTCGACCCGGAAAACACTCTCGAAACCTTGTCGCTGCAAGCTCTGACTGCACCCCCTTCGTCGATCGTCGTGGCCGAGATCCTGGATACGTCGATCGACAAGCACCACGCGACGCTCTTCGTCAACATTGGACTACAAAACGGTGTTTTGCTCCGAACCGTCCTCGACTCGCTGAGTGGGCAACTAACCGACACACGAACGCGGTTCTTGGGTTCGCGACCGGTCCAGTTGACGCGGGTGCCCGTGCGCGGATCCCCCGCCATCCTCGCGTTGTCGAGTCGATCGTGGCTCAATTACTCGTACCAGAACATGCTTCAGTTCACGCCGCTCATCTTTGACGCACTCGACCATGCATGGTCCTTCTCGGCCGAGCTGTGCCCTGAAGGATTGATCGGTATCACCGGAAACAGCTTGCGCATCTTCACCTTCCCCAAACTCGGCACAAAAGTCCAACAAACCTCGATTCCCTTGTCCTACACCCCTCGCAAGCTTATCACCTCCCCCACTCGCAACCTTCTCTACACCGTCGAAGCCGAACATCGCACGCTCTCTCCTTCCGCTCAACAAAAGATGCTAGGTGATCTCAAGTCGGCCGGTATCGAGGTCGATGAAGGGGTCATGCAATTGCCACGCGAGGTGTTTGGTCTGCCCCGAGCGCCGGCAGGTAATTGGGCGTCGTGCATCCGCATCATCGATCCCGTCGAAGCGACGACAGCCTTCTCCCTCGAGTTGGAAAACAACGAAGCCGCGTTCTCGGTTGCGTTGTGCACGTTCCACACCACGCCCAACGAACAGCACCTCATCGTTGGCTCGGCGCAGGACACGACGTTGGCTCCGCGAACTTGCAAGCAGGCCTATTTGACGACGTACAAGATCATCGATGATGGTCGAGGGCTCGAGTTGGTGCACCGCACCGAGATTGACGATGTGCCCAACACGCTCATGCCTTTCCAAGGGCGATTGGCGGCGGGTATCGGGAAGGCGTTGAGGATATACGACCTTGGAAAGAAAAAGTTGCTGCGGAAAGCTGAGAACAAGGTGAGTTAAATGGGGGCACTCATGAGCATGAGAATCATCTGGCTGATGTGTAACATGGCTCTTCTCACAGTCCTTTGCCTCAATGATCATGACTCTCAATACCCAAGGATCTCGCATCCTGGTCGGTGACGTCCAGGAATCCATCCATTACGTCGCCTACAAAGCCCCTGAAAACCGGCTAGTCGTCTTTGCCGACGATACCTCCCCTCGATGGACTACAGCGGCGACCATGGTCGATTACCAAACCGTCGTCGCCGGTGACAAGTTCGGCAACGTATTCGTCAACCGTGTCGCCGCCGCCGTCTCGGAAGAAGTTGACGAAGATCCGACAGGCGCCAGCATCATGCATGAGAAGGGTTACCTAATGGGTGCGCCCCATCGCACGTCCTTGATCGCGCAATACCACGTTGGCGACCTCGTCACCTCGATCAACAAGTGTTCGCTCGTAGCCGGTGGTCGTGACGTGCTCTTGTACACCGGCGTCTCGGGCACGGTCGGTGTGCTCGTCCCCTTCGTTTCGAACGAGGATGCCGATTTCTTCTCGACGCTCGAAATGCACCTCAGGACCGAAGCCCCTTCGTTGGTCGGAAGGGACCACCTTGCTTATCGCTCCGCTTACGCGCCCGTCAAAGCTGTCGTCGACGGGGACCTCTGCAACCAGTATCGCCTCCTCTCGATGCAAAAGCAAGGCAGCATCGCGGGGGATACGGACCGAACGGTGTCTGAAGTCCTAAAAAAACTCGACCAAGCCGCCGCTCACGCGTGGTGATCGTTCGAGAAGATTCTTCTCCAGGTTTAGGAAAAATGCTTGCTTTCAAGCGAATGCGTTGTAATGAATATACCGACCGGTCGAATGAAAAAAGAAACATCTTGGGAAATGCTTTGCAGTATATACACAACGACGTCTAGAACAGAACGGCAAGACGACACTCATTCATCTTTAGCAATCACCGCTTTCCACCTCCTCGACTTCTTCTTAGCCTCGAGGGTCTGCAACGTCTCTGGCGTTGGCCCCGGTGTCCACGTCGATTTGGCCCAGTCATAACCCCTCGCTGAGCCAGCAACCATACAGTGAATATGAAGCTTGCGATGACTCATCTTCCAAATCTTGCCCATCGGCGAATTCTCCTTCCAACTGTCGTCCTTCCTCCAAGCCAACATGGCGTCGTACTCCGTCCTCCCCTCGGGTGAGGATAGATACCGAATCCTCTCGACCATTCGCTTGATCCCGTCCTTGTTCTCCTGACTGAGCGATTCGCCAGGTGACGAAGCCGTCGTGGACATCTCCAACAGATCCGGCGTGACGTAGTCGGCGACGTTGATGAAGCTATTCGGGGCGATGGAGAAGCGTTCGGCGAAATGCGGCGCGCCGTAGACGATCGGCACGGAACCTCGTTCGAGGCATTGGAAGTATTTCTCGCTGACGTAGTCGAGGTCGTTACTGTTCTCCATCGCAAGGGTGAACTTGTAGAATTGCGTCACCGCGGTCTGGGGAAGGGCCGATTTTGATTTGATGAGTATGAGAATTCGCCATCATGTCTTATGACGACTGACTGACCTTGACAGTCCACCACGTCTCGGGTTGATCGATTGCATCGAGCCTCCCAATGTCACTCAGCATTTGCTTTGCATTTCCATTGCCTCGGCACCTTCCGAATGAGTCGATCTGCAGAACAGGTGGTTTCGATCAGTCTCTCAATCGGATGGTCGAAAGCTGGACCGCGAAGGACGTACCTGTCCAGGCATCAGGGCCAGCAGCTCGTCAAGAATCTATCAAGGGTCAAAAAGTCTCATCCGATCAGCAACCGTGAAGAATATCCAAAAATTCCACGACAATCTCACCAAGGTTCGATGGTTGCGAGGGTAACAATTCGAGATGAAGGAGAGGAGCGGCTTCTCTTGGTTCTTCTGCTCGTACGGCACGATCGGGAACGAATAGTTCATGTAGTCGTACGAATACGTTTGCGGAATCGTTCCATTTAGCCGATCTATCGTTCGGAGTCAATTGATCATCAGTGAGGATAACTCCACAGAAAGACAGCCCGCCGGGACTGACAGGTCATATCTCCATCGGCATAGCGCTCCTCGGGCGGTAAACCTTGGTAGACCTGCTCGAAGTAGTCTTGCAAAGCCGATCTTTGAGGCGCAGCCTCGGCACCAGTGACGTAATGTTTTTGCCAAGGCCTCGTCTTTTTCCACTGGTGGCGTTCGTCCATGGACGGGCGTTGCCCTCGGTCGGTGTTGAAGAGGATCGCTTCGGCGATATGGGCTTGGTCGGTGTAGATGATGGGGAAGGGACATGACGGAGGCATGATGGTCTCTTTGTCGCCACCTTCTCCATATAGATGGAACAGGAAGGGCGAGTCCTTCGGGGTATAATCTTGAAACTCGGGGTCGAGGTTTGTGCGAGGCGAGGTGAGCTCGTGGGCGTCGACGGTGGATTCTTTCGTTGTTTCCGGTTTGGTGTCCTTTTGAAGGGGGGTCGTTTTGGCCAACGATGGGTGCCGGGTCGACTGTAGTGTTGTGTACGTAGCCCAGGCGACGATCATCCCGGCCGCGAATGTTAGGAGCAGCACTCTCCGGGGGGAGTGTTGCACTGCGGCTGCGACATGATTCGTCCAGTCGTGGGTCCGCCACGGCTTTCGGCTTCGGCCGTGGGCCCAAGCGGCTTCCAAGTCATCGACATCGTCCTCGTCACCGTCCTCGTCTTCGTAGCCTTGTCCATCGAGTCGTGAATGCTTCTTGCTGTCATAGGGGACATCCTCCAACACGGGCGACAGCTCGGAAGGGGCAGACGGGCCGATGCCGAACGGGGTGACGAGGTGCGCTGCGTCTACGGCTGGCGCGGCCGCAGCGTCCGGTTCGAGCGTCGCGGGCTCCGGTACTAGCTCATATTGATCAGTACCGGTCGAAACGCGTCGCATCTGTAGTGATGGCGCCAGGATGACGAGGGACGCGCGATGGGCACGAGCCGAACGGGGCTCGCGTCGCCGGGGATCACAAGTGGGGCGGCGGACGTGCGTGGGTGAAGCCGAAAGTCAAAAGGCGCGCCGGCCCTCGTTAGACGGAGGTGAACGTGTGAACGCTCATCGCGCATCGGATAACGCCGAATTGAGATTTGCAAGGGGTCAACGCCGACTTCATAGTAGTGTGGCTAGCGGCTACCTTACCGAAGGTGTGCCGCTGCAATGTAGTCATCAACGGCAAAGAGGCTACGCCACAGAATCAAATGAGAGTGTACTATCTTTCTTCAGAAAAGATCAGATATATATTTGTGGCTTGGATGCATTGACGAGGTCGGCTCCATTCCTACGAGCTCGTAGGTTGAGTGGAGATGGTCCGTGCGCGTAGGCCATCGTTTCGAGCTTGCCTTGGGGCAATTTGACGTCGACCGGAGGCAGCTTAAGGCGGCTGGTGTGGACAAGGCCCTGCTTCCAGGCGCCACCCCCCTTGCCCGCTCCTCTCCCCAAAAGGTTCGAGTAGATCGACCGCATACAAACAACACTTCCACCGTTTTCTTTCCTTTCCATCATGGCGTACGGTACGTGGTTGCTGCGGCCTATTCTGCAGAGGGACAAGCCGCTGACGAGCTCGTCTCTTTCGTCGTCGTGGTCGCGGGCGCTGGCGCTGGCTGCTTGCTCCCTTCGCAATCCTGCGCTTGACCCGCACCTGCTCTCCGCGCGCGCACCCACACCCGCACCCACACCCGCACCCACACCCACACCCACACCCCCATCAGGCGATTCTGGACGAGGCGGTCGAGGCGGAGGTCGGGGTGGCTTTGGCGGTGACCGAGGAGGGCGTGGTGGAGGTCGAGGTGGTTTCGGCGCTGATCGAGGTGGACGAGGTGGTGGACGAGGTAAGTGAACTGGCATGCTGACTCTCTTTCCCCCGGTCGCGGCATCGCTTTGGCTCGCAGTCCCGCGTGTCTGCTCATCGCTTTCTTGGCATCGAGAGAGCGAGATCATCTGCACAGCTCCTCCTATGGGGAGCGTCGCCAATTGATCAGCACTGACGGTTTACATGCTTTTTGCATCAACAGGTGGCTTCTCGGCTCGTGGCGGCGCAGGAGGAGGGCGAGGCGCACCCCGAGGCCGTGGTGGTGACCGCGGTGGAGGACGAGGTGCTGGACGAGGTTCGTCCAAACTCGAATGCAGCGTCAACCGATTGCTCACCCTCCCCCCTTTGGAACCACAGGAGCACCCCGCGGAGGTCGAGGCGGAGGACGAGGGGGTCTCGGCGCAAAGAAGGGTGGAGCACCCAAGGTCATCCTCGAACCCCATCGTCACCCCGGTGTCTTTGTCGCAAAGGTAACCAGAAGCTACACCAGAGTGGAAGCTCCTTCTCGTTGTTCACGCGCTGACCTCCCTCCCCGCCCTCCACTCTCAGGGCAAGGAACATTTGCTCGTGACCCGCAACCTCGTCCCCGGCGAGTCCGTCTACGGAGAGAAGCGAATCGCGATCGAGTCGGCTTCGACCAACCCCGATCTACCGGCAGAGAAGGTCGAGTACCGCGTCTGGAACCCTTTCCGATCCAAGTTGGCCGCCGGTATCCTCGGTGGTCTCGACGACATCCACATCGCCCCCGGCAAGAAGGTTCTTTACCTCGGTGCCGCTTCGGGCACATCCGTCTCGCATGTCGCTGATGTTGTTGGGCCGGAGGGGACCGTTTACGCCGTCGAGTTCTCGCACCGATCGGGCCGTGATTTGATCAACATGGCCAAGAAGCGAACCAACGTCATCCCCATCATTGAGGATGCCCGTCACCCCAACAAGTACCGCATGCTCATGTCCATGGTCGATGTTATGTGAGTCATCCACCAGCGTCGACAAAGCCTCGCGAACTTTCACTGAATATACATCCTCGAATCCATTCGCCACAGCTTCGCCGATGTCGCCCAACCGGATCAGGCCCGTATCGTCGCCCTCAACGCGCACCACTTCCTCAAGAACGAGGGCCACGTCGTCATCTCCATCAAGGCAACTTGCATTGACTCGACCGCCCCTGCAGAGGTCGTCTTCGCGTCCGAGGTCAAGAAGATGCAGCAAGAGATGTTGAAGCCCCACGAACAACTGACCCTCGGTGCGTTCTAACCGCCCCACCCGGACGAGACCTGTCGACAAATGCTGATCATCCTTCTCCGTCGCTGCTCTATTTGCTTACAGAACCGTACGAACGTGACCACGCAATGGTGAGCTATACATTTCAACTCGTCCTATTGGCGGGTCTTGTCCCGATGCTAATCTTCTGCACCTCCGTTCCTCCTCAGGTCGTCGCTTCTTACCAACGACACAAGTGAGACGACTTCTGAGCTCTTCTCCACCCCAGATGCTCGCTGTTGTGTTTCTTCCTTTAGCTGTCGTCCATGTCGCTTCCTCCTTCACCATAAGCGCATGTGCCCTTGAGTCGTTTGTCTAATTGTTCTTCCTTTTCTCTATTGTCATTGTCATTTTCTTCCTTTCTTGACTGCCCTCCCCCCCTCCCTCCCTCCTCTTTTGGAAAATCGCTCGGCGCGCGGGCCCTTTTTGGCTTCTTGTAATATCACGTATTCTTGTGACTTTCCCATCTACGTTATTGTCTACCTTCTTGATGCCTTTCTCCGTTATCAACATGTCAATCAATGAAGTTGCCCCTCGGCGACGAGCAACATGTTGTACGGCGAAAGAATCAGACTGGACCAGACTGGACCGAATGATGGCTGGCCGGTGGACTCCTTCTCCGGGCCCCCACTTCCCACTATCCGTGCGCTCGCGAGCCCCGGCCCCATCCCGAAATGCCACACCTCGGTTTGCGGTAGACCACTCCAACACGCACCTTGGGTCATGTCGACTCTACTTTCGACACGACCCTCGCTGTCGGTGTGGGCGTCGTTGCGAGCGGGACGACGACCTTCGCTCGCTCCGTCGTTCGCGACCATCGCCGTTCGTCATGACTTCAATACCTCCGCGATGGACCTCGTCGTCGAGAAGAGAGTTGAGGCGGCTTCTTCGGCTGCGAAAGATACGACTCGAAAGAAGGGTGTGTTGTGAATTTGGATATCGGTGTACCACACTCG
Source organism: Microbotryum saponariae (assembly GCA_900102585.1). Lineage (NCBI taxonomy): Eukaryota > Fungi > Basidiomycota > Microbotryomycetes > Microbotryales > Microbotryaceae > Microbotryum > Microbotryum saponariae. Next base: position 503,165 of record FMWQ01000062.1, on the reverse strand, counting down.
ATCGGGATTGACAGCTCCCTCTACGTCACTCGTCTCGTCCTTACAGAGTCCGTGCGAACCAAGGCTGGGCCGAGCGAGGGTACATCACCGCGCAAGAAACCCGTCGAACCTCACAAAGTTGCGTTGACGTCGCACCGCTACCTCTGGCAAACGCGTGACCGCTGGATCGCCCGCCAACTCGCCGCAGGAGCGGACATCCCTCCTGATATTTTGTCCAAGATCCTCGCGCACCGCAAGATCCTCGCCGCCGATATGGCCATCTACGTCGACGTCCTCGCTAGGAAGGACGTATACTACTCTATGGAAAGACTCGGTCTACTCGAATCGGCGGGACCGGATCGACCGCAGGTTCAATCACCGGATTGGTTGATCCTTTCGATTCCTGGGATGCTCAAGACGAACCAAGACGTGCCCTACCTCGCGAGTATGCTCGTTCGATCCCCCCGCTTCGCACAACTCAATCGAGAGAATAGGGCCCTTTTCATCGCGAGGTGTTTGGAGTCCTTTCTGAGGATACGACATCTCGTCGCGGTCAGGGAAACGATCGATTGGGTTTGCTCGAGTCCGAATCAACTGGGGTCCGCGACGGCGTTCGCTAGGATCCTCACCGTTCTGGCGGCGGGGGGTAATGATACGAGAAAGCCTGTTTCGAGGTCGACGGCCGCACCCAAGGAGCTGCTCCATCGAGCGAGGGATCGTCTGTTGGAACTGATGAAGGCCAAAGGGATCGAACCGACGCTGGACACGACTTTGCCGTTGCTCGAACCGGGGCTGATCCCAGACGACGTACACGAGATCGCCAGCTTGGTCGTCCAGACTAATCGACTGGGTCAAAAACTCAGAAGGGGCGTGCTGAGAAGAGCGATGTTGTCGCTACTTATGGCAGGGAACGAGGAAGGCGCCAAGGTGTTCGCTCGGTCGCTCGAAGGCATCTCGGAGGAAGAGGACGGCGCAGAGGGTTCGGTCGAGGATTCGGAATCAATCTTTGATGCGACATCGACGGCTTTTGCTCGATTGGAGGAAGGGAGGGATCTCAGTGGAATCGTATTGCCCCACAATGCTGATGTAGACGAAGTCATCGAGCTCTTCCATCGTGCTCTTGATCGTCAGCGAACGGTTGCTGCTCCGGATGCTGCTCCGAAATCAGTCTCCACCGCCGACCTCATCTGGGCCCGCCTCTTCAACTTCTTTCATCGATCGACCAAAATCCAGGCCAACGAACTACAAGACCTTCTACATCAACTCGAATCGTCCTCCGTCCAACTACACGACCTTACATGGCGAAGGATCTACCACGGGGTCATGGTGGGCTGCTTGTCGCGCGACGAACCGGATCGCGTCGTTCGGTTGTGGGAACGGGTAACGCGGGACAGGCCGGTCCCATTGAGTCCAAATCTGCACATGCTTACTGTGGTCATGCGTGCGTATTGCGCTTTGGGGCAACCTGATCGGGCTCGCGCAGTTTGCGACGCTTGGACGATTGACGTCCCAAAGGAGGATACCACGCCGCGGAGAGAAGACGAGGTCCCAGCTGCTTCCGACTCGCCACCGCGGTCCAAACGCATCAAGCTCACCGTCGACCCTCTGAACGACTTGATGCTCTACTATTCCCGCACGGCGGCCTTTGGCGAGGTCTACGCCTTGTTCAGAGCCATGTCGTCGACCTACGGTGTCGTACCGAATTCAGCGAGCTTGACGATCTTGATCCAATCGGCTCGCTATGCTTCGTGGCACGATCCTTCCGGAAGCGCGCATTCGGGGACGGGCTTGAACTACCCTGTCCTGTGGGGTAATCGAGATCCTGTGGCTTTCGCCGAGGACTTGTTCTGGTCCGTCTTGGAGCAAAATTGGCCCGAGTTGGCCAAAAACGAAGTTGTCGATCCTTTCAAGAGCAAACCTTCCCGAATCATGGAAAAGATATTCGCTCGCTGTTCTGCGTCCGGAACTGCAGAGACGAACGGGGAAGGAGGTGTTGATCTCCGAGCTTTCGAGGCGACCTTGAGTATCGTCGATCCACCTCGATACCCGTTCTTGTACCCCAGCGCAAAGACGTTCCGTACCTTCGTCATCCTGCTCGGTTCGACCAGACGGTACGAGAAGATCCCGCTCGTCCTCGCGTGGATGAAAGCACTCAACGTGAGACCTAGTCGACATACGTTAGGGTTGGCGATGATGTGGGTGGCGGAGATGGCGTTGGCGGAGGAGGAGATGGTCAAGTGGAGGGGGTGGGTGAAGGATTGGGTAGGGGAGGAGGATGTGCCGAGGGAGGAGGAGATTGCTTGGTTACGGAGGGGGAGAGGGTGGAGAGCGGATGGATGAGGGATCGCTAGTTTAGAGTAACATATGATATTCCTAGTTATGTCGAGGGACTTGAGCATCGAGTGCGACGGCGAGAAGTAGCACGTGATCAATTGGCAGTCTCTCTCTAGCATTACAACAAAGAGGAGTGCAACCCCGCTCCTAACAGCCCCCTCACGAGCCCAAAACCCTCGGCGTTGAAGCTCCCCTGTCCTTCTATGACAACCTAGGCACCCTTCTCCCCATGTTCAATAACTCGAATCCTGCGTCAAAGGACTGTTCCCACTCCCCAGACCCTTCGGTAAAGGTCGACGGAATCGAACGGTCGGATCCTCCGCAGCCGGTCGAGCGATCTCGTGTAGCTTTTCGCCGATTTTGAGGGTCGTCCAACTAGTGAAATATGGGTCAGGGGTGAGATTGGAGCAGGCAATTTCATCTGCGTCGGTGTGGGTTGGTAGCCTACCGCAATACACGAGGATCGAGCCGTAACCTTTCGTTCAAGGCCTTGACCGTCGGAGGATTCGCGTCGAACCTCATCGTCCAATACCTAGATACATCCGCAATCACCGTAGACGAATCAGTACCAGTTCCATTCTCCATCCCATACACCCAGCACAAAGTGCGAGCGCAAGACCGCAGCTCCAGAAGCCGCTCTCGAACTTACACGCCCTCCAAGCTCGATCCATCCCCCCTCTTCATCCTCTGCGGCAAGTTGCGAGTCCCCCAGTGGTCCAAGCTCCTCACCACGCCACCGTTCGACGTGACGAGGGAGGTGGTGGTGGTGGTGAGGGCGCGGATGGGGGCCTATGAGAGGGGGTGGGAGGCTGCGATCAGTTCATCTGCGTGCAGTGGTGTTCGGGCGGGTGATGTGGTGATGCTTACGAAGCTGGCTTGACGGGAGGAGATGCAGACGAGTTCGTAGAGGACCATCGTGGCTTGGTGTACGGTGCGGGACGTGATGCGGCGTGACAGGACGCGAAGAGGAGCGTTGCGGAGCCAAGTCGAACCTCGTCCTGTGCCGAGAGCGCTCCACCAGGCAGGCTCCACCAGGGCTCCACCGCGCAGCTCCGCGCCAGACCGCGCCGGGGAATTCGGCTCAATTGTGTCAGGCTTCTTCTGGGCTGAAGTCATGGGTACACTCTGTTTTGAAGCTTCTAAAGGCTGTAACCCATCGCATATCACGCGGTATGCATTCGCCTTTTTCCTGAAGAACCTTGCTCAGGGAGTGAGGGCTCTCCGAAAAAGACAAACTTTCCAGAGGACGACGGCGATTGCCAACAACGACCTTGCATTACAGCGTCCCTAAAGCATCCAAAACGCAATGATTCCCGAAATCGAACAAAACAACCCAATTCCCATAAACGCCAACAGCTTCAAGAACCCCGTCTCGGACGAGATGGGTTGGCCAAGCCTCGCCGCATCGATGCAAACTCTTTCCATCTCCTCCCCTAACCTAGAGAGGGAGAAGACCTTCTCGACTCTTTCTTTGCCTTTGGAGCCCATTTCTTGACGGCGCGTCGGAGAGAGAGCTAAGAGGTCCTTCAGGGCTGTGGCCCATACGTCTGCCGAAGGTGAGCGTAATAGACCGGTCGTGGTAGAGGAATCGAGACCGTCGTCGATGATGGATTCGGTCGGCCCTCCCGAGTTCGTCGCTAGAACCGGTAGGCCCGAAGCCATCGCTTCGATCGGTACTATACCAAAGTGCTCGAACGAGGGAGTGTAAAGCAAAGCGACGGTCGAGGGGGAGTGGAGCAACGCATCCTTTTGCGCTGCAGTCAAGTTCAGGAGGAATAGGATACGCGGAGTTGTGGTTGGTGGAGTCGTCGACGCCTGAGCGGCTTTGTAGAGTTCGGCATCGGGGGCCGAGGAAGTTGCGGCCGAGGACGAGGTGTAGGTGTAGTATGACAGCTCATGCTTCTTCGCCAAGCGTTGAAGGGACAACAGAGTCTTGACATTGTCCGCTAGACGGGGATCGTAGCCCCCAGCGATGACGAGACGGAGCTTGGGCTGATCCCCGGCGATCCGAGCGAACGCATCGACAGCGAGGGCAAGGTCCTTCTTTCCCTCGAAGCGATTAACAGACAAGAGCATTGGATCCTGACTGCAGACTCGCACCGCGTGGATCAGCTACTAGCCAGCAGTAGCAAGATACTCGACCGGAGCTTAGCCCACCTTTGCAACCACTTGTCCTCCTTCCCCACTTCGACTCTCTTTCCGTACGCCCCGACGTCCACCGCGGGGTAGACGACTCTGGGTACCCTCCCCATCGTTCTGAAAGTAGTCACGAAGACTTGACCCGTAAACTCGGAGTTGACCACGATCTTGTCGGCTTGCGCCGTCGTTTCTTGTTCGAGCGTATCGATCGGTTTCCGATACATGGACCGAATCTCCCTCGCGATCGTCCATGGCGGCTCTTTACGAGGGTCATTCGCAGCTGACGATGCGGGCCTCGAAGGTGAGAGGAGCAAGTCGGGGAAATGGCAGTAAAAGACGATACGGTTCTGGCCGAACCAGCGCAGGAGAGGGATCGCCGTTGAGAGTTGGTCGACGACGATGACGTCGAAAGGGGCCAACTGTCGAAGAGGGGACCAATCTGCGCTCGAGGAGAAGGGCTTTGTTTCGGGGACGAGCAACGACGATAGTAGAGGTAGTCCACTGAGATGGTACCAGAGGCAGGCGAGGAGGAAGGAGAAGGTGAGATGGAGTTGACGTAGCATCGCGCAGACGACTTTGAATCGACCGAGGAACGAGCGAGGCACGAGCCATGCGCCGAGCACGTGGACTTTGAGAGTACCTGAACATGGGAATGATTGCTCTTGGCTTAGTTCATCCCAGTTTGGATCGCTACAGACTTTGGGGACGGCTCGGCCTCCGAGTGACAGGTTACGACACCCCCACTTCGGTCGGCTTTGAGACGAGCCACTCCCCAACGAACTGTATCGCGATGCAACGATGACTGACCGTTCCTCGTCTCTTCAAAGCTCCTTCCTCTAGGCCCATCCTCATGGTAACTGGTAAAGATCTCGACATGATGACCACGTTGCTGCAACGCGACCGCAGCATCGACGACCAATCGTTCGGCGCCACCTGCGATTCGATTTCCGAAGCACGGGGAAGGTTAGTACCACGGCGCGCATGCTCATAGCCTCGCGCGAGTACATATAGTCGGTCACTTCGTCCAGCGAGACTTGCCAATACCTAGGTCAGGATGAAGGAACGCGATCCTCAACTCGGATGGCAATTCGATCGGCTCGTGTTCGCGATGGTACGCCGGAGGAGGAGCGAAAGGGCTGTTGTTGTGCTGCACGTGCTGCATCCTGAAGCCCCTCCCCGTTTTAGTTAACGAGGTTTCGCACGCGGCCACTAGGACCTGGCGAGAAGGAATGAGAGACAGAAGACGAAGGAAGTGCCGCCCGCGATCAGTTCGGCGTCGAGATCGGCACCCCGGGCCTCCCCGCGAAAGATTGGCCCGTGCGGGGCAAATCACCCCAACTGTTACAGATCATCAACACTCCGAAGAGAGCATGCAGATGAGGGCCGCGCAGAAATGTGGAAAGGCGAAGAGGAGCGGCACTCAGCCTTCGATCTACCCGAGCATGCAAGACTTGTACTCGTTTTTCGTCCCAAGCCCGCATCAAAGTTGACTCGGAGGTGCCGAAAACGTAAAAGGAGGCGAGCGGCCTGCGCCAACTCGGGCGTGCTATATGGACGCCCCGGCTTCGGCGAAGTTCATGAGAAGTGCTAGACTGGGCGGCGACGCATACGCTCTAGGTCAACTTTTGTTCTCGGATTACATATACATACTTCCCGCCTGTTCCCTCCTCTTCTCCCTCCTCGACCTCTCAATCCAATCAGAGCTCTTCCCATCCCTCTTCTTCGCATCGTACCACTCGTCCCAACCCAAACCCTTCCCCACAGCTTTCAACGACCCTTGTACATCCGCGTACACCCCTCTTGAGTCGCTCAACGACGTCGGCCCGCCTGCATCGTAGATCGTATTGGACCATGAGGAGGGGCCGAGGAAGGGACCGTTCAACGACGTAGGGGAGGCGATTGAGGGCAAGAGAATCAAGGACGCTTCGATCTCCGAGAGGGTCGAGAGCGTCAGGAGAAGAGGTGCAAGACCGTGCAAGAGGTTGGGAGGTGAGAATGGGGAAAGGTGGCCTGCTTGTTCGAGCGTCAAGAGAGAGTTCGGGGTGGGCGAGGAGAGGTAGCGTATCAGGGGGGAGGCAGGCGGTTGTTCGGCGATATAGGAGGGGGAATGATAAGGTGCTACGATCGTGGTTGAGGTAGGAGATAGCTTTGACAACAATGCATGGGCGAAGGGATACAACGAGACCAAAGGAAGAGCGATCGAGGTGAACACGACTGTCACCGAGGGAGAGATGACATGAGTTGATGCAGCCTGCACACCCGGCATGTATTTCATCAGTCTTCATCGTACTCTTGTGTCAAAGACCTAGGAGACCCTGACTCACTTGTTCACCATCGACAAAGACCGTAGCTGACGCGTCGCCAGTCTTGGCACCCTTGGCGAACACCTCTGCGACCTCTCCCACAAGAAAGACGACCCGAGTCGGCTGAAGTACTGTTGCTCCACGAAATTCCACCACGGGATCCGGTTTGCTTGCTGGGGCTTTGGGAGCCGTTGTTTCGGCGGCCTCGTCATCAGAATCGTGTTCGTCCGACTCGAGCGCATAGGCCGGAGCGGCTTGCGAGTGGTACATATCATCGTCCATGACTGCGCTTCACGTGTTTTCGAGTATGCTTTGACGAGGCTGAGCTGGTTATAATCTGATCTCGCGCAAGTTGTGGGATTGGTTGGAGTGCAAGAGACGACGGCTTCGCAAGCGCTTTTCAATTCGAGCGCGCTCCCGCCTCATGTGGGGCACCAAATTGTTGGAGGCCACTCGCAGATTGTCGGGAGATGCAGTGGGGGATGGAGAAACGTCAAGGCAACTCAAGCGGTGAAGCCCCAGACGATTGCGCCGCAGCTTCCTACACCTGCATAGGAACACCTGCATACGATGAAAGTTGGCTTGATGAGGCTAGAGTACCTTTTCGGTTCCGCTGTCTGGCCCGGCGCCGCCTGCGGACTAAAAAGTATAATCGGACTGATCGATCACCGCCGCCAATTTGCCCACGCCCTTTGCGAAGCCAGCATCCCCAACTATACCCCGAAAGAGGCAGAATGCTTGGACGATGTTAGGGAAGGCCGACTTACGAACGAATAGATGGGTCGACATTGATCAGGTCCGCGGGCTCGAGACACCGTGTCACCGCCGTGGGAAGCACATTTGGCGGCGCGCCTTCCTTTGGCGCTTTGAATCAAATGGCGGAGGCTGACAGGGTCGCGTTCATTTCTCAAATCGCGCGAAATCGGCTTTTCGGGTTTAGGGGGGTTTTAGGCCATTTGGAAATGCACGCAGACATAACCGCGCTAATAGCTCCTCGCTCTGGGCTCACATAAGGTCGGCTTTTGGGCCCACTTCGGAGGCACTCTGGTCCCACATCGGAGGCGACTTTGGGATCACATCGGAGCGGACTTTGGGATCACATCCGAGGTCATTCTTGTACCACGTTCATGGGGACTTTGGTACCACATAGTGTAGACGCCTGTATCTCTTGCAATGTGTGATGTATCACTCTGGGAACAGTAGTTTGATGCATGTACAGGTCTATAAGTACATATGGCCGGTGAGACAAAGCGGACAATGCAGTAGTTGCTACATCGGGATTATGCCCTGTTTGGCCCTCCGGGCCCGCCGTGGTGCCCGCGGTCCGACCTCACGATCGTCACCACTCTCACCAGGCAGCGAGCGTAGCATGCAACAAACATCGTAGGGTGGAGCAAACCCTTTTTTCCCTATGCCTTGTCACTGTAACGTCATTATCACTGACCATTTCAGTGACGCCGTCACATAAACCACATGGGTGAGCTCTAGCTCCATAAGGCCTGCAACCGTTAGAACCCTCATTAGAAACCGGCAAACTCACGAATGCCGCTGAGACGAGCATCATTTTTTAATAAAAAAAAAAATAAAAAAAAAAAATAAAAAAAAACCTCATTCTCATTGAAGCTTCGTACGCTCCTCATCTTTACACCCCACTCGCCCACTCGTACACATACAATCCTCACACAAAGCAGTCCTTTCCTTCCTTGTTGTGCGGATAGTTCGTCCATTTCGAGCACAACAACACCTGGATGGGGTACCTTCTAGACGACGCCAAGTACGCTCATGTCAACAACTTAAGCGATGAGCCAACTGCAAGTCAAATACAGAGGGGACCACTCACCCATTGCGCTGCGACAACAAAGCTCGCCAGGGCCATACCTATCGGATGATGAATCGGATTCATATGAGGATGAGGACGATTCGAAACTCTCGGCAGCTTTGGTCGCGGTTCCCCCCAAGTCCTCGACGTCTCGCACCTCCTCAGCCTCGGGGCTTTCGAACTCTCGCAAGAACTGTTCCAGCGACTCCGAAGAGGATTCGACAAGCGATTCATACTACGGAGTCGGAGAAGACAGCTCAAAGGAGGTATTACCTGACAACGTCGTCTCCGCACCACTCCTGGCTCGGAAAGACAAGAAGATTTGGACCGGCATACCTGCGAGCTCTCTCGGCGGAACGCAGACCGACGAACTGTCGAACACGACGCGCGGAGGCATTTTTCTTAACCCATAATCTTCACCACTGCAGAGCACAACGAGCTCCGTCTCAGGCCGGTCGTTCCTCGCAAGCAGAAATCCGAATGGAAATTTGTAAGCAACCTTCCTGTCCTGGAGCTCCCAAGGTTCATAGCTACAGAGGTGTGTCGAAGCTGCGTGCTGCGCTGCGTTTTGTTTCGTCCTGTGATCGACCTAACCCTTATTGGTGAGATATATCAACAGACGCATGACTGGGCTTCACGCCAATATGAATGCTGTCTCGCTGTCGTCGAGCGACCTTACGGTAACGCGCGCTCCTCTACTACTCATCATCAACATCCGTCGGACGTGGCAGTGGGGATCTGATGACGTCCAGAACTGCCCATCACTCTTCTAGAAGCTTGGAGCCAACCCGCGAAGGTCGAACTGTTGTGGAAGTTCTGCGGATGGCCGTCGTTGCTCGGGGGCCTGCAAAAGAGATCGGGGACGTTTGAACATCGTTCAACTGCAATGATCATACAAGCAAAAGTCCGCCGATGTCGAAGTGTCACTTATTAGAATCTGTATCTTCGCTCGATTTCTATGAACTGTTCTTTATGGATGAGAGAAGCGAGAGACCGGTGCCAATTCTGGTCTAATCGGCGCAATCACGTTCGGGAGTGTCGGCCTTGGCGGTTCGGGCGCCGGACCGCTGACACTACGGGCGCGGAGCGGCCAAGCATGGGCAGAATCCCGATGTAGCAACTACTGCATTGTCTGCTTTGTCTCACCGGCCAGAAGTACTATAGACCTGTACATGCATCAAACTTCTGTCCCCAGAGTGATACATCACATATTGCAAGAGATACAGGTGTCTACACTATGTGGTACCAAAGTCCCCATGAACGTGGTACAAGCATGACCTCGGATGTGATCCCAAAGTCCGCATCGATGTGATCCCAAAGTCCGCATCGATGTGATCCCAAAGTCCGCTCCGATGTGATCCCAAAGTCGCCTCCGATGTGGGACCAGAGTTAAGCTCAACTAAGCCCTCCCTCTGGGAGGGGCTTAGGACTTATCGGCGCGCCTGGCCCAGTTGCCCTCCGAAATTTCAAGGCCATTTTGGGGTGGTTTTCTGTAGCGTGGCAAGTACTTACAATTATCCAAAACGCAGAGATGTTATTGATCTTCTACTAGAAAAAATGGCCTGTGCCGAACGGCATGAGGATACCCCATCTGTAGCCGAAGCTATAATGATCTGAAGTGTGTAAATTTGGTCAATTCCGTCCCAAGTGGTCCGAGCGGCAACACACTGCTGCAGCCGCCGGCTTGCGCACTTCGGCGTGTGCGCATCGGTTTTTCTCCCGCCCATTCCGCATCACTCATCTTCTCGGTACTATGCTCTTCGCTTGTTCTCGATGGAACACCACGCTTATCTCAGAATGACGCGCAACCGCAGACGCTATGACTCGACGACTCGCCAGGATCGCCGCCGTCAGGCAGATCTATTCGCTCGGTTTCGGCTTCACAAGCTCTCACTATGTCAATACCTCAAATCAATACCTCTCGTGGTATTTCAGCCCGTCAACACAACACGATGGTGTTCACAATCATAGGCCAAAGCTCTTCAACAGTAATTGGACCCAGCTCAAGCGTTTGACGTCGCTTCCCGGCTGTCGAAGTACATGGTGGACTGGGGAAAGGTGCTGGGATCTGGCCGCTGGTTAAGGAGATCCCTGATATTTCCCATCGTACCGTTTGTTCTTGGTTTCATCTCGACAACAACATTGCGTAGTTTTGGTCGGAAAAAGTCGGCTTTGGCGAAGAACTTCCGCGATTCGGAGAGACTGGATACCTTTAGGCTCTTGTTGATTTTGTAGGGTGGAGCGCCGGCGGTGAGGAAGAGTGTTTGACAGCCAAGTATGAGACGCCGCTCCGCAACTTGCCCATATACGGGGCGAAATGCAGTCGAGCCTTCCATTCCATTGAGTGGCTCATAGCTCCGGCGCGCTCCCTTTCGCTGAATCCTCACTCGGCGATCTTGATTGCCTCGTCATAGGCAAGCAGCTTGACTCGTTCTCGGAAGGAGTCCTTCGATATCAGCTCAGCCCAGTGCTTGTCTCCATTGTGCATCTCTGGAGACTGTCGGAGATTTTTAGTAGCAAGCTATCGGTACGGGGGTTGTGAGCATGCAAAAACCTGCGGCGGATTGAATGGACACGTACGATGAAGATGAATGAGACAGTATGGGAGGGATCGCTCAACTGCTGGTACAGCTCTCCGTCACCCCATGTTTCCTTGCATATGGCAGTCGCTTTCTTTCGCTCTTGATTGAGATTGTCGGCCTGTAAACGTATCAAGACCGTGGGACTCAGCACCCGCGTCGCCTCAACGGCCAACCGAATAAAACCTACGTGATGTTGGCTCAGCGCAGTCAGAGGACTGACAACTATGGTCACAGCCCGGCGTCCGTAAACCAACTACATGGCTTGTTGAAATATCAAGCTCTTCCCTGAACCCGTTGGAGCAATGACGAATACAGCGTCATACTGATTTCGAGTCTTGAACCGCTCGAGCTGAAAAGGTCCCGCGAGAGCTTCGATTTGCACCGGCCGGGGGACGAAGTCCTCGCCAAATTTGTCGACCAAGAGGAGTCTGATCTTCTTGCGTAACTCAATCGGGTCAATTCGATCTTCTTGAGTTGATTGTGATCTCCAGTGAGCAGCCCGAGAGCGACGGGTAGGCAGTTCGGGGGTTGTGTCGGTTGAGTGATGGTCCCTTGATGTCGTTGGCTTTGCCCTTGAAGCTGATCGTAAGGGCGACTCTCTGAACTCAATCGATGGAGACCGACGAGGTGTGCCCTTGACAGGCGTTGGCGTTTGTACGGGCATGGTGGATCATGAGGGCGGTAGCGACGTCGTGGACTGGCGTTGTGGACCGAAGGTGAGGCCGGTGAGGCGCGGCTGGCTGATTCACGTCGGCGCGAAGAACCGTCCCTCTGGGTCCGTGCGCGAGCCAGCTCCAAGTCGAAACTAACGACTTCTCACCGCTGTAGCTCAATGAATAGGACATGCGAGAGTCTTCCCTTGGGCAGATGCTCGTAAAAATAGCATAAGAATGCGCCTTTTTCTACATATTGTATAGGTGATTTTATTTGCCAAGCTACAGCAAGGTGGTACTTTTCTGGGCCAAATTTCGATAGGCAACTCAGCCAAACGCGCCGATAAGGTACAAGCCCCTCCACAGAGTGGAGGGTTTCGAGCTTAGACCAGAGTCCCCTCCGATGTGGGACCAGAGTTGCCATCCTCGGGACCAAAGTGCCCTGCTATTCGCGCGATTAACCTAATTCCGTTTGGAAATGAACGCCCCGTCGCCGCGCACGGTAGTCAGCCTGCTGGAGTCGGTGGGCCCACAACAGCTCTGAGAGGCCGTAGGCAGCGATTCGATTGACGAGTCGACGCGACTCTGTCGCCGACCTTAGTATACTCATCTGTCCACAATGGCTCGTAGAAGCGCCATCCAACAAGAGCGCGATCGAGTCCAGCTCGAGATCGAAAACACGGAAGATGCACTGGACAAACTGGTCTCCTTCAACTATTCACTCATGCAGGAGATGGAGATGGATTCTCAATCCGACTATTCAACCGACGCGACTGGCACGGACACCGACGCGGTCCTACAGCCTCTTCCACACTGTCGGAACATCTGTGATCCGTCTTTCCCGCTTGTCCTCTAACTCACAATATAACAAACGGACCATCCAGCATCTCATCGATTTGTCATGTGCCCTCCTCTCCCCCCTCTCCGGTATCATCGGCTCCCGAATCATACGCTGCGTCGTCCGAGTCCGATGGAGACGCCGAATATCTTGACGCGTTGAAGGAGCTCCGCAATGATCAGTTTCACTCCAACTACAACTCGGCACTGGCAGCGGAAGCACATCTCGAGGCTTTACACTGTGAAGCAGCAGATCTCGCTCGCCAACGCTACCTCAATCGGGCACATAAATACACCCCTAGACCACCCGGCCACGGATTGGACAGGTGCCTCGACGAGGATCGCCAACTGAACGACGAGGATTTTGCGACGGAGCTTCGCATGAGCAGACAAGCATTTAACGAGCTGTACGAAGCCGTGAGTCTCAATTTAATTATGTAATCGATTCGCGATCGCCGTCGCACTGAGATACTGAGACATTATCTGAGGCTGCATGCGCGCAGCACGAATCGAAATTCCACGTTGTAAGGTATGCGCCTCTGACGTGCATCAAAAATACGGTGTATCGTTCTTGACCGCTAGGCTAAAAGCAAGTCGTAACTAGAACTCGATAGTTCTAGCTACTCAGAGGCTACCTATGGGGCTGTTTCTGTAAGGCATCCCCTTACACACGTGAATATTGGTCGTTCCAGAAGCGGAGGAGGGAAGTTCAAATGAGCAACTGCACCAAAAGGTGGCGTGGGAGACAGTGCTATGGTGCAGATAGGTGCTCCTGGTGGGTCCTACAACCACTCCTGATCTCCCAGCAGGGGCCCCGGCGTACTCCTCGAAATTCCTCGACCCCCTGAGCCCGATCCGAAAATGAATCCGGAGAGGTGGTTTTGCTCCGGCGACGGCCATACTCCGGAGTTCATCCGGGTCTTGTGAGCAGGTTTTAAGAAGCGCCACCACTGGACGGGCAGAACGGTCATGAACCGGAGTGGAGGGTGGGCGTTAGCACGGGCATGCGCCGAAGGATGGTGGTACGCAGGCAACCTAGTGCTTCGATTCAAAGCCGGCAATTGGTCAGCAAGGAACATGTGGGGCAAAACAGAGGAGCCCGGCAAGTTGGCAACGGCGGATTTGAATTGATTTGAATTTGGATCACGAGCCCAGCGGTGCCGAGACCTCGTTAGCGATCGTCCGTTTTTGTCTTGGAGCATTGAGCAACTTTGAATACGCCCTCCAGTCGGCCTTCTTCTCCTCCGTCTCACTCAACATACCCTTCATCTTTTCGGTCAACTCGTTCGAGATGCATACCAGTTCCTTGACCTTGCTCGCTGTCGCATCGCTTGCTTCGGCGAGTTATGCCCCGGCATTCGTCTCGTGCCCCACCGCCAATGTGCTGAGGCAGGCAGGTGTCGCCGGGCCCTCACGTGAGTGATCGTCGACCGTGCGTCGACCGTCGGCGTGGGCGCACGGTCACATTTTCCCGGCTCGCGGAGCTGATCGACGCCCGTGCTTAACATCTCATTCCAAAGACACGGGCAACCAAAGTCTCAATACGGACGAAACCGCTTACGTCCAAGCGCGTAAAGGTCAAGTCGTGTCCGAACTCGCCTGTGAGTGCGCACCACTGCATCCCCCCACGCGCAAGAAGCTGACCGCTGCTGCCGTGAGACAGCTTGGCTAGGAGACAGGGCCAGTACCGTCTACAGTGGGTCGCTCAGCACTTCGACCAACGCTACTGTTCCTACCATCGCCATCGCTTTGTCGGGCGGTGGAGATCGTGCAGCTTTGTAAGTATCCTGCCAACTTATTTTTGGAGCGGGCGTCGGAGAGCTCTCGGGCCGATCACCAACCGGTGCCCCACACCACGCTCTCCGCCTACAAAGCGTCAGCACAGCCTTTGCTGACCTCAACCGATCACATCCTACTTCGTCTTTGCCTTCCGTCACAGGTACGGTGCCGGTGTGCTCGCTGCTCTTGATGGTCGAAATGCTCAGTCCAAGACCGTTGGTACGGGCGGGTATCTCCAGTCGTCCTCGTACGTCTCGGCGCTCTCCGGCGGCTCGTGGCTCCTGACCTCGTGGGCGCTTAACGACATGCCCGATGCGTTCGACATGGTCCTCGGCAAGAACGGCACTGAACTCGGATGGAACCTCGAGTTCGATCTCTTTAACCCCTCGTCCAACTCGACCATCACGAATGCATACATCGCGTCCCTTTTCGCGGACGCAGGCGAGAAGAGGGCAGCAGGCTTCCCTGTCACCATTGCGGACATCTGGGCCCTTTCGGTACGTCCTTAAGGTCTTTAGAGTTCCCTTTCGACACTCTCAAATATGCTTACCGTTTCTGCTATCATTTTGGCTCTCCTACTTTGGTAGCTCTCCTACCACTTCGTACCCGGCACGAACGCGACCAACTTTTTCACCAACTCGACCGAACGCCGAACCTCGTACCGCTGGTCCAACGTCACGTCGGTCTCTTCCTACGTCAACAACACGATGCCATTCCCCATCATAGTCGCCACGGTAGTGTCGAAGAACGCAACCGAGAAGCCCTTGGCGGGCGAGGCTGTCCCTCTGCAATCGGTCGTCTACGAAATTTCCCCCCTCGAGATTGGCAGCTTTGATCCCGATCTCGCGAGGTGCGTTGGCTCCTACGGCTTCCAGAATGCTCCTTAAATGCCACAAATAATTTATTCTTGTTTATCCGTAATCCATCAACAGCTTCATTCCCACCGAGCTGATGGGCACGGCCGCCGTCTCCGGTACGCCGGCGGGAGGGTCCAACAATCAAAGCTGCGTCAACAACTTTGACTTGGCCTGCTACGTCACGGGTATCTCGTCCAACATCTTCCACGCCTACAACGTCTCGAACGCCACGGCGTGGACGGCGTCCGTCTCGCCCATTTACCAACTCGTGCAAGGCATCAACTCGACCTTCGGGGCGGGCCAACAAGACGTCGCTCTGGACGTTGCTGCGGTCCCCAACCCTTTCCAGGGTGTCAGTGTGGCGACGTTCGAGGATGCCCGTCAGACGCTCCTCAGTCTCATCGATGGTGGTTTGGCCGGTGAGGTCGACCCGATCGCTCCGTTGGCGGCGCCCGCTCGTCAAATCGACTGTATCGTCGTCGCCGACGCGACTGCGGATTCGAACCAAAGCATGCCCACCGGCGCTTCTATGGTCGCGACCGAGACCCGATCGATGCTCTTGGCCAACGGTTCGATCGCCTTACCCCCTCTGCCCAACTCGGCGCAAACGTTCATCAGCCAAGGCCTCAACACGCGCCCGACCTTCTTCGGTTGTGGGCTTGCGCCGGCCAACTTTACGACCGCGAACGCCTCGATCGCTTCGGACTACCCTTTGATCGTTTACTTGCCCAACTACGACCCGACTGGTGTGACCAACACCTCGACCGGTCAAATCCAATACAACGTCTCCCAACAAGTCGCATTCCTCAACACGGCGTACGGCATCGCCACGCAAGGCAACTCGACCGAGTGGGGAACCTGCTTGCAATGCGCCGGTGTTGAACGCCTGCGCGCTCGTCAAGGTTTAAACAGGACTTCGACCTGCGAGGCTTGCTTCGTCAAGTACTGTTGGAACGGGACCGAGGCCGCGACCAACTCGACCTCGGGTGGTAATTCCGCCGGTGGTTCGGGAGGGGCTGCGAACGGCACGACCGGTTCAGGCGGAACGACCCCTAAGAGTGGCGCGATGGCGTCGTTCCAGAACGCTCCTGGAGTCGCGGCTCTCGTCGCTGTCGGCTTGGCCGCGTTGGTCTTCTAAACTTACGCGCCCAACCACGCGTCGATGGAGTGAGTATGGAGTTGACAGGGACAAGGAGATATGTAGTCATTCCAAAAGGCGAAAGATGTGGCCGTTGTTGTTCTCGGTTTGTTGGAAGTAGTAATGGTCAAAAAGGGAAGGAAAGAAGAGGGGATGTAGCGGTAATTATGAATTTATGAACGCACATGCTTGGGGTCCACTTTGTTGAATCGCAGACGTGCAGGTTTCGTTTGTGTGAGTCCCCGAGCAGTTTTCCTTCTCGATGCCACCGAGTCGACTCGTTCCAAAGGTCTTCCTGGCCGAGTCCAGACCGCTGTCTTGTTGCAGCCACTTCAATAATTCAATGATGTACCGAATACAGTTGAAGCATTGCATCTGGCGATGCTCTATCGTCACGCTGCAAGCACCCGACCGTCTACGCGAACTGCCTCGCACGCCGCCTCCCCCGATGTTGTCCTGCTTCCTTATCGCTTCTTCATGCTTGCTCGTCGACCGAAGCCTGTGCGAGTGGGAATATGTGGTGTTAGTTGACCTGTTCATTGATCAAGGCGCAAGGCGCACATGCAGGCCAAGAAGGCCAACGCACCCTTCTTGGGTGTGACCTTGCCTCGTCTCCTCCTGACCTCGAGGTCGATCAGCCTGCGTGAAGCGCGCGAACACAACAAGCACAAAGTCAGTCGACCGTAATGATGATGACGAGAACGAAGAAGGTCGCACCTCTGTTCCTCTGCAATGTTCCTCAACGCCAAACCAGGCACCTGCGCATTCAACTTCTTCCACCCCGAATACCTCTGGCCGTAATACTCCATCATCGAAGGACCCCTCAATCGAGCCTTGAGGATCTTGGATCCTGTACGAACGTTTTCCGGGTTGAAGGTCGTGGAGAAGATGCGACATCGGAGTTCGTCGAGCACGAGGAGACGGGCTCGCGAAGGGACAACGGAGGAGGTCGCCGAGGCGACGAGACGGGGTATTGTGCCGAACATGTTGGAAGGGGTGTTGATGTGCTTGAGCAGGTATAGGTGGGGGGGGGCTGCCGTGTGCTCGTGATGTGTGTGTGAGGCGAGAGGTCAGGTGGAGTGGATGCGCCACGCGCTCTCCTTTCCGCAAGCCAAATCGTGATTAGAACGTGCGTATTCCCCCCCCCCCCCCCCCCCCCCTTTGACTTTCCCATTTGTAGTCGGCCCGCCTGCGCACGACCGCAGTCAACAGCGCCGACGGAGCGTGTCAGCTGAGCTTTGGTGGAGCTTAGTGGGTTGCAGCTCTTCCCCTTCCAGGCCACAGCCCTCAACCCGCTCCCTCCCCCACCTCGGGTGCACCCACTCGAGCTTTTCCTCTTCCCCAACTTTTCGCCTTGAATCATGTGTAAGTCTTGTCGATGCGGTCGTTCTGTGCCGCGACGATCTTTCGTCGCGCGCACCGACCACACCCGACCACACCACACCACACCACACCACACCACACCACAGCGCGTCACCAAGATGGCCCCTTGGTGGCTTCGGTCGTACGGCCAACGGATGCCACAACAGAGATGCTAGTCCCCAATGATCTTTCTTGCAACTCGACTAACCCTGCCTTGCCTTCCACCGCTCGTTCGCCCGACGTTGAACGTTGATTGCTCTGCGCTGCTCGGTGGCTCGGTGGCTCCTTTGCCCCTTCGCAGGCGGAGTGCTTGGCGTCCTGCTCGCGAACCAGGCGAGCAACTCGGCTGGCGAACTCGCAGAAGGATTGCAGCTCTTGCAACATCGTGGGTATGTCGAGCGTCCAGATCCGATTTGCTGTTCGAAGAGCCTCGACAAGCACATGGCACCTGCGCTGACACGCTTGCGCGCTTCCTGTGCTGCTGACCAACGCGCACCAACGCGCACCAACGCGCCCTTGCAGCCAGGATGCATGCGGTATCGTCACGTGCGGGCCCAAAGGTCGCTTCTTCCAGTGCAAGTCCAACGGAATGGTCAGGGACGTGCTCGATGCCAAGTCCTTGTCCCAGTTGATCGGTTCGATGGGTGTCGGTCACGGTCAGTCGCTTCGAAGCAGCTTTCGCTCCCGGCTCGCTTCTCCCCGTCCCGTCCTCGAGACCGAGACTGATTTCTCTGCCGCCTCGATCCAATAGCTCGCTACCCCACCGCGGGATCGTCGGCGCACTCCGAGGCTCAACCGTTCTACGTCAACTCGCCGTACGGTATCGTTCTGGGACACGTGAGTCGAGTACTAACTAATCCTCCGCCGTTCGCCAATCAGCGCGCTGACAGCTCTTCTCGACCTCGTACCGCCACAGAACGGCAACCTGACCAACACGCAGCACTTGCGGTACTACCTCGACCACTACGCCCACCGACACATCAACACCTCGTCCGACTCTGAGCTCTTGCTCAACCTGCTCGCCGACGCCCTGCAAAAGACGGGCAAGTTCCGCATCGACTCGGACGACATCTTCCGTGCCCTGCGCGACGTGATGCACACCACCTCGGGCGCGTACGCCTGCGTCGGCATGATCGCCGGCTTCGGCATCGTCGGGTTCCGTGACCCCAACGGCATCCGACCCCTTGGCTGGGCCAAGAGAAAGAGCGAGACCATCCCCGGTGGATACGACTACCTCATCGCGAGTGAGAGCGTCGTCTGCGACGCGCTCGGCTTCAGCGAATGGGTCGACGTCAACCCCGGAGAAACCATCATCATCAACAAGACGGGCGTCGTCATCCAACAATGCATGCCCCCTCGCACTTTCGCGCCCGACATGTTCGAGTACGTCTACTTTGCTCGCCCCGACTCGGTCCTCGATGGCATCTCGGTCTACCGATCGCGCATGGCGATGGGCGACGCTTTGGCCGAAAACGCCCGCGCGCGCCTTGCCGAGGCCGGCATCAAGGTCGACGTCGTCATCCCCGTCCCCGACACGTCTCGCGTTGCTGCCCTGCAAGTCGCTCAAAAGCTCGACGTGCCCTACCGCGAAGGCTTTGTCAAGAACCGTTACGTCGGCCGAACGTTCATCATGCCCGGCCAAGAGATCCGACGTAAGAACGTGCGCCGCAAGCTCAACGCGATGGCGTTGGAATTCAATGCAAAGGTCGTCCTGATCGTCGACGACTCGATCGTGCGAGGTACGACTTCGAAGGAGATCATCCAGATGGCTCGGGACGCGGGAGCGAAGAAGGTTATCATGGCCAGTTGCGCGCCGCCGATCCGATACCCGAATGTGTACGGTATCGACATGCCCTCGCGCTTCGAGTTGGTCGCCCATGGTCGAACGGAGGAGGAGATTTCGCAAACGATCGGTGCCGATTTGACCATCTTCCAGACGCTCGATGACCTCGTCAAGTCATGCGGCCAGTTCAACCCCAACATCAAGGATTTCGACTGCTCCGTCTTCACGGGCCAGTACGTAACGGGTGGTGTCGACGAGTCGTACTTGGCCGGGTTGGAATCGCTGCGATCGGACAACGCCAAGATCAAGGCCAACGCCGCAGCAGGTCGACCACCGATGACGAACGTCAACGCCGCGAACCAAAAGGAAACGGGGGGCGCGCCCGTCATCGCGAATGAAGCCAGTGGAGTCGAAGGTGCTTCGGCCGTCGAGAACCTCGGGTCGAATGGGGCGAGTGTCGTAACGGCGTCGGGAGCGATGAATGAAGTTCACTCGGGTACGGGGGATGATGATTCTCAGGTGGTCGGCTTGACCAATGCGGGGCAGCATGATACAGAACACCCCGATTTGAGCGTCGGGTTATCCAACCTTGGCGAGCGGTGATCAAGGTTGGGGTCGGTATCACTGGTCGGGGTTATTATTTGTGCTCTCTGCTTGTTCTCTCGTCCTCTATAACAAGTCAGCACACCAAAAAGGAAGTCCGGGATGGGGTTTGTCCCTTCTCACAACCCTCAATTTCGACCTTCTTCGAATGTATTTTTTTAGCGGCTTTCACTCTTTGGTTCTCTATCTTTACCTCTTTTTTCTTGTCTATCTTTTCGCAAATTCAAAAGTAGAAAAGCTCGCACGATGGTGCTACTCAGTATGTCGATCGATCGCTTGTTCGTGTTTGGAGCGGGAAAAGTGAGGGAAGCTGAGAATAGAGAGCGAGGTGAGAACGCATCGAGACGTGGTGCTGCTCTCCCTCGCGCCTTTCATCGTCGACCGGACCTCAAATGCTACGACGATGGCTCGTCGCACCACTCAAACCCGCATTCCTTCATCCTAGCCTCCAGAGCTATCGCCATTCCTCGAATGAGGCCTCCTCCTCATCCCTCCCTTCAACGCCAACGACCACGACCATCACTCCCGATCGGCCCAAGGGAAAGAGCCGTACCCCACCCAAGAACCTCCAATTGCCGCCTTTCCCACCTCTAGTGGAAGGCGATTTGGAAGAGGAGTTCCTTCGAGGTACGTGTGAAGGGTCTTGAACCTATGCTGTGCCGGTACGAAGCCGGGAACCCATTGAGCACCACTCGAGGAACGAGTTTCATTGCTCAAAAGTGGGGGGCGACAACCCTCTGCTCGACTTGAGTCGGGAGTAGTCCTGACTCGAACTTTTTTTCCCTCTTTCACTTTCCCACTCCCAGGTCGTGGTCCAGGAGGTCAAGTCATCAACAAAAGTTCCATCCTCGTTAGTCTCTTGCACGTCCCGAGCGGTACGAGGGTCAAATGTCAAGTCAGCTATAATTTTTCTCCCTCGGGAGAGTCTTGATTCCGAAGAGGGACATTCAGAGCTGATTTTTTGGGGGGGCCGGTTCAATCGGTCGTGAAGGAAACGAGATCGAGGGAATCGAATCGGTTGATCGCGAGGAAGAGGATGCAGGAAAAAGTACGTTTTTCAATCTTAGTATCTTGGATAGCTCGTCCGAGGTACTGACTTGAACTCGCTTGTGAAAAAAGCTGGACGTCCTCTGGCACGGCGCGAGTTCGCGACAAGAGTTGAAGAGGGAACGGGAGAGGAGTAAGAAGGCGGCCAAGAAGAGGAAAGGTTTGAGGAAACGTAGAGAAGGGGAGGATGTTTCAGTGGAAGGGGCCGAAGCGCCAGAGGAAGGCGGCCAAGAGGATCTTTTGAGGAATGCCGAAGAGGCTGGGGGAGAAAAATGAGGACTTGGCCCTAACTTGTGTTGTACTCTTCGACGCGTGTGTTTACTATCAGTGTTGGATTGCATACGTGTCGTACATCATGAACGTCCCTTCAGAACCTGCGCTTGTTGACCTTTCCTCGTGATGTCGTATTATTCGATGGCCTGGAGGGTTCCTGTACCGTCGCGCTCCCTTTCCCAGGCCAGACGATGCCTTCCTCCTCGATCTTTTCCCTGAGGATCCAGAAATGCGTATCCGCCGCCTTCTTCTCATAGTTCTGCAACTTCTTCGTCGCCTCTTTCACACCCGTTGCCTTCGCCCTCTCCTCCGCCGTCGTCGTCGTCGTCGTCGTCGTCGTCGTCGTCGTTTCCACGCCCCTCAACTTGTCCCACTTGATCTTGGTCATCTTGACCACCTCCCCCTTCTCCAGCATCCCCGCCAAGACCTTTCTCTTCAAGTACGCCATCGACCACGTCCCATCCGTATCCCCTTCTTCGCGCGGCAGATCGACGTCCTGCCGTTGTTGCTTTCGCATGTGCATGATCGAGGACGAAGGACGGGTGTGGCCCATCAGGTAACGGTTGGGGAGCGGACGGGCGGGGAGCGAGGAAGGGTGGGTCGTGTGTACGACGTCGTAGAGCGATTGGGTCGTTAGAGGACCTGAATCGGAGTAGGGGGCCAAAGGTCGGGGATCGGGATTAGGGATTAGGATGGGGTGTCGAATGAATCGAGCGAGAGCAGCACTGACCTTGGGCGCGGAGAGCATCAGCGACGATCTTGGTCGCCTTGTGGCATAATGGTCGATGCGACATGCTTGCTCGTGAGCGACGAATGCGACAAGCGGTGTATGTGTGCTGGTCGCAGAGGCGTCGGGCAAGCGAGCGAGCGAAATGAATGGATCGGAAAGGCTCCGTTTGCGAAGCCGGTCGGGGAAGCGCGCCAGTAGTAGTAATGCAGTCTGATGTGATTAGCCCCGTCCATAATCAAGCTCGTCGTGGCTTTCAACGTCGTGCTAGTTCAACACCATTCTCACTGGATAGGTAATTTATTCTCTAATTTTTTGATTGCCATGAGTACGAAGCACGTATCTCGGGTTAGAGAGCATCCGACCTAGAACGACAGGGGTACCAGTTCCTGCGACTCGAGTCAGAATATCCGAAAGTGCTAAGCGTCGGCTACCTCAGCTAAGGCGGTGGTCTCCTTCTCCTCCAACGACAAGACGGGGATCTGTTTCATAAAAATAGTACTCAGACGCATCAGCACCGGCGCGTACCTCGACGACACCCTTTTTCCGTACTCACAAAAGCAAAGCTGACAACCGAAAGCGTGACACTGACGACCGAGACTCCAAAAGCTCCTTTCACAGCCATCGCGAACGCGTTCCTCGCCGCCTTCTCCAACTCCGGTTGCAGCGTCTTCAACACCGTCGAATCTTCCCGAATGGCCTTGATCAATCCCTCCGCCTCGGGTCCCGTTATCTCCTTCCTCAAGGCCGTGACGAGCAATCCTTGGAAAACGGCGGAGGACACACCAACACCGATGATTTGACCGGAGGATCTGAATAACCAGGTCGCGCCGGTGACGATGGAGATTTGGGATGGAGGGATGAAGGCCATCATGGCTGCGTAGGTCGCGGAGAGGGAGAACGAAAGCGCGAAACCGAAGGGGACGACGAGGAGCCATTTGAAGAGCTCCGGTGAGGAAGGGCGGAGGGATAGAGTCGAGTAGATTGACAAAGCTGTTCATGGAGATACGAGGTCAACATGTCAGTCGCTGATCAGATTGTTTTTCAAGAGCCTCGACTCTCACCTCCTATGACCGAAACAATCAGACCCGAGAGCCAATACCGGCCAGTCCGATGCACAAAGATCCCACTCGCGATACCACCCACAGCGGCAGCAGCACTGGTCGGCAACAGGTGAGCACCTGCCGTGCCCGCCGAAGTCGATTCAACAGCGAGGAAGTAGATTGGAAGATGGTACATGAGGGCGAAATTGCTGATCGCCATCAGGATCGTCACGGCCAAGACGAAGAAGGGGGTCCGCTGACGCAAGAACCCAAGAGGGAGGATCGGTTCTCGAGCGTGGTTGCTCTCGACGTAGACAAAGACAGCTAGAAAAATGGGCGTAAGAGCGGTCGAGATGATCACTCTGGGATCCGACCAAGGTAGAAGCTCGTTGTTACGCAGACTGAGAGACGTCAGAAAGCCGGCAAACGCGAAGAAGAGCGAAGCACACCCGCCAAAGTCGATTCGGGAGAGCGTCTCGCGTGTGGATCGAGACGCCGCGACCTCGACAGAGTACTTGATGAACACCAAGCCTCCAAGCAGAGTGCAGAGCAGGATGGGCACTACAAAATCGAGATCGCGTGGAGAGGAGAGGTTAGCGTCAGACGCAGCCCAAGGTACCAGAGCTCGGAGCGTGGTTCTGAGACCTGCCCTGAATGATGAACGCAGCTCGCCATCCGTACAGATCGCTAATGAAGCCACCAAAGGGTCCACCAAACGCGGAACCGGACTGATATGGGGATCAACAACGGGCAGCCGTCAGCTCGGTCAGGGATTTCCTTCGGCCGAAGGCTGGAGATGACTTACGGCCCAAACGACGCTCGAGACACCACCGATGAGCACGCGGTCCTTGAGTGAGAAAAGATCAGCGGTAATGACCGCACTAGTCGTCGTCATCCCACCTCCTCCGCACCCGGCTAAAAACCTTGCTGCGATCAACCAGGGCATACTCGGGGCTAAAGCGCATCCCAACGTCCCGAGCAAGAACAAGGTGATTGCGGAAGCGTTCGCGTAACGACGCCCGAGAATGTCGCAGAGTCGACCGTAGGAGGGTGTAAAGGTTAAAGATGCGAGGAGATACGACGTTCCCAACCAGGATGCTTGATGCGAAGCGTGCAAGTCGGCCGAGATCGGCTGGATCAATGAGGCGGTGACGGTCGTGTCGATCGAGCCAACGAAGACGGCGACGAATGTTCCTACGAGGATCGAGACCTTGTGCGAGGTCGCAAGGTCGACTCCTCTTGGCCTTTGATCGGCTAAATAGAGTGGGCTGCCATTGCTGGATGCTTGAGCAGCTGCTCCATGGTTCGGCGTGCCGCCGGAGCCGTTCCGCGATAGGCTCCGTGCAGGCTGGAGCAGCGAGGTTCGCTCTGTAGAAGTAGCACCACCGCTTTGAGGACCCGAACCAGACATGTTACCGCCGGGTTGAAGTCAGGTCGAGTTGAAGTTGACTCAGTCGCCGCGAGCTGGAATGAATCGGTTCCCAGTTTGCGTCGCAGCCCGATGGCATGATCAGCGTCGCAATAATGTGGGGGTCGACGAGAAGATGGCGTGCTGCCTTACATAAGCTTTTTGGAGCTCAGGCTGCGCTGCGCGATCGAGACAATTCAGCGGTGCTTTTATCAGACTGCTTGGTGTTCTGGTAAATTCATAAAAAATATGGAAACTGACAGGGCGGTGAACAAACTGTAAGCCAACCTCAGATTCTGTTTAGTGCCCGGAACCCCTGTCCCATCACGCCGCTTGGCGGATCCGCTTGGTAATCACTTCGACTCTCCCGTACACACCGATCTGTTCGTTCAGTAGTATAATCGCGATCAAATCCTTGCATCACTGCTAAACAAAATTAGCCGCCGAGTCTGGAAGATGAACCCTCACGTGCCAAACCTCCTCCGGTCGCCAGCGTCTACTGTGGGTCTATGCAGCCACCGCCACCGCCGCCCGCGGCACATCCTTCTGCTCCAAGGCCAGGGAATGTACAGGGATCTGTTTGAAGTCCGTTCAAGAAGAGGATGCTCAGATTCAACTCGGTCCAATCTGATTCTTGTAGACGGACTCACGAGTGCAAAGCTTATCACTGTCAAGGTCACCCCTACCACAGCGACTCCGAAAGCCCCCTTCGTGGCGTTAGCGAACGCCTTCTTCGCGGTCGCCTTCAATTCTGGATCCAGCGTATTGAGGAACATATAATTATCTCTCAATCTATGAATTGTTTCATCCGCAACCGACTTCGGTAATTCCTCCCTCAGCGTCGACACAAGCAAACTTTGGAAAACGGTCGCAGATATTCCGAGTCCAATGATTTGTCCTGCCGATCGGAAGGCCCATAGAGCCCCTGAAATGATCGGGATTTGAGTTGGAGGTATGTAGGCCATCATGGCGGCGTAGGAGGTTGCTTTAGCGACGGAAGGAGCGATACCAAAGGGTATTACGAGGACCCATTTGAGCAGCTCGGGTTGGGAGGGTTGGAGGAGCAGAGTCGAATAGGTCGCCAATGCTGATCGGATGACACCGAGATAAGAGGCACAAAATGTATCGCACTCAGTTCTCTGCTCTCATATGATGATGTTAGAATTCCCAAGGAGCCGAGTCTGATTGAAAATGCGACTCACCTCCGACGATCGAAACGGTCAAACCCGCGCCCCAGTAGCGTCCCGTTCGGAACATCCATATCCCACTCGTCAGACCGCCGATTGCAGCAGATATGCTCACAGGTAGCAGGTGTGCCGCCGCGTTGACTTCGGATCTCGATTCGACGGTCATGAAGTAGATCGGAAGATGGTGCAGGAGCGCCGAGTTAGTGATGGCAACGAGGAAGGTGACCCCTAAGGCAAAGAACGGCGTCCTGGGCTTAAGCAAGCCCAGGGGGAGAATCGGTTCCCGGGCTATGTTGCTCTCGATGTAGAAAAAGGCGGCAAGAAACACGGGCACGAGTGCTGAGGTGAAGATGACCTTGGAATCTGACCAGAGTAGGTCGTTGTTGAGCAAGCCCAGGGAGACGAGGGATGTGCCGAAGGCGAGGAGGAGGGTCGCGCAGCCGCCAAAATCGATCCGAGTGAGCATGTTCCAGCTGGATAGGGCTGGTGGTATGTCGGTAGTATAGCGGATCAAGCACAGGCTTCCGACGAGAACGGCGACTAGTACCGGAACTGCGGGTGACGAGAAGTTAACGTAAGTCGATAAACTCCTCAGCTGTTGTCTCTCGGGCTCGATCACTTGCCCTGCACCATGAACGCAGCTCGCCATCCAAAGAACCCATACATAAGCCCCCCGAGAGGACCGCCTAGTCCTGCTCCGCACTGCCTCGGGTGAAAAATATCGCGCCCGTATCAGTCAGCGTGTCGAGGGTTTCGGGATGACAAGCTTGAGACTCACAGTCCAAAACACGCCAGAGATACCCCCGTAGAGTAACCGCTCCTTCAGTACGAATAGGTCCGCCGTGAGAACCGCGCTGGTGGTCATCATGCCACCATACCCGCAACCAGCGAGTATCCTGGCCCCGAGTAAATGAGGCATGCTCGGTGCTATTGAGCATCCCAGAGTCCCGAGCAGAAACAACAGCACGGCGGAAAAGGCGGCCTTTCTTCTTCCGACGATGTCGCATAGTCGCCCATAAAATGGAGTGAAGATTAAACTTGATAGTAAATAAGAAGGCCCGAGCCAACCAGCTCGATGGTGTGGGCCATCGCGCAAGTCGAGCGCGATGGGTTGGATCAGCGCTCCGGTGATGGTCGTGTCGACCGAGCTGAGGAAGACGGCGACGAAGGTTCCGGTCAAGATGGCCAACTTGTGCCATCGAGGTAAATCAATCCCAAGTGGTAGTTCGTCGGGTATCGGAGGGTGGCCATAGTCGTTGGAGCTGCTCAGACCGCTCGGCGGCAATGGTCGAATCGTCCCGAATGACCGGACCGGTTTCGGTGAGGACTCCCACCCATGCCGAGCCGTCGGCAGCCCACTTTGCAAGAGGGGCGTACGCTCCGAGGTTTCAGGCATCTCCTTCTGCACCAGATCACTCTCGACGCATTGAATCTTGAGAGAATTGGTACCAGGTGGGGAGCGGAGTTCAACCTCGGAGCTAAGGAACTTGTTGA
This sequence comes from Microbotryum saponariae, assembly GCA_900102585.1. Classification (NCBI taxonomy): domain Eukaryota; kingdom Fungi; phylum Basidiomycota; class Microbotryomycetes; order Microbotryales; family Microbotryaceae; genus Microbotryum; species Microbotryum saponariae. Next base: position 475,818 of record FMWQ01000062.1, on the reverse strand, counting down.
GGCCGAGTCTAAGCTGATCGGAAATTATTGGATCTGGACCTGCCACCGACGAGCCGACGAGCCGACGAGCCGACGGAACTCGGACCTGTTCTCAGACTGTCAAAGTTTGGCCCGCTTCGACTGCGTTCAACACGACCTAAATTGTAGTTAGCACTACAGTAGGTTGCGTTAACGATATCGCCCTAGCACCTCAGAAGAAAGACTTGAAGCATACATTAGCTGTAGCCTTCACCGTCCGGCAGATTTTCATCGGAGCGCATCGCCGGTGGCCGCGGCACAGGCCGTCTAAAACACCGAGGTCCCAATCGGGCGATCTTTCCGAGGTGAATAACCGATCGACGCCGCAGCGGTGACCAGGCATCATCGCGACATGCCATGCAGAATGAACTGATAAACATACGACATAGCTGTTTGGATTCGATGGCGTCGATGGCGTCGATTTCGTGCGAAGCGCTGTAGTAGACATACTCCCGACCGAACGACAGGCAGATGAAAAGGAGACGAGACCCCTGTCTCGGATGCGAGCCGCGGCTCCAATCCCGTGGGACCAAGTAATCTTTTGTGGGGTTCTCTGATATGTGAATCCTGTACAGGTAATTTTGTCACTCAAGAGCGTTTAGGCTCAAACTCTGCCTACTTTCCGACTGCAGATGTGCCAAGGTGGGTCTTGCGTGATCGACGATGACGAGCTCGACTGCAGTGGGCCTCGTCCCGCTCCGGCAACTCGCATGAGGATGCCAGGTGACGGTGCGGTAGCTACTGCACTTCGTGTCCTCTCCGCTCTTGACTCCCCTCACACTGTCGATACTTCGTGACCGTGATGAGGTGTACTTTTCCGTCACTGTTGGCATCATTGCTGGCGGCGCTGCCGCCCGTCGCCCGAACGGCTCCGTCAAGTGGGGCACCGGCAGCAGGACAAGTCCAAGGCGCTCAAGGCGAACCGACGCGACCCAAGGCCCACCCCAACATCGTCTTCATCATCGTTGATGATCAAGATGCGGTACAAGACTCGATCTCGACCATGAGTGCGGTCCAGCGACTGCTGGTCCAGGAAGGCACCTCGTTCGAGCGCTTCTTCGCGCCTATCTCGGTGTGCTGCCCTTCGAGGACGTCCTTCCTAAGGGCCCAAGCAGCGCACAACACCAACATCACTTCGGTCATGGCACCTTGGGGTGGCTGGGAGATCTTCAACGAGAAGGGATACAACAGCCAGTGAGATCATCCAGAATTCGATACAGCCTTCGGACGTTGAACTGACTGCTCGTCTTGCCGCCTCAGTTATCTCCCAAGCTTCCTGCAAGAGGCCGGATATTCGACGCGATACGTCGGAAAACTGATGAATGGGCATACCGTGGACAATTATGAGAGCTTAACTCCCGCTGGCTTCACGGGTGAGTTGGCTTCAAAGAAAATCCTGTCCGAGATCTCAGAATTCCTGACAGCTACATGTTCTATCTCCCGTTTACAGATGCCGAGTTCTTGCTGGACCCTCAGACGTACAACTATTGGAATGCGTCTTTTGGTCGCGTCGGCTCGCCCATACACTATCACCCCGGATCGTATTCGACGGACCTAGTGAAGGAGAAAGCGCTGGGTCTGATACGCGATGCAAGTCAAGAGGACAAGCCCTTCTTCGTCGGTAGTGAGTATACGAGACATCACCATTCACCAAGCTTGGTCGTATAAGGAGTATTCTGACACTTGCACTGCTCGGCTGCAGTCGCCCCTATCGCGCCTCACTCACACATCGCGACCGAATCCCACTCGCTCGGCGCGATCCTGTTTGACGTCCCCCAATCCGCACCTCGTCACGCCCATCTCTTCAAGGACGTGACCCTCAACTACTCACGAGCCTCTCACAACCCATCCTCCCCGAGTGGTGCTTCATGGGTTCGTCGACTCAAACGACTGAATCAGACTCAGGTCGAGTACATCGAAGAGTTTTACCGACAACGTCTGCGCGCCTTACAAGCCGTCAACGAGCTGGTCGAATCCGTTGTCCATGAGCTCGACACGCTTGGCAAGCTGGACGATACGATCATCATCTACACCTCGGACAATGGATTCGAAGCGAATGGTGGCCATCGGCGCAACCCTGGGAAGACTCTACCCTACGAAGAGGACATTCGAGTTCCCCTCGTCGTTCGAGGACCGGGAGTCGCCAAGGGTTTGGTCGATAGTAAATCAGTTCTTTCTCTGGCGGACTTGGGGGCCACGATCATGCATCTGGCTGGCGCCGAGTCGGACTATGAGCACGATGGCTCGCTTGTACCTTTGACCCAAGCATTGCGGCAGGTTGTGGAGAGGGAAGGCATCAAGCAATATCATTTGGCAGAGTACTGGGTGGAAGGGATAGAAGAAGGGAAATATGGTGGTCAGTTTGAGAGGTGTGGCCAGACCGTTTCCAGGCGAACTGACCTATCCTGACAACGTATCCGCAGGCAAGCTTCGGCTCAACCAAACCTATCGCGCGATCCGAATCGTAGAGGGTGACTCACTCGACCTGAGCTACGCTGTCTGGTGTACCGGCGAGCACGAGATCTACGACCTCCTCACCGACCCTGACCAAATGCACAATTTCGCTGAGGTGGAGTCGCCATCGTTGGAACTGCAGCATCTTCGCTTTCGGTTGGATGCGTTGTTGCTTGTGCTTAAAACTTGCGTTGGGGAGGTGTGCAAGAGGCCTTGGAAGGAGATTTTCCCCCAAGGCAATGTTGGGTCGTTGAAGGAGGCACTCGACGAGAAGTTTGACCAGTACTTTCGCCAGCTGCCGAAGGTTGCGTATTCGGTGAGTATACGTCAAGTTCGGCCATTGCGCATTGAGCAACGCTGACGAAGACCGTATTCCGCTCTTCTTATTTTTTTCTCCAATGACTTGTGAACGCCAGAGGTGCGAGTTGGGGTACCTTCGCGAGCTCGAATATCCATTCTGGTCTAGAGACCTAGCGTTCTCCCAAAGTGGTTCCGATGGACTTAGCATGCAGGCCACATAGAACCAGTGGGTCAAGCTGGGAACGGCCTGGCATGTAGTTTACGCAGAAGTTTTAAGATGAAGTTTTACGATTTGAGGAACGCAGATGCGCTGTCTCATGGTGCTCTGTTTCTCATGGATGTCGGAACTGCTGGTCTCGAGACTTGACTTTTTTGCATAAAGTACTTGAAGTTTGGTCCCCTCCATCGCTAGCCGCCGCTGCCGCCCGCGTTGCCGTCGCCTGGCCCCCTGGGCTCCCCTGGCCTGCCCTCGCCAGTCCCTCGCCCCACATCAGCGCGGTTTTCCGCCGTCGCGGGGGCCACGCGGTTTTCCAGTCGCCCACCACCACCTCCAGTTTCAACTTCCCACTTCAATCCACCGCAATCATGGGATGGGAACACGTTTGGCTCCTTGACGGCTATCGTATCCCCGAGATCGGCTACGGCTCTTGGCTTATCGGATCCGGATCGACTGTTGTAGATCAAGTAAGTACAGACATGGCGCCCGGCCCTCTGGAGGTGACGCCATCGTGTGAACTAATCAATCTGGGCTTTGTGGGTCTGCTCTCGCTCGTTCTTGTTAGGTCGAGCAAGCGCTTGAGACGGGGTTCAATCACTTGGAGTTAGTTCAAAGGTCTTTCGCTGGTCATGCATACCAGGAGCACAGGACTGGAACTGTAGTCCTGCCAGGGGACGATGTGGAGGGACTTGGGACCGGATGGCGCCCCCACACCAGCTCGATCGTGATCGGTCGTCGGATGACCAACCTGAAAACCGCAAAATTCTGACTCTGGCCCGACTCATGGACTCTCCCCAGTACCGCGCAAATCTATAGGAACGAATCCGAGGTAAGTGGTGTGACACTTTTTCATACCTTCATCTACCAAGTCGTATATGTATACTGACGAAAAGCTTTAACTCGCATCAGGTCGGCGATGGCCTCAAAGCGAGCGGTCTCGAGAGGAAGGACGTCTGGGTCACGACCAAGTGGTCAGTCAGGGATCCGCTTCTTAGTTCTAAGGTGACCTGACCTGCTGACTGGGGCAACGTCCTCCCCTGACTCAGGAGTGGCAAGGACGGCAAGGGTATCCGAGCGAGCATCAACGAATCGCTCGAATTCGTCAGTTCTGCATTGAGATCACCTGAACAAAAGCGTAACGACACTGAAAGGATGTATACTCTTCCGCGGTTTAGCTGAAGCTCAAGTATGTCGATTTGTACCTCATCGTAAGTTGATCTTCTTCTTGCCCTCACTCAGGGGCTCAGAATTTGATGTCGTGGTGGACTGACTTGATGCGACTACTTTACCTCACGACGTGTAGCACTCCCCACGACTCGCGAAAGCCGATCCGGTCGCAGCATGGGAAGAAATGCTCGTCTTGAAGAAAGAAGGGCTTGCTCGTAAGGTATCACCTCGAGGGTTACAAATTCAAAGCCCAGTGCTGATGAAAGCTCGAGCTTTACCACTGTTTGTTCTCGCTACCAGATTCTGTCGGCGTCTCGGTAAGTCACAACCCTAATAGTCTTCAAGCTCCTCCCTGCATGTACTGAACCCAAATTCCGTGCATTGGACAGAATTACGAGATCAAAGACCTTGAAGTGCTGCGTGAAGCGGGCCTGGCGACACCTGTCGTCAACCAGATCCTGCTTCACCCCTACGTTTACGACAACCAAAAGGCGTTGTTGGCCTACCACGAGCAACAAGGGATCGTGACCGAGGCCTACTCGAGTCTCTACCCCCTGACCCATCAATCCGGCGGTCCGCTCGACAAGCCCCTCCGCAAGATCGCCCAGGCTCATTCGGGTGAGAAGGTCGAGGTTACGGAGGCCGAGGTCCTGTTTGCCTGGGCGAGGAGCAAGGGAGCGGTGATCGTCACGTGAGTTAAAGGGTTGCTCCACCGTTCCATTCAATCAGATATCTGGAGACCCTCCACTTTTGATCTCCAGCATTCGAGGACTAGCCAGCTGAATATGTCTTCGCTCGAATTCTCTGCCAACCAGGACGACACGCTCGAAGGAACGTCTGCATGCCTACCTTCGCGCGGGCGACTTGGAGCTGACCGAGAAGGAGATTGCTTCGATCGACTCTGCCGGATCGCAGCTCAAGGCGTGGCAGCGTTGGCAGTACGCCAAGCGAGCGGTGGCCTTGGTTGCTGGATGTGCGGCCGCGCAGTTCGTTTACACGGCTGTTCGCGCGGCAGCGTAGGGATCTTTGTAGACACTCTTGGATGGACAAATGAAAACGAGTTTTGGTGGAGGCTCTTCGTCGGTGGTAAAACAGACTGCGCGGATGGCGCTAGCACAAAATCAAGTCAGAAAAGCTGGCAGAAGCGCAACCCCGCGGGTTGCGCGCACTTTGGCGGTTGGCTTGCTTCCACAACCATCAGCGCTATCGCCTTCCCTCCCCGTCGCCACGAGTGATCCTCCTTCGCCGTCAACGCGTGTACACGCATCGCATCTGCCTCGGACGTCGTATTGCGATTCGAGTGGGGTTCATTCCAACCCACCCACCACACTACGGCAAGACCAAGCCCCCCTGGACACAGGCGCACCCCCGTTTGCTCAGACTTGAGATCACTGACACTGCTCCCCACGCCCCCCTCCTCCCCTTCTTGAAATGTCGTCGACCGCTTCCACGACCCCTCGTTCGACATCGGGTCGCAAACGATCCTTGCCGCCGTCTTCGTCGCACACCACAGACGCCCGTAGGGACCGCGACCGCGACCGCGACCGCAAGCAGGACCGTGATCGAGAGCGACGGCACCGCGAACGTGACCATGACCGACACGATCGCGATCGACGACACCGAGACGACGACGGCTTGCCATGGTGGGAACAGGACCGAAGGGGAAGTACAAGGGACGTGAGCGATCGACGACGTGGACCCAATCACGACTGCGACTCTCGACGCGCAACAATCGATCGCCACAATCGACGAGATGCCCCGAGTGATACTCATGGTCACGGCCATGCCAGAGACCAGGACGAGAGGTATCGTCATGTCCCCTCTTCCTCCTCCTCCTCGCATGCTAGGGACAGATCCCATACTGGCGCCTGTTCGCACCGGCAGGGGGACCACCGCAACGGATTCCGTCGCGAAGGCAGTTATGGTCGAGCGCACGGACAGTTTTCGCCCCCTCCTGCGTCCAGGAATGACGTGGAGTAAGTCAAACTCTCTCTGCACAGCTCAGATTTCTCAACGGTCGAATCGAAACGATCCCGCGGTGAGACTTTGGGCTCGGTTGTATGGCCCGGACTGAGCTGACTAGACCCCGTCCTCACAGCTTCTTGAACTACTCGGATACGCCAGTGTCCGCCAAACCCCCTGTGGATGGTAGGTCTCGCCTTGAAAGCCATGCACCGACCCCGATCCCGTCGACCCTCCCTTCCGCCCCGGAACCGACCTCCACGGCACAAGTCCCGACAGAGAACGCACCCCGCGAACCCGAGCCCGAGCTCGAACTAGAGGTCGCGGCGCCCGTCGACCCCGAAGCGATCATCGCCGAGCGACGACGACGACGCGCCGAGATCTTGGCCAAGTACTCGAATGCCAACAACTCGACCGCCGCGAGTGAGGCATCGACGCCTGTTGCCGAAAGGGTCTCGACTCCCGAAGTCGGCGATTCGGAACAGCGCGAGTTGAAGCGGGTCAAGCTGGGGACTGGTGAGTGCATCTAAGCTCCCTGCGAATCACACTGGCTCCGGTACCTAATTCAAATTTGAACGGCGTTTACAGCTTCTCCTGCGCCCTCCTCCGATGTGACGTCAAACACAATCCCGAACACGGCAGCAGGAGCAGCGGACGAATTCAATCTCGTGAAGGACGCCGATGCCGATGCCGCCGCTCGAGCAGCGGAGCAGGATGCGACCGCGCATATCGAAGGAGAGGAGGAGATCTCTGCAGCCGACTACAACCCCGATGAGGATCGCAAGAATGATGATCGTCGACGAGCTGAACGGGTGACCAAGCCGACAGCCACCAAAACAGAGGACCAGGCTGGGGTTGATCTCACTCAAGGGGCGGGCAACGACGGTGATGAGGATGATGAGGATGATATGTTTGCGATCGGGACCAAGCCGTCGAAGCCCGTCGACGAAGATGAAGAAGATGCTGGGAAGCCAGTCTTTGTTCCTGTATGTTTCCCTATGTCCTTGTGCGATGCGATGATGTTTCCTGCTTGCTGATTCTCTTCCGCGCGGTCTTTTTACAGGTCATCCATCGCGAGTACAATGCAGACGCTGGTCAACTGGCCGACAACTTTGACGATGCGGATGGGTACTACAAGCTGATCATTGGCGAGCTGCTCGACAATGGGCGCTACCACGTCCAGGCCAACCTCGGCCGAGGCATGTTCTCCTCTGTCGTACGCGCCAAAGATAGCGAATCGACGACAGGCGAGGACGTGGCGATCAAGATCGTGCGTTCGCAAGAGTCGATGTTCAAGGCTGGTCTGAAGGAGGCGCAGATCCTACGCAAGCTCCAAGAAGCCGATCCGGAGGACAAGAAGCATCTCGTGCGGCTGCTGAGGACGTTCGAGCATCGAGGGCATCTTTGTCTCGTCTTTGAGAATTTGAGCATGAACTTGCGAGAAGTCGTCAAGCGGTTCGGCAAGGATGTCGGGATCAACCTACGTGCTGTGAGGGCGTACGCTTCGCAGATGTTTTTGGCGCTGGCATTGCTCAAAAAGTGCGACATCATGCATGCCGATATCAAGCCTGATAACATCCTGGCAAGTCCACTGGATTACACTATATAGGGAGATGCGTGACTGATGGTTGGCTTCGTCCCATTACAGGTCAACGAGTCCAAGTCCGTGCTCAAAGTCTGCGATTTGGGATCGGCGTCTGATGTCACCGAGAATGACATCACGCCCTACCTCGTCTCTCGATTTTATCGTGCGCCTGAAATCAGTTAGTCGCTTCTCACAAAGCTCACAGCACGAGTTGAGGAGTCTGTACTGACCCTCTAATTTTTTTGCTTGCAGTTCTGGGCATGACCTATGATTGCTCTCTCGATACCTGGTCAATTGCGTGCACCCTTTATGAGCTGTACACTGGAAAGTGAGCAAATCTGGCTCCTCCCTTGCCCCCCGACAAACCCGTGAACTGATTCCGCTGTCGCACAGAATCCTCTTCCCCGGGCGGTCAAACAATCACATGCTATTGCTCATCATGGAGCTCAAAGGCAAATTCCCGCACAAGCACTTGAAGAAAGGTCGTTTTACGGACCAACACTTTGACCCTTCGTTGAACTTCATCTCGGTCGAAAAGGACGGTAGTTCCCTCAAGACCGTCGCCTTATCATCCAAAGCGGCGCATGATTTGAGATCGAGGTTGATGCCCCCTAGTGTGATCAAGAAGTTGAAAGAGGACGAGGCGAGGTTGCTGGGTCATTTCGTCGACTTGTTGGACAAGATGCTGAGCTTGGAACCGAGCAAGAGGCCTTTGCCGAAGGATCTGTTGAGCCACCCGTTCATAAGGGGTTGATGCACGAGCGGTCCGGGGTGCAATACTAGTCGCGTGTACATTGCCTGCCAGTGCTGGGTTGTCCAGCTTGTCCTACTATCCGCGGAGGTTCTGGTCGCTCTGCGGTGGTGAGAACCTTGGCGTGGCCTCCCGGCCTCGTTGTCTGAGAGCAATTTGGCTCCATGGGCGCGCGAGCTCCGAGAGCTTGGCTTCCTACCAGTCACAAGAAGCCTTCTTACCGGTTGGTTCGTCCGCGCAGATCCTCGTCTGTATCCACATTTTTTAGCTATTTGTGCCAAGTGCCTGCGGTCATACATACCAGTGGATCCGATTATGGAATCGCTGCAGGGGGTGGTGGTTTTCGTTATTGCAAACAATTGTTGTACAACAAGTGTTGAGTTCGACTTCAGAAGGAGAGCTCGTCACACCTCAATCAAACCCGAGCATGTTCCTCATCCTCTCCACATCCACCACACCTTCGACGCCCTCGTCCTCTATACTTCGCAGCACAGCTTGACCAACCGCATCGACATGAATAGGCGGGATCGCGAATAGACTCGCCATAGATTGGAAAGCTGAAGGTAACTCGTCCCCTTGCGCATCCCAACGATGTGCTTGGAGCGGCGATCTCGCATCCGGACCTGCAGCGAAGAGCGTGTCGAATCTCAAAGGCGGCGGTATCATTCGATGGATCTTACTCGTCGCTTCGAACAAGGTCGCAGGTAACGTCGTCGCCGGCGCCAAATGAGGATGATAAATCAACGAAGGGCGAATGAAGATTGGGCGCAAGACCCGAGTCGAGCGCCTATTTGCGGAAGGGGGTAATTCGGCTGCTGCTTCGTAGGTTGATGTTGAAGGTTGGGAGAGGGAACTGATGAGGGATTCGGCCTGACGCTTTGTGGAAATGTAGCGTGAGGGAACGAAGGGACGGAAGATGTCCTCGGCGGAAATGTAGACGAAGGGAGAACGGCGGGCGGGGGAGCTGGATGGAGGAGAGGAGTTGACAAAGGCCGAGGCCATGGTGACGGCTAAATCGAAACAAATGAAGACGTCAGCCTTGTGTGGTGGTCCATCGCGAGGATATGGACCGTGAACTGACCCGCATCGCGATTGATCCTCTCGTAACTGCGTTCATTCGCGCCTTTCGCAAGTGGGTTCCCGCGTGAGCCCAAGACATTGTCGACTATTCCCCTCAAGACACCGAACGGGTTTGCCTGTCCGTTTTCCTTGTAGTTCGTCTCGAGCAGTGTCCCCAGCGTGGATACGACGGCTGTGCAAGATGGCAGCAGGCTTGCGTACGTCGACGGATCGAACGGCGTTCCTGCTCTCCATTCGACCTGTCCAATGCGACGACCCATCAGCTGAAAGGAAGGTCGACGTCGTCTCGCAAACGACCTGTGGACAGTCGTAAAGCTGACCTTGCTGGCCCAAGTCGGCTCATGCCCCGCAGGTGTGACGAACGGATTACCCGATCGCGAGAGGGACACGACGTTCCATCCTCGGGCGACAGCCGCTTTGGCGACCGACGATCCGACGAATCCGTTCCCTCCTACGATGAGTAGCTTGGGGATCGTCCTGGACATGGGGAGAAGCGATGAAGTTTCGAGGGGTGGAACGGGTGTCGAGATGAGGTGAGCGAGGTCGACGGGTTCAAGTCGATTCGAGGATCGACGCGAGTTCGGCCAAGCTCGGATCGACCCGGATCGACCCTGATCCGGACCCATGATTCGATTCCATATGAAATCAATTTTAAAAGTCTGCTGCCGCGGTATCGGTAGAGTGTCCGTTCAGGTCACACCCTTCTTTCACTTATCATGCATAGCACTCGAACTAGGCCAGTTCTAACCTAGCGGTGCCAGATGGTCACAAATCCTTTCGGTGCGGTGCACGGCGTGCATCGAGACGATTCGACTGCGACCAGGCAAGGCAATTTCATCGCCTCCATCAAGAATCAAGAAAACAAAGTAGAAGGGCTATGGGAAAGAACCTTCCAGGTCTTGGCTCAGTGTTCCTGGAAGATTCGGAAGCGCTACTGCCTAAATTGAGATGGCTCCTCGGAAGCAGAAATCGTTTCGGACCGACCTCGGAGGGTGCAATGCAGTGGCATCAGCGGTTTTCTGCTCCTTCTCTCCGTACTGAAGGATCTCTACTTCTTCCAGGATATTGCTTTGTGACCCAACGAACACTTTTGCGGTGCCTTGCAGCGAGGTTACTCCCCTGCCTTGAAGAAGTCGATCGCAAACTGAGAAAGTCGATCCCCTCAAGATGACGACGAGCCTGTGAGTCGGGGAAAGCACCCGGTCAGAGTCTGATCGCACGCGCTCGTTTTTCTGCACCTGACCGAGTCCATCTACCCCACTACAGCGAACACGTCGTTGCAGATCCTCTTATTTCCCATCCTAATACAGCACACGCAATGGTCAGTAGGATCCTGGCCACTCCATCCAGCTCTGAACAGCTCCCGGCCGAGCTCCACGGGGCCCGACGCGCTAGTGGTCGCCGCGTGCCCCTCGCAAAAGCCCGACCCCGCTTCACTTCGCCCGAGTCTCCGCCACTGACTTGCATATCGCATTCCTTCATGTGCACAGCCCATGGAATCTCGTCGTCGTTCGAGTGTCCGCAGGCCCAGTATCGCCGCGGACCGCTTGGGTCCCATGGTCAGTGGGAACCCGGCCCATCGAATCGGCATCACAGCCCCAGTACAGCGCCTTCCGTAAACTGATGTGGACCCTCCTCGGCACGTCCTCCTCCCTCAGACGATGAGCAAGCCGCCCAAGGCCGGTGGCAACTTCAACCTCGTCTTCGTCGGAGCTGGTGTGAGTGCCTCTCCCCATCCGGAGCGTTCATTGGCTCCGTTGCGCACCTTGGGGAACACGTTACCGGTTGACCCCTGGCCGAAGGGGCATATGCCTCCTACGGAACAATGCTGACCCAAAAGTCTTTTCCAACCTCTCAACAGAACATCAACTTTGTACGCATCCGCTTCAGTGGGCACGGCCCCGCTTCATGCCACGACACCGCCGCCGCGAAGGAGGTCGATTCGTCTATGACGTAATCAATCACCTTTGGCGTCTGGCCAGCGATAACTGCCCAACGGTTGCCCCGGGGCCACGTCTGGGAGTCCGCGATATGAAGTGAATGTGCTGATACTTCTATGCTTTTATCCGGACCGTCCTCCTCTGCAGGGAAGTGACGAAGGTGCGCGCTACAGGCAGCCCCTATTGACGATCAGTTCCAGACTGATCGCTGCGAACGACCTTCACAGGACCTTGGGACCACTCGTTCCGACTTGAGCACAAGGTTAGTTCAGACCGCGAATGAAGAAGAACTGACAGTTCGTTGCTGATATGCCGCGCACTCCTTCAGCTCGGGCCCCGCCTCAAAGTCGTAGCCATCATCGACCCCAACGCCGCGACCGCCGAAGCCGTTCTCGACCGTAAGCGTTCTTCGTTCGTTGTCTCGGCCTATCAAGACACGCGCATCTGCAAGGATCTCGATGAATTCGTCTCGACCATGTCCGAGGACGAGCGACCCCACGCCTTTATCGTCGGTTCGCCGCCCGCTTTCCGTGGAAGTTTGCAGCCCGGAAAGGATATCGAGGTTCAGATCTTGAAGGCATTCCCCAACAAGACACCTGCTGTGAGCTTACGTTCCACCGATGAAGCTAGTAGTACATAGGATTCTGACAGCGGGCGTATGTGCTCAGCTTTTCATCGAGAAGCCCATCTCAACCGGCAGCGTCGAGGATGCCGTGGAGGTGAGCCGCATGCTCGTCGACAGCAAGACCGTCGTCTCCGTCGGCTACTTTCTCCGGTACCTCAAAGGTGAGAATGGCTCCAACAGGCAGAGTGACCACGAGATTGACCAGACTCTTGCGTACCACGACTCCAACTCACAGTCGTCCAAAAGATGCGCTCCATCATCGAGGACAACGACCTCCACGTCATGGCGACCGTCGCGCGCTACATCTCCTCGTACGCCAAGATCGCCAAACCGGCTTGGTGGATGAAGTCGCGTGATTGCGGCCCCATCGTCGAACAGGCGACGCACTTTATCGATCTGTCGCGCTACTTTGGTGGTGATGTCGAGATGGACTCGGTTCAGGCTCATGCCCTTGGTCAGTCGAGGAGCGGGACATGAGAGCAATCAGGAATGGATATAGACCAGAACTCATTTTATTCTTTGCATCAGAATGGTACGAGGAAGCTGGAGAACTTTCCGTCATTCCTGTCGACGAAGGCAAGATCGCCGAGGATGACCGTATTCCTCGTGTCACGAGTGCGACTTGGTAAGTTGCCAAGCCATGAAACTGATATTCGCACGACGTTTCACTGACTTGCAGTCGATTACTTTTCGCAGGAAATACAAGACGGGAGCTGTAGGATCGCTCACCCACGCCTTGGTTCTCCAGGGTACTAAGTACTCGACTGAGCTCGAGATTTGTACGTTCAAGGTTACTCAGTTCTTAACGAGGACAACATAGCTGATTTCGATGTCTTCTCGAAACTTTGGTACTAGACGCCGATGGATGTAAGACTTCGGTGATCGGCGTGTCCGAACGGTGGATGGTGATTGACGATGCCCTCTTCTCTCCCACCTCAGACCAATTGCGCCTCATCGATCCCTACAACGCCCCTCAGCTTCGCGTCCGGTGAGCATTCACCCAAGAAAGTATGGCACCTTTCTGAAACTGACCTGTGATCCCGCACTGCCTTCAGACACCCCGGTGTTGACGACGAGGAGGTGCACACCTTCTCTGGTGACGACCCTTACTTTGGCCAGGTGCGTTCTGGCCTGGAAACTCAAGACAGAGAGCAACAAGGCTGACAGGCGCTTTCTGAATCTCTGGATCACAGATGCAAGCCTTCATCGATGCCGCTGAGGACGACCAAGGGCCTGTCCCTGCCAGCGCGATCGTCGATGATGACGAGTCGATCGAGGTCCTTTCGAGCTTTGACGATGCCGTCAAGTCGTATGCTCTGTAAGTACCGCCAATCAGGGTGTCAAGTTCAGCTTACGAGAGGATTGACACCCCCTCTTGATTGTCACCAGCTCCTGGGCTATCCGAGAAGCCTCCGAACGATCCAAGAAGACGATCAAGAAGAGCGCAAAGCAAGCCGAGACCAAGGCGAGGCGATAGATGCCCTGCCCACCAAAAATGTTTCTCCTTCACTTTAATTTTTCATCTTCTTTTCAAATCTAATTGCTTTGTGTAAACTCCCCTGAGTGTTTTGGGTGCTATTCTTGAGGTTTACAAGAAGAATGGACTACTTGGGACTTCCCATTCGCGGGCGGAATCCGAAGCCCCTGGATCCCTGGAGTGGGGAGAGGATAGGGGTGCGAGATATTCATTCGCGTGTGAAGAGATGTATGGAGCCGAGTTGTGAAAACTAGGTCGATATTGTTCAATTCAACGAATAAAGTTGCCTATTGCCATGGCTTGAAGCTTGTTGGGGTCTTATACCGAGGGTGCAATCGAAGGCCGGGCGTGCGTGTGCGTCATCGATCGATGATGACGATGCCACTCGCTTCCGGGCGGAGAGCGACGAGGAGCGGCCACGACGTCGACTCCTTCCCCTTCAATCCACTTTTGATCCCAACACATCTATCCAAAATGTAAGGCGATACGTTTCTTCATGGGGTGTAGCCCTGACACGTGCTGAAGCTGAATGCCCATCCCCTCTACAGGTCCGACAACTGTAGGTCGCTCGGATTGAGGCTCCACTCTAAAAGTCATGCTCCTGCTGGCAAGCGATAACCCCGCAACGATCATGCCTGACATTCGCCCTCCCACATCAACAGACGAGCAAAACACCAACTCTTCCGGAGGTCGTCAGATGAACGACGGCAACGCCAGCATGAGTGGTGATACCGTGAGTTTCCTATCCTCGCTCCGTTGAGCTCCGGTCGAGTTCGGTTGAGCCGACGGCGTTGGCGGTCAAATTGTCGATGTCGGCGCGCGCACGCAAGGGCTGATGTGGAGCGCCGCCGACGAGTCGGTCCTCTGGAGTTTGTTGGCGGTGGTTTTGGTGTGATGGTAGATGGGTTGTGGCTGCCTTTGAACGACTAGGGGATGGTGCTTCAGTGCTATTCGCTGACTCAATTATGATCATGTATCCCCCACTTCAGTCGTCGCGCGACAGTGAGTCACCATCGAGCAAATTCGAGCTGGCTTCTGGCAGGTGTTTCGATGACTGACGTCAAACTTTTTTAATTCCAGACGTCAACAACGAAGGTGACGTCACCAACAAGTCCTTCTCTTCTTCCGACGCTTCGTCGGACCAATTCTCCGCCGATGGTGCATCCTCCGCTACTTCGGCCGGTCAATCGGGGACCGCTGGGGGTCTCGGCTCGACGGGCAAGTACAGCGATGTCCAGGGTGGATCGAAGTGTAAGTTAATCCAGTTCATAGGGATCGCTACGAGAACAAGAATGGCTAGCTGATGGTCGAATGTTTGTAATTGGGTTGAACACAGACGATAACGAGCAGACCGAGACGTACTCGACTTCCGACAACTCGGGCGAGGGCCGCGGTGGCGCCTACAAGAGTCGTTCGGGAGGGAGGAACCAGGGCGACGACTATGCCACGATGAGTGGTGATGCGGTGAGTCCCAAATCTTGATAGATACTGGTAGACACTCCCACACTGACACATCGGTACCTTCCCTGACCCGTCTCGTAGTCCTCAAAGCCGAGTAGGCTAATCTTTGAAAATGGGGTCTGCGCTGCAAATCGGCAAAACTGATGTTCCCGGCTTTCGTCTCGTAGATGTCAACAACGAGCTTCCTTCAGAGGACCAAGACAACGCCAACTTCAAATCTTCAAGCTCGAGGACTCGTGAATCGGGCAACGACTACGAAGGTGGAGGATCGTACGAGGGTGCCAAGGGTTACGGCCAACCCCGTGTCGAGAAGGACCAGGCCACGGGGGACTTCCAGTAGATCACAACTCTTCTTTTGGGCTTGAGTGTCTCTCTTTTCTGTACATAGCACATGATACATCGTTCTCGACGATGACAAGTTGCAGTTGAAATAAGTAAACAACGGATGCTACATCAATTGTTGGCGATCTCAGGGCCCGCGCCTGTACCGATCCGTCTAAGCCTGCACAAATCCCTCGCCAACCACTTCCAAACGTTCCCTTGCCCCTGCTCAAGCACGAGCAACCTCCCCACTTGCCAAACCTTCTCCCTCAATTCCTCGTACCTCCTTCCATCGTCCAGAATACCTTGCAAGATCTCCGGGACTCGATGCGCTTGATCCCTCGGGATCTCAATCGAGAACGATGACCAATCTACATCGTTCTGGAACGGAAGGACTTGACCCGCGATCTGTCCCGTCCCAATGAAGACGGGGACGACGCCGAAAGCGAGGTATTCGTAAATCCTCGTCGTGTCCAAGGTGTAACCGGGTGGGGCTAGGCCGAATTTAGCCCGGGATAATGCGAGGGCGTAATCGTGGTTCTCGGATTGGAGAGCGAGGTCGTAGTCCGGGAGGGAGGAGAAACCGGCATGGATCGAGGAGGAAAAGGGAGGGGTTGTGGGATCCCCATCGGAAGGGAAGAAGAGGGAGCGGATACCCAAAGCATACGACTCCCCATCTTTTGCTTCGCCTACTCCACCTCGGAAGATCGCTGTGGTGGGACGATGAGAGCGTGAGAAGGCTGCGATTTTGGCTTGTTTGAAGGAGGAGGACGAGAAGAAGCGAGAGATGAAGCCTGAAGCGGGAGCGAGAGCGGAGGGGACAAAGATCTCTGCCCGAGTTCGAGGTGGGGTCGGTTTCTTGGGATCAGTAGCTTCCCTCGGCGTCGACAAAGGGTTTCCTGACTCGTCGAGGTAGTCCATTGGGTTGAGGTAGTACGAATTGAGCAGATGCGTCGAAGAAGGGATGACGAGATCCTTGTACCGTCTGAAATGCTTCGAGTAAGGAGGGGGTCGA
The DNA here is from genome assembly GCA_900102585.1 of Microbotryum saponariae. Classification (NCBI taxonomy): domain Eukaryota; kingdom Fungi; phylum Basidiomycota; class Microbotryomycetes; order Microbotryales; family Microbotryaceae; genus Microbotryum; species Microbotryum saponariae. Next base: position 459,445 of record FMWQ01000062.1, on the reverse strand, counting down.
AGATCGCCCACAGTGACGAGGTAATTACTCGAGTTCATTGCCGCACGAGACTTCTCGGTGTAGTACCCATCTCCGTGATCCATAGGATGGAAAATGAGGTGATCCTCGCCATCACTACGCTGCCAGTATTCGCTCGTCTCGGGTGAGGTGAAGATGTAGTCCATGATTGGTTGAATGTAAGATGCATCGACGTCGCACCGTTCCGTCTTGATCCAACCCGCTTTGACCCAACAATCGAAGAGGTAACACGCCGGAAACATGGGGATTAAGAAGAGGTCCGCTGAGGCTGGGTCCGTGGTGAGGAGTGAGCGGGGGTAGGCTGGACCGTCCGGAGAAGTGAGGAGGGAATGGAGGGCTAGCTCCGAGTTGTACGCCGACCAGCGGCATTGAGAAATCGTCGCTTCGGGTAGGACGAGTGCGGCAGGGAGGTCGTAAACCTGTCGTTGCAGGGGTCGAGTATGGTAGTATCAGGATTCACGTGTGGGGGCAGATGTGGGGAAAAAGACGAAGGAGTGCTTACGTAGATCTTGGGTTGACAAATGGGGCCATCTGGATCCAATCGAAGAAGATGAAAGGCGTCAGTTATGTGTGCTTCGGCATTTGTGGACATGTTTCAGCGATGCCGGGTGCAGAGGTCGGGGGAGGATCAGAGTGCGAGTGGCACTCCGCAGCGAGAATCGACCAACTCGACCGGTCACGTGCCGTACGATGGATTGCCATCGCAGTAAAATGCAATGCCTGATAACGTATGCAGATCAAGTACACCTCATTCCCGCGCGGAAAGCAAAGACCTACTCAGGTCTGGTGGCCACAGCCTCCTCCTGTCGCTCAACTCAGGCAACGCAGCGAACGTCGGCCTCTCCGCTCCTCTATCCCGATCGTACTTGAGGAATCGGTGGTGTTTTCTTGTTGAAGATCCACTCCGATAGAGAGCGACCACAACGAGGGAGGTCACAGCTGCGATGAACCATTGTCGTCGGGTCGTACGCGTCCGAAGTAACGATTCCAAGTTCCTTAGGTCGAAGGCTTGGGAAGCGGGATGGGTCGCATCCGATGTTCGGTGTCTCCGGCGTGGTTGTGCCATGGCGCAGTTTCAATTGTGACGCCTGATAAATATTCGGTGGTAGTGGCTAAATAGTCGTGCGCGGCGGCCAGAGCTAAGGAAGAAGGCGGCGGAGACCTTAGGAGACCACGGACAGCCGCGCGGCGTTCAAGTGCCTCCAAGCCTTGAGCTCGCCAGAGCTCGCCTAAGGTCGCCGATTTTTCAACCAGTATGGCACTCGGATGGGACACACAACACGTCCAAATCGGTATGCCTGAGAGGTGCTTTCAATTTAGGCAATGTCTATCGTGTGATCATGATCCAGCGACGTGTGGTTCTAAGAGCCCAGTCTGTGGTCAGTTGAGTCCGGGGTAGACGCAATTCTTTTCGAGGTTTGCTTGATACTCCGAGGAGTGTCCGACGACTCTCGGGCAAGCTTCAAGTTAAGCTGTTCGTCTGGCAAGAGCGTGCGGATAGGCCCCAATAGGCGATCCCGGTTTTCATAACAACTTCGGTCACGTATACTTGATATGCTATTCCCCGGTGCGCCTGCAGTGACGCGGAGAGGCCGGGACCTCGACTCAACGGCTTCCACTGCACCTTGGCGACTGAGCAAATCGATTAGCAAGTGTTCGGTTTCCATGCCGGTTCCCACCCGGATGGCCGTCTCATTCTAGGTCGCTAGTGCAGCAGACGGCATAGTATCTGTGTTAATGATCTGTAGTGTGGGAGTTGCAAGGCATTTCCTGATCAGGAATTGCTGTATGGGGGAAATAAAATACACTTGACGAAGTGCTCAGCGACGGCAATTTTCCTTTCTTTCGCAGTACAATTTTCGGCAGATTATCGCTTGAATTTCAATGCGAAATTTGATCAGAAAGACAGTCATCCAGCCTGAGTTTCATAGTTCAGTTGCAAATTTGGCTGTCTCCTGAAGGGTAGCAGAGATCGATGAGCTGACCAGGTCGTGCCGCGTGTCGGGGATCATCGATCATGTCGAGCGGGCAGTACTGAGTCGGATGTGCATGCCTCAACGTCTCACACAGTCCAACCGAACGCTGCCAAATCATGTTCATTTGAGCCAAGGAGAAAGGAGAAAGAACGAGGAAAGATCTGACATGCTTGGTACACCGAAGGCCTGGCGCCACCCCTCTCCGCCTTCCCATATTTTTGCTTCTTGCTTCTTTTTTCCCTGTTACGTCTCGCTATTTCTCCTCTTTTCTTGTTCTTCCAAATTTTATTCTTTCTCTTTTTTCTCATTTTTTTCTGGCTGTCCCCCCTCCCCCCGACATGTGCTCTAGCGTGAAATAGTCTTGAAAGGATGATCTCTTTCATTGTCTCCCCTCGGCACTGATACGGCAAGCGCGCTGCCAAAGCGCGAAAAGCACCGCCACTAGCGCCCCCCGCTGATCACGGCGAATACACGTGGCGCACATCTATCTATCTTTGTCCTCCTGGATCGCGCCATATTCTCGTGAGCCGACCCCCGAGCTCGTTTCATAAGGCTTGACACAGCTATCTATCTTTGTCCTCCTGGATCGCGCCATATTCTCGTGAGCCGACCCCCGAGCTCGTTTCATAAGGCTTGACACAGCTCCACAACTCAGGGGTCTCTCCGCCAAGGCGTCTCCGAGCGTGCCGGCCCGCGCCTATCAAGCCTGAAGGCCTGAAGCCTGAGCGAACGGCTGCAACGGCAATCCCCAGGACGTGACCATATCCGCCCATCGTCGGCTCTACTCTTTGCTTCCTCATTCTTACTTCCGCTTCCAGCTTGAGCCTACCATATACCAATCCCGAGCCATCGAAACCCCTTTCTCTCTTCACCCGTGTACCTGTCCCTGAGCCTCTCGATCGCCCGTGCTGGCTGTATGCACATCCTCTACCTCCACTTCGCAGCCCGCACAACTTGAACATGGATCGCGAGCAGTACGTGCCGCGTAATCTGATCGACGATGCCGACCGCTGAGCACCAAGCTTATGCTTTTGGCCTAATTTATTCCAGATTTCGGAAGGCTGGCTATGCTGCCATCGACTGGTACGTGCTTCACCTCTGAATGTTCAGACGACCGGAGCGCGGTTCTTTCGGCGCGCACCCCCCATACCACCGCGGTGCTGCACGTCTCGGCCTAGAATCGTCATCGCTGACCATGTTATCGCACTTGATGCCCTGGCGTCCATAATCGTTTCGTAGGGTTTGTGACTACTTCGAAAACCTGGAGACGCTCGATGTTATGCCTAGTGTACAGCCAGGCGACATCTGCAAGCAGATTCCTGGTGAGTCGGTGTTGCCTCCTGAGTCCCTTTCAGAGGCCCCCCCGGATCCTGCGTACGAGACAACCACTTCGCCGGTTGCGCGTCAGGGGTGACGGATACCCGGCCCGCTGAGTGAAACATGTCTCCTTTGTACAGACACTGCCCCAGTCGAGGGTGAAGCGTGGCAAGATATTGCCGACGATTTCGACAAAATTATCATGCCTGGGTGAGTTCTCCCACCGCACCGCCCCACCCCCGCGCGTGTCCTCGAGAGATCCGAACACCGTCCGGTAGTCGTGTCTCATTCGACTCGTCCAAGGAAATCGAGCTCTCCCTTCGTCAAATGATTTCCGAACATCGTTCATTCGAGGCGAGGTTTCCGTTCGTAGGCATTCGAGCGGGCACACTCTCGGCGACGTTACTACGGGCGAACTAACTAGTACTAACCGAACCTTCCTCTTCCCACGATCTCATATACAAGATTAACCCACTGGCAGTCACCAAATTTTTACGCGTACTTCCCCGCGAACACCACGTTCGAATCGATCATCGCCGACATCATGGTCGGTGGCGTGTCGAACCCCGGTTTTAACTGGCTTTGTGAGTAGAATCGCGTCTAGTCTGTGGTCGCCACCTGTTATTCGGCACTTGCTGACCTTGACGTTCTTCTTCTGCTTCTTGCAGGTTCTCCCGCTTGCACCGAGTTGGAAGTCCGCATGATGGACTGGTGCGCTTCCCTGTTCGGCCTCGACGAAAGCTTTCACAACTCGTCAAAGGAAGGTGGGGGAATCATCCACGTATGTTTCCCACTCCCTAGGCTCATGAATCATAGCCTCGCCCGTCGTCTGACATTATGTCTCTGTCTCTACCCGTCTTCACAGGGCTCGGCATCGGAAGCGTGCCTCTCCGTCTGCATCGCTGCGCGAGAGCGCGTGATGCGCATGCATCCCGAAACCAAGCACGAAGACTTGGTCATCGTCGCAACGACGCAAACACATTCCCTCGGCGCCAAAGCGGCCCTCTTACTGGGCATCCAGTTCCATCCCGTTCCCACCAAGCAAGAGAACGATTGGGCGATTCGCGGTACCGAGCTTAGGGAGGCCCTCGAGGCCCTCGAGCATGATGGGAAAGTGCCTTTCATTTTCTGTAAGCAGTTGCCACCAGGTTCTCTTATTCACCGCACATGCACTAACAGCGCTTCCTGCTGTTGTCGTCATCAGTGGCTACCGTTGGTTCGACAAGCACCGGGGCGATCGACAACATTTCCGAGATCACGGCAGTCAGTGCGTAAATGTGTTTTCTGCTCGCTGCGTGCCAATTTTGAATTGGCCGCTTACACCTCGTCTGCTCTTCTCGTAGCTGCCGACTATCCTGCAATTTTCCTCCATGTCGAGTAAGTACATGTTATTTCTTCCTATTAGACGACTACCGAGCTGAGGCCGAGAGTCTTCGTTTCCTCCTGCAGCGCTGCTTGGGGCGGAGTCTACCTCGCCATCCCTGAACTCCGTGCCGAGTGCCATCTTGAGGCCATCAACCGCCGCTCGACTCGAGGCAAGCTCGCCAAGGATATTTGCGGCTCCGGCGAAGTCCATTCGTTTTGCACCAACCTCCACAAGTCCGGGCTCGTCACTCTCGACGCTTCGCTCCTATTCATCCGAGACCGTCGTCTCCTCACCGAAGCACTCGACATCACACCTCCCTTTTTGCGCAACGCCGAGAGCGACTCGGGCCTCGTCGTCGACTACCGCAATTGGCAAATCGCGCTCGGTCGTCGTTTCCGCTCGCTCAAAGTGTGGTTCGTCTTGAGGTCGTACGGCCAGAAGATGTTCCAAGAGCATCTAAGCAAGGGAATCGCACTTGCCCAGCGCCTCGAGAACCTCGTCCTCAAACACCGTGGAAACGGCTTTGAGCTGTTCGTGCCCCGTCGTTTCGCCCTTATCGTGATCAGGCTTCTCGAGCCCAACGGCGGCGATGAGGAAACCCTCAACAAAGCCTTCTTTGCTCGCATCGCGAAGAGAAAGGATGTTCATCTCACACCGACGATCGTCGGGGGCAAGTCGTGCACGAGGGTCGCGATCGGCGGTACGCAGACCAAGGAGCAACACATCGACCACTTGTGGAAGGTGATCAGGGAGGTTTCCGATGAGACGCGACAGGCCCTTGAGTGCTAAATTTGCACACACCCCTTCCTACACGTGCACTCCCAGTGGAATCAATTTCTGCCCTCCCCCCCTTAACCTTCTCGTACATAGTACATTCACATTTTCCCTTTCAACAAGAAGTCATGCAACGCAACCAAGTCCCTGCTGAGTGCCGTTCAGCACTTATTTCGTTTCGTTCAAGATGTATTCAATCTAGAGACGCTATGAAAGACGAGGCACTCCTATCTCTGCTCGTTGTTTTGTTTGAAACATCTACTGTTACGAGGACGGCTGGTACGTTGTTACATGCGAAATAGAGACTCCAAGGCTGGACCACGATTCGGGCCCTGCGCAAGAGAACAACACGACAAGAGAGCAAAAAACGAGACTTGACCTAATGCGAACAATACATCGCTATCCAACTCCATCTCCCAAACTTTCCTACAACTGTACGCCACTTGTGCCATTACGTAATCAAACGGCGGGCGCAGAACAGCTAAGCGTCCGAAAAGGGACGGTCGTTCGGACTGTTGAAAGGTAAGAGGCACTCGGGGTTGGCCATCAACTTGCGCAACGTCGACGACACCGTCTTGCACACTTGCACGAAGCGACCACCCATCTCCGAGAGCAACAGGACCTGCTCGGCCATCGCTCGCGAGGCGGCGGCGGCTTCGGTCTGGCCCCGATATGAACGAATTGCATAGTCGCGGATTAGGGCTCGACCGACGACGGACCAGACGAAGGGCGTGAAGGGGTCAGCGCCGGAACAGTCTGTCGACATGGCGGCGATCAGCACGCTCGTCGAGACCAAGCATTTGGCCGAACGAAGGCACTTCTCGAGCGGCGAGTCGTCGCCTTCATCCTCCAAGGAGACCATCGCCTCCTGCAACAGGATCGAAGCGAGATGCGGCAAACAGTAGGCCGAAGCGAGGTAGTGGTCCATCGAGCCATCTTCGTCGAGGAAGTCCGAGTCGGTCACGATCAGAGTGCGATAGCGTGCGATGCTATAGTCGAGCTCAACAAAGTCGGGCGATGACATAAATTTGTGGCGCAGAGAAATGCACGTCTCGTTCTTGGGCAGGGCGTGAAATCGGGGCAAGCGTTGGAGGAAGTTGACGACGCGACCAAGAAGAATGGCACCCTTGATGTACAACCCGAACGAGTCCATGGCCGGGGACTTTTCGACAAACAGGCGAGGGTTGCGGATCGACAGGGCGGTCAATTGGCCCGTCGCATCGTCGATGGTCGGATCGATCGCGTTGGATCCGTCGGGGAGACGGATGTAAGGCAAGTGCGTCGAGATGTCCTTCTCGTCGATCGACACGGGCCAGTCTGTGGCGGCGCTCAACAGGCGGTCCACGGCGAATGCTGTCCAAAACGTCGCTTCGCGTTCGCACTGCTCGCGCGGAGTCGCGACCCCCGGAAACAGGGTAGCGCCGGACACAATCTGACCTCCCTTGACGATCTTGGGCCAGTCGGGGTATTCGGGCATGCCAGACGGGGACATGACGTGGAGGCCGAGCGGGATACACAAACGCATCGAATGACTGCCCAGAATCCAGAGATCGTGGAACTCGCCCTCCTGGTATGCGACGTCTGCAAAGTCCAAACCACACAATCAGTCAGTGCCGAGTACTCTAGGTCACACAAACTGGAAGAGAGTGGTCACTTACAGCTGGCTACAATGCTCGCTTGGATGATCTGTAATTGATTGGCGTACTGCGGCGCCTCCATGATGCGCTTCTTGGCCTGCTTGTAGTGGTATACGCGAGCGCTCTTCTCGGACGCCCAGTACGGGGAGGAGCCGAGATCATCTTTCAAGCTCTCTGGTGAGACGAACAGTACGGCATAGGCCATCAAGGCGTGCAGCAGCGCCGTCTCAGGGAAGTCAGGTTCGGAGGGGGCCTTGCGCAGCGCTTCCATCAAGCGGGCACGGTCAAATATTCCTCTTGCACGCATTGCCCGGTTGAAGAAAACCGAAACGACGTGTCGAACGATCGCAGGCCCAGGGAGGCTCATGTCCCACGCGGGGTGGAGAATCTGGAACAGCGAGGCGTCCAAGTTAAGCGCATCCATCGGCGATTGCGATGCGGATCCCGAGTCCGAGACGGCGAATATCGAGTCGATCGCCGAGGACAGCTTGTTACCGTACTCGCTTTCCGAGGTGGCGGCCGAGGTTTTGCTTCTCGCGAGCGAACTGGAACCAAACGAGGTGACGCGCGTGATGGACGGCGGGGACGGGCCTCCGCTCGTGGATGAGGAAGCCAGCGGCGCAGCCGAGTTGTCATAGTCGAGGGGTGGGTATGAGCTGCTGTTGGCGTAGGAAGGAAGGATGTGTTTGCTGAAAGCGGAGCCGCGGTTCGCCGAAGTGGAAGGCATCGCCTCGCCGTACGAGGAAGCTGGGATGAAGCTCGCGTACGCGCCTGCTGAGGAGCCTGATCGTCCTCGACCGCCGGTGGGGTCCATGGGACCGTCCGCATCGAAGCGACAGCTCGACTCGGGGGTCCAAGCCGATGAAATGTCAGTACTTATCGGAACCTCGCCGCTGCGGGACAAGGACCGGCGATGGTCCATCGCGTACGAGCGAGCGTAAGGGGATCCGGGGCCAGCGTACGGCGAGGTCGGGATGCCATAGCCCGATGCGGAAGGGAACGTCGCCTGTGCAAAGTACGACGGAGACGCAACCGAAACACGTGGCGCAATCGACGGCTGGCTCTGTACCTTCAGACGCCGTTCGAGCTCCGAGATGCGATCGACGAGATGTTCGACGTCGGTCTCGGTCAACACCTTTTTGGGTGCTGGGCCCTCGTGGGCAGACAGGTGCGGTTTGGTCGACGAAGGACCCGCAAGTAGCTGTTCGTCCTCGTCGATGTCGTCCTCCTCGTCGTCGTCGTCGTGAATCGAAGGGACGATGGGTACAAGGTTGGGCTTGGGTGCGGCGTGGGCCAGCATCTCGGCGAAAGAACGTTTTACTCCGACCGCCTGGAGCGCGGAAAGCGAGGGCAGTGCCGCGGTTTTGATGGCGCCGGCACTCGCATCCGACATGGACGCAACCGGTAGCGCGAAAGGTGGCGGTGGGGCATAGTGTGGCTGTGGAAGTGTCGGGAGCGAGAGCGGCTGTGACGCCCCAAGCGGGTATGCTGGAGCGTTGGCAGCTCCCTCGGCGGCGGCCAGCAAGGGCGAGGTGGCTGAAGAAGCACCGGCAGGACCGAGGGGAGGACCAGCAAAGTTGGTTTTTTGAAAAGGATGAGTTTGTTGGTACGCTCTCAGGGGTGGCAGAGCAGGGCTGGCGGACGCAGGACTGGTGGCTGTGACAGAGGCCGCCTCGACCGTGGCCTCTCGCGTGCCCGACGCGGGCGAGGCCGAGACCGGCCCGCCGGCCGAAGCGGTGGCCGACTCGGCGAGTTGGTCAGCGTCGTCCTCCGAGGTCGTCGGTTGTGCTGCCTTCTTGGCCCGCGGTTTCTTGGGACCAAGCTTGGGCGTCGAGGAGCCATCGTACACACAGTTGCATAGAGAGGCATTGCCACGAGCCGATTTGAGGCATTCTGTAGAGTGCGGAAAGAATAGTGCGCCGGACAGCACGAGCGAGGATCTTGTTTGATTAGCAGGTGGTCGATGGCAGCATTTGGCTGGCGGCTGGCCCGAGAATGAAGCACGGTCGGAGCACGGGCGCGCATTGCGCGTTCGGGCTTTTCTCGCGCCGGTGAGGGCAGACGAATGAATTCGGGGAAACTTTGACACGACCAACTCACGGGCACAGATGGGTTTCTCGCCAGTGCACTTGACCTTGCGTGCTCGACAGAGATCACATCTAAGCGAAGGTGAAGAGGGAACAAAGACGGGAGTGTCTGGTCAGCAAGCCTGAGCGGTGGGTGACGATCACCGAAGCGGGCCTAGTAATATCCGTCAACCAAGCCGTCAGGCGGATCGCGCGGGGCCTCTTCTACCTGCGGGCTGCCTCGGGTCTCGACAAGGGCGCATCCATGCCCGCAGAAGTCGATAGAACGCCGAAGGGGGGATGGGTTTGGCGCCGCGCGCGCGAAAACTGACGACGGAGGACTGCCCGCACGCCAAAATCGTCTATGACCGAGGCGCCTGCTCACGTGCCATGCATACAGCATGTCCCCAATCCAGGAAGGGTCTGGTCGTAGCGTATGTTGCCTATTCGGGTCCATACGTCCGAGGTTCCCCATATCCAGGTCGGGAGGGATGGACAATCATCGCCGGTCGATGGTAGCAGCGGCCCATCGCGAGACTCGGGATTCGAGGGTGCAGCATGCCCATGCCCGCGCGACTAGACAGAAAGTGCGGGCAGGGCAGCCAAAGAGGGCGCATCGGTCGGCGGTCGGAGACACAACCCGAACCCGGGGCGAGAAATGCTGAATCGGCGACATGCTCTACTCACGCAGCACCCCTAGCGAGCATGGCTCGCACGGGTTTGTGTCCTTTGCCAATCAAGGCCGAGTCTGAGTAAGGGTCGATCGTCTTGGCGGGCGTTGTAGTCGTTGGCGAGGCGGAGGAAGAGGCGACGGAGGCGGCGGTAGCAGCCGGCGGCATGATCGTCGTCGCTGTCACGGTCGCTGCCGTTGCCGCGGTCGGCGTCGTCAGCAGTGGTGGCAACACGGGTTCATCCCGAGGGGAGAGTGCCGTTGCCTGGATTGGGAGGGCCGCAAACATAGCCGCGTCGACCAACGTGGGTGCGAGCTGACGTCTGACAGGGTTGCCGTGCGAGCAGTGGTGACCGAAGGACGGGAAGGATCTCTTGTCCGAGACGACGCGCGATTTCTCAGCTCGCTTTTTGAGGGCGTTGGCCGCTTCTTTGCCCGCAGCCTCAAGCCTACGTCGACGAATAGATACGCTGGAATACCATACCATGTTGTAGCATGCGGGCCACCGTATTAGTAGTGGAGGCTACTAGCGGCCCGCCCAAATTGAGCCCTAGCTCTGGAAAGTACTTGGCTGTCAAATCGTTTCAGCCACATTCAGAGTCTTTGAAAAGTTGGCTTAAATTGGCGGGTGAGCAAGCCCAAGCAACCAACACAAAGAGGTTGCTACAGCAGATCGAGGAAGAACTTCGGGCCGCGCTGTCTTTTTCCGAACGAGCTCGGAGACTTGGGCTGGCACCTCGGCCGATCACCACCAGATCACAATAAAACCCTGCTCGGGGGGCAACCGGGGGCGCGTGGCCCGTCAAAAAGTCTACGACAAAATTGCGCAATTGATTCCGCCGAGTCTGGACAAAATGAAACCAAAAATGCCCTAGGCGCGCGCGCCGAGAGAGAGGCAGCGTTTTCGGTCAGCGCCAGCCTTCTAATGAGACCTTCGAATCATTAGCTCGAAGACCCACGGTGAAAGAATCCCATTTAATGATCCTCCCAGTGTCTGAAGAAGGTCGAGAGAAATCCAATCACAATAATCAGCACGATGCTGGCGATGATGATGATGGATGATAGAGCGAGGTCGAGACCAATTCGACTCGGCTCCCCCCCCTGGAGCGACGGACCGAGGGCAAGAGGGGAACGTCGCACGAGCTGACTCACCATACTTCGACGTCTTGTGAGCCTTACCAACAGAGTATCCTACACTTGCGACATCTCCAACCGACGGGCCAAAGCTCATCATCCCTTCTTCCAGATCTAAACACAAGTCCGAGGGCGCGACGTGGGTCAGCCGAGGCTGGCAAGGTCTGTCGAGGTCGATCACTTACTCTACGCCAAACACGTGCAGATCCTCGTTCGAGAGGTGGACGGAGCGTGAACGGGTTCGATGTAGAAAACCCCCAGATCAGTCTAGTGCAGAGTAAAGGACATATGGCAGTGTTATTCACCAGGATCGCCAGGATGTGAGCCCCATCAGATCGAGGGAGTTCAACGACGTTCGACAACCAACTCTGTGCGACGGCCGTGCACCACCTTGATCACGTTTGACCGCGTCCGGGCTCATACTCCCGACCCGTGAGGGTTTCCCTTCTCATCTTCCTGCTCTTGCTCGGTCGTCGTCGATCGGGTGGAACGGTCGTCTTTGATCTATTCGTGGGGCTCGGACTCATGCTGACCCCAAGCCTGGCACTACATGATCACCCTGACCTTCCACAGCCTCGCGATGAGTCAATCGACGTTGCTGCCGCACAGGTCGATTGGTCAGCAGGATCGGCGCGTTGGTACGGCCCGGAGCCGCGCCGCCGGAAAAGAAAGAAGAAGAGAGAGGTGTGTGAGCTCGTCACTGACTTGGGAGTGGGCCAAGGATGCGCCTGCTAGGATGATTTACTTCGATGACGCCACCCCTTCCGATCTTCTCCACCTCTGCCAAGCGCTGAGCGATGAATACCGAAGGCGACTGAGCGGGGGCGGCGCGGATCTGAAGCGAAATCGCGGACAGGGGACCGAGCACCCCACATCGAGTTCAACGATCCACCCCTCGGAAAGACGGAACACCTTGTCAATCAAGCTCGTTCAAGTCTCAGCAAGTAAGCTCAGCTCTGAGAATTACCCCAGAGTCGAGCTCGCCGCGATCGATAGAGTGATTGTTGCTCCAGCAGCTTCGTTCGAGCTGGGGCGACCTCGCTTCGACCGCGATTTAATGCGAACTCCGACACGGAGCTGGGTTGTGGTGCGGGGTCACGGTGACTCGAGAGCTCCGATACAGCGAGTAAACGCAAGAGAAAAAAATAAGATTGATATCTGAATACCCTAATAAATGGGCTCTAGATCAAGTAGACACCTTCAGCTCCAGAGGTAATTCGGCTGCTTGAGAGAAAATCGGTCACAGGCGGCAGAGATAGTAACTCGATTTTTCCGAGTGCATCAGGCTTGTTCATGGGCATGTGTAACTTTGCATCTGGGCGTCGTGGGTCATAACATTGATTTGCACGGGAATGCACTGTCATGCACGGTCATGCACAGTGGTGCATGGCTGGGAATCGGATCCGAGTGGCTTAGAACTCGGGCGGTTCGAGACGCCAGGACTGCACGCCGGTGCATACGGGTGCATCGCTGTGCATTGGTATTTTGAAGTGCTGACCAGGGTTCTATGTTCTATACGAGTATGAATTTGATCCGACTTCATCCAGCCACCAACGGAATGACTTTGGGGAGATTCCCCAAAGTGGCCAATACTCATCCTGAAAGCGATTTTGGCGCGGGCGAAAACTGGCAGAAATGCTCCTGCCTACTCACCACCACGCCACGCTTGGCAACTGACGCTGGGAGCCTGTGACATCAGACGGGGGTTCGAGTGTGAACGCCCATGCTTCTTGACTATCAGGGCTAGAGTACCATTATCATGAGCAACTCGAATCGAGATGAGATAACCGCCATCGAGGTGGTAGTATTTCGACATCGATTTGATGACGATACGACCGACAGACGTCCCAGATCGCCGACTGCGATGCCGAGCAGTGCTGAGCGCTGGGGTCGTGAACTAGAGCCAACTCCGAACTTGCGAAGCAGAACCTCGTTAAACAGTGAAGACAAGTCCGACGGTTGAGATAGTGGCCAGCTGATGCCAAAGAGCGAAAAATAAAGAATCATCTGCAGGATCACCCATCACTAAAGTTATACACCCGATTTAACAAGGTCCACTTTCGCCGTGGAGGCAATTCGAACCGCGGGGCCAGGCCGGTAACTCTTTTTCCATTTATTTGATAGATTTCAATAGCAGTATAATTATATTAATACCTAGAAACCTTTGGAAAAGTCGGAGGGAATGCAGTTAAGCACACTGGCTAGGCCACATCCGGGGCGCCGGAAAAAAGCCCGGCCGAATCCTAAATTCGACTTTTATAATGCTGGATTGCCTGCTTCGCGACTCGCCGGAGCTCGTCTTTCGAGTTGTCCCTTTCCACCCGTCCCACACACCTCACCGAGCATGGCGAGTTGTAGGACCGGGACAGCCGCATCGTTCCTTCTACGTACAACGCGACCAAGAAGTCGCTCTGCTCTCGCATCATGGTCGTCGTCTGTGTCGCCTTTGATCGCCGTCGCACGCCCCGGTCCAATTCGGTCGCACCAGTTCAACCTTTCCTCGTCGTCGCGAATACTGGTCGATCGCCCGCCATCCTTCTCGACACCAGACCCATCCCTTGCTTCGTCAAGCTCGCCTAGCCAACCGCAACACGATTCCAGGCAGCCCTTGAGCCCCGCTGCGTTACCCGTCGAGGACTACGCTTCTCCACTGCTCCACACCGCTTCCTTCTTCGGCTCCATCTTCCGCTACGCCGTCTATGGATCGGTGAGCGTCGTCGTCGTGGTCGTCGCCACATTTGCAGGCGTGCATGCCTACGTCGAGTACTTCGCGCTCGGCCAGCAGGGCGTACTCGCCGCACGTGAGGATCCCGACGAGTGGGCCTCGGAGCTGGAAGGATGGACCGGTGGTCATCTCGGCGGTGGCACCGACCCACGACTGGGTCTCATGACACGCTTGGCTGTTCGAGCAGCTTGGGCGGCACAGAACTGGGGCGCTGAAAGCCCACTCGGACCAGCTTCCTCGGCGTCGTCGACGATGGGTCCGGTCTCGATGCGAACTCCTTTCTCCGGTGCGGGCGGGACGATGATCGGGTCGGATCAGGATCGACAGGGTGCGGTGCAAGCTGGACTCTCGCAAGGAGAAATCAGGGACGCAGGCTGGCAACTCTCGGAAGAGTTTCTCGTCTATGCACTAGCGAAGGCCGCGAAGAAGGGCATCTCACTTGTCGGCCGCGCCGAGTCTAGCTCGACACCAGCAACGGTCGATCGGGCAGCACTCGAACTCGAGCAGCGCCTCGCCAACATCCGGGAACGTATTGGAGGTCGGTTTCGACTCGAAGCCGCCCGAGAAGCGTGGGAACGCATCTACTACGCCCTCGTGTCGTCGCCTGCTTCTCCCTCGACGGCGGACTGGTTCCAGCGGGAGAAGCTCAAGGCGACGCGCAAACTCGGCGACCTGTCGGCGAGATTGGCTCAGAGCGCGCAAACCGGTAGCGAGGAGCACGCAAACGAGAACATGCGCGCAGAGAGATGGTACCTTGGTGGGATCCTGCCGGCACTTGGAGCATCGACCGAAGCGGCCCAGCCGGACAAGCGGGAAGCTCTGAACCCCGAAGTCGCCAAGGTCACGAAGTCTGTCTCGCCTTCATCGTCCTTCTTTGGCTTTTGGTCGCGTTCCCATCCACCTTCGAACGCTATATCGAGCTCGAACGTGGTGAACGTTGGGGACGCCAGCTCATCCTTAATTCGACCCGAGATCACCAAGGCGGTGAACCTGCTCGAGCGAGGCTCGTCGCGACACGAGGCCTCACCTGCGACGCAACGAGCGCTTCTATCCTCTCTCATCGGTTTCGAGATGTTCCTAGCTCGACGTCGGGCTCTGACGGCTGCTCATGCTGTGCAAAATGCTTCCCTTAGCTACGCCGAGTCGTTGATGGGTCCGTCATCGCTACCTTCGTCATCCACCTCGTCGGGCGGTCCGACCCTTTCGAGCGCGACACCAGCGAGTGTGCTGGGCCCTAGTCTGACCTCGTACTACTACTCAACACGAGCCGCCGTTCTGCGCACCCATCTGGCCGAAGTGTCGCTCGCGCTTCGCATGTCCAACATCGAGGAGTACGCGCTGAGTCTGCTCTCTTCAGCGATCCACTCGTGCGATTCGACACTCGTCGCGTTGATGCAGTCCCCTTTGACCAAGGAATCGTCGAGGAAGATGAAGCCCTTCTCCAAGGCCGCACAAGGACTCGTCAGGGATTCGAGGGTCACCGCGGCCATGGCATGTAACCTGTCCGGCTTTGTCGTCGAAAATGGATCGAGAATCGTCGAGGTTTCCGGAGTCAGGAGGGAGGAGACCAAGACATGGGCGGAGGGAGGCTTGAGCAAAAGTAAATCGTTGTTGGATCAGGCTGTGGCCTTTGCCAAGAATGAGGCGGGGGCGGTGGTGGATCATCAGGGGCTCAAGTTGGCGGAGCAAGGGCTCAAGAGGGTCAATGCCAAGATTGGGTCGATAACGGCTTAAGGTGATCGGGGAGGGAGAGTAGGTTTAAGTGAAATGCTATTTTAAGAGCCTTCTTTTTTTCTTTTTTTCTTTTTTGTAGTCTGTAAGACGCCGTAATTCCACAACTCACTTTCAGTTGATTCTGGGCCCTCGGGCCGCGTGTTGGCCGGGACCCGTACCCGAGAGCGTCGATGTGGGGGTGGCTCGCTCAAGCAGCGCTCAAGCCGATGCCGGCCAGACAACGCCCAGTGCTCCCTCTTTCATTCCCTCCGCCGCCTGCGACTCGTCGGTGAAGTCATTCTCACCCACATCCCCACTTTGCGATGTCAACAGTACGACGACGCAGTTCCCTTGCAGGTGACGATTCACCTCTCGAAGAAGACACCGCAGCAGCATCCAGCACCTCTTTACACTTCGGTACGGCCTCACCGTCGGCCGCTTTTAGGTTCGGCGACCACGTCCCCGACCAATCGGACAAGCCTCCGACCGTCGACGACGACGACGAGCACTGGCGTACCTCTCCGGGGGATCCTCAAGAATGGAAATAGCGCGAATAGTAACAAGGGTCCAAGTCGTTATAGGGAACATTCTATGTCAGAGGCTTTGATGGAGTCGGGGTGGTGGAAGATGAGGAGACGGGAGTTGCAGGTTCAAGGCTCAAAGTTCGCGATGCTGCTGGGCGGGACGGTCGTCGTCGCGTGGGTGGTCAGATCGATGCTGTGAGTCCGCATGCACACATGATAGCGATCTATTGCTCGTGACGGTCATTTTCTGCAGCAAATCTGGAGTGGAGTAATTTCGCATGTGACGACGCGAATTCATCGGAATCCGTCAGGGGCTCAGTCGGACTCTGAGAGGCAACGAGGGGCACGCCCCCCCCCCCCCCCCCCCCCGTGGAGAGGATGACTCGTCGACGCGTCCTGCCTACTGTCCAGACGAAATTGTGATATCCATATTTCCATATTCATCTAACGATGTTATAAAGTTTACCTCCACCTCACAGAGGCCGGGGCTTGAACACAAGGCGCGGTTCCGAAATTTGTGACGCCCTCGGTTCACCTGGACGATTGCTCGTCGACCTCGAGTTACCCTTCAAGGCCGAATGGCGGCCAATCGACGAGGAATGATGTCCTCCTCTGCCGAAGTACCTCTCTGCGTTGTGGACACTCACCCATGGGCCCGATCGGAACCAGCCCAACTTCCCCTTCGATGCTTATTCTGCCGAGCACCGAGTCTTCGCCTCCGACCCTTATCCGTCCCACTGGGTCACACTCTCGAACCGCACCTCCTCGGCCTCGTTGAATCCCAATGATCAGGTCTCTTTTTTGCGCAAGAAGCGGTCACAACCCCCTACAGTCCTCGTCATTGGCGATTCGGTCGATCGAAATGGACTCGTACATTTTTGCCAGCTTTTCAAGCGCGAGCTCTCGATTTCTCACTACCACGACATCAATTCGCACCCACCCGGTGCCTTACCGGCCGATTTGACCAAAGGTCATGGACCCAAGTTCGATGGATGGGATCAACGAGGCTTGCCGCACATTTGCGAGATCCCATTCCATTCGGATACAAGGGAAGCTGGGACCGATGGAGTGGCGATGCGAGTCGTCAATGGGTTCCATTACGGGATGGACGCTTTGGACGAGTTCAACACCCCTGATCATACGGATTGGCACAAGCCGGGGAGGGTGGAGGACCGATTGGAGAAACTCATTGTGCCGTTCATCGAACAGCTCGGAGGACTGGACAAGATCGATGTGGTGCAATTGCACAGTGGGATGTGGGACTTGGCACGATCTCAACGAAAACGTATTTCAGCAGTCATTCCAGTTGCTTACCAAAATATTCTCTTCCCTGATGGATCGTACAGGCTCTTTTTGGTATGCAAGACGATAAGACCAAATGGTCCTTGACCGTGCCGTTGACGCCGGATCAGCTCGCTTGGTGGCAAGAACGGATGAGACAAACGATCCGACACGTACGATGGCTCTTCCCGAGGGCCAGGGTCGTTTATCGCAAGCTGCATAGAACGGATGATGCGGTGGCGGGGATGCAGTATTTCACGAATTGTGAGCCTTCGCACGATTTGCGAAGGCCTTTCCAGACCTTGACTAAGTTCCCTCTACTCCTTCTGCCTTGCAGTGTAAGCATAGCCAGGCGGTCACGCTTCCCTTTGTACAGGATCAGACTATTATTTGCTGTACTGGTGCAGGCGCGTCAACCAATTGCGACATCTGCAGGAAGAAGTGGCTCGGAGCGAAGGCTTGCCGTTATTTGGTCAGTGGCTCACGCGCCGCATCAGACGCGATCGTGCTCTCTAACATCGTCCGCCCTCTCGTATCTGTCCATCGCAGATTTTGGACACCTTTTGGAAGGGTACCAACACTTCCAAGAGAAGGTGCATCCGGTTCTCATTCCCGGTGGTGTGATGTATGCGCAGAACTTGATCCATCAGTTGGGGCTGGCACTGAACGATCCTCGGAATTGGAGGAATCGAAAATTGGGCTCGGGATGGGGTCAAAGCGTTCTCCGAGGGGTTGTAAACTAAGAAGGAGATTCATTATCATATTCAAGTTCTCAGCGACGGATTCGCCTCTTCATATATATGCCGCAACGTTGTTCCTTTCAAATCCGCGCAGTGCTCTTGCAAGCTCAGCTCCGTCGGGAGGACGGTGATGGAAACAACCGTTTGATCACACTCATCTTCTGGATTCCAACAGTACGCGGGCTGATAGTACGTTGAAAGCTTCCCGAAAATCAGCCCGATTGATGGGTCGCCGCGCACGGACTTGAGCCGAGTCTAGGACCGAGCGGCCGACGGGAGCAAGAACCCCCACTCAACGGCTGTCCGAGCACACTGGCTCGAGTCGCCGCCGGCTCTGCAGCCACAGGCGACCAGCTTTCGGAGATGAAAAAGAACTACTTGAGGTCGAAAGGCAGTTCGCAAAGCACCGCTTGTCACTCAGGACACGAACGACTTGAATGTCTCGAGAACAAGACGTAAAACACCCGACCCTTCTCACCCCCTGAGTCCAGCAGCTTCAGGTCGGGTAGTTTCACTGAGAGCGGGCTTGCCCGGCGGAGCTTGTCGAACATCAATGTGGACGTTCTCGAATACCACCGAAAACGCAACAAAAACCTCACGTGCAACAGCGGTAAGTCTGTGGGTTTCCATTTCTGCGGACTAGAGAACATTGTTGTGCACCTACTAGGCTCTCAGGAGACCTGCCCGATCTTCGTGCTCGTCGCAGCGCGGCGATCGATCGCGGCGCCCGCCGCCCGCCAATTAGCCTCCTCAAGCCTGCTGCTCTTGCGGGGTCAGCGCCGCCCCTCAGTCAGTCTCTAGTGTCTTCGTCCGTCCTCACCCCACTCGCACACGACGACCGCACCAGGAGCAGCTTTGCCTCGACTCTGAGGGGTCCGACGTACCTTGAACAATGGCATACCGCCATCAAGGCTATGACCAGCCCGAGTCTGGGCCCGAGTATGTGAGTTGCTCCGTCCCGGACCCAGAGCTAGTAGGAACCCGCCCGCCGACGGCCATCATCCGGCCTTTCCCCCTTTACGCTATTGGCTGCGCCGCTGCTTGCTTTGGCGTCACCGGTTCGATCGCTCCCCGCCGTACTCAACCGAGTCAACCCCTTGCCACCCTCGGCCCGCGCTGAGAAGAGCAATGTCCATTGTAAATACAAGCTGATGCACTGTTGAACTATACAGGGTGCCTTCTTTCGGTCCAACAACCGAGCGCCTGCAGGAGGGCAGTACGGGCTCTCGTCGCCCACCCCCGCCTCCGCCATTTCGAACGGCGGGACAGGCACCAATTCGAACGCCTTCACCTCGTCCAACGGCACCACCGGAGCGAGCTCATCATCAGCGACCCCGCCCTCGTCGTCCTCATCAAGAGTCAGAGGCGCACCCCGCCTCGGTGGCTTGGGGTTGGGCGGCATCGGCGCCAATGTGAACAAGCCGTCCCCAGGACCACTAGTCGCCAAGTCACTGCCGATCAACTCGGAGCGCGCCAAAAGCTCAGCTTCCGCGAGTTCGGGAGTCCCCTCTTCGCCTTCGAGGGTCCCCAACTCTTCCACTCCTTCATCTCCAAACGGAGATTCGGGAAGTGGACCCGTTTACGCCAAAAGCCAAGGGTTCCCTTCCAAATCGCGCAAGGAAAGCTCTCGGAAGCGAGCCACCTACACGGCCAACTCGGACCAACGCCCTAAGCAGATCCCTGCGGGTCTGCCATCTCAATCAGCAGCGAATGCGACCGTCGAGCGACCGTTCCTTTCACCCGAAATGACCAAGCCCAGCGTCAGGTCGGAAGCCTTTGCTCTAGATCGACCGACACCGGACTATGGAGTAGCTTCGACGCATGCCGACGACTCATTCGAGGGAGAAGAGCTGTCTCCGACCGTCGACGGGTATGACGAAAACCATTTGGCCGATGACAATCTGCGAACTTTAGTACGAGGTATCGACTCGCCCGATTCTTCGATAGAGGCCGGGTTCAGTCACTTCACCCAAGCTATTACGAGCGTCCCCGTTTCGAAGTCATCCTCGACGGCATCCCAGTATTCGAGCCACAAGCTGGCTGAAGCCGCCCCGGTCGAGTCGCGTGCTCGACAGACATCCTCGACGTTCACCACGACCGACGACGACGCCTCGAGCGAGTACGACAATTCCCACGACTCGGCGTCCTTGTATCAGGAAGCATCACCAACCATCGATGAGAAGTCGGCTCTTGCGGAGAAAGATGGTCTTGGGAGCCTAGCTGAGCGTGCCGTGTCCCCACCGCCGGTCGTCACCTCGATGGACTCGCCGCGATCGTCCTTCACGGAAAGCGAGCTTGCAGGACCCACTTCCACTCTAACCATCGAATCGCAGAAGCTCTCCGACTCCGAGGCCGAAGCCGTGTGTACGGGCGACAGCGTTGTCGAACCCGAGGAACGCTCGAGCGAGAAAGTCGACCGTGCTCAATTGGCCCCTTTGCAGCCACCGCCACAAGTACCTCGCTCTGTTTCCCCAGACACCTTGGATGCCAATCAGTCTGGGGCGTGGTCCTCTGCCGTGTTATCTAGTCGCTCGACCTCGAGGAACTCTTCCAACTCGCGAAAGAAGTCGTCCGAGGCCCCACCGCGGCCCAAGAGGTTGCGAGCTCCAGGGGCCAAAACCCCCCTGCTCGGCGCGTCACCTGCTCTCAGCGATGGATCGTTCTCGGATTTGTCGCCCGCCACCAGTCGTGAAAGTGATCCTTCACCTTCGCGCAAGCCGTCTCCCAGCGTCGAGTCTCAGCTTGTAGTCGAGCCAAAAGCCGAGCCTGCACCGTCGCAAGCAGTCAGTGCCAGTCTTGACCGACCCTCACTGTCGACGGCTTCCTCGAGCGCGACAATACACACCTCCGCTGAGCCGACCTCAACGACTGTGCCTACCGGTGGCTCGAGTGAATCGGCCTCTTCGTATTCGTACGCCGGCCTCGGTCTTCGAATGCCCTCGACGCTCAGCCGAACCTCGAGGCGTACCTCTATGCAAGCTGGTTCAGTTGCGCCTGTCGCGACCCCAGCAGCGTCCGCAGTGGCTACGCCTGCACCCGTGGTTGTCCAGCCTCCCAAGGAAGTTTTAGCCACGTTTGCCTCCCTCACTGCACCTCAAGCTTCATCGGATCTGAAGCGTGAGATGCAAGCACAACGCGAGCGGGAGACTCGTCGCAAGGAAGAGGAGGCTGCTTCTGCCGCCGCCACCGCCGTTTCGGCTCGTCTTGCGTACCCCGAGCCCTCCTCAGAAGAGGAAGACGAGGAGGATGATGAGCGCGATTTCGGATCGGCCGACCAGACCTTCGCCACCCCTCGCCCGAGTATCAGCAACGATGCAGAATCTGACTCTGGCACGCGCACCCCGACCATCAATGTCTTCTCAGTGTCCCCGTCCAATTCGACCAAAAGCACAATCACACTTCCCGAGGCAAGTGCGACGG
Organism: Microbotryum saponariae; assembly: GCA_900102585.1. Classification (NCBI taxonomy): domain Eukaryota; kingdom Fungi; phylum Basidiomycota; class Microbotryomycetes; order Microbotryales; family Microbotryaceae; genus Microbotryum; species Microbotryum saponariae. Next base: position 438,084 of record FMWQ01000062.1, on the reverse strand, counting down.
TGGAGGAGGCGAACCCCGAAGCTCAGTCGGCAGATTCTTCGAATGCCACTGGAGAAGCCGGCGGAAGTACGGCGACTGACATTGGCGTAGCAGCGGTCGGAGCCCTTGTGACTGGTAGCCTGGCCGTTGGGTACACAGCCTGGCGCGGTCTCGGCGCTGTTGCGAGTTGGGGATGGGGAACGGCGGGACCCAAGTCACGAGCCGCACCGAAGGAAGATACTGCTTCGCCGGAGACTTCCGACAACGAAACCGACGACCTGCCTGGCGCTTTTGGGACCAAGGGCCGGAACGGACCACTCACGACCGTCGAATCGGAAGGCAACGGCGACTCCGAGAAGGCCTTGTTCTCAAACGAAGGGGAAATCGATTACTCGTCTGCCAGTGCACGCCGAAGACAGAGGCTCCAAGCCGAACAGGCCGGGCAGACAGAAGGAATGGCTGTGGCCGAGGAAGTCGTCGTGATCGATGGTGCGCGCCTCGTTAGCTCACCCAACGCCAAGACGGAATGGGGAGACCTCGAGTTTCCGGCGCCCGAAGGTCAGTGGTTTCTAAGGAATCTCCTTGCTATAAAAATGGGAAGCTTAGTTTGGCTACACTTTTTCACAGGCTTCCTGGAAGAGCTCCAAAAAGTCATGGCCGAGCTTGGGCCGGAGGATTTTGCCGCCAACGAGGAGGACGAGTTCGCTGCCCAACAGGCGGCTTACGATGCAGCCAACGCATTGCACAACGCCACGGCCGGCGATGGCGCCAGCGAAGATGACTCGACCGACTCCGCTTCCGACGTCAGCAGTCCCCCTCCACCACGCATGACGTTCCCGACTCGTGCACGTAAGGAGAGGAGAGTCAGCTCAGCAAGCTCTCCACGTGATGTTCGACACGATGCGATCGAGGAGGACGACGACGAAGGCACCGAACGTGAATACGACGACTTCGATGAGATCGTCGACCTCATTGCACCGATGTACCAAGACGATCGCAACCCCGAGGCCAAGTCGAGATATCGCTCTCCGCCAGGCTTGGCCCCACCGGGGATCGCTCGCTCCGCATCGATGATGTCCAGCTCATCGGCGACGTCCAACATTTCGCCTTCTCTGCGCTTCTCGACCGGTTCGATCAACTCGTCCACGGGCTCCATTTCGAAACGCAGCAGCGGCATCTTCGGCTTCGGTCGCAAGAAGACGAACTCGCAACTCGGCGCCCCCACGCTAACGGCCGATTCGGTCGGTTCCTCTCGCAGCCTCATGCGAGCCCCGTCTTCCTCGCCTTCGATCAGTTCGACATCCGAGAGCTCGATCGGCCGTTCTCGATCGATCCATTCACTCGCGTCTGAGACGTCGATCGAAGGTGGGGACGGTGATTCCTCTATCACCAGTGGTACCAAAAGCAAGCGTCTGTCGTTCTTTGGTTCCAAACCCAAGAAAGCCAGTAGCGCCTCCATCGAGTCATCCATCGGCGACACGACCTACGTCTCCTATTCGTCAGGTCGAAGCGCTGCTCGAAGGGGCTCGTCAACGGGTAGTGACCCGCTCTCCCCAGTCGGAGGGGAGGCGTTCCTACCTCGAACCGAAGACGGCGCCTCGGTACGTCGTTCGAGTCTACGTGCCGAACCTCGTTTCGGACGAGGTGGAGAAGACGCCATGCCCACTTCCCCAGCAGAAAAGCGCATCTACCGCGTTCGCTTCGCGAATGCGACGCGTGGGATCGGCCTACGCTCCGTGGCTGAATCCGAGGCCGTCAGAGGTGGTGACGAGACGCACGCTTTGAAATGGGTTGGCGTCGGACGAGGTCGGTACGGGAACCTCGTCCTTACGAATGACGCACAGAGCGATGAGGTGTACGCCGAACAGGTCGCTCAGATCAAGAAGAATCGGAGGTTCGGTCCCGGCGCGGGAACGGTGCGCGATTGGTCCCAGATCAAGGTTGATTAACGACGCCTTTTGCTCGTCTCTCTCATTTTCACTACCACCCCTTCGGGTCGTATTCCCCTAGTAGAAGTGCTTAATAGTTCTTGCTCCTCAGTCATGTTTTGGCGGAACAGTAATACTTGGCTCGACCCATGTTGTCAGAAATGCCCGGAGTCAGGAGCATGCTGCTTGATAAGAGTGTTCGGAAGGAGGCAGCTGTTGCTATTTCATACAAGAAAAAATCCCGAGAAGAGCCAGAAGACAGGCAAGAAAGAAAAAAGGGAAAAAGAAAGAGCAGATGGAAGGAGAAAACTACGCGATGAACAAGGGAGGCGCTTTTGATAAAACGGGGGAAGAGAAAAAGAGGAGATTGCAATCCCGATCGATGCTGGCGTTCGAAAGGGCAGGGTGTTTTGTGAGTTGCATAAGGGGGAGGCTGTGTATCGGCATCAAGAAAAGCAAATCTGCAAGGAAGAGGTCGGAGGTCGTGGCGAGCATAAGGAGGAAAACAAGGCGAAGGTGGCGGAAGGCGAAGGGGGAAGAGACGGGTTCGGAATATCACACACATGCACAGACATCCCAGCCCACCGACGATCGAACGAGAAACGCGAAGACGTTGTCCTAGTGATGATCTTTCGCCGTCTACCCATTGATCTGCACCCCTCGTTCAGCCGGTGCTCGCCGCCTATCAGGGTGATCAAGACCAATGAAATCGTCGTCCTGCCACTTGTGGTCGAACAAGACGTCGCTGTCGTTCAACGGCATCGGCTTGTGGTACATTGCGGTCTGCAACATGGTGAACTTGATCTTGGCGAACTCTTTATCGCCCAAACCCAAACGAGCTTGTAACCTCTTCCTCGTATCGCCGAACGCTTCGTGCGGTTTGAGGACGAACCGGAAGGGGATGCCGTGCGTTCGTGATGGGTCCTTGTTGTAGTGGAAGCAAGGCACGACGCGCGAACCATCATCGGCCCTCGCTTCCTCTAGAGGTACCTCCTCGGCGAACAACTCCGTTTGGTCCGAAACGTCCCGCACGAGTTCGCTGCCCGTGTAAATGCGTTGAATGGTCCCCTTGACGATATCGAAGATACGGATCTCGCCCGAACCACCGTTCTGCATCCTCACGTCCTTGCGCAACCAATCCTGCGCGCAATCGTGAATGGTCGTGTTCTTGGGCAATAGGAAACCATGCGACGATTCCTCCTTGTTCGTCGGCCCGACCCAACTGATGCGCAGACTCTTCTTGGTCTCGAGTTCGATGATGGACACGTCGAGCATCTCGTAATACAACAAGTTCGCGGCGTGGGTCATGTTGTAACTCGGCGAGACGAGCTCAGCGACGGTCATGCTCCCTTGGCGCCGCACGATCGTTTTCGGTTGCCCGTTCTGACCATTGGCTTGCGTGAAGCGCAACTTGAGCGGGTCGTGCTTAAGCCGTTCGCCGACTCTCCCCGCCATTTGGTCGTAGTTGTTCTTTTTGCTGAGCGTGATCTCGAACTCCTCCCGAGCGTTCGCATCCTCGTACTTGGGCCTGAAGGTGACGACGACGCGGTTGAGGAAGAAGTCGTAGAACTGAATCGGCGTCGTGAACATGTTTTGCTTGTCGAGGTCTTGTGGTCTGCGCGGGGTGGAAAGACCGAGCAAAGAACGATTAGCCTCCACAATTCCAACCCCGAACGGACGAGAGAGAACAAACGTACAGCGAATCCCGTTCCGTCATATCGACTTGGAAGCACACGATATCCCCATCCTGAATCTCACTCTGCAAAAACGTCGCCTTCATCTTCATCAACTCGATCATATTCGGCTTAATCTCCTCGTAAATCTTCAACGGCGTCGAAGGAGGGAACCCCATACGATCGTTGATCATCTGCGCCAAATCCAACACACGCATATGGCGATGGACGTGGAAGTGACCCAACCCAGCCAAGGTTTGATGCGCGACGTCAAAGTTCTTGACAAAGATCATTATCGGAGGTTCGTTCTGGTGGTTCTTTTGCCATTCGGCCTTCTCCTCCTTCGAGATGTACTCGAGATAGAGCTTGAAGTCCTGTTGCCGAGACGCCATCTTCTCCCTCACGACCTCCATCGTCAACGTCGGATCCCCGTCCGAGATCGGCGCGTCCGGTCGCACGGTCTTGTTCTGACGGTTAACCAAGACCCACAAACGAATGTCCTCTGGGTTGTACCCATATTGATGAGCGATCTCGGCGCGGAAGACGACGTACGGTTTGGTCTTGAGTACGCGGTAGGTCGGCAACTCGGTCGCGGCAACGGTCCGATCGTCAAAGGTCGCGAGATCGAAGCCTTGGTGTTTGGAAAAGGTCTCGTCCGTGACGAGTTTGACGGTCAAGTACATATGTTGTTCATCGCGTTCCTTCTTGCGCATCTCGGCGTCCCTCCTTTCCCTCTCCAATCGTAAACGAAGGTGCTCAGGCACTTGCTCTACCGTGATCGGGTCCAGGACCTCCTTGACCCGCGATTCCCGAATGTACACGAGCATGTAGGCGTTCGTGAACCTCTTCATCGCCGGCTTGGCATTGGGCGGGTGCGCGCCGTTGTTGAGCAAAGGTTCGCCACCAAAGTTATCCTCGAGCACCTCTCGATCGGTGACGGGGACGACGCGGTCGTCGTCGAAGCGCAACCAACGCCCGTCGGCCGAGGGCTTGATGAGCACAAAGTAATGCCCGCCGTGGACGTCGCCGGAATGGACGAGCACGCCGTGCAATTTGTAGTTGTACGACTCGGAACGATCGGCTTGTTCGGACAAATACGGTTCGAGATCGATTTCGAGAGGGAACTCGTGTCGATCGTTGATCTGTGGGCCGCGAAGATCTACGTCTCAACATATGTCACAACAATCGAAGCCTGATCCGACCACTTAAGAACCCACCTTGACGTTCTGATCCCTCTGCATATCGTACTCGAACCTCTTGAGCTGCAAATGCAAGACCGGAGGGAAGCTCTCAAAGATGACGCCCTTCTTGGCGTCCTGCAACCCAAAGCCCTCGGCATTGTACTTGTTTTCGCCCTCAAGAGTTTCCATCGCGATGTAGTCCTTGAACGAGGCCTCGAGGTTGGGCATGTCCTTGACGTTGAGTTGGATGTCGTAGAAATCCTCCGTGCGCGCGGACTCAAAGTCGATGTCGATGCACTTGATGTAACTCTTCATCGAGCCAGAGAACAGGCGCTTGATTTCCCCATCCGCTGCCGTGCCCTGCGCGAAGCCACTAGCGGCGAAATCAGCTACCCATCCCTCCGTGTTGATGGGCTTGCTCGGCAACGCAAACGCACCTTCATCTTGGTCTCGAGCTTGTCACACAAGACACGGTTGAACTCTTGCACGTCATGCTGCAAGAACGAATCAAAGCCCTTCCAGCCGAACGATCGCGTCAACTCGGTCGTGCCAACAGATTGGTCCGAGGTCTGGAGGTTGTAAAAGACGCGTTGCAAGGCGAGTGGGACGGTATCGGTCGTATCGTCCTCGGTCGGGATTTGGTATACGGCCTGGGGGTCAAGGGGGTTTGGAGAGGTTCACATCAGAGGAGATTCCTTTACGAATGTAAGCGTTCCGTTGGACCGACCTTGCGGAAACTGTTGGTGAGGAAGAGGGACTGGAGCAGCGAGTTCATGTAGCACGTCGCGCCTTGGTTCTTGAGCCCGACGTGGCCCGTCTGCTTCTTGGAGTCGTAACTGTAACAACGCGCAAAGTGCATCAGTGAGGTAGGGCCCCAGAAATGTATTCCCACAACTGACTTGTGAAAGTTGTGCCACAGCACACCGGTCGGATCCTTGAGGACCCTGACGAAAGCGGTAATGATGGTCTCGTCGTTCTCGATGATGGGTTTCGGTCGCCCTTCGGAGACGGAGAAGAGCTTGCGCAATTCGACGAAGCGGGTGAACCCCCAGTCTTGTTCCTCTTGGGTGAATCGATGGTGCGCCTCTGCGTGGCGGTGGTCATCGATCGCCGCGAGATGTCAGCACGGTCGGCCGCCACCGGTGGGAAGTGAGCGTGCACTTACGACTCTGGATGTAGACGGTCGGATCGGAAGGGTTGGAGATGGCGAGTGCGAACTGGGCGCAGACGTGCCAGCCTTCCGAGGCTTTCTGGTCGCCATAGTTGAGGTAGACCGAGACCATGTCGTTGGCTTGGCCGTTCGAGTTGCCCATCGGAAACAAGAGCACGTTCCTGAGGTTCGATGAGAGTTAGTTTCGTTGTGGTTCGTGATAGTCATCCCCACCGCCACCGATCGACCTCGACCCCCCCAAGCCAGCAGGCGCAGCCCAGGGCGATCTCCGATCTCCGGCCCCTGTCCTGTGTGAAGGGCGAGCACTCACCACTTGTGGCCTCCACACGAGAACTCGGGCGAGAGCAATCGCTTGTCGGCCCTACGGTAGTCGCTGAGCTTCCACGTGAAGACCTTGAAGTCGTGCACCTCCTCGCCCATGTCGGTCAAGTGCTTGTTGGCGAAGCCTTCGTCTGTTGGTGCGGTGCAGGGGAAGACGGGGAGGTTGGGGTTTCAGTACAGGGACTTGTGGTGTTACGGAGCATGGATGCATGTGGTATGCTGGAGAAGGCTAGGCGGAAGTGAGGGCATGGGACACCCCTCCTTTGCGTCGACCGCAGTGGCTCCACCCGTCCGCCACCCGTCCGCCACCCCCCCGGCGTCTACACCGTCAACCGATCAGAGACCGACCGACAACTTACGATCATCAACGGAAACGATATCAATGTCCATCGGCGCGACCGTCGGCGGGCCCGCTGTGCCGGGAGACGGGGACGCCGAGCCACGACCACCGCCAGCCTGTGACTCGTCAGCTATTAGTACGCCCGGTTGCGGCTGCGGCTGCGGCTGCGGCGCGGGCTGGGCGTGCGCGGTTGGGTTGGCGGTGACGGTGAGATTGGCGGTGTGAGTCGCATTCCCACCATTCCCACCATTCCCACCATTCCCACCACCGCCACCACCACCACCATGTTCTGGCGATGTGGGATCCTACGAGCGCCTCACGCGGTGTCAGCATCCTACAGCTTCCTCGTGACCGACTCGCGCGTACTGACCATGTTGTGGACAGGCTCGCTGTGTTGCTTTGCACGAGCGGAAACAAGAAGGAGCCGAATGCGAGAGGCGTACGTATAATAACCGAGCGAGCAGCGTATAAGCGCAGATAAGCGCGCGCTCCAAATCGGTGTGATTAGCTCTTTTTTACCATTTCAGTTTCACACTAGCGCGCGTGAGTCCCCCCCCCCCCCCCCCCCCCTCTTTGTCGGCTTGTCGGCTAGACCATTACATGCGGGGCTTGTGCTTCTTTGCGCGTGAAACAACATGGACTTGTCTCTATTTCAAGGATCGCTGCATCAAGTACGTCTCTCGTTCGGCCGAGTCGAGTCGGTCAATCATCCGGAAGAACAAACTTGCGTCGACCTCCCCGTGTCTTCGTACCTCCTCCTTTGGTCATGTCTCGCGAGAAAAGAAGATCCTACTTGCTTAGAGCCTCCTTAGAGCCTCCACCTCACCGCACGACCTCTTGTCGACTCGGTCGTCCACGATAGCTGCCCGTTCTCTTTCCGAATGCCGAAAACCCCCGATCGAATTACAACCCCCCCCCCCCCTTCCCTCTTATGCATCCTTCACAACGACTTCAACTTCCCTCGGCAAACCCAACCTCTGCACCATCTCCACACTCCCAGCGGGCATAGGCAACCCCTTGACCCCTTCCAACACCTCCCCCTCCTCCCTCCCCAACCCAAACTTTTCCCTACTCAACGCCTTCCACCCCACTTTCTTCTTCGCGTCCACGACCCTCACGAACCCCCCGGGAGCGCCGGGCACACACCCCTTGACGTAGAGCACGTTGTGCAACGTATCGATCCTATGCACGAGCAGATTCTGCGTCGTGACGTTCTTGCCGCCCATTCGACCGGCCATTTTCTTACCCGGCCAGACCCGACCGGGGTCTTGGTGTTGACCGGTCGAACCGTGCGAACGGTGGGATACGGAGGTACCGTGCGAGGCGCGAAGACCTTTGAATCCGTGGCGCTTCATCGGACCTTGGAACCCCTTGCCGATGCTGTTCGTTCAGAAAAAATGCGAGAGGAAGAGGGGGAGTGTTCGGAAGGGGTTTCGGTTGGGTTGAGGATCCCAAGTTGGATGACTCACGAAGGTGCTTGCGTATCAACATGTTGTCCCGGAACGAAATGCGCCGCCGAAAAACGAGTGCCTGTACCCAAGTTCAACAAAGAGTAAGCTCCCGCTCTGTCCACCAAGCTTGTTGGGGAAGGGGTTCCGCGTCAAGAACTTACCACTCGGAACCAACGCGTCTTCGGTGACCTCGAACTCGGCCAACCTCATCTTGGGTTCGACGCCGACTTTTCTGAATTGACCGAGGAGAGCGTTATGGGTCGTTTTCCGCTTTCGGGGACTGGCACCGACGATGACGGAGTGGTGCGCGGGGGATTTCGACGTCGCGGGGTAGGAACGCGATTCGATCACTTGGACGTCGTCGAGCTGCAGGCGATAGGAAAGCAAAGTGAGTACCGGTGAATGATTAGCCTCGCCGTCTGTTCCTCCTCTCGAGGCATCCCACGAGAGCAAGCAAACGACCCGCGAAGGCGAAAGCCACACCGAATCCCGGCCCTTGAAGACGTACATGCAACACCGTAACCGGTACCCTGACTCCCTGTTGCCACAACGCGGTCATGCCCAACTTTCTCGCCAACACCCCCGTTCGTTGGGTCGAAGGTGTCCAGACCGGATCGGCGGCAGTGGACGTGCGTTCAGTCGCCGTGGGTGAGGTGGCAGGGGTGGAGGTGGAGGTGGTCGCTGTCGCAGCGGAGGTGGAAGAGATGCATCGTCGAGAGACGAGGGACACGGAGCGTAGGGTTGAGGTGAGGGACTGCATCTTGGCCGGGTAGACTTGAAGGGGCGAGCGGGAGGAAGCTCCGCTGGCTGGGGAGACCTCCTCACGGGTCGCGCTTGCGGAGCGACGGCGCTGAGCGGCGCTGAGCTCGGGTGGTGTAAGGTCCAATTGGGGTTTTCTAATCCTCTTTTGCCACGGCTGCCTTCTGCTGCCTTCTGCCGCCTTGTCGTCGTCATCGGTCCGCTTTCCCTTCCTTCCACCACGTCGCACAGCCTCCCTTTCTCGCTCAGCCCACCATGGCTTCCACCCCCGAGACCACCTCCACACCAAAGGGTGAGCTCTCCCCCTCCCCACCTTCCCCAAGGTCCTCCCCCACGCGCGTGCTTCGCATCACCTAACCCCCTGTCCTGCCTCTCCCGCCTCTCAAAGACTCCACGTCGACGCCGCCGTCCTCGACGTTCAGTCTCCACGGCCGCGCCCTCAAATTCGATGACCTCCCCTCGATCGAACCCTACCTCACCCAAATCTCGACCCACTCACCCCCCATCACGACCCTCATCCTCGGCGGCAACACCCTCGGCGTTCCCGCCTCCATCGGACTCGCCTCCACGCTCGAGACCCAAAAAGATCTCCAAACGGTCGACCTGAGTGACATCTTCACCTCGAGGTTGATCTCCGAGATCCCGTTGGCGTTGAAGAGTTTGTGTACGAGTCTGTTGAAGGTCGACGGATTGACCGAGTTGAACTTGAGTGATAATGCTTTTGGGGGCAGGTCCGCCGAACCCATGTCAGTTCAGCCGTAAAGCTCGTCGCTCCCCAACCGGCCACCCCATTCACTAAGGCAATGTCCTGCAACAGGTTGGAGTTCATCTCGACGCACCCCAACTTGCGCGTCCTCAAACTCAACAACAACGGGATGGGACCCGCAGGCGGAGCCATGATCGCCGGCGCATTGTTCGACAATGCCGAGAACCACAACAAGCACAACCGACCGAGCACGTTGACGACCATCATCTGTGGTGAGTGCAGTAGAGCTCTCTTTCAGCTTTGGAGCTAGCCCTCTGACCATTTCGATCAGGCCGCAACCGACTCGAGAACGGCTCCTCTGCCGCGTTCGCCAAAGCCTTTGCCGCTCTCAAATCCTTGAAGGAAGTTCGCATGCCCCAAAATGGAATACGTATGGAAGGCATCGAAGCTATCGTCGAAGGTTTGCGGGAGAACAAGGCTTTGGAGGTGTTGGATTTGCAGGATAATACGGCGACGCAGAGGGGGTCCAAGGCGATTGCGAGGAGTTTACCTTTGTACGTCCTTCCGAACCCCGCGATCTCTTGAGCCGAACCGAAAACTGACCCCGCATCTCTCTCTCTCTCTCTCTCTCTTGATGGGGCTTTTAAAGCTGGCCCAAGCTACACACCCTCAACCTCTCGGACTGTCTGCTACGTCCCAAAGGCGCGCTTTCCATCTTCACCACGCTCTCCACCGGTTCCAATCCGCACTTGCGATCGCTCAAACTCCAATCCAACGAAATGAACGCCGTCCCCATACTCGAACTCGCGAGAGCGATCGAGAGCCATCTGGGTGAATTGAACGATTTGGAATTGAATGGGAATTTGGGCGAGGAAGGGGATGAGTGTTATGAGAAGGTTAGGGAGGCCTTGGCCAAGTGGGGCAATGAAGACGGTTTGGACGAGTTGGACGAGTTGGAGGAGGAGGAAGGGGAGGAGGAGGAGGAGGAAGACGGGGAGGAGGACGTGGAGAGTGAGAGCGGGGAGGGAGAGGAGAAGAAGGAGCAAGAGGATAGTTTGGCGAACGATTTGGCCAATGCGTTCGCTAAAGTTCATGTGGCGTAGAGACAGCCGAATTAATAGAGGCGTTTGGGGTTTGGTCAGGAGAAGGGGAACACTATGCAATGGTTTATACGTTCTCTGCTTTACGCCTTTTCGGTAATTTCTACATTACAACAATTTCAAGAATCATCCTGCGCAAACTCTGCTCATCCCTCCAACTCCCTCATCGCCGCTTCAGCCTCATCGTCCATCCAATCATTTTCGTCCAAGTCATCCGGGATATTTTCCTCCTCCTGCGCAGCCAGTGCTAGCCCTACATCCTTCCTCACCTCCATACCCGCTCCACCCTGCGTCTCCATCGTGCTCGCCTCCTTCCCCAAACTCTCTAGCACCTCCTCTTCATTCGCCAACATGGCTTCGAACGCCTCCTCATCCCAATCGTCTTCCATAGCCCCATCCATCCCTTCACCGTCATTCATCTCCTTCAACACCTCATCCGCATTCAACCTCGTCAAAGGGCCGGCAGAACCGGGCGATGAGAGTCCGTGAGTCAGGTCAAAGGCTTGGCCATCTTGATCTTCGGTGTCGAGGAGGGCTTCGGCGGGGGGTGGGGGTTGAGTCGCGAGTTTGTGTTCTTCTCGGTATTGTTTGAGGGCCGACTGTGAACAACGAATACGTCTTAGTTCCATTTCCGCCCCCCTTCGTTTCCTGAACGAACAGCCCGTTCCCCGGCCAACTCACCTGCACGGACCGCTTATGACACAACTTTTCGACGACCTTCAACGTATCGGTCAAGTTGGTCCTGGGGTACATCTGATGACACCACAACTGATACATCCTCAACACCCTCTTGAGATCGTTCTTCTCCTCCCCCTTGACACCTTTGATCTTGAATTTTTGAACTTTGTCAAGGAGTTTCGGGAAACCAGAGGGACCGAGGAGTCGAACGTCGTTGAGTTTGGCCAAAGGTTGTCGTTGCTTCTTGCCCGAAACCCCCTCCACGTCCAAAGTGGACGCCAAACCACCGACAGGATCGATGGCGTTGAGGTTCTCAGCCCAGGGATCTTCCTCCACCGGAGCCAGCACCTCCACTTGTGCCCTCCCCCCGCCCCCGCCCCCGCCCTCTCCCTGTCACGAGCATTGGCCCTATCCCGATCGGTCGCCTTATTGAACGCGGGAACGCGCTCCAAATCGCCGAACAAATCATCCAATACCAAACTCTGACCACCGCCTTCATCCTCATCCCCCAAGAACCTCGGTAAAGCCCTCTTGGTCATCTTGCCCCCGTCGCGCGTGGTGATGGTCCTCCTGGAAGTGGAGGAAGCAGCCGAGGCTTCACGTTCGTTACGAGCTCGTTTGGACGCGATCACGGAACGCACGTCGTCGTCCGAGGCGGAGGCACCGGAGGCATCGGAGGACGCGTTGAACAGACGAGCGTTCGTTTGGGGTTCCTTTGGAGGTTGACGACGGTGGAGACGAACGGCCGATACGTCAGAGTCGTCGGAATCCATCGTGGGCGTGGGCGTGGGCGTGCGCTGGTGCGGTGCTGCAGTGAGGCGCTGAGGAGGGAAGGGGACGCGTAGCGACGCGCCTCGGCTGGGGCAAGTTTACGACGGGGTCCGTGCGCGCCCGTATTTCGGAAGGATTTCCTGCAGAGCTTGCGAGGGGAGAAAGGCATTTTATCTGTTTCGACCGCTTTGTTTTGAATGAATGCAAAAACCGGTCCACTCGTTCCATACCGAACATCTCGAACATCTGAGCTCACCCGAAAACCCAAAATGCAGCTGAACCCGCCGCCCAAACTCTTTCCTAGTGCCTCTCACGCTCTCTCGACCCCCCCGTACATACGCCCTCCCACACACCCTCGATCACTCACCATGCGATCCCTGCACTCCCTCCTCGGACCGCCCGACGACGCACAACCCAACTCGCCTACACCGACGCCTCGTGCCTATGCGCCTACGAAACGAGTCACCGAGCCTTACTCGGTATTGATCCCGATCACGAGATTGGAATTGGTGCAGTCGCAGACGTCCGCGAACCCTTTGAGGAATCAAGTGACGGCGACGACGGCGGGTGCGCTGACGAACGCTGTGGGCGGCCCTAGGGGAGGTGCAGCTGCGAATGGTTTACCCAAAAGACCTAGGTCCACCGTGGAGGAGGAAGGGGAGGAAGCGAATAAGAAGGGGAGGATCACGACGCAGCATGATGTCACGCTCGTCACCAATCATTGTACGCCCCATCCTACACTTTCAAATCTCTCGCAATGAAAAAACTCACTACCTTTTGTATTGCCCGTAGACAACGCTCGTCCCAACTTTGGTCGACAGACGCGCACGGCGTCCTCCATCATCGGTCTCAAGAACTTCAACAACTGGATCAAATCCGTCCTCATCAACAGGTACGGGCGACCCCAACCTGGTCCCTCGAATGCACACATGTTTGATCGTAAAGGGGCTTGGAAGGGCGATTGGAAGGTGATGGATATGTGTTGTGGCAAGGGAGGGGATTTGATGAAGTGGTCAAAGACGGGCGTGAAGGAGTATTATGGATTGGGTCAGTGGGATAGGAAGAGATTAAAGTTCTTTACGGGTACTGATCGGGTCGTTCTAATTCAGACGTCGCGGGCGTTTCGGTTGAACAAGCTCGATCGAGGTACCAAGACATGCGAGACCGTCGCTTCAACGCTCACTTTATAAGAGCCGACTGTTTCGGCGTGCGTAACCCCCCATACCCCTCCCTCCCTCCCAAGCCTCTTCCCTGATAGCCCTCCCCTCCCTCGCACAGACGGCCATCACAGAAATACTCGAACCCCGCCAACTCGACCCTTTGTTCGACGTCGTGTCGATGCAATTCTGCATGCATTACGCGTTCGAAAGTTCCGACAAGGCGAGGAGGATGTTGAAGAACGTGGCGGATTCCCTTAGGGTCGGGGGAACGTTTTTGGGGACTATTCCGGATTCGGATAAACTCATGTCAGTTGCCACCGTTTGACCAATGGATCAGGAACTCGTCGACGACTGATTCCTGATCGGGCCTCGTGGACTTGATCACAGGGACAAACTTAATGCCATTCCCGCGGAAGAAGAGAACCTCGCGTTCGGGAACGAGGTGTACGGCATCAAATTCGACGAACGGGATTGGGTCGAACAGTTCGGTCATCGGTATACGTTCTTCCTCCAAGACGCGGTGGAGGAAGTACCCGAATATGTCGTGCACTGGGAGGCGTTCGTGGAGTACGTTTCTTCGGTGACAGTGGGATGGGGTGGGGAGGGCAAAACAACTGATCTTGTACTTCTGACCTTTTCCCCCCAGTCTCGCGAGGGAATTCGACCTGCACCTCGAATACAAATCCGACTTCCAGGATATTTTCCTCGCTCATAAAGACGAACCTGATTTTGCGCAACTGTTGAAGAGGATGAGGGTGATTGATGATCAAGGAGATACGGAGATGACCCCCGAACAATGGGAGGCGGCTAGTGAGTGGGGATTCGATCGCTGTCTTTTGGGGGAGAGGGACGGAACTAACCTTCCCTTGTTTGTGTTTGTGTAGCTATCTATTTGGGATTCGCTATGACCAAGGTCGGATCCGAGGAAGGAAGGGAAGACACGAGATCAATCTGAGCTTTGACGAGTCCAACGGTCGAAAGGGTGAACAGACGCGAACAGACCCTGCGCCGGACGACAAGGATGAATCTGATTCTCCTTTCCGTAACATTTTGTGAAATGAGATATGTTGTTGTTGTTGTTGTATAACCTACTCTGGACAAATATTTTGAGGTGCTACTGGCCAGCACTGCAGCAGACATCCGCACTCCGCAGCACTGGCCTAGAAGTCGCATGGCCAAGCCGCGCCGAGCACGTACTTGGTCTCGACTTGTACGCGACTCCGAGTTGGCACGACATGCTCTGTCGTCGCGTGGACACCGATACCGCCAAGGACACCGCACTAGGTTCACTGTTGCCGACGGTTACTAGGCTCCATACGGCCCCGGTTCCACTTCATATTGCATCTCACGATCAATGGCTTTCTCTGCAGTGCCTCCTGCGACTCCCACCTCGACCACTCCGCTCCGATGACGCTCCAAGACGTTCTCGAGCTCGTGCTGCCCCATAGGCCATCTCTGCGTGACGAACCAAAGCTGTTTGATGAAGAGAACTTCTCCTCGTCAAATAGCTCCGCACAGCAGCCATGGTGATGATGAAAGGGACATCTTTCTGTCGCATGCCTGGTCATCGGACGCTCCACGTCTCGGAATCGCCGTTCGGGAACCAACTCTGATCGATAGCGTCACGTAAGCTCTGCATCGAGGTCTCAAACGAACGTCCGCACAGCCGAGTACACATTCCTCGAACCATTTTTTGCAAGGTTGGTTGCAACAGTATCTCAGCCGTCGTCGGTATGCGCAACTGGTCGAAGAAGGGGCGTCGTTCTTTCGCCTGGAGGAGCTCCTCGCTCTCGTCATCTGCCCCATCGTCGAGATTGTCGCAAAATGTTCTCAAGTGGAAACTGATGATGACCACGACTCAGTCCAATGAACAGGGACTAGAACAGAGTAAGTAGGATTCCATGTAGCTGACCTGATGACGACCACGACTCAGTCCAATGAACAGGGGCGAGAACAGAGTGGCCAGAGTGTTGTGGGAAATTAGTAAAGGGTCAGCGGTCCAGAGGGACTTGTGGCATTGGGAAGTTGGCGCGCGCGTGGCGCTGCGCCGGATGGAGGCAGATGGCGGTGTGGTGTCTTGATTGGACTCAGAGGTGGCTTGCACGCGGATACTATCTAAGGCTCTGGTTTCGTTCACTCTCTCCCTCTTCTTTAACACACACTCGATATCTATCTCGCCCATTCGCCTGCTACAAGTTGATTGACCTTGGCGATACTCTATCTCACAATAGGTCATCTATCAACGCCGCGTAGCTACAGCGAATCTTCATTCATTCATTGGTACTCCAAGTCCAAATCCACAACAGGTTATGAGCCTAACGAGCAATTGCTGCTCTTGTTGGCAAGACATCTGCGTGTTGCAAAACCATCCTGGTCGCCTTAACCAGTACCCCAAAAGTGAAGGCACCTTCAAGAGATGCATGCGCCGAATCCTCTTTCAACACAGAGACTAAGGGACACACTGGCAACTGCTATGAACCTTTGACGGCACTCGCAGTGGAGGCGACATCGAAGCAGACGCTTGAATCGTTCTTCGATCGGAGTTTTCGGTTTGGCGACATGGAACTCAATGCTATCGACATTCGACTCAATCAAGGAGGAGTGAGCCAGGTGTTGATGCTGCAGTGGACGACGGATCAGCGATAGTGGTCAAGGTGAGGGAAAGTGCAGGGCACCGGTCATTGCAGCCGCTACTTTCTGACCGCAATTTCGCAGATCCATCGGCATCTCCCTAAGCGAGAAAGAATACAAGTTCTTGCATCGCTTTGTGATGAGAGATGAAGAGAGAAAAAAAAGGTCGATAGAGACGGTCTAGAGGGATCATCGAAGCTCAAGCTCATCGAATACCTGCTCGCGACCAAATGGGCATGAAATGAGCCCGTCTCAACAAAGTACGCAGTCACGGGATGGCAAAGGCACTGTAGCCTGCTCTTTTGATGTCGCGAGACCGATTTGAATTGTCGGTACTCTACACGAAAAGAGTGAAATCAGCGATCTCCACTAAAGTCGTCAATATTCGCAAGGATTCCGAAGTTGCTCTGCGAAAGGGTTTGTGCAAGCCCGGCGGGGCACAGCGATGTCCTCGACATCCTCCATAGAGGTCTGCATGCTTATCAACCCCAAAATTTTGTTTAGATCAGCGTTCATGTGTCTCCGATTCAAGTTACACCGGGCAAATCTCTCCGGCTTACATCCGATGCCGAATTTGGCATTTATAAAGGCCGTCCGCCACGGGCCCGCACGGGCCCGCGTCGACACTAGCTCCTTTTTGTGTGTCCGATTCGGCCAGAACACGCGCTAAAAGGTTCGAGTTGGAACGGCGATGTACAGGAGGGTGCTCGGGGTGGCGCTTATCTTCATTCCGTCTGCTTCATCTCTTGGTTGGCAAAAATGACGGGTGCGCTTTCAGTTTCTCGAGTGGACGAACGTACACCTCTTCTTCAGGCAAAGCGCGATGACACGTCGGTCTCAGTGTCTCAATCGGATGCGACCCCCCACACGCTCGCGACCCTGCCGAATGGACACGACATCATTACCAGCAGTAGCAACACCTCACGTCCTCTAGGTGTCAACCTCCCCCACTGCCAAAAGGTCGTCATCCTCGTCGGCACCTTCCTCGCCACCTTCCTCGGCTCCCTCGACGCAACCGTCACCGCCTCTCTCATGCAACCGATTTCGTCAACCTTCAACAAATCGCAAGAAGCGTCTTGGCTAGGAACATCCTACCTCCTCGCTTCTCTCACCTTCACTCCCATGTACGGCCGCCTTTCGGAAATTCTTGGCAGACGGATCGCCAACACTTCGGCGATTGGGATTTTCACTCTGGGGACGATGGGATGCGCTATGGCGAGGAGTATGAAGGAATTGATTTGGGCGAGGTTCGTGGCGGGGTGTGGTGGGGGCGGTATGATGACGACTTCGGCGATTGTGGTGTCGGATTTGTTTGAGCTTAAAGAGAGGATGTTCGTGACGGGGATTTCGAGTCTGGTTTGGGCGGTGAGTGAGGGACGGAATCTCCCTTTCGGTCCGGAGCTGATGAGACCGGAGAGGGGCTTCATTCTCCTTTCAGGTCGGTGGCGCTTTGGGCGGTCCGTTGGGTGGCTTCATGAATGATCTGTTCGGCTGGAGAACCGCGTTCATGGGACAAGGTAAGGGCTCTTCTACTCACGTGAAACAATGACTCTAGGGAGTTACCCTCCGAGTACGAAAAGCTGACAGGACCCATCATCAAATTCCATAGTTCCTCTCCTCATCCTTGCCCTCCTCAGCGGTCTCCACAACCTCAACTACACGACCCCTTGCACGCGCGTTGGGACGAATCGTGAGAAACTCGCTCGGATCGATTGGCTCGGCTGCGCAAGCTTGTTCCTCACCTTTGGAAGTCTGCTCCTTTCCCTCGCACTACACAACAACGAGCTTATACCCTGGTCGGATACGCGAGTTCTGGTCCCGACTTGTCTCACACCAGTCTTCATGCTCCTCTTCGTCTACATTGAAGCGCGCATCGCAACCGAACCCCTCCTTCCTCTCAATCTCCTC
Source organism: Microbotryum saponariae (assembly GCA_900102585.1). NCBI lineage: Eukaryota > Fungi > Basidiomycota > Microbotryomycetes > Microbotryales > Microbotryaceae > Microbotryum > Microbotryum saponariae. Next base: position 420,327 of record FMWQ01000062.1, on the reverse strand, counting down.
CGCCAACGCACGCCTCTAGCAGGTCTAGGTGTCATCATGCTGCAAGCCGTCACCAACTGGACACTATTATACCATCTCCCCATCTACTTCCTCGCCGTTGAAGGGAGTACAGCTTCGTCCGCGGGTGCGCATTTGTTACCTACCAGTGCGGCGGCGGCCTTAGGAGGTGTTTCGAGTGGGTGGATCATTCACAAGACCGGAAGGTATTGGGAAGTAGGGGTGACAGCGACTATGATGGGATGTGAGTGAAGAATTCGCATAATAGTAGTCTCTCTCTTCTTCTTCTCCTCGACTGATCCATGTATCTTGCAAACCGCTTGACCCCCTCCAGCCCTCTCGATCCTCTCCATCGTTTTCCTCCACCCCGCCTCCCCTGCATGGGTAAAATGGCTCCAAATACTACCTTTCGGTTTCGCACTTTCCACCTCCATCACCACCTCCTTAGCAGCCATTATGGCTTCCGTCCCCCAATCCACTATCCCAACCGTCACAGGCGCGATATGGCTCTTCCGTTCGTCAGGTCAAGTCATCGGCGTCGGGGGCGCTTCAGCAGTCTTCCAAGCTCTACTCGTCCCTGCGTTGAAGAAACGCATCACAGGACCAGGTGCCGAAGAACTGATCAAGAGGATCAGAGAAGATTCGTCAATCTTGGATATGTTGGAACCGGGGTTGAGGGAGAGAGCGAGGGAGGCTTTTGGAGTGGCGGTTAGGGGCGCTTTTACGGTCGCTTTTGTTGGATCGGTGATGACGGTTTGTAGTTATGCTTGCGTGAGTGATTGAGGGTTGGCGTGTCGGACTCTCCAGGATCAGAGGCTGATGATGCGTTCCTGAGGGGACTTGTTCTCAGATCGAAGTGCTTTCCCTCGAAACGAAGAAGGAAGGGGCCGCCGTCGCGGCTACACCTCCGGGGCAAAGGGTTGTGAACGACGCGGAGAACGGTGAACGAGAGCCGTTGCTAGCGCACATAGAATGACAGTACCAATCTCTCCTTGAGCAATTAGTTAATCAGGTATAATTTTTTTGAAATGGCCATGCCTTCTATATCACTTGCTCCATCAGGTCCTTCAAGTTGGCACACCATCCCCACGTCACAAAGTCCTCCGGTGCCAATCGGGTCTCATTCTTAAGATCGGAGTTGATCTTTGTCTTTATGTTGATTAGAAAAAGTCCGTAGCGCATGAGATCAAGTCGAATATCTCTCTGGCGGTGGAGAGTATCGTACCTGGGGACTAAGATTTGCTGGACGGGAAACCCCTCCGACAGTCGGAGGGATCGATCTCGGCGAACTTGAAAGCCCGCAAAGAACTTTCGACGACTTGGCCTCTTGCACCGCGATGGCCGTGGAGGTCAAAGGTTGCTAAACCTGTTCAAGCGACATGAGATACATTTCGAAAGTACGAATGACTCATCAGATGCAAGTGAACATGATAGAGCCAGGTGCACTGCGTGGGAGTCGGAGATAAAATTAAATTCGGTCATCTCTCGGTGAGGGCTGTACACCCACAGTACAGCATCTTTCTTAGGCCCTATTCGGCTCTTCCCGACCAGTTTATGCACCTCCAACACACTCCAAAGGCCTAGTAGAGGGCAAGACTGTTCAAATAACGTGGACACTGCGGGGGCGCCGGCGGCGAGAGAAAAGCCAGAGACGTTTTGTTTTGGTGGGTCGTTCGCCGAGCGTAAACTTTTTTTTTGGTCTTACACTACTCATCAGCTTGGTCAGCACGGGTTCAATTTGATTTGTTCTGTCACCCGGTGATAGAATATGTACTTGATATGGCGGGGTATACGGCACTGCAGCTTTTTTTTTCGAAAATTGGGTGCGATCGATCGAGCGATCACACGAATGACGATCGTTCGTTGCCCTCGCCCCCCCCCCCCCCCCCACTCACCGGTACTCACCCTCGCACACGGGACTGGCTGCCCTCGGCAGTGTACACATCCACTCCATGCATCGACCCGCCCAGCTCCCCCTCTCAGCGACGGTCTCACCCTTTGCCCATCGCCTCCACCGTCGACTGGTCGTACACGCCCACGAGGACGGCTTGATCCTGCAACCGATCGCGCCGCCACCGACGACCAAGTCGATCGTCGTCGATCGCGCCGACACGAACTCCAGCGCGGGCGTACGCATCCCCTGGGCGAAACGAGCTGTACCTGTTGCTGCGAACGATCTTGATAGAGGTACGGAGGAGGACGGTATCGTCGTGGAAGGGGTGGCGGGTATCGTGCATGGGTTCCAAGGTACGTGTGCACGGCGTCGAGGGTCGTTGAGCCTTGTCTTGGGGCACGGCCCCACATGGCTGTGACCCCTCTCGGCCCTTACGCCTGCTCGGGGGTTTCTTGCCCTCCAGGTGCTGATACACACCGTGTCAATTTCCACAAATAGGCTCCCACATCATCTTGATCGTCAGCTCGGCCGTCTCGGCGACTGTATGGGATGAGAAACGCTCCAAGATCCACTCGGTCGACCAGCTCGTGTCGATCCCGCTCAGCGACTACCAAGCCGCCAACACCGCCCTGACGCGTCATGCCGTCAAGCAGTTCGCACAAAAAGCGAGAAGAGCTGCTGCTGCTTCTTCAACAGCAGCGACGACTTCAGCCTCGACGAGCGACCACGGAGCTGGCACTTCATCCGAGGACGAGGACGAGGACGAGGACGAGGACGAGGACGGCGATGATGACGCCGGCGAGACCGATGACGGGGGCGAAACCACGGACGTCGATGCCGATGCGAGACCGGACACACCCATCAAGCAGCCCAGGAAAAGCCCCTTTTGGGAGCGACTGACACCAAAAAGGATGCCCAAGATATCACTCTCTGCTATCAAACCCAAGGCTGCCACTCCCGCCCCGGCAAATTCGACGGCAGACTCGGGGAAACCGACGCCGCCAAGCAGCTCCGACACGGCCGAAAGCGCCTCCAGTTCACCGGACCCGAATAAACCGGACGAGCTGGCCCAAGACAAGGACGTTGTAGCACTTGCCGAGGCGTCGACCTCTGCCGTTCCCGATCGAGACAACGTCGAGACGGTTCGGTCGCAGACCGAGCTCGATGCCAAGATTGTCGCCGAGACGATGCGGACACTGCGAGGCATGGCTTTCTCGTACGACATCGACATCACGCGATCCCACCAGCGCAAATACGAAGCCTCGCTCGTAGCAGCTGGGCTAGCTTCGCCTACTCACGGCAAAAGTGGACCCAGCGGAACGATTGGACTTGTCGAACCGAGCTCGCATCTGCCACTGTGGAGGCGTGCCGATCGTCGCTTCTTTTGGAACGCTCACATCATGTCGACCTTCATCGACGCCGGGCTGCATGCTTTCATCGTGGTTCTTCAGCAAGGTTTCGTCGCCCACAGCTCGGCTTCGGTCCCACTGCAACCCTACACGACGCTCGCTTCGCCCAGTAACTCCGAAGGCCCTTCCCACGTGGAGCTCGATATGGTTCTCATCTCTCGGCGGTCGATCGAGCGACCTGGGCTTCGATACCAAAGGCGCGGCGTGAACCCACTCGGTCAAGTCGCCAATGCCGTCGAGACCGAGTTCTTGGTCGGTGCCGTGCGGGACTCGAAGCAACACGTCGCTTCTTTCGTTCAAACTCGTGGCTCGATTCCCGTCTACTGGTCACAATCACCTTGGGCTCTCAAGCCTGCACCTGTTCTCGACCGAACGGAGGAAGACAGGAACGCCGCCTTGGTTAAGCACTTTGAGAAGCAAAACAAGTTGTACGGCAGAGTCGTCGTCGTCAACTTGGCTGAAGCAACGGGCAAGGAAGGCGTCGTCGTCGAGGCGTTCCGGAAAGGGGTCGAATTGACCCAATCCGAGGACAAGGTCAAATACGTATACTTTGACTTTCACCACGAGACCAAAGGGATGAAGTACGAGAACATTGGCAAACTCATCACGCAGGTCCAAGCCGATCTCGAGGACATGCAATGCTTTTGGACGACCGATCAAGGTACTGATCAGGTGTTTTCAACGCAACAAGGGGTCGTTCGCACGAATTGCATCGATTGCCTCGATCGCACCAACGTCGTCCAGTCCGCTATCGCTCGATTCGTCCTCAATCGGCACTTGGTCCATCTTGGTATTGCACAGGAAGAGTTGGCGACCCATGATGGGCTCGACACGGCTTTCAACACCATGTTTGCCGACAATGGGGATGCCATCTCAAGAGAGGTGGGTCATTTTTTAGCAATCTTAGTTCAGCCAGTCGGACGATGCTGACCGGCCTAGAGAGGCCTACAGTATGCCGGTACTTCGGCGCTTAAAGGCGACTTTGTCCGAACAGGCCGACGCAATTGGCTCGGAGCCGTCAACGATGCGTCCAACTCGGTCGCTCGATTGCTGCAATCGACGGTCACTGATTTCTTCCGCCAAGCGACTCTCGACTTCGTCCTCGGCGTCAACCCCAATGCGTTCCAAGAATTCTCGGAACGCCTCGATACCTCTGACCCTGGACAACTCTTGCGTCTCGCCAAGATCCGCGAGGAGGCGATAGAAACGAGTACGAAATACTGCCTCAGTCCTGGTGAGGAACGATTAGGTGGATGGAGTATGCTCAGTCCCGTCGAGCCGAATACACTGAGAAGTTCGGCCGGCAAGTATGAAGAGAAGATCGTGCTTATCACCAACAAGTCAGGGACAAAGGGGGCGTTGTACATCGTCTCGTACGAGTTTACACTGCAGAAAGTGACGAGCTTTCTCCGCATCGCGCTTGAGGATATCTCGTCGATCCGCACAGGGGTGAGCACTTGGTACTTGATGCATCTGGCTTGGCCCTGTCTTGCTTTGCTGATGCACTTTGCAAACAGGCTTACATCCTCTCTGCCCTTGACGCGACGACGCGGGATCCGGAAGAAAACTACGGGCTCGTCGTGCATTACCCCGAAGCGTCGGTCATTGAACGCGTTCGGACTTACACGCTCAAATCGTTGCGATTGAAGGCGCGCAACTCTTCAAGCGCTTCCCTTTCATCGGTCAGGACCGACGAGGCAGGCCCTTCTTCCCCCTTGGCCGTTCCACCTTCACCACTATTACCCATCAGTCCTAATGAAACAGTACCATCGAGCAAGATCGCCTTTATCGCTTTGAAAGCTCTTCGCCGCGACGTCATCAAAACCGACGATGGGTACGCCTCCTCACGGATATTCGAATCATCTCGCACCGACGGAAGAGGAGCAACGACGGCCAAGTCGATCGTTGATGATATAGTTTCCATCCTACGTGATGAATCGGGTCACGGAGGGAAGGAAGGCTGGATCGAGGAGGTGGATATTGTTTCGTTGAGCGAGGCGAAGAGTCATACGACTATTGCGGAGAGGTTGAGTAGGGGGGTGCAAAGGTTGATTTGGTATTAACTTGCGTAGGCACATAAGGAGAAGTGTTTGCATGCCCCATTTCATGTCTTTGGAACGAAGGATTCTCGAGATGTTGTAGACAGTGGAGCTGTTCTGACCGCTTGGATGTGAAATTCGTTCAGACTGGTTTGTGCCGCCGGCGAGCCGGGTACCAGATCTAACCGGCCTCCACAGACCGTCCGAAGTCCAAGTCCGGCCGCGGAGGTTCCACGCTTGTCCTTAGTCTACAAGACCAAACATCAACCTCTCTTCGGCTCCGCTTCGAAATCTATGCAAGACATGTCACAAGTTACTATCAGGATACCAGATCAAGGCAAAGGGGACCTCGTAGGAATCTTACAACGTGCGAACCCGGCCGAGTCGATGAAGGGGCAGAAGCTCGCTTTGGTGAGTTGCTGCATTCCGAGGTGGGGTACGAGTCCATGGATGGCTAGGATTGTGATAGCTGATGCTGGTCATTACTTGATTGCTATCCTCGTTGGGCTAATCGTTACTTACCTGAAATGTACGACACGATGCTCGCTACATAAAAATTACGATTCGTTCGGCGACGTGTAGATCCTTCATGGCGTCATGGCTCATAAAGACCAGGTTCGTCAGGGACGCCTTCTGACCCTCCAGGTTCATCTTAATCTACTTGGTCCAACACCCTGATCTTGCCTATCGATTAGGTGTACCACAAACTCTTGGCTGATCGCTTAGCCTCCGAACGAGGGCTCGATTCCTTCCGCTATGATCTTCGGGGTAGGTCCAGCTCACGGCATACCCTTTGGTCTTTCGAATCGACTAGATACTGAAAAAAATCGTGCTTCTTTGAACAGCTCAAGGAGGCGAATCAGAAGGGCGGTGGGGCATGGCCAACTTTGGCGACGATGCCGATGATTTGGCCGTTGTGATCGCTTACTTGGAGACGGAATACGGGTACCGGATTCATTTGAGTGAGCTACAGATTGCTCGATTTGAGGATAAAGGGATACTGTACTGAGATGAGCCATTATCCTGTAGTCGCCGCGCATTCTCGAGGTACGCTCCCTCCGAAGACGCCCCTATGGAAAAATCTTCGCCGCCTAACCCTCTCCTCCTTCCCAACCCACCGCACAGGTTCCATGCTCTCCGCTTACTACCTCTCCACACGACCGCATCCTCCCATCCCTCTCTGGATCAACATCTCTGGACGCTACGATATGAGTCGAATCATGGTCGATAAGCGGTACGGGGAAGAGTTTTGGGAAAAGGGGGAACATTTGTGGAAGGTTCGGGTAAGAGGAAAGAATGTTGTGCAGAGGGTGACGAGGGAGGATGTGAGTGATAGTGTTACGAAGTTCGAGGTAGCAGGGGTCATGGTGGCTCTATTGAGGCTGACACTTTGGGGGCCTTTTCGAATAGGTGATTGCTTTCGCCTCGTGGGACAATTCGTACCTCCAAGCCTCGTTCCCACAAGACGTGCACGTACTCACCGTTCATGGGACCGCGGATCCTGTACGATTGTCAACTTCTCCCTCCGGTGGCGAGTCACAGATTCTCCCCAGAGTGCTGACGAAATAATTTATTCCGGGTGGATTAGGTCGTCCCGGTTCAAGACGCGTATTCGTACCATAAGATCTTGTCACAACGCTCTCCGGGGACACATACATTATCCATCGTTGAAGGTGTGCAACATATCCCATTTCTCAACTTCAGCTCGCTCGTTCTCACAAGACGATCCTGACGAACGCATAAATTTTGTCCAGGCGAGACTCATAACTATACCAAGCCTTTCCGAGAACCGGTGAATTCGATCATGAGTTGGTTGGAGAAGGTTGATGGGAAAGGGATACCATCGACTTCGGGTGAACCAGGGAAGGCTAGACTATAAGGTGGCAACGGCTTTCGGACTCCCTTACCTCTCAGCTCTGTAATTGCGTTCTTGACGTCGTCTCTCTGTATCAGGCAAACCGGAAGGTAGGATAAGAAAGTGTAAGAAAAGAGATATGCATTCTACCAAAACTCGTCTACCAAGGAATGCCCCATAAGAAGACTCTTTTGTTGTTTCCTCCTTCCTCAATTTCTTCGCTCTTCCTCCTCTATTCATCAGCGTTATAAGCCGACTCGTGAATCGCGACCGCACGACCGGAGGGATCAGCTGCGCAACCCCAATCGGCCCTAGGGATCCACCTCACCGCGGTCTTCGCCGCCGCATCGGTCGGGAAGTGGGACTCAAAGATCTGTCGAATAAAGTACGCTTCCTTGGTTTCGGGCGTATCCAGCGGATACCTCTCCTTCGCCTGGGCCAATTGTTCATCCGTCACCGATTGGGCTGAATGCGCCTTCAACCCATCGATCCACGAGTACCCGACCCCATCGGAGAATTGTTCCTTCTGACGCCAGAGGATCGAATCGGGGAGGTAAGGACGCCCTTCTTCCGGCGAGAGGTCGAACGCTTTACGCAGGATGTACTTCTCCATAATGGGTCGACCGTCCTTATCTTTTTGTTCGAGCGAGCCTTTGGAGAAGGTCTTGTCCTCCGCACGGGTGTTGAGCGACACTTCGAGGAATTCCTTATCGAGGAAAGGCACGCGTGCTTCGAGTCCCCATGCCATGGTCGATTTGTTGGCGCGCAGACAATCGGCGGTATGGAGGTTCTTGACGCGTTTGATGCATTCTTGGTGAAAGTCCAATGGCGAAGGAGCGGCGTGGAAGTAGAGGTAACCACCAAAGATCTCGTCCGACCCTTCACCGGAAAGGACCATCTTGACGCCCATGGCTTTGATCTTGCGCGAAAGGAGGTACATGGGGGTCGAGGCGCGAACGGTCGTGACGTCGTACGTCTCGAGGTGGTAAATGACGTCCTCGACGGCGTCCAAGCCTTCCTCGACCGTGAAGGTGTACTCGTGGTGGAACGTTCCGAGGTAATCGGCCGCGACGCGAGCGGCCATCAAGTCGGGCGACCCCTCCAACCCAATCGAGAACGAGTGCAAGCGAGGCCACGCGGTCAACGTCTCGACCTCGTCCTTGCTATCCTCGTCAATCCCGACGAGTCCCCCCTTGTTCTTTTGCCCTGCGGGTGCCGAACGGCCACGGGACAAATCCCTCGAGTGGTTCTGCGCCGCGGCGACCTTGTCCGTTTCCCTCGCCGCGATAGCCGCAATCAAGGACGAATCAAGACCACCGGAAAGCAAGACGCCATAAGGGACTTCGGACATGAGACGCTTCTTGACGGCTTTTTCAAGCGTCTCGCGAATGGCCTTGAGGTCGGCCTCTTTCTTCGGGGCCTTGTCGGCTTGGACGTCCGTATCCCACCACGAAGGCTGGTAGTACCGTTCGGTCTTTCCCGTCTTGGAGTCGTAGACGTGACCAGGGGGGAAGGAGATGATCTCGTCGCACTCGTCGTGCAAGGCCTTGAGCTCGGACGCGAAGTAGACGCAGCCGGGACGCTTCGAGTTCCAGCCTTGGTAGAGTGTGGTGATACCGATCGGGTCACGCGCGGCGATCATGCGCGAGGGGGTGACGGAGTTGTCGAGCAGGACGAAGGAGAACATGCCGTCGAGCATCGAGCACAGAGCGGTGTCGTGTTCCTTGTACTGGGAAGGGAGGAAGAATCGACGGGTTGGTCAGCCGAATGTCCTGCTCGATCCGGCTCGGCTTTTGGGCCGTACGAGATCACGAATCGCCCGGATCGAAACCGACACTCACCAAGTGCATGATGACCTCGCAATCCGAGTGAGTCTTGAACTTTGCGTTGGGGTTCTTGAGCTGTTTGCGCAAGGCTCGGTGGTTGTAGATCTCGCCGTTGACGGCCAGGATCAAGGTCTCGTCCTCGTTGGTGATGGGTTGGGCGCCCGTGTCTGGTCGGAGTAATACCAGAAGTCGTAAGTACGAGGCCCGCCCGCGTTGAGCCCTCCTCCTCCCGACTGACCAACTCCAACGATCGCCAACCGCTCGTGGACGAGGATGCTGTCGTCGGTCATCTTGCATCCACTCCAGTCCGGTCCACGGTGACGCAGTCGCTTCGAGAGGGCCTGCGGGTGGAAGCAGCGAAGATAAGTGAGGTGCTGCCCCCCAAAGGCACTCGTCGTAGGAGGCTATGGGCTGCCAAGAGACTCACGACGGCGCGAGAGCGGAATGCAGGCAGGTCCTGCTTGCCATAGGCATGCGCCGCAAAGATACCGCACATGGTGGTTGGGAGAGTAGGAGGCTGAGTAGTGGGTGTGCGACTGTCGAGAGCTGGGCGAGCAAGGGTAAAACACTGGGACAGAGAGGAAAGGGAGAGCCGGAGCGCGGCCGTCTGTCTGTCTCCCTTCCGTGTCGAGCCGTCGAGACTTTTCTGACCGAGTCAAAATGTCGCCTCTGAGCGCGCGTGATCTCTGAGCCGCTCGCTGAGCCAGCCACAGCCAAGCCCAATTTCGCCAGCTGGCAGGGCGGCGCGCGGGGATACGGGCCGGACCAGTAACTGCATCGTGCGATCACACCGACTTTCTTATAGGGTGTTGCGAGACATTATTCATTACCGCTTATTAAGACTTCGCAAAATATACATCGCCCCAAAAGCCAGGTCTACCTCAAGAGGTCCGAGCTTGTCTTTCTTTCTCACCGGCCGGGAGACTTGACCCTCGATCATCGACGGACCACAAAGCGCTGGCAATGGCTCCGAGCAAACGATGGCGACGCGTCGTGCACATCATCGTCACACCTCCCAAGCTCGTTCGTGGTGATGCTTTCGACCTCTTTCGACCTCGTCTAGCTAGGTCTAGCTCGACGGTGCACCCCTCGACCTCGTCACTCTTTGACTCTTTCGCCCCCCACCCCCACTCGATGCGAAACCGGCTCAGATTGCGGATCGGGTCGCCATCGCTAGCAGCCGTCCGGCTTGGACCGCCCGCTATGCATGTGCATAACGGTTCATGACTATGTGTATTTCTCTCTAGCTCGTTTTAACGCCTCTGCACGACATCGCACGAGGATGCACCGTCGTGCACGCTCGGATCGAATCGGCCTCCCGCGACCTTCTTCGTTGCGAAGGGGGGATAGAGTAAAAGTGATCGACTTTGATAAAGGCAACGCTTGGCCGACCCACTCGTGTTTAGATCTGTTTAGATCTGAAACAAGGGGTGATGAGCTTTGGCGCGTCGTTTGGAGATCTCAGATGCCGCAAGTGTAGGACGTAGGAAGACGTAGAACGTTCTGCTGGTGAAGCTCACAAGACGTAGAAGTATGGTGATCAGCTCGTGCGACACTCCCCTCTTGCCCTTAGTCCGTCGCACAGCCTCACAGGGGGGGGGGGGGGGGGAAGGTCCCGAGACTCGAGTCGACACAAACTCAGTGACCCCGCTCGATCATCCTCAATAAGCATCATCATCATCGCTTATCATCATGCGTCATCATGTTGACTATTGAAAATTTTGCTGCTGTTTATCAGGTCATATCTCGACCTTCTTTGAATACTGGGTGAATCATCATGTTCCACATCCCGTTGCCTCTCTCTCCGAGTCGCGCGCGCGCCCCGGAGCGCCTGCGCTCGCCTCGCAGAAACAAGGCGCGCTTGTCTCTTTTTCCTTTTGTCCGTAGTATTCTATCGATCGTAGCCTATTCCTGCCTTTTCCGGTTGGGCCCCAAGCAGCCCCGAGCAGCCCCGAGCAGCCCCCCGCACGATTTTGAAGTTACGCAGCTCTTGTCCAACACAATCTCTGGCGCGCCTCTCGCGACAAACATGGCCTCCACGAGCATCCACGCCCACGCCCAAGCCCACAACCCCGCCGCCCACCTCAACGCCACTTCGACCACAGCCATGAACAACCTGACGCACCGTCAGAGCCTGCTGCGTCAATTGGTCCTGTCATCGCTGCCTCACTCGGCGGTGTCGGCGCTCTTCTTTGCCGAACGGCTGCACGCGCTCGACCCAAGCACCGAACCGAGCGTGTATCTGTACGCGTTCGTGCTCGCGCACAACCAGCGCCACGACGAGGCGATATGGCTCCTGCGACAAGCCGTCACCTTCCACCCACTCGAACACACACCCCAAGTCGATCCGTTCAACAGCACGAGCATGCCCACCGCGATTGCCGGTTACCACGCCTCGAGGAGATGGCCGGCGCATATGCGATTGACCCGTCCTTCCATCGATTGCAGTCTACGTTGTGCGAGGTTGTACGCCTCGACCTGCTCCAAAGTGGAGCGACATCGCGAGGCACGCGACGTCTTGGCCAAGATCGTGTCGACGACCCAGCCGCTCGTTCAACCCGAGCCGGCCACTGAAGCCGCCTTACACGCCGCCGTGTCCGCACCGAGTATATCCGGCTCCTCATTCGATGCGACCTACGTCATCGATCTCGAGATGGCCAGACTGGCGAGGCAATCGGGGGAACACGAGAGGGCGATTCAGTCGTACCGCAAGGCACTCGACAAGCATCCGTGGTGCTGGGAAGCGCTCGAAGGGCTCTGCGCCGAAGGAGCACCACCAGACCCGGACGTCCTGTACCCACCTCGACCGACCCGAACCGTTCGATCAGCCCCAACTTCGATCCCCATCTCCCCCATGCTGAGCTCGAGTGGGAATAACAACGGCCCCGCCCAGCCGTCTCGGCCCCCTCTCTCGGCCCATCCAAGTCACCCGGCTCCGCTCGGTCCTAGTCAATCTTCGACCATCAACTCGGCTTTCACCTTCAACAACGCCGCGGCCAACAAAGCCACCTCATCGGGTGGATTCTTCACACCAGGGGATGCGGCTGTTTCTCAGGTTGGGGGTGGTGCAGGCGCCAAGGGCAAAGACGCTAAACCGGAACGAGGGGGCTTGTTTGGATTCGGACCCGGTGTGGCGGCAATGTCGAGTATTTGGAGGAAGGGGAGGGCTCAAATGGCTGCTGATATCTCGGAAACAAGTATGGAGGATAGGTGAATAATAGACGGCCCGTCGTGTCGTGGCTCTGCCGAACGGGGACTGACTCTTGTCACTTTGCCCTTTTTCAGCTCTTTCGACACGTCGTTCTACCCACAACCCTTCAACCTACAAAACAACGCCCACGCACATGCCTCGTCTTCCAACTCGCTCTTTACGCCACCCACGGTAGTCAGCATTGCCTCGAACACCGTCGCACCCGGCGTCAAGCGGACTCGCGGAGGCGCTCAGGCCCAAACACTGAATGCAGCGCCCACAGCTCTGACGACCCCCAACAATGGCGGAGACGAGGACATGCGCTCCGCCGCTCTGACGAATGCCGCTCCATCGAAACGCGTTGCAAGAGGAGCTCTCTCGAATCCAACTATCGCAGCCGAAACGGGCTCCAAACATCGACGCGACGGTTCGACCGGAGCCAGCGCAGCACCTGCAACGCGTCGCTCATCTCGCCTCTCTCGCGATCAAGGTTCTTCGAATGGTATCACAGGAGGTGGATCAGTCAGCATGGCCTTGACTCGATCTCAATTGAGTGCGAATGGTGGAGGGGCGGCGACGACACGCAGTGCAGCAGCGAGGGATAAGAAACGGAGTAAAGCTGGGGCGGGACCGTCGGTCCTTTCCGACGCGGGATCAGAAGCCCTCTCCCCTCCTTCGATAACGTCTTCTTCCCCGGCTCCCTCATCACCTGGTGCTACGATGCATCCGCCGCCGACTTCGACATCAGTGCAACCAGCCTCGATCCTCGATGCGGCAACGCAAGAAGCCGAGGATTACGTCGCCCATCTCGTGAGGTGTTTCGCCACTGCGGCGACGAACGCGGCCAAATTTGAAAGCGCCAAGACGATCGAGGCGTTGTTGTTGTTACCTGTGGAGCAGCAGAGGACATGGCGGTGTTTGGTCGGGATTGCCAAAGCGCATTTGGAGTTGTTGAATTATGAAAAGGTGCGTTTTATGGTCACACTCAGCAGGGGGTTTCCGGAATCTGACTTGGAGACCACGACAATGCGCACAGGCTGAAAAGGCATTCTCGCAAGCGCGTCAAGTTGCGCCTCATCTACTCGATTCAATGGAGCTCTACTCGACTCTCTTGTGGCATCTCCGCCTCTCGACCTCCCTTTCTTTCCTCGCGCAAGATCTGATGCTCATCGCCCCTCGATCCTCCGTCGCCTGGATCGCCTCGGGGAACGTTTTCTCCCATCTCGAAGACCACGGCTCGGCCTTACAATGCTTCAAACGCGCCGCCCAACTCGATTCCAACTGCGTCTACGCCTATACTCTATCAGGTCACGAATGCGTCATGCTCGAAGAATGGGAGACGGCGCTCGTCTTTTTCAGGGATGCCGTTCGTCGTGATCGACGACACTACAATGCCTGGTTCGGATTGGGGAACGTCTACTTGCAAACGGGCAAATACCGTTTAGCCGAATACCACTTCCGTCACGCGATGGCCATCAACCCTACGAACGCGACCTTGTTGGCCTGCGTCGGTTCCGTCTTGGAAAAGTTAGGCAGGAGGAAAGACGCCTTGGAGATTTACGAAAAAGCCTGTCTGCTGGCCCCCGAATCCGCGGCCGTTCGATTCAAACGCGTGCGAATCCTCCTCCATTTCAAACGCTACGAAGAAGCCGAAGCCGATCTCTTGACGCTCAAGAACCGTGCGCCGAACGAGTTCAACGTACATTTCTTGTTGGGAAAGTTGTACAAGGTGTTGGGGAGGAAGAGTGAGATGTTGAAGCATTTCGGGATGGCGCAGGATTTGGAACCGAGGACGGCCAGTTTGATTCGGGAACAGGTGGAGAAAACTTCGGCGACCGGGGGTCGGGAGAGGGGTATGGAGGTGGATGAGGCTTAGCATGTGAATATGCTTAGTTGTAACATCGTGTGTGTATGCGTTTGGGTACCTTCCTCGGTTGTTTTAGCGTTCTTCGCACTTGGGCAATCGCTAGCTTTGTTGTATACCCAGATGCGCCTCTCCGTTCGATCAATCGCCAAAGAGTGAGCCATGCTTTCCAATCTCAATTACAACAAGGTCAACACAACTCATTACAACAAAGTCGGCACCCCTAGACCGCCCCTCTAGAAAAACCTCGAAGGCACCCTCTGCACCCCTGCTCTCCAATTGCCCATCCCACTCTTCTTGAGCCCATTCCTCCCCCTCTGCCACGCCTCAACCCCACCATGTACATCCCCCCATTGTAAGGCCTGTCTCTCCTTCGTCGTGACTTCCCCTACGAGAGCTTGAACTATCTGTTCGGCTCCTAGACGATGAGTCCCTCCTGGAGTGGTGACCAGGGAGGATTTTGAAACGGGTTCTGGCGGGGCGGAGAATAGCCCTGTGGGGATACTGTATGGTCGAGGTGGGGACGAGGTCGAGGCCGATTTCGTCGGAGCATCTTTGGTGTCAGTCGATTCTTTGGCGTTGGGTGTGGATGTGGATCCCTCGATCTTGCGCTGTCTTTTACTAGGTGAAACAGGCGGTGGATCCATCTTCAATTCTTCCTCGTCCCCTTCCGTCCCATCCACCACCATGCCCTCCTCCTTCGCACCCTTCCCTTTGAGCCCCCTTTTATTTTCCCCCTCAACCTTCCCTTTCCCCTCCCCTTCCTCCTCCCTCCTCCCCCTCTCCTCCTCCTTCTCCCTCCTCAACAATCTCAACGCATTCTCCGCCTTAGCAAGCGTCACAATCTTCCTCAACTCCAAACCGGCCTCCGAGATCGTTCGAATAATTTCGAATGCTAGGAAACCGAGAACGTCTAAGACGTCGTCGGTCAAGGTCGATTCGATCACTATGCCGAGGTTGAGGAATTCACGGAATTTCTTGCCTGGTGCATCGAAGAAGGGAGGGGCAGGGGTCAGCGAGTGAAGAATGGGCTAGGAGGATGTGAGGTATTCGATTCACCTTTTTTGTAGACGAATGATGCGTGACGACACTCGGTGTAGAAGTTGTACTCGTCTTTGGTCATGTATTTGGTCAACTCGTCCGCATCCTGCTCGGAGGGAGGGGGGGGGGGGGGCAACAAGCCACTGCCGTTTAGCGATCCAGATCCTCCGACAAGCTCGATACCAGCTGCATCACAAAGCTCACCTCCAACTGTTTCTTCATCTCACGCGTGAGTTCGAAATGGGCGTCCTCGTCTTCGGAAGTTTCGGGCAAGCAATCGCCGTAGATGGTCGTGATCTCCCAGGGCAATTTGATGCTCTTGTTCGGCACTCGGTACGCTCGTTCAGAAGTCGATCGGTCTGTCCGCCAATCGTTAATGAGCGTATGTATCGGCAGAGTTTTCATCTCGCTGAGCCTACTCACCTGCCACAGCGACCGGTTCGTCCATGACTTCCGGTTCATCATCCTGATCGGACTCTTTGAACTTTTTACGCACGTCCTTCCAGCCCAAATACGTCTTGAGCCTGTTCAACTTGGTCGTATCATGACGAATGAGGAACATGAGATCGTCGACCTGGAGTTGACGCGTCGAACTGGATCCTAGACCTGTTCCGGAGGAAGTTGAGCCGACGCGACGGGCGGCGAGCGAACGGGCTTCGGTCACCTGATTCCAGGGGGGAAATACAAAGAGCTGATCAGCATTCGATGAATGCAGAACAAGGGCGATCGTAGTGTGCGTACCATGTCCACCAATTGGGACTGCACGATCTGTTCGAGGTAGGCCAACACCTCCTCATCCAAATCACGGTCCACATCCGCTCGTCGTCCCAGCACGAACAGCATCTGGGCGATCTCGACCGAGTATCGCGTACTGGGCGTGATGGGCACCGTCGAGGACGAGAGTGAGGTCGATCCGTTGGTGGGGGTCGAGGTCATCGTCGTTGAGCGCGTACCGGGGCGACGGGTTCGGGTAAGGCTGCGGTCCGTGCAGTTCAGGGGTGGGGTAGAGCGAGACGAGGGGAGGGAGGAAGTCTATCACTGCATGCTTCCGGCTCGCCGCTCATCGGCACGGTCTCGACTCTCGACCCCGCCGCCGGAGGACCCCGGAGCGCAGATGCCAAAAGTCAACACAAGTTGGGTAGACGGCGATGATATTTGTAAAATTGTCAAGACCACTGGAAAAAAACGTTCAGGAGTGACAGCTCAACGGTGGCTTACAGGACCTTTCCCACTTGACAGGACTGCGGTGACTGTGCGGCGCCGACGCGGCGCCGACCACAGATTCGGGTCTGTGAAGAGTCTAGTTGCCCTGCCACGCATTGCGCCCGACGCCGCCACGCGCCACGCCGCCCGACGCCGCCCGCCAAAAGAGTTGGCCAAAGCTCGAGCCTCTTTCTCGACGCGGCTTTTGCTCTGCGCCCTCGAGTTGGACACCCTGTGCCTACGCCACGAACTCGACCCCGTGTACGACCTCGGACAGCAGTCCCACCTACGTCCTCGTATCGACTTTGCTTGTTGCCGCGCCCGTACGACTTGATCTGCAAGCGTGCTCGTGAAGCGTTGCGCACCAGCCAGGCCAGTCCGCTCGTCGACCTCGTCTCTCTGTGACCGGCAGCACAATCAAGTCGGCTGGACACCACCCGGCCCCGCTCGTTCGCATCTCTACATCTCTACAGCCCAGCTCGATCTGTGCAACTTGTTCGACACACCTCGTTGGGATACCTCCTGACTTGTCGCATCCCACCAAGAGCTCGACTGGATTGATACATCATCTTTGTGCATTCATCCAGCTTCGTTCAGCTCGTGAACCGCGCTCGCTTTGACCTCTTTCTCGTCTCGCCCCGTCTCCCGTCTCCCGTCTCCTGCGCTCTGACCTGTCGACTGGCTCGAGGCGTCCATCGCCCGCCCGCCCGCCCGCCCGCACCCCCGCTCCTGCCCCGAGCCCTTGCCCGCGCGCAACCGACCACCCCCGCCCCCTTCTTGCGATCATGGACTCGTATCACTCGTCCTCGTCCTCGTCCCACCACAACCTCACCTCGCAACTCTTCAACGTCTCCGCCAATTTCGACGCCACCGTGCCCTCCCATTCGGAGCAGCAACCGGCCCCACAGCCACCACTGCCGTCCCAAGGCCTGGCCCCGGCTGCCGTTCCGACCTCGGCGGTGATCACCAAGCGCAAGAGTCCGAGTGGATATCTCGCCGCTGCGCCCGAAGAGTCCATGCTCGACCCGTCCCTCGTACAATCCTCCTCTTCGTCCGCAGCGAACAAGAAGCAAAAGCTATCGACGAATGGTGACCATTCGCTCGGGCAAATCGGGTACGGTCTCGACCTCCCCACAACCTCCGGCCTCAACGAAACGTCCTCCTCCTCGTCGTCGACAGATCTACCGGTACTTGTCCCCGGAACTGGTGCCTCGGGCGTCCCTCTGACGATGCAGGATGGAAGCATACAAGTCAACGACGACCCTCCCCACCAATCACAATTCGGCAAAACACCCAAGAATGCTCGCCAACGCGTCTCGACTGTCAAAGCCGCCGAGCCCACTAGAGGCGCCTTTGCGAACGGCTCTCACCACTCGACGACCCCCGCTACTACTGGTGCTGCTGCAGCACCGAGCGGGAAAGTAACCAAGGGCAAAGGTCGACTAGCGGCCAAGTACGAGCATGCTCGACCCGTGCCTCTTCCCGAGGACATTCTCGTCGCTTCGGCGATCCCCATCAACCCGCTGATGAACAAGGGCGATATCCCCGTCGCACCCGAGTTGACCTCCGTCTCGAATTCTTTGGCTGATCCGGTCGACATTTCCGTCGATGGTGCCGATGCCGCCAAGCCGTCAAAGCCTACGTCCAAGGCCACGAAATCGACCTCAGCTGCTGCGGAAGTGGCCGTCGAGCCCCCGACTGCTTCCACCTCTACGACCGCAACCAAACCTGCACCGGAGGCTTCGGAATCAACTTCCGCTGATGCCGAGGCTTCTACCTCAACTGAAGCGACTGCTTCGACTGCCAACGCCGTGGCCGGTTCAAGCAAAGCAGCGACCGAAGCCGCGACCGAATCGCTCATCACGCAAGAGGTTATCGACGCCTCCAAGGTCGCGCCTGATTCCGAGAAAGGTCGACTCGGCCAACAGCATGCTTGCCCTTACGAAGGGTGCGACAAGTCGTTCGTTCGAAAGAGCGATTTTTTGAGGCATTACCGCATTCATACGGGCGAACGGCCATTCACGTGCCCTGTGCCGGGGTGTGGAAAAACGTTTATTCAGGTGAGGCGCAGACGGTGGGCCAACGTGCCCCCGTTCCAAAGCTGACGAGATTTGGCTCTGTCCTTCTCTTGCTCTTAACAGCGCTCGGCTTTGACGGTCCACCTGCGCACGCACACCGGCGACAAGCCCCTCTCGTGCGACCTGTGCGGTCGAGCGTTCAGCGACTCATCCTCGCTCGCTCGTCATCGTCGCGTTCACTCCGGGGAGAAGCGCTTCCACTGCAAGCGGTGCAACCAACGTCAATTTTCGCGCAAGATCACCCTCATTCGGCATCTGGAGCTCTGTGATGGTTCGGGCGATATGTGAGTTGTCTTCTCACTTCATTGCTTGCGTATGACCTCGGAAACTAAGCTGCGCTTCCGCGATCTCACCAGTCGCAACCGAACAAGACCTGCCAAAAAATCGCCGGCCAAGGCGCGCCCTTCAGTCGCTGGCACGGGGAGTTCGGCAGGCGAAGAAGACGAATCGTACGATGAGGATCGTGATGCGGATGGAGAAGCCGATTACGAGAACGAGGAAGAGTTCAACGCCGCCCTCGTACTTGCGGGTGGGAACGCACCTAAACGAGCAACGCCGTCAAAGTCGCCCACGGAAGGGGAGGAACCGCAAAGTGGGAGTGGAGAAGGTTCGGCTTCCGCTGCTGTGACGCCTTTGACCAAGACGAGAGCTGGGCGAGCCGCTGCAGCCGCAGCGTTCAATGCTACCCCCGGAGCGAAACGTGATGCACCACCCGTCAAGAGCCGAAAGACGCGCTCGAGTCTACCTGCAGCTGGTGCGGCTGGTCCTTCGTCACCTGTTACGACCCCAGCTGCTGCCCCTTCGACGGTCCCAAGAGCTGGACGAGGGGTTTCTCGGCCGAGGAAGTCGGGACCGTCTGCCAGCACTTCGAATGGCAAGGGGAAAACCGTCGCCGCCGCTGCAGCACCAGAGCCGGAGCCTGAAGCTGATACCGAAGTTGAAGCTGAAGCCGGAGCCGCGGAGGAGGAGCCCAAGGAAGTCGAAATGAAGACGAGCCCGGCGCCGAAGGGGAACGAGGCCGCCCCGGTCGAGGAGGCCAAGGAGAAGGGTGAGGAAAAGGAGATAGAGGCAGGCCCTACATCAACCAAGGAGAAGCAGGAGACCGACACGACGACTGAAAAAGCAACAACGACCGCAACGACCGACGAATGATCCTCTCCCATCCATCGGACTGGCACAACAACATGAAATGATGACCCGTCCACTAGTACTATTGCCCCTTGTGCTTCTCCCACCTCTATCCTCTGTGCGCCGCGCTTCGTTTTCCTCCTGCTACAAGTAGGTGTCTCAACAACCAGAAAAACTCATTAGTCCTTCTCTGCTTCCCCCATACGTTCTGCTGTACGTGTGCTAGTAGCATGGAGTTGTCTCCTTTTTCTTTCGTGGGATCCCGATCCTCATTTTTGTCGTCGTTGTTTTGGGGTGTGCCTAGGTGTATTGTTCAATCTGCTTGTTCATCCTTCCGGCTTTCGGCTTTCGGCTCTTGGGTATTTCTATATCTGTGACCACCTTCGTTGTGGAGTTGAGTCCTTTCACGAGATGTCTGCAACCAATAGAAGTGCAACAGCTGAAACGGCACGCCTTATGGAGTGATGGGGTGATGGGGTCCCCGGGCGACTCTTCGATTGTCGGAGAGGCTGTGCTGTGCGCCTATGTATCACCGGTATCAACCGGCCGGTCGCCCGCCCGAGCTTCTTGGCCCTCGCTTCGGCATACTCTCCCCTCCTCTCCTCTCCTTGGCGCCTCCTTCATTTTCGCTCGTCCTCGACTTGAGCCTCTTGCGCTTGTTCCACTCACCACACCTCAATCTCCCAGTGCTTGGACATCATCTCTCCGCTCTTCACCCTGCTCAGGCCCCCTCGACTCCTCACACGCTCCTCAAGAAGCCCATCAGTACGTCATCGAACCCCGAGTTGGTGTGAACCTTCTCCTCTCCAACGGCAGTGCAAACCACAGCCGACGAACTAACCACCCACTACCTTGCCACGACTTCCTTCATCACAGTGACCAACACCTCCGTCTACCCTCCTCAGTCCTCCCTCCACACCGCCCTCCAAAACCAACAACAAGCCTCATCGACTGGCTCGACTAGTACAACCTCGACCTCGACCGATTCGCAGCACCAGGCTCAACAGGAAGCGCATGCGTGCGGTCATCATCATTCGTCCGAAGAGGTCGAGGCGATGCGGTTGAAAGATACCCTCTCGAGGGTCGGGGGGCGGGGGAAATAGGAGGTGGGGATCCTGAAACTGACGCGGATTCACTCTAACTCCCGTTCGTGGTGCGGTTCGTGCCCTACAGCCCGATTGCGAGTGTTGCATCATCCCTTGCACGGTCATGTGAACAGCTTCCTCACCACCTGACCGATACCCACTTCAACTCCTCACCCTCTCGACCGCTCTGTAACGAAACGAACGACCGGTCTGGGGTGCACCATGTCGTGCCTTGGATCGTGATCACCACGTCATCGGGGCACAGCTTTGATTACTGCGGAGACGGTCCCTCCACTATCTGTGCTACTCTGATTATTACTCATTTCTTGTACACTTCCTGAGCATTGGTCTTATTTACGTGCGTTGCAATCTGTTTTCACGACTCTCGCGTTTTACATACTCTATTGCAGTCGCGACAACCCGGCCCGAGCCTGCGTCGATCGGGTCGAATTTTTGACTTCGATCCCGGTGGGGAGGAAGAAGTCGCGCAGCGTGGAGGGTTCGTTGGAACGTCTGAAAGAGGTCGGCGTAGCGCAGGTTGAAGAACTCCCCTTTGGTTTGAGGACTGGGTACAAAAAAGGCGAAAGACACTGATCACTCGTCGCTTCCGCCGAATGGGGCCTTTTCCGGCTTTACTCTTGAAATGCTCGACATGTGCTTCAGTCCTTCGTGAAGGTGCTGAAGAGCTCGGGTGTAAGGAGTCAGCACATTCTCCGACATGGTGTACGCACTCGTACCAAGGGAGCACATGTCCGCGGTTTGTTCGATCGCGGTTGCTCGTACGCTCGAGAGACGCGATGTTCCATTGCGCCCCATGTCATTGGAGTCTGGAGATGTAAGATGTAGCTTTATGCTTGGGCATCGGTGGATGTAGTGGAATCGGTTTCGTTCGAGGGAAGCCCAACAGGTGCAGGGGAGCTCGGTGAAGGAAAACAGAGGATGCATGCGACTGCCTCCAGCTGCGCGTACGGCGAAACAACACGGTGCAGTGAGCGCACGTGTTACGTGACTCATAAGTCTGTGCGTAGCGGAACTCCGTTATGCCAAACACATTCGACCCCCAAACAAGCTGGCAACTATAGCTATCGATTACACGTGAGATGGGACCACGAAGCTCTCTCTAGGTATTTGAGACGAAAGGCTCTAGGAGGTGGATCCGGCAAGGGCAACTTCTGACGATCGAGCTCAGCAGATCCTCAAGGTCGCTTGTCGTGGAGCTTAAGCCATAGGCTGGATTAAACGGGAAGTGAAGCATGTGGGTTAGTCCGATGATGTCTCTCCACAGCTGAGGTGTGGAAGCGTACCTTGTCCTGGACGGGAACATCCTGCGAGGTGGGAAAAAAAAGTTTTGCTTAGTCTACAGCCCGTGTTCTGCGCTGAAATGTCCAGGTGGCTGTGCCGACCCACCTTGCCCTGTACGATGATGTTTGAATTCGAATGAGTCCCACATGGCACCAATGAATAAGATTCGGTCAGTGGACAGGTCAGATGGTCCGGGTCGAATGGACCAAAAAAATCAGCTTGACCATTCAATGGCGATCGAGTCTTACCGTCAACTTCTTGAAGCCAGTCCTGCAATGGGTAACAATGAGAAATAAGGTCAGTCCAACCACTCTAAAAGATCGGAGTTGACACATGTTATTTTGGTTTAAGCGGACATGGTCAAATTTCACTCACCTGACGCCATCGGAGATTTTCTCGGTCTGCAAGCGGTGCGGACGTGATATGATGTCATGATATGTCAGTAACCATGTCCTAAAAAAAGCTCCAACGTCCCACGATGCGTCCATGGTGTACACCGATGACGAGCTGACGATTCCGGTCCGTCTTGATGCCGATCGAATTCGTGCGACGAACGACGTCGGTAGTCTTCTGACGACGTCATCGCAGAGACGGGCCGGCGGCGAGCTCACTAGCCCGTGACACGGCTGGCTGCCACTGCATCACTCGAACCCATCGGCCAGATGGAATGCACCGCCGCAGAGGAGCACGATAGAGGGGGAGATGATGTTGATGACTGACCGTGGAGGCGGATTGTCCCTTGCCAGCCTTCTTGAGGACGGCATCGACGCCCTTGTCGAGAGCATCACCACCGGTGCCCTGCTGAGCTGGGGCGCCACCTTGCTGAGGAGCCTGCATGATATCGGATGGCGTTCTACGGGTGCAGTGACAGTGGCTATCAGCGTAGGAAACAATGCCATGGGGAGAGTTCTGTGTACGGACTGACTTTGTGTGGGGTGTGTGAGGCGTAGGAGGCGTAAGAGACAAGTGTGGGAGAGTAGTGAGGGTTAACGAGCAGAGCAGGAAAACCGAGGTTGAGCTCGAGGTCGGATGCAGAGCACCTCAGGCAGACTAAAAAGTAACCAGTCTTAGTAGCGCCGCCGCGCGGCCAGAAAACCCTATGCAAATAGGCGACCTGGGCCCGGTAGCAACTCGGCGCGGGAACAAGCTCGCAATGGTTTAAAGTCATTACAATTGATCCGGAAATGATTTTCCGGCTTGACCCTATGACGTAATTCATTGGCGGGAGAAGCTTGTAGAGCTTATAGAAAAGCTTGTTGAAGTCCAAGTATATCCATTAACGCCTCAGCACTGCTGAAGCCGTGGTATGTCTGGCCCAATGCAACACGTGATCTGACGCGGGTTGCGCGAGGTTGCGCGCGCAGGCGCGCGTCCGAACAGGTCCGAACCTGACGGAATCGACGCGTGTTGTGCGTTGTTGATACGTAGACAGCTCTTGTCCTTAGGCCCGCTTTCGCCCGTACATTCAACACAAGACCCATTGGTCTCGCCGCGAATATCCTCGTCCTCGATCGCTGAACCGCATACACGTCACACGTCACACGTCACGTCCCTCGTTGATGTCCATTGATCTTGTGATCCTTTCACATCGCCAACTCATACCAACTTTCCACGCTTCGGCGCTCGACAAGCCCCACGTGTATGTCCGGCGATCGTCGTCCGGGCTTTTACCAGAGAACGAGCTTCTGAGAGCCTGCTGACATCCACGTCTTGACTATAGATTCATCGCGTCGCCTCGGAACATTGCGGGCTCCTTCCCTCCTGGATAACCATTCACAAACAAGGCTCTGGGTGCGTGGTGGAAGTGCGGCTGCGCGGTCGTCGACGCGCTGTTTAATTGGTTTGATGCAGCACCGTGTCGTTCTGACCTTACCTTCCCGTGTTCGCCTTCCAGCCTCTGCCTGCACGATGTTCTCTTCCAATGCCATTTCGTCTAGCGAGCAATATGATGCGTACCATCCAAGTCCTGCGCCGCCCAGCCAACCGCTTGACGCTCCCGCGTTCGCAAACATCGATTATCCAACCTATTCGCTCGAGTCGGGTAGCCACGCGTCCGCCTTCCCAGACGACCTCCCTGTCCTAGGCAACACAGCTAGCACAGGGCACCCATCAAGTCGACCCTCCTGTCCCGCCGATTCCGCCGCCAATCGCCTAGTGCTGCCTGACCCCCTTCAATTGCCAATGGACGAAGCCAATACATCGTCGGGCGTCCTGCAACCCTCGCCGAGCTTCTCATCAGTAGATGGAAGCACTCCGACAATGCATCCATCACCACTTTCCGCCGCGGATCAACAGTTCGCCCGCGTCGAAGTCCCTGTCGCCACCGTACCGATCCGAGTTTCGCCTTTAACGCCAGCGAAGAGGCCGATGGGCCCTAGCCTCCACGAACAGAGCAAGGCTATCCCTAAGCGCAACTGTCGCAAATCCGAACGACTTATGCACGAGCAATGGGCCCAGAAAACACACGACGAAGAGCTCGAGTATTGTATCCGACACAATATTCGACTCGATTATTTGAGGAGCATTGTTGCGCCCGTGACTCGCCTTGGCTCTCCCACTTCCTGGAATGACTTTGTGCAGAGCAAGTAATTCGAATCGCTGGCAGTTCAAGATGGATTGGAAGGTAGGCACAGCTCTTGACTACCTGACTACCTCGTGCTAAATTCTAGCATAGCATTGCACTACGCTGTTGTTGAACTAACGGGCTGGGTTGGTCCGCTTTAGTGCCGACCAATTTGGTGGAGAGGGTTAAGCTCGCAAAGCCATATTGGAACGACATAAAGGATGACGCAGAGGCGATGACGAGGTTTGACGCGGCGCTTGCCTTGGAGCGTGAGGAAGCGACGCAAGCAACGCAAGCGACCGAAGGTTCATCCTCCATCAAGATCGCCAGAAACAAGCCGATGAGTCACGAAGCCATCAAGAAAGCGCGCCGATGCATGCAGGCCGCGTTGGAAACCATGGTGAGTCCAAGCTCAATTTGATACTGCTCACAGTAAAGTAACTGAAAGGATCATAACACCCTCAAAACCAACCCAGAGCACTTCATATGCGCAAAAATATGGACTCCAATTGTTTGCTGTGGTCTCTTCTGATCTTCCTGAACTCAATGAGGAGCGTTTCATGGTCGCGAGCCCCGGTGGTTTGGCCTTTGCCTATCGACAAGACTGGGGCGATAGTTTGGGTTCAAGACAGCTGCTCTCCGACTTCGCGGATTGCGTTACCGGTAGAGCGTTCTTGGAGGACAAAAAGGCCGAATTGGAAGCAGCTGGTCAGTAGGTGCACGCGCCGACAGACTATTGTCACTTGCTGATTGACGTCCGTTACGCTGTCACGCAGTTTGGGAGGCGCCACTGAAGGAAGCGAATCTTGAAACAAAAGCCTCGTGGTACAGCACGATTGTGAAAAAACTTTTCAGTGTGGACTATGTTCTAACCGAGATTTCAGTTGCTGCTCACTTGTTGACTGCTAACGATGAGTCTTCTTCTCGGTGCAGATGATGCCGTGATGCGACGTACCAAGAACCAAGGGCACGAAAACAAGAGCAAACCGCCCAGGTTGGTGTACGACCCAACCGCGCTCATGCAACAGGCCAGTATCGTAGTTGAATGCGGCCCGAGCCTCAACTTGGAGACGGATTTCGCCAGCCCCATGGGCAAGCAAAAAATGTCGGGGGCCGACTTGGATCGTATCATTCCCCTGCTGCGTGCAGGAGAGTTGAGATTCAGGCTAACGGAAGAGGTACTAGCGGATGAAGAAGATGAAGATGGTGCAGCTATCCCTGCCAACGGCCAAGATGGCAGCGCGGTGAGCCGCCCCGATTCCGACGAGCACTCTTAGAGGTTAGGGCAGCAGCTCTCGACGCCGAGATGAGCCGGCGCGCTGGGACGGACATGAAGTGTAGGGCTGAATTGGAAGATACAACGAGTGGATGCCGCTGGACGAAGCAAGATGACTACTGGACTTAGTACACCAAGGATCGTGTCTGTAGTGCACCAAAGCCGCGAGCGTATGCTGCATGATGTTCGCCGTAATGATACCTCTGCTGCTTCCGCAGAACAAGAATACTGAAATGCTCCGTTTTCTGAGAATTTCGGATTGTAACATGCTCTGCGTCCTCCGAAATAGACTGCTCTGGATCCGCAATTCTCTAAGTGCGCTCTGACATACGCAGTTCCGGATTTCCGCGACTGAGTATTCGAGGTGTTCGAGGTGTTTCGAGAACATTTTACACTGGCGCACGGCCCAAAAAGTCTTATCCGATCTCTCATTATGACGACTAGCGACCGAGTATGACGGTCCATGCTCAAGTGCTTGCCCCGAGTTGAACCCGCCAGCATGTCGTGCCTCGTCCGAAAGTGTGTTTCACGCGGTGTGGGCATCAGGTATTTGCCACGGGGGTCCCGACGTTTCGGTCCATCTGATCTGTCCAATCAACTCAGTCTGAAGGCGAGCCGGTCTTCTCAACTCCAAAGTACCAGGCGACTCTTCGTGCTAAAGTTGAAATCATCATTACTAGGGTTTGAAGTGTGAGGAACACTGTCAGGGAATCTCGCCGTTCCTAGCATCCGATCCAAGTGGCGCTGCTCCTGCTCGGTATGTAGCAAATCGCACGTCTCGTATTGGCCGCCTATTACAAATATTACACCCCACCTTGCCGGGAATCCAGTGAGTGGGCCCGGGACTCCGACGGGTAACTCACAGTCGCCGCTCCTTCGCCCTTGCAGGCTGACATGTGGATGCCTGTCCATGCCAAAAGAGAATTGGTTTGTCGCATTCACATTACTTTTTGAGCATTGTCAAGGAGTAGCTTGGCGGATCCCGGCTGGTGTGGGACTGCGGCGACGCCACTAAAATTGAAGCTCCTCAAAAGCGACTCAAACTCCGGTTGAAAGTCGATGAAAGGGTTCAGATTTTGTCACAAAGCGATTTCGGTGTGTTGAAAACAAAAATTAGACGTTCACAACGGATTGGAAACATCCGAAGTTGCCACCGGCGGCCGGCGCCACCAGATGTCAAGCGACGCCAGAATACTACTTTTTATTATTATTGAATAGATCTCATTAACAGCACAATTATTTTAGTACCAAGAAATCTTCGGACAAGTCGGAGGAAATGCTTTAAGCACACTGGCTAACGGCCACAGGTATTAGCTTGGCCGCCCTATTTTGCTTTGTAAGAGTAGATATTGCGCACATTTCGCTCCTTCAGCTCCTCTCAACGTCCTGTCCGCTACTGAGAGCGCGTAGTGAGGCTCGGAGTCACCGACGCAGTGCGGAGAGCGCGTACGTAGCGAGGCTCGGAGTCACCGACGCAGTGCGCCGGCCCAATAGCAGGCAGTGAATTTACTCACTGATGACGCGTGGGCTCTTCGGTACCCATGACCAGTCAGAACCCAATTCGAATCGCAAGGGTTTCCCCGGAGTGTATCACATCGGACTCAATCGGAGTGATCCCACAGTGGCCTCTCCAAGGCGGCAACTTGAGCTAAGCCTTGAAATTTCAGCTTCAACCTCCCGGATGATGTCAGCACAAGTCGAGACGCATAGAGCATGCGACAGTGCCCACAAGCAGCGATGCTTCTAGCAAAATCGTACTCAATTCCGAGGTAGGGGTGGCAACAGGCGCCTTCAGGTGCAGTGCTCACGGGAACATGGCTCGGGCAAGGGGAGCCTCCGACCCGTGTTCCCGTAGGAGGACGCTCGTGCGTACATCCAAGTATTGCGATTGAACCCCATCTGACAACAGGAGGTATGTTGGTCATACTGAAGGGACCTGCTCACCCATTTTGACAAGGTTCGTGCTTCAGTTACTCGAGTAACAACTGGCGTTTCGAGTGAAAATCCACTCGGCTCGGGCAAGGGGAACCTCCGAGCCATGTTCCCCTGATAAGAGGACGCTCTGCAGAGGCACGCTCGCACTCCCCATTACTTCCGACCATCCGAACAGTGGGCTGAACCCTGCCTGACATGTCATGGTTCGTGCACATTGATATTGCAAATGCAGTAATCATTGTCACACCATTAATCATTCGAACTCATGGTATAATTACTGCAGCCAGTGTTTTTCACATTTCATTCTTCCGAGTCAGAGTCCGACAAAGAACGCTCCTCGTCGGGAACCAGATCATCAGAGCTGTCCGAATCGTATAGCATACCCTCTTGCTGCTCCAGCATCTCATGCAAAGCCTTTGCGCCTTCTACATTCATGTCAGCATCCAGCTGCTCCGTGATGCGCCGCGCGAGCAGACGATCGTCATCGGTGGTCCGGAACGACTCGGACGGCGCTGCATAGGCGCCCGATGCGTCCTCCCGAGGCGCAACACTACGCGCGCCAGCTCCAGTAGCTGTTGTCGTCTTGGAGACGTTGCCCGGGTTCAACAGCAGATGCGGGGTGAGACGCTTCAGAGCTCGAGGGACTGGTTCGTGCGTATCCGCTGGTCCTCTGGTCGTGTACCACAGCAGTAAGAAAGTGCTATCGCGGAACCAGTCTCGTTCGCGCTTTTGAAGAGCCCTCATCCGAGCTTCCAGAATGACGAGGGCACGGTCCCGGATCGTTGCGTAGACGGTACTGCCAAATGCGCGTTCAACACGATCATGGTCATAAATCGTTGGAGCGGAATCTGTTTGTGTTATCAAGAACGTATCAGCATCTAGACTAGTGGAGTAACGTTCGACTGACAACTGACCTGTCGCGCTTAGCCAAAGTGCTTGGCGACTAGAGATGAGGTCGTGCTCGTCTTCGAGCCAAGCAAGGGTTTGTCGCACCTCGGCGCCAATCCGAGCGAACTCCTCCGCAGCTCGATCCAGGTCACGCACAGCAACGATGCCCCGTTTAACCCACGGATCGGTGGCCCAAGCAGCTTCAACATGCGTGAAAAACCCGTCTTGCCAGAAGAAATCCGTGTCTTCAAGATCAAGAATCGATGCTAGGCTACCGACTGATGGAAGATTGTTGAGGAGGTGCGATGGTGATGATCCGCCTGCCGTTCGAAACGCGTTGACAGCCTTGTTGTATGCCTTACGTGCCTTTTCAGCGCCAGAGTGAGTCTTGACTTCCGTTTTGCGAGCTTTGTTGGCCTCTCTCTGACCAAGTGTTGACCCGCCCCTGCCGCGACGCGTCGATAGCAAATTTTCACGGCTAGTTTTGTAGGCAATCACTTCTCGATGAAGCTTGCGCAGCGCAACGGAACACTGGCACAAGTGACGACGCTCTGTGAAGCAAATAGGCACGTCATCGCAATCAGGAACAGGGAAAACTAAGTAAGAGAATTAAGGCCAACCTGTGGGCGAGATGCGGGGCTTGTCCCACTTCTTTGCAGTTGGACAATTGCTGCTTGATCGATCTCCCTTGCAAGACGATCATGCTTCGAATTCAGCCCCACAAGCGCTTCTGGTTCAGACTCGTCACTGCTCAGCAAGATGATGAGTCAGTGAGAACGAAGGACAAGCTCAAGCTCAAGTAGTTATCACCAAGCACGTACATGATGCAGTCAATCCTGTAAAGTTCCTCAGCAAGTTTATAAAGCTCGCTTTCCCTCAAACGATCTTCCTCAGCTTCCTGCGTAGCTGTTTTCGACGCTTGCGCTCGTCGCTGGTCTTGCCAAGCGACGCGGAGCGCCTCCTCCGACCAGGTGGCATCGTGGGCGATAACGGCGTCAAGTTCCTTTCGAGCAGCAGTGCTCCGAGCCTTGGCTGAGCGAAGTCGGCGGGTGAACCAGGACCCTAGTCGTGTGCAAAGAGTCAATGCGGCGAAAGACGAAGCGGCGACTGCGGAGCACTGACCAAGCCTTGAGACGTTCGCGTCGTTCACTGCCTGCGTGCGGACCGCCAAATTGACGAGGCGGTGGGACTTATTTGATGGACGATTGATGGGGATGAGGGAGCGCAGCGCGCTCCATAGTCGCTCACAACCTTCTCCATCAGTGAATCCAAAGTTCGGGATGAGACGGGGGTTGTAGTCAACCTGGCAACCCCAGGTATGGGCGTATGCATGGAAGACACTTGTGGCGAACTCGAGTCGCTCAAACAGCTCAGGCAGCAAATGCCTCTGAAAAGGTTGAAACACAAAGCCCATATGATCAGCAACGACATATCGGAGAGGGGCCCGAGCCGAGGTGGTCAATGCAAACCTTCTCAATGTGGTGCTTGAAATTACAAGCGATGTCGTACAAAATTACAATCCTAGCATCTGGGGGAAGATGGTCCGAGATGTGCTTGACAATGGCTAAAGCGAAGTACAGCCTAGGTGATTGGAGCGCAGGCATGAGCATCAGCAGTGAAAGTAAAAATGCAAGTTGGAGTTGAAGAACATAAGCTCAATACACTCACTTTTCGCCGGTCTTCTCAAGATTCACCATTTTTAGGGCGATATCATGGCGGCACACGCCGGCGACAAGTCCTGTATCGATCTTGCGCGACGAGACTCGACCAGCGCCCCCGTCAGCAGCCTTCCACGACTCTGTGCACGCCTTCCGACGGGGCCGGAGCGATATTACTCAGTATTCGAGGCGGATCGCAAATATATCACGCTCCTCACCTTCTTCGTTGGCCGCGCTGTATTCTCGACGAGTGCTTTCATGTCCAGGACGGCTTTATCAGACAGAAACAAGCTCGGCACTATTCCTTGGACGTCGTATGTCGCATTATTTTCTCGGGTTTGCTGGAAGTTGCCGTCGAGCGCGATCATATAATCCAGTTGGAGGGTGTGATGGGGTCGGTTGAGCCGTTTCGGCCCGAAGCACGCTTGGCATTTGTTGGCCAGCGCGTCGACGGTGCCCAAGAGAAAGTCGCCAACGTCGCGCTCAGATGCTTCGATGGCGCGAAACTCGTCGATCGCCCGCTGCCATTGCTTCCTCAGCTCTTTATCCTGAGCTCCACAATCAGGCAGCAAATGAGTCCAGGTAGAACCCATGGCAAAAAACCGATAACAAATGCTCACATATGGGTGTCCATGATAATGCTCTGGTTTCGACCACCCGTTGTCCCCGAAATAGTCTTCGAAGCCTGCAGCGTGGCCAGTGAGGGCGTAAGGGGCGTTACGCCAACGCGAGTTTTCTAGGCGGATCATGCGGAAGGAGAACGCTGATCCTGGGTTGACAGCGGTCGATGCTATAAACCCAAGTTGAGCCAGGCGTACAGCTTCCGCAATACAGGGCGGATTGGAAGCGCAGAACGTGACTTGCTTGGAATAGACTGAAAGGCAAGGCGCAGAGGGGGTTTCACGTGTCAGTGATACCAGGACAACGGCGAGAAAAGATGCATCGCGCAAATCGGTGAACGGAGCTGGCATGACACATACCGGTCAGTCCGTCGTACAGGACCACCTCGCGAGCATACACGTGCTGACAGTGGCATGGTGAAGGAACGTTCAAGTCGTCCTTGTCGCTGTTCGAAACGAGCGGCAGAAACTGCCCATTGGTGCTTATGCGTAAATCAAGATAGAGACCCAAAAGGGCAGCGCGCTGACTCTCGCGCTGCTCGTGCTCGAGTGTGATAAACTTGAAGTAACCTTCTTGCTTAGCGGCAACCGGCGGATCGGAGACGCGGGGAGTTGGTAAAACCTCCTGTGCGAGTTCCTGGTGAGTTGGGCGTTGTAAGTCGGGGTCGGGTGGGTCCCAGCGCTCCATGGAAAGATCCATTCCCCCTAGGTCTTCGTACTCGGCCTGCTGAGCAAGAGGGAAGTCCCTGAGATAATCCTCGTTGAAATCATCGTGGGAGAAGTTCAGGTCATTGGCGAAGACTGAGGTCGAGGCGACAGGGACGCGTTGGTTCGTGCTCGTTTCGACGTTTGACGTTGCAGATGTGGTGGGAGTGGCATCTACATCTGTCTTGGCCTTCCTCGGCCTCTTACGTCCTCCTTTATCGACGATCGTACCTCCGAAAGTGACAAGGCACAGCGGCATCGTGGCGTATTGATTCGGGCAATCGGGATGGTCGAGGTAGTCCGAAGGCTTGATCCGCGGAAAGCGTGGTTTGAGTCGCGAGGGGCGGCCCATGGTGACTGAGCGGAATGAATACGAGAACACAAGTGTAGTAGCTCAGCAGCAATGAGCTCCGGGTGGGTTAAGTCTGCGACGATCCAGGTAGTACGTCCTGCAGGAAGCAGCGGCGGCCGCCTGCATGCACGCGCGACAGATTCCTTGCGTGCCAATTTGACGTGTTCCTCATCTTACAACGCGTCAAGCACGTGACTGGACACCCGCCCATGAGCATGAGCCCCGGCCTCAGGCGCTTAGAGTCTTAACATTTAAAAAATTACGTGTGGTTACTGATTCAACTCGAGATCAATCTTTGCTTCTTATTATCTCTCATGTCGTCACATGATCAATGTAGTGGTCTTAACGGACTTGGAAGAGGTGTACGG
Source organism: Microbotryum saponariae (assembly GCA_900102585.1). Lineage (NCBI taxonomy): Eukaryota > Fungi > Basidiomycota > Microbotryomycetes > Microbotryales > Microbotryaceae > Microbotryum > Microbotryum saponariae. The sequence goes on along the minus strand of FMWQ01000062.1, from coordinate 388,051 downwards.
GCCTGTCCCGGCGCCGAGTTGCTACCGTCGGTAGCAGTGTTGCTACCGGGCCCAGGTCGCCTATTTGCATAGGGTTTTCTGGCCGCGCGGCGGCGCTACTAAGACTGGTTACTTTTTAGTCTGCCTGAGGTGATGCAGAGCCTTTTTCCTCGCGTCCGCTAGCGCAGCGTGAAATTAAAGTGCTTCAACTCGATCGCTCAATTTAAAAGTCACCTCGGGCCGACGAATCGGAACCGAGTTTCAGATTTGAGGGACAAATGATGTCCAGAGCAAAGTCAGACCTTGCAGTTGTAGATATTGGGTGCATACTTCGCCGAGTCGCCGACGCCTTCCCCCGAGCGGATTCCTCCGTGAACAGGCCCACGCCCGTGCTCGACAGTCCAAATCACGTGTTCATCACGTGACGACGTCGCAGGGCTGGCGTGTTTGCCGGCTCCCGAGTCCTCTTCAGCTCCGCCACACGCTGAGCAATCGGAGCTCAAGTGGATACCGCCGTCAAGTTGAAGGCACTCGAGATCAACGCGTCGCAGCGCCGACGAGCGGCCCAAAGATTAGCCCGCCGCTGTCGCTAGTACACCGCAACCATATCGGAGTCCACCACCACCACCATCCCCAAGGCTACGCTTAAGCTTAGTTAGTTAACTAACTACGCCACCGCAAATAGTTAACTAACTATCCCAACTATTGAGGCATAGTTGATAGTTAGTTAGTTCTGGCTCGGAGGATATCATAGTTAACTATTGTAACTATGGCAACTATAGCCCCCAGTCGAAGTGCTGGAAGTGCAACACCAAATTTCCTAGGCACTAGTGTTCGATCAAACAGCTCCAGTGCAGCTCCGATACCCGAGCCTGATGAGCCAGGAAGTATCCGCCAGGTACCAAATTATAATTAGTAAAAACTGCTGCAGCGCTCATGCCACACTATTACTCCGCCCGCGGGCGAGGCCTGGTCACCCGAGTCTTTCGCGCCAGAGAAACAATTTACCTCGATGATGATGATGAGGTGTAGGTCTGTCATGTAGAATCAGATTACTGTTGTCAACGGTTGTTTCAAGAGTAATGTATACCGCTCGAGTTCATATATACTCTACTATTACACTATCATAAGAGGGTAGTTTGAGAGCATGGCATCGAGCGGCTCTCATAAGTCGGTGGCAGAACCAGAGGTTCAATAGGCTCAATACAACCAAACAATTGTTGTATACTGCTGAGCCGTATGGGGTAATTGCGCTGGGTAAGCCCTCAACGACGCTCGGCGTGCGCCATTATTAGGGGCCATTTTGATAGTTTTGCATAGTTAACTATCCCAACTATAGTTAGTTAACTAACTATTGGGTCATAGTTGATAGTTAGATAGTTATGGCTGAAAGGTGGGATTTTACACATAGTTAACTAACTAACTATGGAGCAACTAAGCTTAAGCGTAGCCTTGAGGTCCATCCCCAACCGCCGGCGACGCATTCAGCAGATGCTGAGGGCGGATCCGTCCCGAATGGAGCTCGAGTTCAGTTGGCAGTGCTTCAAGCGGAGGGTGCGCGACTGCAGTGTATCGATAGATCCTGGCCATTTTCGCCTTCTTGTACAACTTCACCAACGTGAGGGAGGACCCCAAGTACGAGTCTTAATTGGGGCGTGTGCATCTTGGACGGGAGCACGATCTCAGCCCCAAGCTGTTTGTGCTTGATCATGCGATGGATCGCCGCGATCGGAATGAGGAAGGCTGTTCCAACCCGGCACTCTGTGTCGATCAGGATTCAGGACAGCAAGACGGATGAAAAGCGAACCGAGCGAAGGGAAATGAGGAGCAAGCGCGACCCGATCGCTGATCGGATGTGTGCCGACTGCCAGACTATCGGATGTCGCGAGCAAATCGGAGCTCATGTTGACGAGCTCCGGGGGGCTTTCTTGGTTCCCAAGTACAGCTTTAGAAACGAGTATTGACATGCTTGTCAGGGAGCTTCGTCCGCAAAACTTCGAGCAGTACTCCTGGACTGGGGAAAGGATCAGCCGAGGGACAAGGTTCGGCTCCGACGGCCTGCGACCCTCGGCGTTTACTCGGGCGGAATCGTCGTTGGTGAATCGATGGCTCGAACGTTCCATACCTCGCTTATGGATTAGACCGTCTCGGTGATTGCTTTTCATTTTTTTATATCTGAGTCTTAAGTCCCGAACGAGCTACAGCATCCCTCAAAGACTCGCTTTTACGTAGTAGCCGAGCTTTACCGGCCCGCGGCGGGCCGCGGGGGTACCGAGATCGACTTCAGTAAGTCCGACGCGGAGCGCTCCGACTCCGCAGAGCAGCGCAGACAGCTCAGCTCAGCCGCGGCCGTTCGACTCCTCCATAGTGCGCGCTGTTTGTGGCGTTTGTTTTAGGATGGAAGAGTCGAGTTGCAGTGATAAGAGAAAAACCCGCACTCCGTAACAAACGGAGGGTTTTCTAAACAGGAGTTATGAACAAGTAGGGTGGGAGGGAGGAGCTCAAAAAAATGGTCGATCGGCTTTGCTCAAAGAGCGCAGGTCCGATTAGTAACTAAAACACTGCAACTGACTTGGGGGATAGGGCATACCTTTGCTCGAAAAGCGCAGGGCGATGGCAGGGGAGGAAGGCGACGCGGTAGGTAGACGCGGCCAAACGAGGTCTGTATACAAGGTAGCCCCATGAGTCAACTTGCCCAACAAGGACAAGGAATTTGGCAACATGCCCAACAAGGACAGTCGTGATCCGGAATGCGAACCTTAGCTAGAAACAGCGAGCCGCGATAGTGCGAGTCTCGAAAAGTTCGCCCTTGCTCTAAGCAGTGGGTGCGATACGACCTTGCAAAGCAGCGGGTACGGCGGCTGCTTACAACGTAGTGGCAGGCTAGCTCATCAGTCCAACTGTCCAACAAGGGCAGAGGGCTTACGAGGGATGTTACCCACTTTGAGTGAGTAGAGACTGGCAGGGGGGGTGCCGGAACCACAACACGAAACGCTAAGGCGTGCGGGACGACGAGGGAGAGGGAGAGGAAGGGCCCGCGCGCGCCAGCGGGTGAGCAAGGCGGGAGGCCCAAGGGGGCCGAGAAGAGTGCGTGCTGGCACAGGGTCCAAAGAATGCGTGTTCGAAGAGTGGAGCGCGAGCGGGCCCCGTTAGGCCGAGACCAGCGCGCTTGAGCTGTCCGCGTCAAAATCTTGCAGCAAAGGCCGAAAAGACTATCGGCGCGCTTGATCTCGTGCCATCTGCCGCGGTGTCTCCTGAGCCAGCCCTCGGACCGGCCCTTCTCTATCCGGTCCTTCGGCTTTTCTTGCCCGTCACTCGTTTGATCTCCCATATCTACTGCCCGACGTGCTCCCCTATCCCTTATCGAAGACCCGATCTTGGCGAAGCGTATCTGGTCGCCTCGGGGTTCGTGTGTCTTGGGCCTCGACGTTCGGCGAAGATCATCCTGAACGGCGTGAACCTCGTCTATCGATCCAGCTGGGGAGACATTACCTCATTAGGGAGACTGGGGAGGTCGACATCTACGTCAAAGACGGGAACTTAGCCCACCACACTCCTTCAAGCCGACGATCCTTCGCAAGCTAAGCCTACTTCAACACCAAAGAAGCCCATCAAGGACCCCTCTTCAAGCCCCGATACTAGCTCGACTGGGACGAGGGTAGGATTCAACATGTGGCCTCTGCTACCGGGGATGACGTGGGAAGGGCAGGAGCAGCTGTCGACCTGGTTCGGCTACGCCTCGATCCTGGCTTGGCTGTGCGCTCAGGCACCTCAGGTGCTCGAGAATCACCGGAACAAGTCGGTGTAAGTCAAAAGACGAACTTCTCGAGCTGAGATGATGTAACAAAGGACTGACACGACGTGATGTATCTTGCGGGTGGACTACCACAGCGAGGCGATCGCACTGCCGTTTCTCGTGAGCTGGTTCTTCGGCGATTTTACCAATCTGATCGGGTCAGTCTTGTGGCAGTCTGCATTGTCCGACAGAGGCCAAGCTCATACGTTATCTTTCGATCCTTGTAGCTGCATCCTCACGCACCAACTGCCGTTCCAAACGTACCTCGCGACCTACTTCGTCATGATCGACGCGATGCTCATGGCACAATTCTACCACTACTCGCGAGCGAACCCGTCAACGTCGATCCCGCCTCTTTCCATCGACTACCCTTACGCTCAAACACCCCATACACATCATCACCATCATTCTCACCCACACCACCATCATCGCGAGTCCCAGTCGAGCGTAAGGAGGAGCAAGAGTTTCCATCGCTCGTCGTCGCAGCAACATTCGGCGACGCCTTCGAGGCGGCGAGTCAAGGCTTTGGCTGCAGAAGATGGCCCGGAACTTGGAGAGACTGAGGGGGAGGATCCCATGACGACGAGTTGGATGTCCCAATCTTCGAACGCGACGACGCCTGCTCGATCATTGAAGAACGGCCGAACGTCGACGAGCACTTCGGAAGTGATGGCCCCGAGGGCAAGTCGAACGAGTACGACCCATTCGATTTTGACGAACCCGACAACACCTCAGACAATTTCCGTCTCTACATCGCAAGTCTTGTCGGCTCCTTCAACAAGCACACCGTCCAGTGGTCCTAGTTCACCCTCATTCGAAATCCCGACGGCGATGACATCTTCCTTAGGATCGATCGCTTCGACTTCGGAAGCGAGAGATCGAACGATGACGAGGAACCTTAACCCGCATCATCATTACTTGCACCATTATCACCACCCCTCGAATCTGGAGACGATCTCGGGATCGCCGGCCTCGGGATCTCCAGCACCTTTGATGAGGAGTTTGGTGCAGCTGGAGCAACAGGCGAGAGATCGGGCTCTCGAGATGGGTCACGAAGGAGGAGGAGGAGAATACGACGAGGAAGACGACGAAACCGAACGAGGACGATCCGCTCATCGAGTCAACGATCTCCCTTCCAACGTATTACCTCAATACGTAAGGGAGACGACGTCGAGGCATCATCATTCTTCGTCGCATCATCATCACCATCAGCAATCTGGATCGGGAAGGAGTAGTTCGAGGTCGAGACCACCGCCATCGGCGAGGAGGACGAGCTCGATGTTGTTCCTTTCGGTGGGGTTATTTTTCACGTTCACGACGTTGGGGAGAAGAGCGGAGAAGAGGGTAGGGTCATTTGCGGGGGGGAGGGCGCGAGCTTGGGAGGTGGGGTTGCCCAAACTGAATTGGGTGCAGGAGTCGACGGTCAGGCTCAGCAAGAGGGAGGTGGTCATTACCTCACCGTTGACGGCCTCGATTGGAGAGAAGAGGGACAACGACGTGGTGATGAGTGATGCTTTCTATCTCGTGGATCCGAAAGTGACAATTGGGCGGAATTGGGAGCGATTCATCGGGCGTATGAGCGCATGGACATGCACGACTCTGTACCTCACCTCGAGGCTACCCCAGATTTGGCAGAATGTGAGTTCACCATCCTTGGTGCCTGATATTCAGTTGGATCGAACTCAAAAAGTCGTCTCTTTCTCTCTCAGTTCCGCCGTCGTTCCGTCGCCGGCCTCTCCATGATCCTCTTCATCATGGCCTTCGTCGGCAATTCGCTCTACGTCATCTCCATCCTCCTCAACCCCTTGGCGACCGAATCCGTCGGCTATCTCCTCGAATCGACGCCTTACCTCTTGGGAAGTGGGGGCACGTTATGTTTCGATATCACGATCGTTTTCCAGAGTTGGCTTTATTCGGAAAAGAGGAAGCGGAATACGGCGATGATGAGGAGGGGTTTGAGTAGAGGGGACTCGACGGGTGCGAGAGGGAGGGGAGAGGAGGAGAGTTTATTAGGGACGACCACTGATGAGGAAGAGGGTGTTGAAAGTGGGAGGAGACGATCGTCCAGTCGGAGGATCGGTAGGAAACGATCGACGAGCTCCAAACGTGGTTGGGGTGGGACCTCGCGCTCGTTGGATCGTCATGATCCGGCGTTCAAGATGTCCCGATCGGTATCATCGCATAGGGCATCTAGGGCACCTTCCGTACGGACATTCACGACCGACGGTGGCGCCGAAGGAGCGCCTACAACGATACTGGCCGAGTCCGCGGGACCGAGACTTTCGAGAGCCGAACGAGGAGTTCTGGACGACCTCGATTTCGAATTCGACCCTACACGATCCAATACATCTTCACGAGGTCCTTCGCCCAACCGATCGAGGAAGGAGCATCCGCAAATTGGTTCGGGTCTGCCTAGTCGATCAAGGTCGACGAGTCGGACGAGGAGTCGTACGACGAGTGATGATCGGACGAGTTCGTTGGGCGTCGTAACCGAGGCGGGGGAGAGTAACTTGACGATCAAGGGATGAGTGGAGGTGGCGGGTATGCACGAGGGAACTTGGGGGTATCTTTTTCTTTCGAGGGGTGTCATTTCGCAGCGAGTTCAAAAAGTAGCAGTGTAGCAGTGCGCAGCATGCAGCAGGAGTTCGGTGGGGATCATACGTAATACCCGAATCCATTCTTGCAAAATACAGCCTTCTTCAAAAGCCATACAAGGTTCCCGGTACTGCTATTACGAATGACTGATGACCGACTATTGCGACTAGATTGCCATCATCCGCATCTATCTTCCCAACCACCTACTATAGGCATCCTTCATCGCCAACACCGTCTTGGCCTCGTTGGTTTGTTGAGCCCAATACTCGTGGAATCGAAACAACAAGTCATACTCTTGTACGACCTGGGTCCTCCAACAGATTTGGAGTTGCGTTTCTCGAGAGGTCGAGAGTTGCAAATTGGTTCGGTAGAGTTTGAGGGTCATTTCTGTGCGAGGGGGTTCGGGATGAAGAAGCAGTCAGCTACACGTATCGCGACGATTTCGACTGTACCGCGGCTTGTCGGAACTCAACTCGTCAATAGAACGACGTCCCCTCTCCTCGTCGCCTGACTCAACGTCCTGCCCACGCCCTCCCACAATGAGATCTTGACCGGCATACTCGGCGCACTGAGCGGGTCCAAAGCGGTCCATTCCCAAAGCTGCAGATCCCCTCCTGGTCCAACGGTTCGAGGTCCGGAGATGTCGATGGCGACGCAGAGGATCGAGAGACGATGGATGGCGTTCGTTGTGTGTTGGAGGAGGGAGTGGAAGCGGTCAAAGGGAGTGAGGGAGGCGAGGGTCAAGTGCAGTGTGGGCGGCAGACCGACGTCGATTTGCGAGGCGGGGCGCGTCGTCGGCGTTGCGGTGGAGGCCGAGCTGAGGAAGGAGGCGGAGATGTGCTGCGCTTGTTCGTGGGTTGTCGGGTCGGAAGCTTGGGTTTCGTGGGAGGCTCGTCCCGGGGGCAGTTGGGATGGAGGTGGGAACACGGCTGGTGATTGCGCTCACACGCGTTCGAGGTCAGCTCTGGTACGACATTGTTCGCCAGGAAAAACTCTCACCTGACGCCAAGCTGAATTCTTCCTTTGATTCCTCCTCGAGGATCGTCGATCCAAACCGTGTCTCGTCCTCCTCAGCCATGGCCGTCCCCGCCGTCGCGGCAGGAGCACCCCAAGGCATCATCATTCTCGAGAACGACTCATCTCGGTCGACCCATCTCAGACCAGCCACAAGTTGAGTCGAATCGGCTGTGACATCGGGATCACGGGGAAGCACGCTCGTACGGGGTGTATCCGCGGGTGAGGCAGCAGGCCTAGGAGGAGGGAAGACGAGCTCGATCTGGTGTGGATACCATACTGGATCGCTGCTGGTGGTCTGTCTCTCACCGCGCTCGATCACTTGGGTCGCAGTTGGTGGCTCGTCAAAGATGATGTAGCGCATTCATGGGGGGAGGAGGAGGGCGTGCCGAAGCGGGGCGCACGCCAGCACGCGACTCGACCGATCGCTAATGAATCAATTAACGAGGAACGCGTTCGTAACGCCACGCGCGGGGCAATTGATCTCGTGCGCCCGCGCGATGCTCACCGCACTCAACTCCCCCTCCACGTCATTCAACGACCACCATCCGACCACGATTCAACGCCTTCACCTCCTCCGATCGTCGCTGTTCCTGGGACCAAGGAGCGTGGCCGCTCTCAGTCTTCCGTCGTCGTTGCACCCCAAATACACAACCATGGCGCCGCGCAAACGAAAGTCGTCGCCCGTGGCCGACGCGTCGCCAACCCGACCAGAAAAGCCAGTCGTACCAGAGGACTCCCCTCTCTCAGCCCTGGGCGAGGCCACCGTCGATTCGCCTTCCTCCGCTGCTGAAGAACAAGTGGCAGCACCTTCCAAGAAAAAGACCCAAAAGACGGTCAAAGAACTGAAAGCGTCCAAGGAACCGAAGGCGCCCAAAGAACCGAAAGCACCCAAGCCCAAACCTGCACCTGTCCAACCACTTGATCCGACGTTGCCTACGAACAAGACCTTGCCCGACCCGATGCCACCGTACCCCCAACGACCTGAAGGGCAGGTCAGGATCAGCGCTTGGAATGTCTGTGGCATAAGAGCGGCGGAGAACAAGGTGAGTTTCGGCTGTCGACCCCTCATATTCGGTCTTGACCGTGTTTTGGACTGACCTTTTTACCTTTTTTTGGGGGTCCACATCGCGCTTCACCAAAGGGTATGGAGAGGTATATCCAAGCCGAAGCAGCAGACATCCTCGTCTTGACCGAGACGAAGATGGCCGACCCGAACTTTGCTTTCCTCAATGACAACTATCCCGCAAGTTCTCCTCGAATTCTCACCCCGACCTTGGGACTAACCGTTCTTTGCGCCTCTGATCTCGTTCTACTACCAGTACCGATATTGGGGAGTCGATCCTAATAAGAAGGGATATTCGGGCACGGCGATCTTGTCCAAGATTGAACCCAAGTCCATTACGTTCGGGTTGCCGACCAGTTCCGATCAAGCTGCCGAAGCGGGTCGTCAGTCGTCCAAAGAGGTCCCTTCTTTCGCTTCATGGCACCCAATCTCATGCATCCCATCTTTTTCCTTCTCCATCCAGGCTGCATCACCCTCGAATTCAACTCCCACTTCCTCATAGGGACCTACGTCCCCAACGCCGGGCAGGACCTCAAGACCCTTCCTCGCAAATCGCAATGGAATCACGACTTTTCCCTCTACCTCCACCAACTCGACGCTCTTAAACCCATCATCTGGTGTGGGGACCTCAACGTCGTTCCTGCGCCTGAGGATATAAGGAATTGGAAAACGAACCATAACAAATCGGCGGGGTGTACAGATGAGGAAATTCATGCTTTTGAAAGCCAGTTGAGAGGTGGGGAAGGGGGTAAAGGGGGGAGGTTGGTCGATGTTTGGAGGGAAAAGTACCCGGACAGAGTGGGGTGGTACACGTATTTCTCGTTGAGATTCGATTGTAGGACCAAGGGGATTGGGTGGAGGTTGGATCATTTCGTGGTGCGTTCTTTCCTGTTTTCTGTTCGGCTTCAGAGCAGCGGCACTGAGGAAGCATCCCTTTTCCATATGCAGGTCTCGGAAAGAATCTTGGACAAGGTCAAGGCATGCGAGATCCGACTCGAGGCTTATGGACCTTCGGATCATGTCCCCATCATTCTCGACTTTGAAGGCGAGCTTTGAGAGGGCAGGGTGCAGTGATCATCACACTCGACATCTTGTTCTAGGCTCGGCGAACGTCGTGAATAGTTCTTGCATCGAAATTTGGATTACATTAAAAAAGAGCGCCAACAATTCAGGTCCAAAGCAGAGTCTATGTTTGGTTAGTTGTAGTCTTTTCAACGCATCGTAACGACCTCTGTAGATCAAGAAAGACATGGGGAACCTCATCAGTCTCCACTCCCTCACCCAGACCCCGCAGGCGGCAACTCACCTTCGGCAGAGGTAGGATGAATCGCGACCGTATCGTCAAAGTCCTTCTTCGTCGCTCCCATCTTGATCGCCACCGCAAAACCCTGCAACATCTCATCGCTGCCCATTCCTAAAAGGTGCAAACCGACGACCTTCTCCTCCTTTCCTTGAACGATCAACTTGTACGAAGTCGGCTCTTTGTCCTCGGGGTCCATCATGGAGTAGTAGAGGGAGGTGAAGGACGCGGTGTAGGTTTTGATTTGGTCATCGCCGTACTTTTCCCTCGCTTGAGGTTCGGTCAAACCGACGGTTCCGATCGTAGGGTGGGAGAAAACGACAGTGGGGACGAGGTCGTAACTGAGCTTGTCACCTTCAACCCCACCGTACAGACGGTTCGAAAGACGTCGACCAGCAGCGATCGCAACGGGAGTCAACAGCTCCTTGCCTCCCACATCGCCAATGGCGAAGATGTTGTCGATGTTCGTCTTTTGGTATTCGTCGACGATCACGTCACCATTCTTCTCCAGCTTGATGCCGACGTTCTCGATCCCCAAATCTTTGGTCAACGAATGCCTACCCATAGCCCAGAGGATAGCATCCGTTTCCAACGTCTCGCCATTGTCGAAGGTGATGGTCTTGGCAAAGGGTTGGGTGATGTCGGGGTTCTCGACCGAGGTTTCGACGGATTTGAAGTTGACGTTCGTGTGGAACTTGATGCCCGTGTGTTGCATGTGCTTGAACAAGCTGTCTTGTAGCATGGGGTCGAACGCTTTGAGGATCTTGTCCGAGCGGATCACGACGTGCGTTTCGGCGCCTGTTCAGAACAATCGCCATGGGGATCAGTCTGTCTGCTACCCAGAATTTGGAGTACTAGAGGCAGGCAGTACTGACCAAGAGCGTTGAAGATGCCGGCAATCTCAATGGCGATGTATCCACCCCCGGCCACGACGACCCTCTTGGGCAACTCCTTCAGGTCAAAAAAGCCATCACTGTCAAAGCCCAGCTCGTAGCCCTTGACAAAGGTCGGCTTGGTCGGCGCGCCTCCGACGGCGATGACGATGCGGTCGGCGGTGTAGCGCTGCTCCTTGTCGATGCCTCCGGTGGCCTTGGGGTACGTAGGGGAGACGGAGAGGGTGTGGGCGTCGACGAAGCGGGCGTGGCCGGTGATGTAGGCGACCTTGTCCTTTTCGACGTCTGTGAAGCAGTTCAGAGAGGTCAGGTTCGAGGATGGTTCGAGGAGGAAGATGACGGAGAGAGAAAGAAGTACGCACTTCGCTCGTAGATGCCGTTGAGTCGCTCAATGTACTTGTCTCGCTTGGCCTTGAGCGTGGGCCAGTCGAACGCGGTGTCTGGTTCGGGCACGGTGTAGCCGTACGAGTTGGCTTGGTGCAATTTTTCCCTGTGGCGGTGGGGTAGGTGGGGAAACGGGGGGAGGACTTAGTTGAGAGGCGGAGAAAGAGAGTATTGCGCAGACTTGCCTCAAATCCGCGGCATGCCACATGATCTTTTTGGGAACGCCTGCGAGCGATCGACGGCCACCGATGGCTAGGGTCAGTGACTGAACGGCCTCTGGCGTGTTTGCACACTGGCACGACTCACATCCGACATTGACGCAAGTCCCACCCAACCTCCACGTCTCTTCAACGATTGCGACCTTGGCGCCGTACTGGGCGGCCCTCCTCGCTGCTCCTAGACCACCTGATCCACCGCCGATGACGAGGAGGTCGTAGTGCGAGTCGCCCTTCTCCGCCGCGGTCGACTTGAAGGGGATCGGGGCCATGATGGCGGCGCTGGTGGAGAAGAAGGAGGGGCTGGATGTCTTGGTCGGACAAAGGAGCAGTGTCCGCTTGAATGGGCGCAGGAGTAGGGTCGCCAGGGTGGGATGACCGCGTCGGAGAAAGGCAGGACGGAGAGCAAAGAGAGGAGAGAATGCCATCTGCCGTCATCGATGGCGAGCGACTGCATTTGTCAGCGCTGGTCGGACCTCGCGCTATTAGTAAGCGCACACCAGCTGCAGCTCGGGCGAGGTGCAGTGGTCGACCGCAACATGATTATAAATGACCAAGCAAGATCCAAACATATATCGTCATCAGCCACACACTTGGTGTCACACTCGGAGCGTTTACTCGCCCACCCGCGCCCTCGGAGACGATGCCCACTGCAGTGGATCACTCACTGCACAACGATTAGCGATTAGCGCCGAACTTGAAGACTGGCAAGTCACCTAGGCCGCGGATTGACGACGTAACGCGTCGTTCTAGATCACCATCTTGTCCGGACCGCTCGTCGCGTCCGGTGTCACTTCGGCCGTCTTGAGCCGCCTGGGAGGATAAGGCGCCTGTCGACGTCTGACGCCGGAGGCGGTAGGATTGAAGACCCTTCGTCCAATAGCGCGCTCCGTATGCAGCGATGTAGTCGGCAGGGCGAGCGGAACCTAGAGCGTGCGAAATGATCGGATGCATTTGCGCTTCCTCGAGTGCTTCGATACTGATCGGGGTACGTCGAGGAAGTTTCTCGACTTGCGACTCCCAGAAGTTAAGGGCGGCAGGATCGAGCGCCATGCGTTCTAGCCCGGTTTTGAGGATCAATATATCGGCGTCCGTCAGGAGCCCGCCATCCGCCTCCGCCCATGCCTCCGCGATCTTCACGAGCGCCTTCTCGGTGAAGTTTCCCGAGGTGGGGATCGGATACGAGGAGTCCCAGGCGGGAGGCTCGTAAGGATCGGCAAAGGGGTCGACCGACATGATTATGATGGGTCGAGGCGAAGCGCAGCGGAGGTACGACCTAATATAGACGAAGATAGAACGACTATGCTTGTAAAGCGTGGATAGAACGACTCGCAAATGCATCCGATCATTTCGCACGCTCTAGGTTCCGCTCGCCCTGCCGACTACATCGCTGCATACGGAGCGCGCTATTGGACGAAGGGTCTTCAATCCTACCGCCTCCGGCGTCAGACGTCGACAGGCGCCTTATCCTCCCAGGCGGCTCAAGACGGCCGAAGTGACACCGGACGCGACGAGCGGTCCGGACAAGATGGTGATCTAGAACGACGCGTTACGTCAATCCGCGGCCTAGGTGACTTGCCAGTCTTTACGGTCGACGAGCTCGATTCGGATCAGGACGGCCGTCTCATCGTACGCTTCAACCTCTTCATCGAAGGTGAAGTACCCCTCGATGCCTTGCCCGAGGGGGACGATGTGCTATACAAGCGTTGCTCCTTACCGCTCGGTTGGATCATAACGGTGGCTGCTACTCCGGCACCCTCGCGGGCAGCTACCCCGGCACCCTCGCGGGCAGCTCACGCGCCACCGGCGCCGGCGGTCTCGATGCAAGGCAAGCGCCCCGCTCGCAACGCCGATCCGTGGGCGACTTCTGACGAGGAAGAAAGCGACGAACCGACTGAGAATCCGGCGGGGACCCAACTCCGTCAGCTCGAGGGCTCGGCCGATCGCCTCGCTCAGCGACCGACTAAGAAGAAGTCCAAGAACCCGGCACCCCCTCCAGCCCAGCGCGCTGTCGTGTCGTACCGTCCTTCTACGCTATCGCAAGGTGGTCGTGTACTCCTCGATGAGGACAATGAGGACCAGGAGACTCCGACCGCTACATCCATTGCTCAAGAGAAAGCGGCGAGGATGTACGAGGAGACTCTGGCAGTCCCTAGCACTGCTTACTCCGAACTCCCCGGCTACGTGACACTTCGCCGCGACAAAGAGGATATGTACAAAGAAGCCTTACTACTCCCTCGAGCGCACGTCTACCGCCTAGACAGACAAGCCGCCATACTCAAGAAGAACCACGGGTTGAAACTGGACGTCATAGAGATCATGAAGGTCCTTACCGGTCAATTCGTCAGCGCGGTCGATGCCGATAACCCAGCGCCTTCCGACTTGTTCTACATGTTCCAGCATTCTGGCAACAAGTTCTACGGAATTGAAGCAATGGTTCAATCCAAGGCTAGCATCAAAAAGAGAACGCTCACGCAAGCAGGTCACACGGAAGCCTTGATGGAGCTCGAGAAACTCGAAGGCGTCGTGTTCAACTCTCATCAAGGTCGCGACTGGCAGCACTACACTCGCTTCTTGAGGGAATTGGCCCAAGATCCAGATCTCGGATTCGACTTCGTAGTCCTGTACGATAACAAGTACCGTCGGGATCTGGCCGATAGAGGAAAGTCGGTCCATTCCCTCCTCGACGCAAAACTCGGTGACAGCGTCTACGCGCTCTTGATCAACAAGTGGCTCGCCGGCAACCGGTTCTTTCGAAGCGAGGGGTCGTCCACGGCGAACCACGGCTCCTCAAATGCTTCGCACCCACGCTCGCTACCGGGCAAGAAAAAGCGTAACCCCTGCAAGAGGTTTAACCGAGGCGACTTCCATGATGAAGAGGCATGCGATTATCGACATGTCTGCTCGGCTTGCAAGGGAAACCATGCAGCTTCGAGTACTCTCTGCACGCATCGACAGCTCAAATCGGGAGCTCGCCTCGCAGTGGCAGCCACGGGAGCAGCAGCTGATGCTGCCGCTCGGCGCTAGATACCTCGAGGACAGCGACGATTCAATAGCCCCGGACGAATCGTCGCTTGCGGTCGTCATCTCAGACGACACTGGACCTCCGGGCCACCCTTCTCTATCTCACCTGTCGGGCTTAGGGCTGGCACCCAAGTACCAAAGGTCATTCCACTTCGATCCACCCTCGAAGGATTATCCTACTACCCCACTCCTTTCCTCGACGACGTCCGTGGGCAGGCTCCCCGGACCGCTACCTCGAGCCCACTTCACTCCAGAGCGTCTGGCGATTATCGGGGACACTCAACGGTTGTACCCTTCCCAATTCAACTTCACTCGGACGATTAACGATCACTACCTGGGCAAGCTTCTGGCAGAGCACCCAAACACGACCTTAGTCAACTCCTTCCTCTCCGCTTTTCGCTCGGAAGGATTCGAACCACCGCACGATGGCAGCAACGCGCGTGGCGACGACCCCACGTCTGTACAATTTCCTAAGAACGAGCATCATCGCGAGTTCATCCAAACGACTGTGGACGAGGAAGTCAAGAAACAATGGGTCTCTCCCGGCAGCGCATTTCCTCTCCCGGGAGTCACCTACAACTCGATTTTCGTAGTCGAGTCGACCAACCATAGGATGCGTGTGGTGGCAGACCACACCTCCTCCGGTCTCAACGACGGCATCCAACGAACCGATTGCCCGACGATCTATGATACCATCATCGACTTTATCCGTCTCCTTTGCTGGCATCGGTTTGCATCGGGACTTCTTACAGACACATCAGTTCTCGGGAAGCTCGATGTCTCTTCGGTGTTCAAAATCCTCATCATGTCCAAGCGCTGGCAGGCGCGTCAAGGCATAGCAATCAAATGCAGACTTTCGGATGGTACACTACGCACCTGGTACCACATTGAATGGAGGGGCGTGTTCGGCTGTCGCGCGATGCCCTTCCTGTGGACTAGGTTCATGTCACTACTGATGTGGGTGGCTCACAACGCCTACGGAATCGAACACCCCCTTGCGTACATGGACAATGCTTTCGGCATCGATCTGGCAGGATCGATGGTCGCTTACAACCACAACGGCACTACGCACACAATTCCGGCCCAACAAGCAGCGATGGCAGCGCTGTGGACCGGACAAGGCACCACATGGGCGGCGCATCACAATCACAGGCATCGACTGTGACCTGGACTCGTTCTCCGTGTCCCTTCCCCAAAAGGTGATTGAGGACCTCGTCAGGGAAATCGACGCGTTCCTCCTGGAACCGAGCCGGCACCCCACGCTCCGCAAGTGGAGACAAATGACTGGCTGGCTGAGTTGGTCCCTCAACGTGGCTCCGCAGGCTCGCCCGTATCTTACCCCGCTTTACGAGAAGCTTGCCGGCAAGAAACGTTCCGACGCGGGGGTGCCGATCAACACCTCGGTTGCGACCGCACTCGCAGCTATGGCAACGCTGCTCGTCGAATCTCCCTCGCTCCGCCTAGATAGCCCAAGTCTCACTCGCTGGAGCCTCAAAGATGCGGACGTTGTTATCTACACCGATGCGTGCCTCCAAAACGCTACGGGGACGGGCGCAGGTCTCGGCTTCTGGTTTGAGTGGAAAGGCATGGTTCACCACTACTACTGTCGGCCGCAACGAACGTACGAATGTATCCAATTCGCAGAAACCTTGACGGTTGTTCTAGCATTAGGGATCGTTACACACCCTTCCAGTCCATTCAAACCGCTCTCGCGAGTTCTCGTACGTACGGACTCGGCTCCGGCGGTGTACGCAGTCGACTCGGGTGCAGCAAAAGACGGCGACTTCATGCCGCTGCGCACCCTCACCCTTCGATCATATGTCATGGCCCAACACCGGAAGTTTGACCTCAAGGTCATACACGTCCATGGCAAAGACAACACCCTCGCTGACGACCTTTCGAGGCAACACGAGGTCCAGCTTCACCGGCGCTTCAGCCCTCTCACCCATTTCGACCCCTTCATCCCCGGGCTGGAGGGGGTGTCGTTATGACGAACATCAGACGAGAGGACGGAAGGCATGTCTCCTTTGCGCCCCGTCCTCTCTTGGAGCCGGCTACTCGAGCTCAGCCGATGCTCCCGCTGGATGATCTTCGTCAACTACGCGACGAAGCCGCCATTTTTGCGCTCGAACCCAAAACTCGATCAGACTACGCTCGAGCTTTGCGGCAATGGATCGCTTTCATCAGCTACTACCGCGCTCAGGGCCATGACATCATGTATCACCCCACCGAAGACATGCTGTCGGCGTTCATCCGACATCGCTTCCGTACGGTCTCCTCGGTGTACCAGACACTCTCTGGCCTCGCGTTCCACTTCCTACCGATCATGGGGAGTACATGGACAATAGTGCGCTCCTCACAACTAGTCAGAAACACAATCATTGGCGGTATCAAGCTTAAGCGTCGAGCTCGGAAGCAAGCTAAACCGCTAGGCTTCCGCTCCGTGGCCTTCGTACTTCGCACGGCGGTGGCACTCCGGGATCTGGACTACGACTCGCTCCTGTTCCTTGCGATGGTGTCTCTAGGTTTCGTGTCGTGTGCACGGAGTGCAGAGCTCACTGTTCCCTCAACAATCCGTTTTCGGGATCCAGCCAAACTCCCGCGACGCAGCACAGTGAAGATGGACTCCAATGGCTTCTCAGTCCATCTTCCGTACCACAAGGCAGACCGCCGTTGGCAAGGGTCGTTCCTGTACTTCACACCCGGCACGACGGATCCAGCCTTCCTACGCATCCTGCATCGCTACCTGCAGGCCCGGGATAGTCGGAACAAGTCCTCCGACCTGCTGTTCTTGACAAGGGGAGGTCTCCCACCCACCCGCACCTGGTTCATCGGCCGCCTCCGTCGCACCTTCGGATCAGCTTACAGTGGACACTCTCTACGAGCCGGAGGCGCGACTCACTACGCTCTGCAAGGTCTCTCGGCGGATATCATCAAGCGGCTCGGGCGTTGGCGCTCGTCCGCTTGGGAGGAGTACGTCAGGGTTTCCCCTCAACTGCAGCAAGCCCTCCTCAACTCAGCATGAACCCACATCTTACATCTGCCGATCATCACCACAATTACACAATACGGGATGCCTGGTTCTTATGCTGCAAATCCGACTCCATCCCAGCTATTTCGGTTCGCATTGCGCTCTTACGATGGAGTCGATGGTCTTTTCTGCTTTTGCTGCAAGAGTTTGACGCCGAGGACTCAAGCGCGCGCGACCTCTACCCTCCTTGCAGTAAGCCGTGCCCGCACGCCTGCCCCTCTTGCAATAAGCCGTGCCCCGCACGCCTGCCCTTCCTGCAGTAAGCCGCGCCCCGCACGCCTGCCTCGAGCCTTGGTCTGTAAGCCGCACTTGCGCAAGAGTTTACCAAGCCCGCTCCTGCCGCACCTTTCAGTTCCCACTGCTTGCCGTTGCCGTACCAGTACGCTGTGTACCTCTGCCACCTCCTGCCAAGGTCAGTGGCCTTCCTTGAACTCTTCCTGCCGCCATTTGGCTGACAGGTTCAGAGCTTCTCACAGGACCCCCCCAGCGATACCGTACAGCTTCCGCCTTCCAGTCTTCTGCCTTACCAGTTGACGACGAACAGCTGCCACTGTGTACGCCTCTCTTTTTTTTCAACACTCCTTGTTGGATGGTTGACTGACGCTCCATACTTTGTATGCAGCCGTCCGCCTGCACCTGCCAGTGCTGCGCCTCTCTCCCGTTCGCCTGCGTCTCGCTCAAAGAGCCGAGGTACATCACCCCCCTTCAGGCTCTACCTTAGGGTACTCCTGCTTTCGACTGTCCTTGTTGGACACGTTGACTGACTTGGCTACCTTGCTACACAGACCCACCCTCGACGTGCCAGCGTCTGAGGTCTGTTTCCTTTGCTGTCTTCTTGTCTCCAAGCGACACGCTTTACAAGCATAGGTATGCCATAGTCCTCAGAGTCTTTGCAGTATTCCGAGTACTAATAGAATCGCGCTTTACAAGCATAGTCGTTCTATCTTCGTCTCCTCCCACCCACCCTACAAAATAAATAAATACAAAAACAGCCTTGTGTTCTTTCCTTTACTTTCTTATCTATGGTCTCTCGTGGGTAGATTTTCAACCCATCCCGTTTGTTACGGGATGCCTGGTTCTTATGCTGCAAATCCGACTCCATCCCAGCTATTTCGGTTCGCATTGCGCTCTTACGATGGAGTCGAACTTGAATGTGGGGGTTAGCCCCGGATTCGTTCAGTTCGGCTGCCTTCCAGCTCGGCAGTAGCTCGGCTTCCCTTCGCTCGCGGCTCGAAGGGCCCCTAAACGGTCATCATGACCTACGCCAGTGACTTGGCCGCTTCACTCGGCTCTTCCCTGTCAAGTCTGACCCCTCTTCTTCTTGAAGCGGCCGATGAGTCCGACCTCGACTCGTCCTCGCCCACACCACCTGTAGCTTCCCAGCCCACCACAACCCAGCATGGGACCCCAACCCGTGCCCAGGTGATCCATGATCGTGCCTCCTCCTTGCGGTCGATCCTATCCAAGCTGCATCCTTCCCACCCCGCTTCGTCGTTCGAGCTCGCCTCGTTGCTCGATCAGGCCTTCCCATCGTCATCGTCATCGTCATCGTCATCGTTATCGTTATCGTTATCAACCTCCTCGAATGATCGGTCCTCCGTTCAAGCTCAGGCACAATCATCGAACCAGCTACAGTCGATCGAATACGTTACTCTCGCGCATATGACCATCTCGGCCTATGGTCTGGTGCTCAAGCAACTGATGCAGCAGGCGAGCGACCTTGCGCAAGAGGACGAGTGGTGGGCCGACAGAGAAACCGATGCTTGGAATCAGGGATTGTACTTGTTGCAGAGTGAGCTCTCGCACAGAGCAACTTGCAAAGCACTCCCGACTTACACACGCTCTCCACCAACAGCTACCCCATCGAGGCTGGTCTCGCTCTCCGCGACGTTGGTCACCCGACTACGCGATCTTACCACCGCCGCCCTGCACTCGAGTCGACCTGCGCCGTCCTATCTCTCCTGGTCTACCTACCGAACCGCTCTTCCCCCCTCGCTCCTCGTCACCGCCATCTTTCCCCACCTTGCCACCTCGACGGGCGTAGCTTCCCCAACGGACGCTCTCGATCCGTTTGGAACCGACGACTCGACTCTGGCCGTCACCTCCTCAAGTGGGGGCGTCTCCTTCTCCCATGCCACTCGACTGGCCAAAAAGACGACCCGATCCTTGTTCTTCCTCACGCTCTCCCCTTTGGCGTTGACGAGGCAAGAGATCTTTCATCGGCGCAAGACGATTCGTCAGACGAGGCAGAGTCTGGCCATCAGCATTGGCGAATTGACGTTGGCGCCTCAGCCTTCGATTGATGGGGATCACCAAGAACAACAAAGAGCGAACAATGATGACGGCAAGAATCGTACTGAGAGGACTCTACCGGCTGTGTTGACGACGACCGATCAAGAACCTGCGACACTAGACGCGCTCAAGGATGCATGTTGGACAACCTTGGTTCATCTCACGTCAGCACTCGCGACCTCGCCCAATTCTTCCTCGAACGTGCCATCCCCTCCCGAAGCGAGCAAGCCATCGTCAGCGCAAGAATGTGCTCGAGCGTTACACACCCTCCTCACGAGAACGATGGTCGCCCAAGCCAAGACGCTCGAAACCCAACTCGAGCAAGTCTCGCGACCCCCCTTCCTCACCCGCGCCTGGCCCTACCTCCTCGCCGTCCCTCTCGTCTCTTACGGTATCGGCCGGACGATCTACAATTCGCGTCATGATTTGCTGCACTACGCTAGGGATGCGGTTGATACGGTCAAGAGGTTCGTTATGGATTGGGTTTTGGAACCTGTCAGAGGCATCTTTGAGACCGTGCGGGGTGAAGGAGGTATGAGCTTGACGGGCAAGGAGACGTTGAAGAGTGATTTGGATGTGAGTTCTAGCTGAGGAGGCAAGGCGTCTCGTCGTTTTGGGGGTGTTGATCGATGAGGCTGATTAGTCCCGGTTCATTTGCGTCGAGCGCTCAGAGTTTGGAGAGGATGGTGATTGATTTCGGGAGGGACGAATACAAGCTCTCGGAGGCACAACTGGGTGATCTAAAGGAGAAGGTTCGAGCGGGGGATTTAACACCCGTTTTGAAAGCGTTCGAACATGATCTCAAAGTGAGCCATACCTTTACAGCCTTAGATGCTGACCCCAAGCTGATTCCGACACCTCCACTCTATTCCCCAACCCCACAAAGTCCCCCCTCCGATCCGCTATCTCCGGCTCCCTAATCCGCACCCTCCTAATCCAAGTGCAAAAAGTCAAAGTCGACGTCGCCCTCGCCATGGACGGTATCGAAAAAATGCTTCGCTCCCAACAACTCACCTTTGGATTCGTAGGTGTTGCACCCTCGATCCTTGTCCTCTTTGCGTTCGGTAATTGGGTCAAAGGTTTTACGAGGAGGGATGGGAGTAGTAAGAAGAGGAGAAAGGAGTGGGGTAAGAGGTGTTGGTTGAGTACGAGGCAGTTGGATTTGTTGTTGGCGCCTCCTAGGGATATCGAGGCGTCGACGAAGACGTCGAAGGGGGATCGAACCGGTGAGAAGGAAAAGTTGACGCAGGGTTTGGTCTTGTTGTGTTTGGCGAATCTGAGGAATTACGCCAAGAGGGGTATCTTCCCTAGTCGGGATACGCAGTTGAGGCAGGCGTTCTTGGAGGATGTGAGGGCGATTGAAGATGAAGGAGCTAGGGCCAAACCGGAAAAGAGGGCTAAGATGGTTGAGAGGATGTGGAGGTGGGGGACAGCGTTGGGGTGGGAAGGGATTGCGTAGGACGCACGATTCGTGTGCGACGAAATCATGTGTAACGAGGATGAGATACTGCGTAGGACGCACGATTCGTGTGCGACGAAATCATGTGTAACGAGGATGAGATACTGCGTATCGTGTGATTGAAATATTACTACAAGTCTATCAACTGAATGATGCGGAAAAGTAGATATACATTTGGAGAATGGAGAAGTAGATACATGTCGATCCATTGGCCTCTTCCTGTGCACATGCAAAACTTGCCCTTCCTGTTGAAACCCTCAAACTTCCAGCGCCTCGATCGCTCGACTCCTCTTGACCTTCCTCTGTACCGGTACTTCCATGGCACCACCATTCCCGACTCCTTGTGGTACATCCTCTTCGGCTTTACGTTTCCCCTTGGCCTTCTCTGAAAGGGCTTCCTGCGCAATCGGTGCCGCTCGATTCAGGAACGCAGACGTTTCCTCGAAGGTAGAAGGGGCGAATCCGAGCGAATCCGTAATCTCCAGCTCCGATGACTGGATCTCGTCTGCGAATTGACCCGTCCTCGAAGGTTTGGGTAGAACTTGAGAGGTCTCAGGTGTGTTGGGGACGATGGTCGATGCGGATGCTTGAGCAGGAGCTGGAGCGTTGGCGACTTTAGAGACGACCGCTTGCGCAGCGGATTGGGATTGGGTTTGGATGATGGGATCGGTCGATGCGGGGGAGGCGTGGCCATTGTGGGGTGGGGGTCGTATTTCGTTCTCCTGGGCAACATAGGGATCTTAGGACTAAATCGGGGCTGATCGGCTATTGGATATCAGCCGCGGGTGCAGGTTAGCTTACCGGTGCACGCGTCTCGTTGACGACCACCAGCTTCGCTTCACGAGACAGCAACTCGAGAATCGGTAGCTCAGCCCCTTGACCGGGGGTGAAGTACTTCACCTTCTTGTACCGACTTTGTTCCGGAGATCTGTTGAAGAGATTCAGATCATCTCAGCTCGGTCAACCGTAATGCACGAACACCCGCTCTGGCTTACCGATTGACAACATCGACTTTCTGCGTCGACCCACTCCCGTTGCTTGCAGCCCCACGACCGCGGGGAGCCCCTCGGCCTCGCGGACGCCCTCGACCTCGCGCACGACCTTTTGCAACTGGTTCCTCTTTTGGCTGAGGTTTTTCTTCAACGATGAAATTCTCGCATCGCAATCGTTGGATGATGGCTGCTGCATCTTGGCGATCGGTCCCCAGGCGTGCGGCAAGTTCGCTGACCAGAGGCACTCCGTCATTCCAGAGGACCTCGATGGCTGTACGGCGTTCGTCCTAAATTAGTTTCAAAGCCCAAGGCACCTGTCTTGCTGAAAATCACGTACCTCGTCGAAATTTGGCCAGTTCATGAAAATTGAGCATGGGTTCATGAGATCGATGTCCCGTGACATCGGCCGTTCGGCATGCGTAGCAAATGAGCTTCTTGAGCACCGCGGCATGGGGACGAGTCGCGAACCTGTTTGAACGATAAGCGATAAGTGATCAGAAGTCAAGTGAACCTTCATCCTAAAGCAGAATTATATTTTCACCCATGACACGAGAAGTGCTTGCTGATTTGACAGACTGCAGCGGTGAAACCTCAACTTCGCCATCAGGGAGCTGTTCCATGCAAGAACGTTTCGTCACGTACCGGAGCAGCGGAAAGCGCCTTCTGCGGTATTCAGCGAGAAACCTGCAACGTCGAGCGTCGAGCTCATCAGACCAGAACTAAGACTGATAGATCCATAGGCCCAAGGCATACCACAGTCGCATCTGTTCATCATCTCCGCAAGTGCAGAGTTCGTCTGCGAAGCGCGACCACGAGCTGGAGCTTTGTGATGCGCTGAACTCGTTCCGTTCTCGAAGGCCACGGCCCGGGGCGCTTGCTCCGATGGAAGGGGGAAACCGGCTTGTAATGCGTCTTGACGTACATCGCTTCTATGAAAGCCACCAAACAACTAGCACTCAGCTTCATCCTCTCGAGGCTATTTGGGGCCCGCACTCTTACCTCGGTTCTCCGACGCTCGTTTCCGCACCTCCGTGATGGGATTCTGCTTGCGCACCAGCTGATTGAGCGCCACCAGTATCTTCCATCATCACATTTTCCTTCACTTGGTACAGCTGGGACCCACCCTGGCTGAGCGTCATCTGTAGATCCTGAAAGCCGTGAAGTTCTTCTATCGAGGCTGGTGGATGATCGGGTTGAGACTGGGTAATCTCCAGCAGTTGAGTGTCGCCGCCTCGGTTCCTAATACGATCAATCTTTAGCATTATCAGAGTTAGCTGATGAAGGTTAGTTGATCGATTTGTGGAACTCGGAACCGACCTCTTTCTGCAGCGCTGCCGAATCCGAAGTGTTCGAATCCTGGATCGACGGCTCGAAGTGGTCCTCGGCCGGAATGATGGTCGTTCCTGTGCCTTCGAGCCCGATCTTAAGTCTGAGCTGTTTGGTCTGAGGATCTTGACGAGCACAAACTTCTTCGACGGTCAAGAAGTTGCCATCTTTGTCCCGAACACCGACTGGATCCATCGGTTTGAGATTCGAGTCTGCCGATGTGATGGACTGCGCTAGGCTCTCGCCATCCCACTCGACGTTCCTGCTTTGCGCATCGCGACGGTTCCTAGCGAGGGCCTCTTCGTGGCTTATCTTGTCGTCAAACACTGTATTAAGTAGGTGGGCGATCGAGATGTAGTGACAGGAAAGGTTGTGAAACCCAGTCGATATATTCCCCAGCTCGGCAACGTCGGGCCGGTCTTCGAGCCTGGGAGTGGTTATGCGGAGTTGCCCTTCCTCGGGAGGTATCGGCTGGAAGAGCGCTGGCTCGTAGTCGTCTGGTGCGTTTTCAGTGAAGTAGAGCCGCAAATCGATGTACCGACGTCGGGGCAGTTCATCCAACGCTTGGGTGCTCATAAGCAAACTGCTCACGACCGAAGGTGAGCTTTCTCCACGCGCTTATTGATGACATTTTATAGGGTGGCTCACTTCTTGATCAACTTTTGAATTTGACGCTTGACATCTCCTTCACTCAAGCTTGAGGATTGACCACCTTTGCCTGCACCGGTCCACTGGTCCGGCAGGGTCATAGCGATACGCTGCGGCGCGGCAGGGCAAGACGTTAGTATCGCAGCTGAATTTCATGGAACCCCTGAGGTTCAAAAGACAGCACCTGTTTCCCGTCAGCGTCTGCCTCGTAGTCGAAGCTGAAGGTGTAAGCTTCAACGATGTTATCAGGTTCTTCGGGATCGTGGAAAATGGCGAGCACTGTGAAGGACAGCTGCACACTGAGGAGACATGGTCTTGCCTAGCCTGCCGAAAAGCTTTGTCACCCACCGAGACGTTCGACGTAACCGAGCTTGAAAGCGACATCGACCGAATCCTGTGCGTATGAACGCTTGAATCTTCGGTAAGGAAATGCAAGTGGAGCACTCTGATATTGAGGATACGCACCAGGTAGTCGAGGAGCAAGTCGGCTTCACGACTGGCGCCCCTGATGAGTGACTTGACCTTGACGGTCGAAGGTTGAGACTTTTTCTCCTCCAACGCCTTGGACGTGGCAGCAGGGTTCGTATCAGAGACAGGAACACTGGGAGTTCTGATCGCTGCATTGACAAAGTTGTCCTGCGAGCCGAGACCAAAAAGGAGACTGAGCTCCTGTTCAGCGTCATCTTCGGACGGGAGGAGCGTGAGGCTCGGTGTGCGACGAGAAATGTGACTGACGTCTTCGAAGATGCCTCGAAGAAAGGTAACGCAACTGATGCCAGTGCGTAAGAGTTGAGAGATGTGGGTCAAACTAGAGGTGTAGGTCGTGGTGGCGAGGTTCTCGTCGACTTGCTGGGCTGTTCCGACTACTGGTGCTCTGTTCGCAGTGGTTGCGGCAGTCGGTCGCACCCGCTTCGGAACGACATTCCAAGTGCAGTGGGAGATCAGTGGATTCAGTGAGGACGATATGACGTACTTTGTTCAGCCTAGAGTGGACTCACTGTCGCCATGTTTGGAACGTCGATCGACGAGCCCAGCGGTAGGCGGCGAAGGTGGGGTGGTGCGACCGAGAAGAAGGACTTGACTTTGGTTCAGTTGACTTCGCGATCGTGCGAGTGCGCTCGGGCCGCCGCTCGAAGCGCGATTGCGCAGCCGCGGCGAAGGTGCTCAGGCCCCTTGAGCGAGTCGTTGTGTTCGCGATCCGGGTGAGACACTGCACCTGCGGCATAAGCCGACAAATTTGTTCCTTCATTTCCTTATATACCTTGTCTTCATCCTGTTTCCTTCTCTCCCACCTTCGTCGCTCCTTCTCATACTTTCCTCTCCGTTGAGATCCCAACCCGCACTCGTCTTTTGCGCCCCCACACTCGTTCCTCCATCTGCCACTCGGCGCTGCTCGCACGCTCCCTTTCATGCTCACCTCGGTCCAGTCTCGGCGTCCGTGCCGCCCAGTGCATCGCCTCCTCCTTCAGACCCTGGCTACATTGCTTCTCCTTACGTCTACACTCGGTGGTGATGTCCTTGCGTTCACTCACTCGGATGCATTGGCTCCCCTTGGCGGTAGAGTGCTTGCTCTGTCGCACGACTCTCACGCGAGCGTGGAGCGCCACTCGTTGACGATCGAGCGCGACGTCAAGCCCGAATCGACAAGGCTCCAGCTCCGCAGCCACCGCAGGAGGTTTGTGCGCCACAAGCGTGCTCTTGGCAAGGCTTGGTCCGGGTCTTCGTCTTTCAAGAATGGGAAGAAACTTGGTATCGGCGGTAGTGAGTGCGGTTGGCTCCTGTGGGAGACGTTTTCGCCGAGACCCGGCCTCAAGCCTCAAGCATCGTGGCGGACCATGGAATGTGCTGAGGCTCGTGCCCAGGAACTGACCTGAAATATCCCAAATTGTTCGTCTTCACAGTGCAAGTCAGTGTCGTCAGTGACGACGAGCTACTTGTGAGTAAACCCCTACCCACCACGCTCCCGCGAAAACTCTGACCAATTGGCTCCCCCCTGTCTGCACATGCGGCACATCGGATCGAACCATCATCAGAGTAAGTCAAAGCATCGCAAACGGGTGTCGTCAGCGCCCCAGCTGATGTTGATATTTTGCTCTCGTAGTGTAAGCAGACGCTGCTGCTAAGGACTGGCAAGCTCTTCCCCAGGCCCTCTCCTGCTTGCTGAACAGAGTTACCCCCATAGCTTCGACAAGGCCGAGAACAACCCGCTTCAAGTCAACGGCCACAGTGCGTGGGGTCAAATCTACACGATCAGCACCGGAAAATCTCGAGCGCTCAACCTTCTCACGAACTCATTCTGGTAAGCTTCGTGCTGTGACAAGGCAGACATTCTCCAGCGCTCCCTCGTGGCTTCCACTTAATTGTCGACCGGGATCTGACCCATCTGCTTTGGATCACCCAGTGCCGGGGGCGGTTGGCTCAGCAACGGCACGTTGATCAGCGTCGGCGGCAACCCCATCGAGCACGCTGCGAGCAACGCGACTGCCAACGGTATCGCTGCGCTTCGGATGTTCACCCCTTGTGACGGGGGCAAATGTCAGGTCCAGGAGTTCCCCAAAACGGTCCGCTTGACGTCCAAGAGGTGGTACCCTTCGACCGTGCGCTTGCATGATGGATCCGTCATCATCATTGGAGGATGTATCAGAGGCGGTTACAACAATGCTCCCGACATTGATAATCCGACGATCGAGTTCTTCCCTCCCAAGGGAAATGGAAAGCAGATCTTCTTCAAGTTCTTGCAAGGTACGCTTACGAGATTGAAATTAGAGCGCTACACTTTCATTGACACCGACCATTCCTTTTCATCTTAGATGCGCTCAACTCGAATCTGTTTCCCATCTCGTTCTCCCTTCCAAAGACGTGAGTCGTCATGGGCATGTGGGTGCGCCACCCCATGGACGCTGACACAAAATAACGACTGCAGTGGTTACATCTTCGTGGCTGCCAACAAGATCAACACTATATACGACTGGGTAAACAATCAAGAATATAGACTTCCGGCTGTACGTCTCCGGCTTTGGCTTAGATCCTTAATCACATCGACCGGCCCTTGACCGAATATTCTGCTCTTCCTTGCAGTTCCCCAATGGAGTCGTCGCAAACTACCCGAGCTCAGGTGCATCAGCGCTTCTTCCCCTGACGATCGCGAACGGGTATGCGACCGAGATCTTGATCTGTGGAGGGTCGACCCAGAACCTCGACTCGCCTTGGTTGCTCAGCGCTCAGAGCCCGACCTCGACACAGTGCGCGCGACTCAAGATTAGTGGGACAAAGGCTGTAGGCGGGTGGCAGGTTGAGCAGATGCCCGAATCACGCCTCATGGGGGATGCTATTCTTACTCCTGATGGTAAAGGTAAGCCTCGACCACCCAAAGCTGCGAGTTTGACCGTCATTGAGTGAGCGCTGACCTTCAATTTGACTGCGCAGTCTTGCTGGTGAACGGCGCGGGGACGGGAGTTGCAGGTTACGGCAATGTCGCGAACATGACAGGACTGAGCAACGCCGGGAACCCAAGGTTACGACCAACCTTGTACGACCCTGTTGCTGCGTCGGGCTCTCGCTTCAGCACCAACTTTCCTTCTTCCAAGACCGAACGACTCTACCATTCGTCGGCGACTCTGGTTCCGGATGGCTCGATTTTTATCGCGGGTTCCAATCCCAACGGCAAGGTACGTAGCATACGAGGGTCATTCGCGTTCCCCTGCCAATCTCATCAATGTTCCATCTTCTTCTCTCGGCAGGTCGAGACGAGGACCTACGGAACGAGGTGGGTGTTCTGTCACAGACCTTTCAAACCGGGGATCGTAACTAAGCGCTGTCCATGTGAGGCACGCCCACAGATACAACACCGAGTTTCTTCGACCGCCTTACATGTCCAGGTCTCGTCCCACGTTCTCCGGTCAACCCAAGAAGATCCAATACAAGTCCAAATACACTTTCTCCTACAAGGTCCCAAGTGGAACCAAGAAGATTCGCGCGGTCATCATTGATATCGGTTACTCGACCCATGGCGTGCACATGAACCAACGCTGGGTTGAATTGAAGGTAATTTCGACCGATGATGGAAAGATCACGATTCAAGGTCCTCAAGGACCGACGTATTATCCTCCTGGTAAGCCTTCAACCCCACTCTGTACCCCTGTAGAGGCAACTGTTGATGCGCCTGGGTCTACCTGTAGGCTATGCTTGGCTCTGGATTCTCGCCGACGATGTTCCTTCGAAGGGAAAGCGGGTCATGATCGGGAAGGGACAAGGTGGGCGTTTTTACGTCCGGGACCCAGCTTGGTCCGGCAATATAAGCTAAGATTGAGCCCCGCGATTGATTGCGCCACAGATCCTCCATCCAAGTGAGAAGTTCCATAGCTTCACCCCTCGAGCCTGCGCCTCGGCGTTTGAAGAGTTTCGTTGGGACGGAATGCCCCTAATCTCCTAGCTTTAACGACGAGTTTCGTTACGACGGAACGCCCCTAATTGACTTAGCTTTAACGACCATACCCAGTGGCGGGGCCTTTCATGTTGCATCCCCCCTCTTTATCACGATTACGTAGTAGCTGTTGTAGTCCGTAATACCTATATGACATCTACAACGTAGCCTATTGCACCACAAATTTCTTGCCGCCTTTTCCACTGCTAATAGACATGAAAGGAGCACGCACCCCGAGTCATTCGGATCCTCCGCAAACACCGTTCGTGCTGCTGCAGCGGGGGCCGGTTCAATCGACGAGGTCCTCGCTTTACGTCCGTTTGTCTCCGCGGAATGCCAAGTCGGAAAAACACGTTCAAGCGGGTCCCTGCTCTTCTCTCTGATAACACCTTCCTCTCCTCCGTACTCGTACCTACTCTCTCGGGATATATCGGCAACATCGTCGCTATCGTTCCCATGAAATTTTATTCATACAACATACCCGTCCAAACTCATAAACCCCTTCGCCTTCATTCCTCATTCTCCAAAGGTTTCCTCCACCTCCCTTGTAGCCAGACCCTATACATCTTGATCATCTTCTTCCTGTTCAACAACAGCCTTCGATCGACGCCCAACTGCAACAGTTCGAAGCGCTTGTCCATGGTGCGCATCGCGATCGCTTCAGGTGCCATGATGGGTTTCGGGTTCGAGGTCGTTGCATCCGAAGGCATCGCCTCGCTTCCATTTGATTCTGGCTCCTCCTCCTTTGCCTCGCTTCCATTCGCTTCTCCTTCCTCCGCCGCCTTCACCTCAGTCGTCGTCGATGCCATCTCCCCTCCCTTCAACCCCCCAAAGATAGCCAACAACTCATCCCTCTCAAAGAAATAAACCCTAGTCCCATCACCCCGGACATACAACCCTCCAAAATCATCCATCAATCTCCCCTTCTTGAACCTCAACTGCGCCATATCATTCCTGCCATAATCGCGAAACAAGATCAACCCACCGGGTTTGAGCATCGTGGATAGGTTCGAGAACGCTTGGGCCCATTCGAGGGGTTGGAGAGCGGAGAAACAGAAGATCAGGAGCGCGATGTCGACGCTTCCGGCGGTTAGGGTCGGGGGCAGACCCAGGGGGGATGCGAGATCCCATACGGCCGAGGTTAGGTGTTGAGGGTTGAAGGATGGATTCGCCTGGGAAGTTCGAGGAAGAAGATTAGGATGGGGTCTGCAGATAAAGTGAGAAGGGGCATCGACTGAACGTACCAGGACCAGATCGACGGCTTGCTTGGAAAAGTCGTAGCCGTGTAGACTCAGCTGCGGGTTCTCGTTGAACGAGTAAAGCGGGAACAAGGTATTGCCGGGTCCACACCCAATCTCGACGATCGTTTTAGGTCCGGCCTGAGAATTGCCTCGGATCGTCAGTTCGTCGGTCGCCGTGAACTGAGCCCAAGAGGAGTCAAGCTCACATCGGCTCTGATGGCGTCAGACAATTCGGGAAACTCATTTCTCAACCAAGCACGGTCACTGAAGAAGTTGTCTGCGAGGCGCCCGCAAAGTGATCAGAGTCAGTTCTTTGATCGTCCCGAATTGCTCGTGGAGCCCCCCCCCCACCTTTGACGTTCTTGTAAAAGCTGTCCCAGTAAGCCGCCGGGTCGGCATTGTACTGCTCCTGAAGTTCAGCGGGTACGGCATCGAGTTTTTGTCGTTCTATCGCTGCTTGTGCCTGTTCTTGCTGTTCCCGGTCCCATGGGATCTTGTCCCTGATGAAGGGGAAGTGGGGAGAAGGAATGGGTTGAGCTGGGACGAGCAGTTAGGGATATTTGATCGATTCGGGACGAACCAAGCATTGTGTGTCCAGGGGTCTCTACAAGATGTAGTAGGTGAAAGCATTGGTCAGCATCTCGGTCTCACTCCTGAACGTCGCTGATTCGTAGCTGACCGGTCGGTTGTGAGTTCCCTGCCTCCTTTGACGGTCGGGGCTCCGGCGATAAGTTCTTCTGCGACCAGTTCATCGGCCAGGAGTTGCGGTCCTATGCGCCGGACTCGCGGTGGTTGCTCCTTCTTGCTCGCGGAGGACGAGGCGATCGAGCTGGATGAGCTCGCGACAACGGATGAGGCCATGCCGGGGGTGCTCAAAGTGGTGATGCGGCGAGTCAGAGGGGTCCAGTGTCCAAGATGCCGAGTTATTCGACCCTGACCGAAGCTCATGCAATGATGTTGGCCCAAGTTGCGCAAAGGGTAGGACGTCGCTCCGTGCCGCTGAGCGCGCTCGAGAGGAGAGGAGAGGAGAGGAGAGCGCCGATCGATTCGATTTTCGATTGCGAATTTGCGAAGTCGTCGCGCGCGCTCAGTTCCGGGCGAGTTGAAGCTTGGCGTGATCGACAAAGTAACTAATAAGCAGACTTTAGTCGTGACTTTGAGCAGCCGCTCACCAACTCGCTCCCTCCGGCTCTTCCTCGCTCGCTCGCTCACTCCCCTCTCCCCGGCCCTGTTTGGTATGCTCCGACTCGGTCGTCGATCCACCAGCTCGTTATCGTCCTACGTTCGAGTGCCCCGATCTGTACCCCACCCCGCCTTCACCCCCGCTCTCGTCGCGAGCTCGGCGCCGTCGCCTTTCGCAACTAGCCCTAACCGTAATCGTAACCGTGCCCGTGCTCTGACCACGGCGATCTCGCCCGTCGACGCGCCCGACCACCGCCGCGCCTCCGCTCGCGCCTCCGTTCGCGCCTCTTCCACTTCTGCCCGCTCCTTTTCCACGAGTCGCAGCACCATGTCGTCGCAGGCCCAAGTCATCGATGGCACAGCCGTAGCCACGTGAGTTCCTCCCCATCCTCCCCAAGCCTCCTGCACCGTCACTCCGCCTTCAGGACAGCCGCTGGCTTGATCGCACTCCCGCTTCGTCCCGCATCCTTCTTACCGCCCAGCTGAGCGTCAACTCCTTTTTCTGTCGCAGCTCGCTCCGTGCCGACATCTCGCAACGCATCTTGTCGATCCAGCGGCAGTTCCCTCGCTTCGCCCCCCACCTCGCCATCATCCAACAAGGGTCGCGCTCCGACTCGTCGACCTATGTCAAGATGAAGCTCAAGGCTGCCGAACAGGCCGGCATCAAGTGCACGCTCGTGCTCGTCGACCAGGCCGCTTCCGAGGATGAGGTCATGGCCGAGGTGCAGCGTCTCAACGACGACGACTCGGTCCACGGTCTTTTGGTTCAACTTCCTCTCAGTGATCAGGTCGGCAGGGACGGAGAGAGGAGGATTACCGAGGCCGTTAGCCCCGAGAAGGACGTCGATGGGTCAGTCCACCACGTGGTGCTCGAAGCAAAACCCTCTGCGTTAGCTCTGTAGAGCTCACACGTGCCACATTTCACGCACTCAGCTTCCACGCCTACAACATCGGCTTGCTCTCGTCCCGTGCGTCGGACCCGCTCTTCTCGCCGTGCACCCCGAGTGGTGTGATGCACCTGCTCAAGGAAGCCGGCGTCGAAATCAGCGGCAAGCACGCCGTCGTCCTCGGCCGCAGTGACATTGTCGGTTCCCCCGTCTGCGCTCTCTTGCGTCGTCAGGATGCGACCGTCACCCAATGCCACTCTCGTACCAAGAACTTGGAGCAGATCGTGAGTCATTGCACTGCGGGGGAGAATGTCCCGGCCCGTAGTCGTCGGGACGGGAACGAGACCTTGCCGGTTGTTGATCTCGCCTACCTGGGCCGATGCACAGATAAAGCAAGCCGACATTGTCGTCGCTGCGATCGGTCAACCCCAGTTCGTCAAGGGTGACTGGCTCAAGTCCGGTGCCGTCGTCATCGATGTCGGCACCAACTTCATCCCTGACTCGACCAAAAAATCCGGTTCCCGCCTCGTCGGTGACGTCGATTACGACTCGGCCGTCGGTGTCGCTTCGCACATCACCCCCGTCCCCGGAGGAGTCGGTCCCCTGACCGTCGCCAAGCTGATGGAGAACACGCTCATTGCGGCGCAACGCTTCCTCGAGAAATCGCAAAAGCGCGTCGTCAAGCCCTTGAAGCTCGTGCTCAAGAAGGACGTCCCCTCCGACATCGCCATCGCCAAGGCCCAGACCCCCAAGCCCATTGATGTGCTCGCCAGCGAGATCGGTATCCCCAACCACGACCTCGAGATGTACGGCAAGTACAAGGCCAAGGTCAAGCTCGAGATTCTTGAGTCGCTCAAGCACCGCCGCAACGGCAAATACATCGTCGTCGCCGGTATCACGCCAACCCCTCTCGGGGAGGGCAAGTCGACGACGACGATCGGTCTTGCGCAGGCCCTCGGCGCCCACCTCGGCAAGACGGCTTTCGCTTGCGTCCGTCAGCCCTCGCAGGGCCCGACGTTCGGTATCAAGGGTGGTGCCGCCGGTGGTGGATACTCGCAGGTCATCCCCATGGACGAGTTTAACTTGCACTTGACGGGTGACATCCACGCGACCACGGCGGCGAACAATTTGCTCGCCGCGGCTATCTCGGCGCGCTACTTCCACGAGTCGACCCAGACCGACAAGGCCTTGTTCAACCGCTTATGCCCCCCCAAGAAGGGTGTCAGGACTTTTGCGCCCATCATGTTCAAGCGCTTGCAAAAGCTAGGCATCGACAAGACCAACCCCGATGACTTGACCGAGGAGGAGGTCTCGCGCTTCGCTCGTCTCGATATTGACCCCGAGAAGATCACATGGCACCGCGTCGTCGACACCAACGACCGTTACTTGCGCAAGATCACGACCGGTTTGGCCGCGACCGAGAGCGGCAAGACGCTCGACACCGGCTTCGACATCGCCGTCGCTTCCGAGTGCATGGCCGTGTTGGCTCTCTCGAACGACTTGCCTGACATGCGCGATCGGTTGGGCAAGATGGTCATTGGTGAATCAAGGAAGGGCGATCCTATCACGTGCGACGACATTGGTGCGACCGGTTCGCTCGCCATCTTGATGAAGGATGCGATCAAGCCCAACTTGATGCAAACGCTCGAAGGCACGCCGGTCTTTGTCCACGCTGGACCGTTCGCCAACATCGCCCACGGCAACTCGTCGATCCTGGCTGACAAGATCGCGCTGAAGCTCGCCGGTACGGAGGAGGGCGAGACCGAGGACAAGAACGGTTACGTCATCACCGAGGCCGGTTTTGGTGCGGATATCGGTATGGAAAAGTTCTGCAACATCAAGTGCCGCATCTCCGGTTTGACCCCCAACGCCGTTGTGCTCGTCGCGACGATTCGAGCGCTCAAGATGCACGGTGGAGGACCCGACGTCACCCCCGGCAAGCCCTTGCCCGAAGTCTACCTCAACGAGAATCTCGAGATCCTCGAGAAGGGCTGCACCAACTTGGCCAAACATATTGAGAACGCTCGCAAGATGGGCGTCAAGGTCATCGTCGCCGTCAACCGCTTCACGAACGATACCGATGCCGAGACGGCTTTGGTCGCCAAGATGGCGCTTCAAGCCGGCGCGGATGCCGCCGTGCCTTGCACTTTGTGGGCTGAAGGCGGAAAGGGTGCTTTGGAGTTGGGTCAAGCCGTCATCAAGGCGTGCGAGGAGCCCAACCCGTTCAAGTTCTTGTACCCTCTCGACATTTCGATCAAGGATAAGATCGCCACGATCGCCAAAGAGATGTACGGCGCCGCCGACGTTTCCTACACCGAAGAAGCCGAGGCGCAAATCGCTTCTTACACCAAGCAAGGGTTCTCCGACTTGCCGATCTGCATGGCCAAGACGCACTTGTCCCTTTCGCACGACCCCAAGATGAAGGGTGCACCAACGGGCTTCACGTTACCCATCTCGCACGTCAAGATGTCCGCTGGTGCGGGCTTCATCTACCCCCTCGTCGGAACGATGCAGACCATGCCTGGGTTGTCGACTCGACCGGGCTTCTTCGACCATCAACTCTTGGACGATGGCGAGATCATCGGTCTTTCGTAAAGCCGCTTGTCCACCCACCCTCCCAGTTCTGTCTCGGCTACCTTAGACTTTTCTCAAACCTGAAAAG
Organism: Microbotryum saponariae; assembly: GCA_900102585.1. Taxonomy (NCBI): domain Eukaryota; kingdom Fungi; phylum Basidiomycota; class Microbotryomycetes; order Microbotryales; family Microbotryaceae; genus Microbotryum; species Microbotryum saponariae. The sequence goes on along the minus strand of FMWQ01000062.1, from coordinate 353,642 downwards.
GGAACCCTCATCTCTCAACCATGTTGTTTCCCCCTCCACACAAAAGCTGTACCAACACCTCCCATCGAGCGTCTCTCTTCTCCCTAGAATTGATTCAAGTGCTGAAAAAGATTTTAGCTCACCTCCCTCCCTCCCTCCTTCCATCCTTTGGGCGCTCAACTCTCCCATTCTCTTCACTGCTGGCATAGTCACTTTATCTGCAATTATCAAAACATGCATACCCCAAAAAAATGCGCTCAACCAAGATCCTGATGATTCCTACAAAAATTGCCTAAAAAGCGCACACGTCCCAAAACAGAACAAAGCCGTCAAATCTCATCAAAGTACTTGAACAAACCTCTATACCTCTCCAAATCCTTCAAAAATTGTCTCCTCGTCATACACTCCTCCTTCGTCTTATCGGTTACTAAGGACAGCCCTTTTTCCAACGCCTCGTCCTGGCTTCTCCTCCAGAGATTACTTTCGAACCCGCTTGAATCGGGGTTGAATTCGGTATGGCTGGGAGAACGACCGGCGTAGCGGGCGATTAAGCGATCTACGAGGTACCAGTCGGAAGTGCAGGAGAACCAGAAGGCTTCGACGGTGGAGGGGGGCACGTGGAATTTCTTCGCGCGGGAGGCGAACGCTTCGGGGACGAACTGGGAGCTCAGGGGAGGAGGTGGTCGCTCGGGGTTCGACGATGTGGGCTTCTTGGATGAATTGGCAACGGGGAGCTCCTCCTCCATTTCTTCCTCCGAGCTGGTGTAATCCACGATGCGAGTACGCACGGGCTCTCGTGATCGTTTGCTCGAAGGCGGAGCAGCTTGGAACTTGCGTCCTTGACTCGCCTGCGTTTGTCCTTTGTCCCTTGCCGTATTCCTTAGCGGGGTCGTCTGCAGACCCTTCCTCGGAGACGATCGCAACTTTGCGTTCTTAGTCGGCGATCGATCTTTCGACGGGGTTGCCTTAGGCGTGGTAGGTTCGTTCGTCATCCTTCTCTTCTTCGGCGAAGGTTCAGGATCCGATTCCTCCCCCCTCTCTTGCTGTACGAGATACCCCTTCACAGACTGATCCACCACCACCTCCTCTTCATCGTCTCTTACGATCTCATTCTCTTCCTCCTCCTCTTCTTGCTCGCCCTCCTCCGTCTCCCCCTTCTCAGCTTCAAGCCATCCCGTCAAAGTCCCCCTCCTTTCACCTCTCCCCCTCCCCTTCCCCTTCCCCGCTCTCCTCCCTTCCCTCTCTTCCTCTTGAAACTGCGCAGCCAGCCGATCAACTCGTTCTCGATTGTTGACAGCCTTGTAAAAGTTCTTCCATGATTCGAAAGTGTGAGGTGTCCGATGCTGCGACACGCCAGAACAGAAGAAGATTAATCGGTTTCCACTTCTTCCTTTAGGAAGCCCACCCTCCCCGGACCCACTACTAACCTTGTCCATAAAGCTCCTGATCATGACCGAGTCACTCGCCTCCTTCTTATACCTCTCCAGCTTGCCGAACCGACTCTTAAACCTCGCAAAAGCCTCCACCTCTTCTCTTGTAAATTCTGTCCTCCTCCTCAGCGGAGAATTCGAATCGATTTTTTGGAGGATCGTACGCGCTTTTTGTGGAGGGAGGGGACGTATTAACCAGCCTTGTTTGTCGGCGAGGGAACAGCGGTAGGCTACGTCGTGGCGACGGGATAGTTTGAGACTGTCGGTCACCCAGCAGGAACGGAGGGGGATCACGTCTGAGGACAGAGGGGAAGGGGTCCGGTAAGCTCCCAGGTGACGTGCCTGCAAAGTGCTGAGATTATTGCACGTACGTTTCCCAAGAGCCTCAAGTACGGCTTTGTTATACCTAAGGGGTTCGACAGGAGGGAAGAGCGCGATCGTTGCTTCCCCCAGATCGTCGACGACTTTGCCTCCATTCTCCTGTGGGATTAAAGTTCCCGGACCCAGTGCCAGTCAAACGCCTTTTAGCGAAGCCAAAACCGAACTAGGCATGCGAATCAAGGACCCACCTCAATCTTTTGCTTCATCCTCTCCAACCTCCCTTGTTCCCATTTCTTGGGATACAACCAAATACAATCCGGTTCCCAATCAGGTTCCTTACGTCTTCGAGTTTGAGGGACGACATGCATGAAAGAGTAAGGTCGTTTAGGGTCGTCGGGTCGGTCGATCTCGAGGGATTCGGATTCGTCATATTCGATGTCGTCATCGTCATCGTCATCGTCGGTGTTGTCGGAGGGTACGGCTTCTTTCACGACGGGTCTGGCCTGGCTGGATCGAGCGGGTTGTTTTCGCGCGCTGGCACGAGGCACTTTCGTTTGGGTCGAGGAGCTGGCCTGGGTCGACGTCGTGGCTTTGGCAGGACTCTTTGCCTTCGACGGGCTTTTCGCCTTGGTCGGTGTCTGGGTCTTCGCCGGGGACTTGGTCTGCGTCGGTGTCTTGGCCTTCATCGGAATCCTTTTCTTCGCCACCGTCTTCTCCTGCGCCTTGTCCACGCCCCTCGTTCTCTTCTTGCCATAAGTCTTGGTCCTGGGCTTCCTCTTCCTAGGCGACTCGAGTTGCATAACGAGCCCCTCCCCATCCGAGTCGGAGCTTTGGAGTTGATCGATCTCCTCCTCTTCGTCGGCGTTGTCTTGTTCTTGATGCGGACGTTCCCCTTCTTGGGGTTGGGGTGAGACCTCTTCTTCTGCCTCGGACGCGGCCTGTTCCTCCGGCTCTTCCATGACGGGTTCGGGAAGTTTCTCTTTGGACCTGTTCCTCTTGCCTTTGCTCTCCACAGGAGCAGGAGCAACAGGGGGAGGGGGAGGGGTAGGACTCGGTTCCTCCTCCCTCTCCTTTCCCATACCCTTATTCCTCTCCCTCTTCTTCTTCTGCATCTCCTCAATCTTCCTCTTCCTCGAAGCAGGTCCCATAAACCTGCTCACCTCGACCTCCACTTCCACCTCCTCCTTGTTCTCCCTCTTTCTCCGAGGCGATACGTTCCTCATCACCTGCTTGATGGGGGACAGTCGACTGATAATAGTTTCAGGTGATTCGAGGTCGTCATCCGAATTGAGGGACTCGCTTGCCTCCCCTTCGAATTCGGGCGGTTGGTCGGAAGGATGTTGTTCGACTATTTGGACAGCGTTGGGTGGGGTAGTGGATTTCGAGGCCTTGGGTTTGGGTTGGAGGGTTGTGGGTTCTCGGGCGGTGGCTTTGAGGCCGAGAGAGGCGCTCATGGCTCGGGTCATGCGCTTCGGGACGCCGACCTCCTCTTCCACCACTTCGGCATCTCTCTCTACCGTCCTCGCTCTCTTTCTACCTCTTCCACTCGTGGCCCTCAAACCAGCAGTCGTCTCAGTCACCTCCTCCACTTGCCCCACCCTGCGTCCTCGAGCTGGTCGAGAGCTCTGAAACATGGCCGAAGTGGAGGCGGGTTGGGTGTCCGGTGCAATCACTGCTGATGCAGTAGCAGCAGTCGTTCCCCTTAAGGGTTGGGATCGAGCTCGAGTAGGCGGCATAGTCGGTCTTGATCTTGATGGTGATGGTCGTGTACACGCCGAGGGAAGCGCGGCGCCAACGCGTGGGTAAGCGGGAATCAGGGGGTCGGGTCGGGCGGGGGGATGTTGGGTCATGAAGGGAAGCAGGGCGAACGTCGCCCGAGCGCAAGTTGACCGATGTTACGAATTTCGGTAATCTCGAAACAAATCGGATGCTGCTAGACGGACCAAGTCACGAACGACAACTTCTCTTCATCAAAGATGGTACAACAGCTATTATTGAATGTATGAAACAACAACAATGCGACCCGCTACAGGGACTACCGACGTTTTGACCTATCTACTCCCTCTCGCTCGGACTCTTAATTCCTCATCGATCGCAAACATGCCTTGGATGAACTCCTCCTTGCTCAAAGACCCGGAAGAAGACGGATCACATCGAGTCCTAATCAGAAACAGATCCATCCAATGAATCAGTTGCCGCCCCTTTGCCCAGCCCGCGATCACCGAAAACTCGACCGCCTGACTCGGAGAAAGATAAACTCACCAAATGCTCTCCATCACTTTATCCTCCAACCGACTCTTGAGCCAAACACTTCTTACGACCCTCCCATCCAGTCCTTCCCCTTGATCGAGTACGCCATTGTTTTGCTTGGGGATCCATCTCGGTCCTTTACCCGGAGCCGCCGCGGTAGGGGAGTCGACGGTGCCGAAACGTTCGATCAAGAGGTCGAATAAAGCTGTGTAGCGCTGCCTTGCCAGTGAAGTCTCGGACCGAGAACGTACGCTGATAGCGCTTCTTGTGGTTGTGGGAGGTGGTGGAGGAGCCTCTCTTCGCGCAGGGACCGAGGGAACCGGATCGACCGAGCGAGGTCGAGGTGGTAAGGCCGGTACTGGGCGGTTCTCTAAGGTTGAAGTTGAAGAAGAAGTGGTGGTGGTTCGACGCGGTGGGAGTCGAGGGGCCCCTGGGGAAATAGGTGTCTGAGATGAAGTGCCAGGGAAGGTGGCGGTGGAGAGCTGCTCGAGTGAGTCGGTTGGGTGTGGTCTCGGTGTCGGCGATGAGGCCGATGAGGTGAGGGGATCGGTGATGGTCGGACGAAGATGTGGGGTTTGGGATTGAGAAGGTCGTGGTGGGATCCCCGGTGCGGACTGAGCTGGTCGTACTGGTTCAGGCTGGGAGGCCATCGTCGATGTACTTGACGGAATTGTAGACGACGACCGCTCTCTCGAAGACATTAAAGGGCGTGGCGGTGGCGCAGATGGAGTCGTCGGAATAGTCTCGGCTCTTGTGCGAGTTGAGGTGTCGACACCCCTCTTCAACGGTCTTGATGGTGATCGAGTCGGGGCCGAGCCTGACGAGATCGCATCCAACGGATCGGATTGGACGAGCGAGACGGCGCGAGATCGGGTAGGCTTCGGAGTTGATGTACTGCCATCACTAGGGGCAGGTGGAGCGAGGGAACTCGGTGCGAGGTCCGTGTGGGTGGTCGCGGGCGATGACGTGGTGCCGAGTAGTTTGGCCTGGGCCCGGGGGGGGGGGGGGGGGGGGGGGGGGCGCCGCTCCAAGGGTGGAACTTGCTGCAGTCGATGTTTCGGCATTGGCTGCATCTTGCAATGCCTTGATGCGTTCCTTCAACGTCAAAGCTGTCGACCCGGAAGCGTGTTCCATAGCTCGACCCCGTTCTGAAGCGGGAGCGTGGAGTCGGTCGAGGCAAGTGGTGCCCACACTCTCTCGGCCAATGACGACTCGACGATGACGCTGATCCGATCAATCGCTCCAGCGCGGCCGGAGAAAAAGAGTCAACCCCGGACCGTCGGAGGGCTCGAGAGGGGAACCGGCGGTAGAGCCTCGATCGTATGCGCGTCTTACCGCCGTGGCTATACCGACAGCGCTTGCAAATCGCCTGGCATGAGTCAAAAGGAAAAAATGGACAGCTGGTCGGTAATTAGCCCCGCTTTACGTCTCCACGCTAATGCGCTCGACCTCGCCCTTTTCTCTCTTTTTTCTTTTTCTTCCCGGGTCCTCTGACTGTCCTCTGCCGTTTTTTACCCCACACGCACCCCGACCGACCGGCCGGCAACGCAACTTTATCTCACCTCCCGCTTCTCCCTTCTGGTCCACCACCCACAGCGCGCACCACCACGCCCCACTCCGTCACCCCCCACACACCATGTTGTCCCGAACTGTTGCGACTCAGTCGTCGAGGATCGTGTCCCGGTCGATTCTTTCATCCGCGGCCGTGCTGGCGACTCGACCCCTTTCGACCTCGGTCGCTCCGATGAGCCAGGCCACTTGGCTCAACGACCCTTCGACCAAATACTTGCAAGTGTTTTCCACTCGGCACGTTTCGGACAGCGCCCTGTGATTGTATCGTGCACGGCGCTCTTCCGCATCCCCGGCTGAAATCCCCGGCGGCCACACCAACGTGTTCCTTCCGCTCAAAAAAAAAAAGACTCGACCCAGAGCTGACCCCACTTCGCCACGTGCCACCCCCCCCCCCCCCCCCCCCCCCGCCAAAACAGGCCCTTCAAATCCGTCGACTTGCCGAACCGAACATGGCCCAGCAAGCGCATCACCAAGGCACCGCGATGGGCCTCGTCCGATCTCCGTGATGGGAACCAGGTCAGTGTGTCCGCTTCGGGCAGGCAGCAAGCGTACGACTCAAAACACCGTCGAGTTCCACCCACTGATCCGACCTTTCCCCCGTCCCCTAAACAGGCCCTGGTCAACCCGATGACGATCGACCAAAAGAACCGCTTCTTCAAGCTCTTGCTCGAGTGCGGTTTCAAGGAGATCGAGGCAGGCTTCCCTTCCGCGTCCGAGACCGAGTTCCAGTTCATCCGAGGCTTGATCGAGAAGGATGAATTGCCCGATGATGTTTGGCTCCAGGTACGTCTCTTTATCAATCGCTCACCGTACTTTGTCCCAGCCCTGGCCTCGTCTTTTGTCCACTCTCTGACGTGCTGGGCCCTACGCCTTCGTCTTCTCCCACTTGCGCCCGATACCTCCGCGCCTCTCCGCGCCTCTCCGCGCCTCCTCCCTCCCCAGGTGCTCACACCAGCTCGTGAAGAGCTGATCCGGCGCACGGTCGAATCCCTGCGCGACGCCAAAAAGGCGATTCTGCACATGTACAACGCCGCCGCGCCCATGTTCCGCGACCAAGTCTTCCAAAACACCAAAGAGCAGACCGTCGTGCTCGCGGTCAAGCACGTCAAGCTCGTACGCCAACTCGTCGACGAGGCCATTGCCCGTGGTGATCGTACCGAATGGCAATTCGAGTACTCGCCCGAAGCCTTCTCGCAGACCGAACCTGAATTCGCGGTCGAGCTGTGCAACGCCGTTCAAGACGCTTGGTTCGCCGGCAAGGACAAGAAGTCCGAATTGCCCATCATCTTCAACTTGCCCGCGACGGTCGAGGTCGCGACGCCGAACCATTACGCCGATCAGATCGAGTACTTTTGCACCCACGTCAAGGACCGCGACTGCTGCATCATCTCGCTCCATACTCACAACGATCGTGGAACGGGTGTCGCCGCATCTGAACTCGGTTTGATGGCCGGTGCGGATCGGGTCGAGGGTTGCTTATTCGGGAATGGTGAACGTACCGGTAACGTTGATCTCGTCACGATGGCGATGAACCTCTACACCCAAGGGATCAACCCCGAACTCAACTTTTCCGACCTCGAACGCGTGATCGACACCGTTACCAAATGCAACGACATCCCCGTTCACCCTCGTGCTCCTTGGGCAGGTGAGCTCGTCTTTACCGCCTTCTCCGGATCGCACCAAGACGCCATCAAGAAGGGGTTCGGAATCCGCAAGAAGGAACAAGGCGCCAAACCCTGGGCGATCCCTTACCTGCCCGTCGACCCCGCCGACATCGGCATGACGTACGAAGCCGTCATCCGCGTCAACTCTCAATCCGGTAAAGGTGGTGTCGCTTACCTCGTCCAACGAAGTCTCCAACTCGACCTCCCCAAACGCATGCAACCCGCTTTCTACCAAGTCATCCAAGCCCTTTCCGAACGAACGTCCAAGGAGATCACACCCGAGGATATTGAGAAATCGTTCCGTTCCGCTTACTACCTCGGACCGGAATACAACGGTCGATTCACCCTCGTGGATTACAATTTCGCGGGAGAGAAGGACAAGAAGACGTTCGAAGGAGTGCTCAATTACGATGGCAAGGATCAAACCGTTCGAGGATCGGGGAACGGTCCGGTGTCGAGCTTGATGGATGCGCTCAACTCTTCGACGGACCTCAAGCTGAACCTCAAGGAATACTCGGAACATGCCATCGGTATAGGTCAAGATACCAAGGCTGCTGCCTACGTTGAGTTGATCGATGGAAGGGGCAGGGCCTGCTGGGGTGTCGGGATCGACGTCGATGTCACGGCTGCGTCCCTCAAGGCCGTCTTGTCTGCCGCTAGTAACGCCAGTGTTTCGGCCGAGGAGAGGATCAAGGAGATCGAGAACATCGTCGTTGGGGAACGGTATGGTGGGATTTGAGGAGCGGGCTCAGATGGTAGTGCGACGATGCTTCAAAATTATGCCCTCTAGCTTGGCGATTCTCGGAAAGTGACTCGATCCCTTTATGTTTCTTTTCTTTTGTCTCTCTCTCTGTCAGTCATGTTTTCTCTTCGGACTCTCGTAAGATTGGGAATGCTACAAAACTTTCGCAGTACTGCTCTCGGTCCCCGTTTCGTGGCGCGGTAAAGAGTCTTGGTTTCCGATTAGGGACGTCGTCCTTTCCTATTACTCCTTCCTAGAGAATTGTACAAGCATATGCGAACTTCCTATCACCAAGATAAGGACGAAGGTGTCTCTAAAAACAATATGACAAACACGTGCCAAGAACCGAAGCGCTTGTCGAAAGACGAAATGGGGCTGATGAAGAACAGAGACCAGCAAATCAGCCGCTAATGAGCCCCTGCACGAATGCGCGCATCCCCATGACGAACTCACCTCATCGTTCCAACAACTGTGTCCTGAACACATCCCTTACCCCAATAGGCCCCTGTCGCACCTCGTGATACCCCTCGTACTCATCATGATCCTCCCTCCCTGGATTGATCCCCTGTTGACCTCTCCGACTCGCACGAGCCTGATTCGTCGTCGCGTTCGAAGTCCTCGAATAAGAACTTGACGCGCCGACAGAAGACCCGCGGGAGCGATTGTCGTGCACTGTTAGAGAGGTCATCACGGGTGATCGGGAGGGGTCTGAAGGGTTTGTGGAGTTGGGCGAAAGACGGGACGAGGTCGGGCTGATAGAGAGGCTCGATTCGATGTCCAGAGGAGCGGGAGGGGATCCTGGAGAAGAGCCACCCTTGCCTTGCTGACCGCTGAACGAAGCTGCGCCGGCGACCGCTCCCGCTGGGAGAGGTGGGGCTAGCCCAGGAGGTAAGACAAAGTTGCGCGGCGTACCTCGGAGGTCGTCCATGGAGCTTTTGGCAGAGGGGGTCGCGGGTGATAGGCGGATCTCTTCAGCATAGGGCTCAGGATCGTACGGCTGCGCCGCACGATCCGACGCTTTTCTCGGTAGGGGAGGAAGTTCATTTCTCTTCGAAGCTGTCGAAGCAAATTCGGCATCCTTGAACAACGGCGAGACCGACCGGAACGCAGGAATATGCTGCGCCGAAAGTGAAGGCGTAGGTGCACCAGATGCGAGCGATTCAGGACGAGAATCGATCGTGCTCAGTGGTCGACGCGCATCCAGTGCCGAAGGGGCGATCGGCGGGGGGTTGTAGTCGGGGTTTGGCATGGGAAGAGAACGCATCGGAGGACTCGGAGGAGCTTCGGTGTAGATCCTTGGCAGGGCCGAATGATCGCGAGCGCTCCTCGACGCTCGAGGAGCAATGAGAATCGGCTTTTTGACCGCCGAACTCGGGCGTGGGGGTTGCGAGAACCCGTTCGTTGGAGGGATCGACATGGGACTACGAGCTCGCGTAGAGTCGCCAGAGGACTGCGCATCCGACCGCGGTGTTTTCGAGCCCTTGCGAGTAAAGCCGGTAAGGAAACGAGAGATGGGGCGCTTCTTCTTCGCCTCGACCGGCGTTGGAAGTGGTTGCTGCTGCAGAACTGGTGAAGTGTGGCTGCTGGAAGGGCCAGTCGGGAAGACATGACCTGCCGAAGAGCCAGGCGTACCCGACGATCCAACTGTCCCGTTCGAATAGTAGCTCCACCGACCTCCCAGCTCGCCAGGGCTCCGTCGTTCTCGCGCTGACGCGGCCAGAAACCCTGCCTGAGAGTCACCCGAACCGCGAGGGGCACTCGGCTCGGACGACATCAAGACCTCGAAGAAATCCTCTGGGCCCGAGGGATTGCGAGTACGAGGATCGCGAGGTTCGAGCATGATCGAACGACGTCGAGACGAGCCCGTTGCATTTGAGGATTCGTACGTCGTCGTCGTTGATACGGAAGGTCGCCTCGATGCGCGCGTACCCCAGTTGTTCGGTCGGGACGAGGCAATTTCTCCATCACTCAGCACAGGACTGTACTCTTCCGACGAATCCGACGAATGAATCATGCGAGGTCCGGCATGAATCATGCGAGTGTGGCCATCATTGGGAGGTGGCCAGATCGCCAATCCTGCATCGGACGACTTGCGCGGCGTTGGGGATGGGTCGAAGCTGCCGCGCGAGCTCTGCTGCTTCAGGGTATTCGCCGAATGTTGGCGCGCGAGTCTGTCCTGAGCAGCCAAAGTGCCGTCTTTTGTCAACTCCGACGCCGCCGTTACCGCATCCTTTCCTTTCCGCGTGAACGACATCGACAAGCGCTTTGCCACGGTCTGCTCTCCAGGCTTCGTGGACCCGATCGAGATGGGTTTGCGCATCCTAGCACCCAACGTCAGAGACTGCTGGATCTCGGGAGCCGCGGAGTTCTTGATGGTCGAGTGGCCGCTATGATGACTCGCGCGGTTCACCGCTGCAGCTGCAGTCGGGCTCATACCGACGGCTGTGGTGACCTCACGACCTCGGGTGAAGAAGCCGTTCCATTGGCTTTGCGGCGACAGAGCGATCAGAGGCGAGTTGGCCGGTGAGGCTGTGCCGGCCCCGACGGTGCTTGGGCTTGAGGGAATGACCATCGAACCGTCCCAGTTCTCGTCATAAATACTCAGCCCACGATATCCAGCATTATGGCTGTCCTTGCGAGATGGTCTGGGCACGGCTTCTTCCATCGCGATTTGGGAAGCACTGCGAGGCAAACCAGGCAAAGGGATGGTCGGTGGTGGTGTCGGAGACTCGGTCTCAATGTCCCGGTTGTTCGGCAACGACAAGAGGTTGACCTCCTCATTGCCGTTCTCTTTCAAATAGCGAGTGATGCCCAGTCCCGACTCGCCTCGGACAGGCGAGGGCTGCGACAGCTCAATCGAAGGCATCACCGGAATGATGTGCTGAGCATCGCGGGATCTCTGCTTGTTCTTGACCATGCTGATATCCGGACTCTCAGTAACGACATCCAAAGGTGTAGTCCCTCGTCGTACGAGCTCATGCTCCCACTCCTTGTCGGTCGACGAAGGACTGTCGCGATCGCTCGAGCCACTCTTCGCCCCCGCCAGTTCACTAGGTGTAGCATCAGGTCCAGTCGCACGCTCCTCACTCCACCCACTGACGCTTGAATCTGGACTTTCGCCCGAGTTGGTTTGTCGTTCCCCGATACCGAAGCTCTCGCTCGTGCGAGTTTGACCCGTGTCCTCACTGACGCTACGTTTCCGTCGCTCCGTCCACTTTTGGCCGTACGCACCGCCATTGCCACCGCCCGAGCTGCCTGTCCGACTCAGGTGAGTTTGCTGACTGCTGCCACCGGCCGAGACGATGCTGTCTCGTTGCGGTCCGACGTAGCCGATCGTAGACTGGCGTCGACTAGTTAATAGAACTGGGCCGTCGACATCGGAGCTCGAGCGACGAGAATGTGACACTGCCCCATTGAGGTTGTAGAGATCGGTCGATCGTCTCCAATCGGTCGAAGACCCGAGGGTAGGAGAGATTGAGCCTCTTCTCGCGACGTTCGCGCTGCTCGTCGTCGTCAATGGCGCCACAAGCGTTCGAGCAGGGGTCAAAACGAGCGGCTTGGGGACGAAAGAGGCGCGTCGAGGGCTGAGGGTCGGTTCGAGGGTGTTCGAGTGATCATGATCGGATGCATTGGAGCCTTTCGAAGAGCCGAAATCCGGCGTCGACAACCGTGGGTTGAAAGCACCCGAATACCGGCGAAGCGGGATGACGGTCGGACCCGGTTGGGTGAGGGAAACTCGTTTGGACTGGCTCGAGGTGAGCGAGGAGCCATAACCCGCATGGAGACTCGCCCGACGCTCAGTCATGGACCGTGCAGAGTCGATCGAGATGCGTCGTTGCAGAGAGTTGGGGTTGATTGAAGCGATGTCAAAGTTCGCGCTCGAAACGGGTGAGAACAGTTTCAGACTCGCGGGGTGATCCGTCGAGGCGGCGGTCGTAGGCATCGACGAGGAAGATGCCTGTCCGATGCCCAAGTTGGCGTCTGTGGAAAGGCGGCAACACCTACACGTTAGCGCCATCGACCTGACTACAGGCGTCTACGTTTTCGCATCGCCTTCCCCCACCTTCTGGAATCGCCTGCGCTGTTTCATCCCCCGCCTGATCCTCGCTGTTGTCTTCTTCTCCCGATCTCTCCTCGTCGTCGACCGATGACCATTCCCCCTCGATAGCGTCCTCATATATCGAATCACCGGTGCTGGACATTACACTCGCCAGACTGGCTAAGCTATTCCTAGTCCTACTCCCGATCGATTGCGAAGTCTGACTTCCGTCTCTCCGTGTTCGTTTCCCTTTGGCCAGATCGCGCATGTCTACAGCGGTGAACGAGATTAGTCCTGTCTACGCGAGTGCAATCTCCCCGAACAAATCACGGGATCATAGACTCACGCTGTGTCGAGTTGGAGATGCGCATCAACGACGGCGAATCCCTGCCCCTGCTCTGAGCGGCTGCATTCTTCCTCGACATCGAACTCGGCCCTCCTTCCTGTGACAACCGCGGCGAGGACGACGCCGAGATGGGTTTAGATGGGAAATCGGGAATGGTCGAAGTACTGGGCCCGATCGCTCGTTGCGAACTCGAGGAAGACATATCGGGGGGAGGCGACGAAGGCTGAGTATGCCTTGGTGTTGGAAACATATTCCCTTTTATGGTCGTCGCCGAACTCGCTCCGTCGCGCCCTTCGCCGTCGTGTAGATTCGGCGAAGTGTGGCTCGACTGACGAGACGGGTCTAGTCTGAGAGGTTCGGTCGTGCGATGATACCGCTCTACCTCGTACGCGGAGCTGGGCGGGATTGACGCGTCCGAGTAGACTTCGGTTGCCAGCCGATCGTAGGAATCGTCCGGATTGATGGGGTGATGCGACGTCGAGGCTTGCAGCGAGACCGCCGATGAAAATGGCGCCGAAACGGGCGGCTGGCGGTTGACGCCGGCGCCGAGGCTCGATTGGGAGGAGAACAAGTCGCCGCCGCGGCGACCACCCGGTTGGAGCAGGCTGGCAGTGGGACTCGCGGCTGCCGTTGGAGGTGCAGGGGACGCGGTCGCACCAAACGAAGCCGGAGACTGGAGGTAAGGTGAAGAGGCCAGACTCGAGGTGGAGGAGAAGACGGCGGGCGAAGTGGCCAAAGGGGACTGTGCGGCCCCGATCACCGGCGAACGGAGCAACGACCTCGGCGGCCTCGACGGCGCTCCACTTCTGGTGCTACGACCACTCTTGCCGGACGAGGACGCCGTCGACAACGCAGGTGAGGGCACACGGGCGGGGAAAGCAGACGTATTCGTATTCGGAGCAGGTAGACTGTCGTGGTCGTAGTCTTGATCGTAGAGCAACATCGTTTCTCGAGGAGGTCGCCCGTTTCGCACAGCCGCGACGCGTCCCGCTGGAAAGAGGGCGGGCACTCGGAGTTGCTGGCGGGGGCGGGCACCGAAAGTGACGACGACGACGTGGGAACCAATCCGACGTCCAGCAGCAGCTGGCAGGAAAAGGTTGTCCTGTTGAGGAGAACGAGGTCGGAGCCAGGTCGGCGTTGACGCCGTGACGTCGAGCAAGGAGCGGGGATAACCAACAGAAGCACTTGACGATTCGACCTTGATGGGATTTGATCAAGGGAGCCGAGTTGGGCTCGATTCGTCGGGCGCCGCTGCAGGCCCGGCCGGAAATTCACAACGTGTTCATCGCCGCGTTCCCGGCAGTTCAATGACATCATGAGCCCTGCGATGACACAAAAGACTGCATCGGTATAATTTTCGCACCCCTGTTGTAGAAAAAGACTTAAAAAACCGAGGTGCTGAACCTGCAAACGCGCTCGAAAACGTTATTCCACACCCAAGGTCTGGGCGTGCCTGTTCGAATTTAAATTAGGTTCTGCGACTTTACAATTTGAAAGCTCATCCAACAACCTGGTGCGATGCCAATCCCGAAGCATGTACGAACAAACGAAAAATCTGGGGATCCCACTCCCAGTGCAGTGTATGAGTATGCCAACCAACTGCAAGTTGCAGTGAAACACTGACAGACCCCAAAAGCCCGCGGAGCCATCGGAGCCATTTCTGGCCGCTCTGGCCGCCAGCGGACGGCTTGGCTCGCTTCCGAGTCACTTCTCACAATGAAAACCACCTGCGAGCCGCGCCTGCGGCTCCTCTTCCACGTGACAAGCATCACTTCAAGCGCTCATCGGAGGCCGCCCCTCAAACCTTTCAAGCCGGCTCGTAGCACCACGCCGGTGCGTGTCCCATGTCCAAAATTATTATCTATGACATTGCCTTCTCTAAGAAGAGTAACACCTCGATCATTCCTCTTCACTCTGCTCATCATCATCGGCCAACGCGACGATCCCGGGGCCGCTCTTTTCGAGCGATTTGCCGAGGGCCTTGAGGCGCTCTCCGAAAACGGTGCGCACGCCGGGGTTGCTGCACAGTGTATGGCAAAGATAGTGTTAGTGGGGTTTGAGATGTCCCCGAGGTGAGCTCGAGGGAACTCACGTCGACGTATCCCAGATCTGCAAGTTGGCTTTCGATCCAGCGACGGCGAGAGTCGTCGCGTCGTCGGGACAGAAGGACGCCGAAAAGACTTTGCCCTATCGTCACAAGCGTCGCGAGAGAGGGTGAGCACAAAAGCCGCACAAACGGTCCTCTTTCTCGAAACACGACTGACCACTCCCAAATCCCTCGCCGTGACCAAACTGATATTCCTCTTTCCTCCATCCTCTTCCCCCACATTCCAAAGCTTGACCATGTTATCCGTCCCACCGGTGACGATGCACCCCTTGATATGGGTATTGATGTCCAAACTCGATACACTCGAATCATGCGCCGATAGAGTCCACAACGCCTTCCCCTCTTTGGGTTCTTTCTTCGTGCCCAACATTCTGGAATCGTAAGCTTGGACGAGACCATTTTCCATCGAGACGAGGAATCCGGCGGGTTCCCAGGGGTCCCATCGGAGGCATTCGACATCGGACATTACTTTTGTCCCGACGGAAGAATCAGGTGCTCGGGTATCAAATACTCGGACCGTCCCGTCCCATGCACCGGAAAGAAGCACGGTCGGTTCCTTGGGGTTCCATTGAACAGCCTGGATCTTGTCCCCATGCAACGTATCGAATGACCTCAAAGCCGGCGACGAAGTAGGTCTGGACAAGTCCCAAAGTTTGATCGTCTTGTCGGCCGAAGACGAGGCGAGCAAGTTGCGATGCGAACGGTTCCATGTCAGGGAAAGGATTGAATCGACATGGTATTCGGCATTGGCAACGACCTTGGGTTTTTTGGGCTTCTTCTTCTTCTTCTTCCCACCTGCGCCGATAGTCGCGACGGGTGTGGCTTCGGCGAGGGAAGCGGGGAGGGCGGTTGCATCCTTGGGAGGGGGGCCCAGGATCGCATCCGGGTAAAGACCATCGACGACGTCGAGCGACCAGATCTCAATTTCGGGGTCGAGTGTGCCAACAGCGATAAAGTTGCCCTTGTCTTCCGATGATCTTCCGGGGCAAAAGTCGAGCCATTCGAGGCACAGCGGCATCGCAGGTAGTAGCAGATCGTGGTGGACGTATAGGTTCTCCTCGCTCTCGTCATAGACGTAGACCTCGAGTTGGGACACATCGTCTTCGGTCTTGGCTACGACGAGAAGATTGTCGGTCGGGAAGATTTCGAGCTCTTCCCGTTCCAATTCCTCGTCCTCTTGTTTCTGTAAGTCATACAGGCTGTCACATTCAGTCTGTTGTCCCCTGTAATCAAATAACGTTTGGCTATGCTCACCGCATCCAGTGTGACAAAGGGGTCCTCCTTGTCGTCGCCGTAGAAGCTGAGCCCCTTGATGTTGCTGAAAGCGCCCATTGCTGTGCGAACGGATCCTTTGGTCAGGCCTTACGTCTTAACAATGACCTTTTACACCTCGCCCGACAAACCTGATCCCTTGGACTCTTCCTCGTCGTAGTTGTCGAGATCGTAAGCGGTCAAATCATCGTTCCCTGCCTGAGCGGACTCCTTGACGGACTTGGCCATAGCCAAGGCATTCGCCGTCGCCGCATCCTCCATGTCCTCGTCGTCCTCGCCATCGACCTTCATCTCTTCGTCGTCGGCCTTCTCACTGTGAGAGATTGAACGCAACACGAGTCAGCTCGACCGCACCGCTTCGCTGCTTTTGCCTTCCACGAGGAAACTCACTCCTCCCATCCATCCCCCTCCCCTTCCCCCCCCTCCTCCTCCTCCTCACCCCCCCCACCATCCTCCTTATTCTCCTCCTCCGTCGCCCTCGCCAATTCCAACTCCATCTGCGCCTCGTCCAACCTCACCCTCGCCAATTTCTCGACCCTCGCCAATTCGGCTTCATCGACGACGTACTTCGACGGGTGTTGCGCTGCGGCACCGCGCGGGATCCAGTTCACCGCCGAGATGAGGGAGGTCATCTTTGACCACTTGTTGAGGTATTGAGGTAGGTGAGCCAAAAGAGCGGATTGAAGCAAGTGTCCCGGAAGGCCCGAGTGGTGAAGCTGCGCTCGTGCGGGTGGTTGCGAACGGTGACAGGGTCCTCGCGAGTGGGACAAGCGGTCTGTCAAAGATGTGCTACGATGCACCGAGTCCACGAAGATCGTCTTGTGGCCCAAAGGTTGTCCTTGGCCTGGGTAGCCTCGTAAGTGTGTAGGAGGGAAGGGGAGAACCGTTCCCGCGAGCAAGTGACGACACAAGTGAAGCCGGCAGAGCCTCGTGACGCCCTCGGCTGCGAAGTCGAGCTTTCCCTCAGGCTGCTGAGGCACACACGCCAACGCGATCCCTCCCGGCTCAACTTGCTCGCTCCGGCAAACCCTGGGTGCTCACGAATTGTGGAACAAAGTCTCGTGACCAGCCCGATCCATCGAATTGGCCAAAAAGTTCTTAGGAGTTTTTGGGATTGGAATAACATGTCGCATTTTCGATTGTCCACTTTGGGTTGCAGGTCCGAGCGACTCGGAGCACATCGAGGAGCGAGCCCCTATCTTTAGGGTTGAGGGGAGAGGATGCCCTGGTTCAAGATGTGAAAACAGGTAATAACAGAACATGATTACGTAACCAAGGTCCAGGTGAAAGGCCGAGCACGACAAGAAACAGACTTCCAGCTCCCGCAGGAGTGACAACAGAATACGTCCCGGGTAACACCTCTCCCCAAAGTGACAAAGTTACGCTTTTCCCACTCCCTTTGAATCCGATCACCAACCCGGCGGCGGTGCCTGAATCCCATAAGCCTTGGTCGTACCGGACCCCTGCTTAACCTCCACCTGGATCAACCACCCCAACTCCCCGCTCTCGTGATGATGGTCGACCAAAACGTAATTACGTCTCCCCATCACCGTGTTCTGCTTCAACTTGGAATCGTCCGTATCGGTCTCAAAGATCGGGATCAATTCCTCGTCTGTGTCGGCGTGATGCAGGGTCTTGTGCTTCTTCTTCCCGAAGGTGCTGACCATCGTAATGACGGGTGGAGGAGGAGGGGTGTTGACGATCGCCGAGGAGACGATCTGAAGCATGTAGCGTGGATCGACACGGGGTTCGATCTTCTTGCTGTGCGTGAAGAGCTTGGACACGCACGTCGCGTGCACGTCACCGGAGAGGAACGTCACTCGCATTCGACGGTCGAGTTGGATTTTTTGCAGTTCCTGTGCAACGCCGAAACATTCGCGAAATGGTCAGTTTCTCTCGCGGGGAGACTTATTCGGAATGAATGAGCGCTCACCTCAATGAACCAGTTGCGTTCGGTCTTGTGCAGCGACGCGCACCAATGATCGTTCAAGTCGTCAAGCAACTCGGCGTCCTTGTTGAACTTGTTGACCGCGCTCGGCATCAGGCCCGTCTTGGCGGCCAGGGTCATCGGGTTCCATTTGGACTCGAGCGTCTTTTCGATCAAGCCCATACGCGGGTAGAGAATTGGCACACCTGTTTGAGGATACAAAGGCAGAGTCGCGGTCAGCCTCGGACAAACGGCGCAAAAGAATGCGTGTGAATCGACTAACCAAGCAGCATGACCAGATGATCCACCTCATCCGGCAGCGCCCTCAATTCGGCAAACACGCGATCGTACGTCAACCTCGAACATATTTGGTCCTTCTTCCTCTCGGAGCGACAGTCGAGCAAGCAGATGTAGACCTGGGGACCCAAGTAGCTCAAGAACGAGTGCGAAGGGGTAGGGATCCAAGCTCCCGGACCTCCAATGATGGTGCTCTTCGAAGGGTGCTGGCCAAACGTCGTCGGCAGCCCATCAATCTCGTCGACGATGAACTGCTGGAAGAGCAAGAACCAAAACATGCCTCGCGCACCAATCGTGCTGAAGATGGGGCACGCTTGCGTCGCGTCGTCGTACGAGCCAAAGCCATCGATGATGTCGTGATCGTCGCAGATGTTGAGCATGGGGATGCGGGCAATCGCTTGCCCGAACGCGCCGGAGCGGAACCAGCTGCAGTACTTGTTGAAGAAGAACCTGTCCAAGGCGAGGCGGATGTCGTCGGTCAAGGGGGCCTTGCGCTTCTTCTCCGGATCAGGCTCGTTGATCCAAGGTGCGATCTCGGGCTCCATCGTCAAAGGGTCGCAGTAAAGCTGGTCACCGCCACCGATGAGCACGTGAAGGGACTTCTCCTCGTGCTTGCGGAGGACATCGCGCCACAGAGGATCCGGTCCGTTGAACGCCGCCGTGTCGACTCCACCACTGAAGCCGTTGCACGAATGTCCGACCCATCGCATATTTTGATTCTTTGCCGGGACAAAGAACGAGTTCTCGGGCCCTTTCTGCATTCGCGACATGGACAGAGTATGAGGTCAGGAAAGCCTCTTCGTGATCACGAAAAAAGCCGAAAAGCTTACGTTGATCGAGTAAAAGACTTCCTCCTCCCGCTCACTCAAAGGGACCTCGATCTTGAACCTCCAAAAGTCATTCGCGCCATTGAGGCCGTAGTAGGTGAAGATTTTGAGACCCGCGACGGCGCGACGGTTCACTTTCTCTTCCTTCTCCTGCTCCGAGAGGGTGAGGTGCTCGAACTGATGCTCGAAGCCGATGTGTTGAGCTGAAGCATCCCATTCGAGCAAAAGGCAGGGCGGAATCCTGTGGTAATCACCGCAATTCTGGGCTTAGCTCGGAGCCGCCTCTACAGATCGACACGAGGCGCTACTCACGGCGCTGTATCGCTATTCGAAGCTGCGACGACAATCATCAAGAAGGCGTGATAGATACCATCCTTGACGGTATCGTAACGAAGCATTGGTCCGGTCCTGTTGTTGGAGAGATAGACCGGGCGAGTCAGGAACTTCTCTCGGCGAGCGATCAGGTTGCTCGACTGACATCATCTGCAAATGAGGCAACATTTGTCGCTTCGCGTTGGACTGGGGCAACGGAGCCGGTTGGGCGAGTGTGCCTGGCCCGGGAAGTTCAGCAGCGGTGGCGTGTGCAGGAGGGGGTTTGTAGCCCGGCATCGCATAGGCGTTGGAGGCCTCCGGGTGCTGATCGTGCAGCTCCTCATCGTGCGCGGGTAGGGCCGATTGCTCGTTCTGTTGACCGTCCTGCATCGGCTGTACGGCATTGATGCCACCCAACTTGCCGCGGAGAAAGGCAGCTTTGGCCTCGCGGTCGGCTGAAGAGGTAGGATAGCAAGATTTAGGAGAGGAATGCGGGATCAGCACGATGAGATCACTCTGGGAAGTTTGTGGCCGGTGCTGCCGAGGCTCGCGCCAATCAGGCCGAGGCGCAAGGGACCCAGCCTCCCAGGGCGACCGGTCGCGTGCAGCCAGTGGGACCAAGTTGAAAGGAACAACTGACCTTTGCGACGGGCATGGAATCCTGAACGATGATAGTGAGATGGACAGTGTCAGTGGGGGTTGCAACGCATCGACTCCAAGTGGGCTCGTGGACTGCCAGCCAGGGGTCCCGCCGGTGGTGGGAATCGGCCGGGGAGCGCAGCGCGGGCGCGAGCACTTGTTAGGCTTGGCAATGACACCGCTTGACGTAGCCTTGACCGAGCTCGCCGAGCGCAACAGGACACGGGAAAGGATAGGGGAGCTGAGCCGCGTATCTTACCTGCTTCATCCATGGCTTTGGACGAATCGGTGGGATGAGGGAGTGAAAGAGTGAGAGTGGGGTTTGGACTTGATCGAGGCAGTAGAGCAGAGCCAACAACAGCTGGAGCACAGCACTGCTGGAGCTAGGGTGCCTGCCAGGGGACTCGGGAGGCGCGATCGGCGGGCACTAGCGATCGTTGCTTGCGCCGCTTAGCTCGATCTCAATCTGTGTAATGCCTTTGTGCGATCCCGCGCGCGCTGCTCGACCGGCGCGGAGATTGGCTCAGATTCGGCTCTGTTCGGCTCGAGCGAGAGCGTGTCCGAATCGGACCCATCGCTTCCCGAACAGGGTTGGCTTTCGACACACACCATCGCACCCCTCCTCCGCCTCACCCAGGACACGCACCGATCGCAAGAGCTCGAGTGAATTGCGCTTTTGATCTTTGCAGCACTAGGCTTCATCTATCGCCGTTCCACCTACGCTCTACAGCTACCGGAATCCAGCACAGACTCGCTATCGCCGCGATGACCTTCACCGCCTTACCCCACCCGCCTTCAACATCTTCGGTCCCAGTCGTCTCACCGTCCAACCGCAAGAAAGTGTGCATCATCGGTGGAGGAGCTTCGGGTCTCTCCTTACTCCCACTCGCATTGGAGCAAGACCTCGTACCGACGCTCTACGAGGCCAAAGACTCGACGGGCGGTGCTTGGGTCCTCGATCCCGAACCGGGACGACCTCACTTCCATTTCGACTCGGAAGGTTCACTCGATAGGATCGTAGGCAGCAAAGGGGACGACTTCACACCCATGTATCCTGGATTACGCGCCAACGTACCCGTAGTAAGCTCGACCGCTCCAGCCAGGCTTCCGTCCTTTCGTCACGAGCTCAGGACTGACCCTTGCATTCATTACATCCAGTCATTAATGCAATACAGAGGTCAGCCATTCAAAAATCATGTGGTGAGCAGTCTTCCTCACCACAAACTGAGCTTCCGGCATAGCTGACGTCCGGAAACGACTTTCTCCCTCTCTCTCTTCGTTCCCGACCCACACAGCCCCTGTTCCCCGCGGCGTCCCATGTCGCCGACTATCTCCACGACGTCGCCTCGGGATATTCTCAATACATCAAATTATCACACCGGGTCGCCTCTCTGAGATACACGACCCCCGAAGATGGCGGTGAACAGCTGCGATGGCTCGTCCAAGTCTCGACCCAGAACGTTCATTCGGTAAATCCCGAGGCGATGTCTGAGAGGGTCCGAAGCGAAAGGTGAAAGCCGATGCTGATGCATTCTCCCAAATGTTCACATCTCTCTTTTCAGACTGAACAGTATGATTTCGTCGCAATAGCGAATGGACACTACTCGAAACCGTACGTACCCTCGATCGAAGGACTGCACACCTTCACAGGCGATCTGTGGCACTCAAAATGGTGGCGAAAGGCTGAAGAGTTTGCCAATCAGGTAAGCTACAACGCGCTTTCAAGTTTTGGGGCAACTTGAATCATAACCCAGCTCCCTTTCAATCCTCGTATAGACGGTCTTGGTGGTTGGCAACGGAGCATCGGGCTTCGATGTCGCTCGTGAACTTGCCGAGTCCCTCTCGGAACGACGGACAGCGGATCCCTCAGCAGCTCTGCCACGGCTTTATCAATCGTCGAGATCGATATCACCTGTCTATGGTACTGTCGATGCTGATGCTGCACCTGGCTGGTGGAATGAGATCGCTCAAGTGCCTGCGATCAGGAAGATCGAGGGCAGCCGGATCGAGCTCGAGGATGAGTCGATTCTCGAGGACGTCGATGTTATGTGAGTGAAGCAGTCGCGCCTTCTCAAAGGACAATTGACATGAATCTGAAGCCATTGCAATTCTATCACATTCCCACAGTATCTTCGCAACAGGTTATTACCTCGCATTCCCCTTCTGCTCCCCTACCCACGAGCCCTTCGCTTCTCACCCTCTGACCAAGGCGCCGGAAGGAGGTCTGAGAGTACACCATCTCGACGATCGAGATCTGTTCTATCTGCCCGATCCCACGCTCACTTTAGTGGGTCTCCCGTATCTGGTGAGTTTGAGACCCTGATCGTCTATACATCACAAGATGTTGGCCCCTTGAGCTCCCGTGATAACCTATCATCCGATTCACATTTCCAGGTCCTGCCCTTCTCCCTCGCGCAAATTCAATCTCTCCTTACAGCCCACCACTGGTCCTCCTCTCATCCCCCACTCCAAATACTTCCCGGCGTTCCTGAATCCGAACCCGAAGATCGCAAACTCCTTGTCTACGGCCATCCCAAACAATTCGATCGTCATGATCAATGGCTCCTCGAAATGGGGAAAGGGGCGAACCTCCCTGATGATGCATTTTGGTGCAAGACTCCTGCAGCGATGAGGGATTTGAGGGTGGGAGGGAGGGCGTTGAGGAAAGGGGTGTTGGGCTATTGAGAGTCGAGCTGGGGCTATTTATAGATCGCCTTCTCCCGGAGACCGGGGTGTCCGATCCCTCCCTCCGTCTCTTTTGGCAAGGATCTCGGATCTTGCAGCATGGGTCAGGGGAATCATGTTCCCGTATATCTTATATGTAGGTGAAGAATGCTATAGATATTACAAATTGAAGTGATATTGGATGAGGAGTGTGCTGAAACGAGCGAAACAAGGTGGGAGAGGTGTTGCGGTTGCGTAGCAGAGGGTATGCTGTTTTGTACTATTGGCTTGATGGAGAGACTCCGTGAAGAGGAACGTGCCATCCATGGTTGAGGATGTTCGTCGTTTAGGGTTGTAATAAATCGATCCCTTCGCTAAAGGCCCGACCTCCCATGGAGATCTTGACCAATTCATCGACCTCCCTGAGATCAGGAAGTCCATACATCCCCTTCCAGCGCCTTAAACCATTCCAAAGCGCAGCCATCTCATTCTGGTTCGAAGGGGACATTAGAGCCGCCCTTCGACTCCCAAATGGATCCAACGCGATCGTCAACGGCATCGGAACCGTGAAAGGCATTTCGATCCCTCGCATTGAAGTAGGACCGGAGAGGATGGGAGCCAAAGTCGTTGAAGGGTGTTCGGAACCAGTGGTACGGGGGAATCCTCCTGGTGTCGTGCGCTTGCGTGATCGTTCGGGTCCTCCAGAGGATTGGCGGATCAGGTAGGAGGCGACGCGTATGCATTCACGTTGAAGCTCGAAGGGTACGGGGTGCGTTTGTCGACCTTCGAGGATCGCGATCGAGGCCGTCAGCTGCCGCCTCGTGAAATCGTTGCCAGGTCCCTCGGGGTCCTCTGGATAACGTGGGGATGTAACGAAAAGTGCAGATGAACTAAATCAATTGTGCATTCGCGACGTGGAAGTATTGTGACGTACGCAATAGATCAACGGCAAGTACGAGGATGGCGTTCAAGGCGTGATGGGTGACTTCGGCGGAAGAAGAGAGCTTCGGGTGCTGCTCGTAGCCTCTGAAGATGGACAAAATTTGGTGTCTAGACGAAAGAGCGGTTTCCACTGGTCAGTCCAAAGCATTGCATGAATGAAGCGTGTGACATGACACTCACGCAGCCCAGCAACATTTTGCGCTTCCTTCCTTGAAGCGAGGGTCCGAGCACCCCCGGACCAAACTGATACGCCCGCAAGAGAGCAATGGCTTAGCACCACAGATTTCGCAGCGATCCCACGCTAGTGCAGACCGGACTCACAATGACCTGTTGAGACGTAGGTGCTGCCTGAGCAATTGTAAGCGCACCTTGATGCGAATCATATCGAGCGACGCGCTCTGCGGGTCCAAAGGTCGAACCACCTCCCCCTTCCAGTCGAGCAGGAACGATCCTGGAAATGTCGCTTCAATCCGGTTCAACTCTTCGCTGAGCTGCAGGATCGCATGCCACGTCACAGGCAACGGCGTGTGAACGGCAAAGATCCGTTCGGTGATGGTTCGCGAAGCGGAGGCGATCTGGGCGAGATGAGAAATGTACAGCGTCGGAGTCGCGGCTCCGAAAGGGCGTTGCCCTACGGCATCGTGGGTGATGTCGACGTCAAATGCATTGGCTGGAAATCGGGTGTCGTATTGGTAGGAACTGCATGTATAGGTTCGCCCGCCATTGCTTCTGCGAAACAGGATGGACGGGTCAGCCGGGCTGATGACTTGTCAGGTAACCCCGCGTGACTCACAACCAGTCGACGGAGATGATGTAGTGCCAGATGCGCCGTCTCTCCTCCAGCTCGATGCAGTTGAACAGACGGTAGGAGTTTGAATCGCAATGCTGTGGGGCAAACAAGGGTTTCGCCGGGGGTTGAGTCGTTCGGCGTCGATTGCGAATTTTCGAGCAAGAGGCTTACCAGACCAAGGTTCTGGTATTTTCATAGCGGAACGGGCACTCAACGTCTGATATGATGACAGTAATAAAGAGCGATCGACTCACCTGCGCTGACCTAATGATCGCATCGAGCGAGAACGGTGCCTCGGGCAAGTCTTGCGACGTTTCGTGATAATGAATGATCAGCTGTGCTCGTAGCGAGTCGAGTGATGGAGAGACAGCGTAGCTGACAGTACGGACGGCCGTAGTATCAGCAGCTGCGAAAGCTAGACAGGTTCGCCCATCGCGAGCGAAGTGCTTACTTTGCAAGCTTCAGGGCGGTCTTCGCACCGTTCAGCAAAGCGCGACCAGAGGACAACCTCGACCGTGGTACATCTTCGATAGATTGGCTATTAGAGTATAAGCCAAGAATACCCAGCACGATAGCGAGGAGCGCAGGATCCTCAAGTGCATTCTTATCGTCGAACTGACGCAAGCGCGCGCTGAAGGAAGGGGCGTGGCAGATGGGCAGAAAGGGTACAACGTCGGAGAGGAACTGCTCGATGGCCAGATCGAGCTACAAATAATGTAATTTGATGTTGTCAGTGATCCTGCATACGATGCCACCCGATTTGCGCGACGTTTCCGAAGGCGGGCGTACCTCGTGCTGGTCAGGCAACAGCTGCGCGATCCGATCGACCGCGTCGGCCCCCACACCCCCGTTCACAGACCCACGACTGTCCGCACTCCCGCCATTAGATGTACCCTGTGAAGCATGCAAACAAACAGGATCAAATCAGCAACTCCAAAAAACAAGAGTCACCGCCGATCGACGCTCAAAAGCGGTCTGGGTTACACGTACGGACAGCATCCCGAGAGCACGCGCAGCGGCGACTTCGGCATTGGCCCGCGGCTTCTCTCCCTCGCTCCCGCTCAGAATGTTGAGCAGCCCCTCAAGCCTATCCAATTGATGCCTCAAATCCTGTGCTTCCTGATCTCGAGTAAAAGCCGGATTGCTGCAAACCATGATGACAATAGCGTGTCAGCGGAGCCCAGCGGCTCAGCTTCCGCACACAGCAAAGCCGTCAACTCACGGCAATCGAACAGCTCCCTCCCATTCGCACAGGTGACCTTCCTGCCGATCTCGGCAAGCCTATTGTGACGGCCATGCGGGGTAACATGGGAACGCGAAGAAGAGCGTGCGTTGACGAGAGCGGTGCGGAGGGTGGCGCGGCGCAGAATCAACGAGATACGTGCGGGCAAGCATGTCAGGGAACCGGGGGGGGAGCCACAGAACAGAGGTCAGTGGAGCTCGGGATAGGAGGCACCTGGTCTGGCCAGAAAGTTGTTGTATCATGCGAGTAGCATGACCCGAGCATGATCGAGCAAGACTGAGCACGCGCATACGCGAGCTCCCCGCGCGCGAGGTATAAAGGAGCTCGAGAGCCCAAGTCTAGATGGGAGAGGTTCGACTTACACCACATGGTGAGCCGCGATCGCATTTGAGCTTGCTGTCGACTCCGGTCAGAAATATCGGAGATTAGCTTTACTCCCCGTCAAGCATGCCTTCCGGCTAGAGATGCAGCGCAGTCCTAAAGTCAAGGTGAGTTCCAACTTGCCGTTTACGACATTCTATATAGTGATCCTCGATAGCAGTGATTAGCTTCGGGCGCCACTAATCGGGCCCAGTCCGCGCAGAAGCTTAGAACGACCCGACTCACGGGCACAGGTGACGGGCTGAGCATGTCAAGACATTGGAATTTGCCGAATCAAGATCGCCCAAGACGAGCAAGGCACCGCCAAGCAGGGATCATAGGAAAAAGCCGCCCGTTAGCCATTTGCCACACGAAACAGACACACACACGACAGCCGACCGGCGCGCGCCCCTCGCTAGCGAGAGCCTGAATTGAGAGCCGCCACCAAGACTCGAGCATCGAGGAAACTGGAACTGACCCTTCGCTTGCGCCGAGGTTTATCATCGGCAGTGTATTCAGGCGATGCAGCGCCTTCCTCAGATGCGTCATTGAACCATTCTCCCGCGCCTTCGGGCTGGCTCGCGTCGTTGGGTTTGTTGCTGCTCGTGCTCCCAACGCTGTTGCTGGTGCTTGGTGCAGCTGGCCTGTTGCCGGTGGCAGCTATCGCCGCGTTTCCCCCGGCAGCCCCGCCAACGCCTCCGCCATTTCCACCGCCGTTGCGCGCCGAGAGCTCAGGCGCCGCCGTCGAGCCCGACATCGTTCTCGACATGGCGGCAGCACTCGCAGTCGAACGCAGGTCAGGTTGGAGTGCCCCCTTGAGGTGGAGCGAAGCCGAGCGGTGCGTGATTGCTAGTGTCCGAATGGGACGCAACGACGCGGAGGAGAGAAAGGCAGGTGTCAAAAGGAAGCGAGCCCGGGTGTTCGAATTTCGCGCTCTCGGCAGAGCAAGAGGTCCGAGGAGCTATATCCAGACTCGGATTTATCTGCGGACGCGGCTACGATGTGCTCCAGCACTTTTGAAGACTCCATCGCCAGTACTAGTGCGGCCATGGCTACCGGCACATACTGGCAGCCCTGAGCAATTTTTTCTTTGCACAAAGTGAAGTGCGTAAAGAAGTATTTCCTTCGTTGCATTTTGGTCAAGCGGTGAGCAAGCAAAATCAACAAGGTCAGGCCAAACACTTGCGACCCCACAAAAAAGAAGCTTTATACGCTCGCGAGGACCGGCCTGCAGGCTGCGAGTCTTCGATGCGAGACAGGATCCGATAGTTTCTCAAGCCAGCTCGAATACAACTCCGGGATGGCGCGCCTCCGCGATCAGGGGGTGCTTAAACACCCCCTATGATTAGCTCGTCGGTTTTTATCGTCATCCCTGGGATCGGATGCCTCCGCTTGTGCACGAAGTCCTCAGATGGATAGGTAACCTGGTCAGCTAGAAATTGGCCGGCGCTCGGGAGGCGCAAGAGAGAACAATCGGCGAAGGTGTTTCATGCTGCAGAGCGGCGACACGACACCATGGTCAGTTTCAATTCAGAGGTGGTGATGCCTGACTCCTGAAATCCTGAGTCTTGCCCGAACCTGACAGACCACTAGCCTATCCCCGCCCGAGCAGACTCACGTGACCGCGGTGACGGGTACACCGCCGCGTACACGCCGAGCTGTCTAGCAAACTCTCAATCCCTCAAATCCGCGGCACTGCGTCTCCGCGGGAGTTGGATCAGACCATTGGCTGCCTATCGCCGAAATCATTCTGGCACCGTTGAACCACTCTCTGTATTTAAGCGGCAGCTTCAGCGGAACAGCATGCGGAATCTGACGCTGATCAATCTGGTCCCATGTCAAAGTTGTTCCACCCAAGACCTACCAACAGAGTCCGCGGGCCACAACGTGGGGTTACTACCTGTCGGAGGCTGTCGCTACTACCAGTGCGGAGTCCGCGTCAACGTCAACGCCGATTCAGGCCGGTCGCCACCACATGTTGGTGCGAGCAAAATGTGCAATCATGACCAGTTCGGAGACTTTTCAGAGGCCTGCAAGTCGGATCGCCGTGATCCAGGTGCTGTCATGACAGGGCATACGGCAAACGTCGGTTTCGATGAGCTCATCCGAGTCCGCACCTTGCCGATCAGGCCTAAACCTTGGGTCGGCCCCGCTACAGGAATTCTCCCATCCAGTCGCACCGTCCACCGTCGCACAGGTCGGCCGTTGGTGAGCTCAGTAGTGAGTTTGAGCTCAGCGATTGCAATTCCCAAGCTCTCCAGTGGTTTCATTGTTGATGAGGATGGGTGATCCCGAAGTCTGAGACGAAAAATGGTGTAGGTGCTGCCCGACTTGTCGCACCTTGCGCACCACGGCGCACGTTCCTGCGGTTCGCGCGCGGAGTCCTGGTCCTCCAAAAGTCTGTCGAGGTTGTTGAATTTCCGTCTCTCCCACGTAAGTATAAAGCCGGACCTAGCTAAAAATAAAATAAAATGACAGGCTTGCTGTACCTGGGAGAGCCCCGCGACCGCTGTGAAAAATTACTCGCCTGTGGCTTGTCCCAGAGACTACGAACTGCGCGGTGGACCCGTCGGTGGACCATGGTCCTTTCATTAAATCCGAACGGCGCGATGATCCTTGTCTCAATCACCCTTGAGCGAAGCCGAAGCGACGTTGATGATATCCCGCGGCGATCACTTCGGCTGCGAGCGTGATGACGTCGTCACCTTTCATATCCGACGATGACCTGTCAGCCTGCAGGAATTAGACGTGGACTTTTTGGCGATCAAGCAGGGAAAAGAAAAGACATTGCGCTCACTTTCACGCACTTGTGGTCTGTCTTACACTTTGGCCGTTGAATCCCGAATGATAATGAGAATTTGAATTCCAGCTATTCTACAAAAAGAGACGACCCTTATCGGGCGCTGGACCACCTTAACTAGACGGGACGAATTTGCAAACTCAGGCGGGTTTCACGCCGGAAAGGGCCGGGATCAAGCGAGCGTAGCTGCGGAGGCCGAAGGAAAAGACCACCTCCCATCAACCCATTTCCCTTCTAAGACTCCGACAAACACTCCGATGCATTGTCCAGCTTGCGGTCGCCGCAGTGATGAAGGAAGAAGAGGAGGCTCGGCGAAAACGGCTAGAGTCGCGAGGTATCTCGGCGGCGCAACGGATCTTCTTCTTTCGTGGCAAGAATGAGGCTCCTTTGCCAACGGTATTAATGAGACCGTAGAGCTATATCATACCGAAACACATGACCGTCATTGTAGTGCAGTAGCAGCAAATTTGCCCGAGTGACGTCACTCTTCGCAGCAAGAGATACCCCTGTGTTTTTCCGCCTAGTATCGCGCGCGACTTTTCGAGCCTTCTCTCGGTCACGACGGAATCTGATTACCCTTGCCGGGACGTTTACTCTCACAGCCTTCCATCTCATCCCCAAGCGCTTTACCTCCCTACAAATACCACATTCCCTTCACTCAGAACGTCTGAACCGCACTAACGATCTTGAACACCTCGGCCTGCCGTTCGGAGAACTCGGGTAAGCGGGCCATGGCTACGGGACCAAACCCGAGATGGGTCAGAAGTTCAGCACAGGATGCGAATAAAGACGAGTGTCCTTGCCATGCAGAATGAGCCTCGACCCACCCAAAGCCAGTTCATTGATTCCATTCGCGAGCTTCACCACTGTAGAACCCTCGGCACCATCCTCCTCATCAGCACCCTGCCCTCGCGCACCTTCTCGAGTTTCAGTCTCATGTTCAACACCATTCTCGAGCCTATACCTCAATCGATCGATCCGCGACGTCGAAGGTGGTACGTCGTCGGTGGCTTCTTGGATCGCTCGGACGTCGTCTTGTTGTATCGTTGAGCGGGCGGCTTGGGAGACTTGAAGGAGTTTGGTGAAGAGGGGTCGGAGATGGGCTTCGGGATTCCAACGCCCCAAACAACAATGCGTCGATAGAGTCAGATGAGCTTGTACAGCACGTGCAGGTCGACTCTCAACTCACGAGGCGTATCGCTCGCCCCAATAACCGAGCGTCTCCCACTCCCTAAATTGACGGTCCGAACACCCTCATCATCGACGCGAGTCAAAGCGACTTCTAGGATGGCAAGACAGCTCGAAGCGAAGAAAAGCCTGGATTGCCATTCCGGACCTCGCGAGGCAAGCGCACGGAGTGAGGTGGAGGATACAAGGACGTCGGCGAGAGCTGGAGTGGCATAAGAAAGGCGGGGGGAGGAAATCCAGTCAGTGGCGGGAAGCTCTTGAAGAACCCTGTTCCTACGGTAGATATGGATGTACCTGAATACAGTGTTTCTCGTATAACTTTCAAATTCTCCATCATCGCAGCATCCGAGGTCTCGTGTCCCACCATCCCTCCGGAGCTCGAGCCTCGACGATCCGCATCACTCCCTCTCCGTGCCGTATCCGCAACTCCAAGCAGCGGCCCAGACTGGTTCGAGGCCATAGCTTCATATCGAGGTGGCGGAGCTTCCTCTTCTGAGGCAGTAGACTCAGATGGTCCCGAAGGAATCTTGACGTCGTTGGGATGGCTGCGCACGCGCGCTTCGAGGGCGAATTGAATGTCGGCTTGGAAACTAAGAGGGGAGAGACTTCAGGTGAGATAGGGGGTATAATGGATTGTTCTCATATCTCTCAGACACACCCACCGTTGCTGGAAGGTGCCTCTCTGCACGCGGGCCAAGCCTCTGCCAATAAGTTAGTCACACCACTCAGAACTCTGAGCCCCGTGAAAAGGGTTTTCACACCCCCCACTGCAATGGACGAACCTGAGCGATCTCCAACGCGACAGCCTTCAAATCCCCCGCCAACTTGACGACGTCCCTTCTCAGTACAGACTGAAGCGGCTCCTTGGAGCAAAGTAAGAGTGCCAAATCATGGCGTGCTTCCAATGGTAGTCGGCGGATCGAAGGGACGGAAGCTTGCCAGAGACGGAAGAAGGAGAGGAAGAAGGCTGATAGTACAGGAAGTTAAGACTTGAGCTTAATCCCGAGTGAAAATTCGACGGTGTGAGGCTCACTTACGAGGACAATTTTCATTAGTGAGCGTGAACGAACCATCAGGAGCCGAGATGCTCGGTCCGGGGGTGGCTCCTAAAGCGGAGAAGAACAAGGCCAGTCCTGGACCGGCGATTCGGATGTCGACATCTGAAGCGAAGTGTGGACCCAGACAAACCAATCATCAGTCAGTACGTCCAGACACAGAGGGCCACGTATCCACCTCCAAGCCAGCTTCCAGCTTGAAGGTCACGTGCGGCCCCCACTTGCGCGCTCACACCTTATCGTCATCGCCCGGAACTCACCACCACTGGACAACTCCCTATCATCCAACAGACCCTCGCCCTTCGCTTGAGCCAAAGAATCCTTCATGATGGAATGAAACCCTGTCAACGCAGAGATGCAGGTTCAGGAGCCTGTTTCATGCTAGGCAGAGGAGACGGATTCAATTGCACAGCCGCCTCTGCGTGGGGACGTTGAGTGCCAACCTCCGAGACGAGATGTGAAGAACACGGACCGGCTATGACTGCTTCTTCGGTCACCGGAGAATTAGTTAGAGGTTGAGCCCTGTCAATCATTTGTAGTAGGGTGCGAGTTGGTGCGAAGGAGGAAGAGAGAGAGAGAGAGACAGAGAGAGCACGTGAGCTCGCGCGCGTTCGTCGGTGAGGTGAAGCCGGTGAAGTGTGGGGTGGGGAGACATGGGGAGACATGGGGAGACTCTGGAAACTCTGGAGCACTCAGCATCTGCACCCTCCTTCAAATGGTAAACCCTGGTGTACTTCCCACGTCTCTCTGTATTGGAAAGTCACAGAACCAAGTGCGCCCGATCGTTCGTACAAGTGCATCACTGTGGTATTTTCCGGGATACTACAACTCGCACCCCCACTTTCCATCCTCCTTCTCAAGAACAAGCCCTCACCTTCCCTCGGTCGTAGTCTCAAGCGTTCACATCCTTCTTCGGCCTCGCCCTCCCCCACGAGACCTTGACCTCCTTGCCGTCAATAACAACCTTCATACTACTCTTTGCCGCCGCGGCCTCGGCCCCTTTCCGGTCTTTAAAATTCACGAAAGCGACTTTACTCGCCGGGACCAGCACAACGGACTTGAGGGCCGCACCTTCGCCTGCGTAGTAAGCGCGGATGTGTTCTTCGGTTGCGGTTGGGGGAAGTTGGGTCAGGAAGAGGGATGTGATGGATTCGTCGGCGGGTGGGGCGAGGCCCGCGTCGACGGCGTTCCTGGCCATGATCTTGCGCGCGACGGGATCGTTCGTACCGTGGTCTGTGATGTCAGAAGGTAGGTAGGAGTCAGAACCATGCCGCATAAGAACTCCTGAGAGTTGATGCCCCGTCCGCCGTGGCCGGTCCCCACCATCACGAAAACTCACATCGATCCTTGATATTCTGATGACTGAGCTCATTCTCGACCGGCAGCTCATGGCGATACGGGCACTCGTCGCCGCGGTTGCAAGCCCCTTTGGCGTAGAACGAACAGATGTGCGGTCGATTGCGTTTGTATTCGGGGTCCTTGCGGGCGAGACGTTTGAGCAGCTCCTTGCCGGCGCTATCGGCTTTGCCAAAGTTGATCGCTCCCCCTGCTGCACCACCTTCCATTGCGCTTTCGACTGTGGTGTTGGAAAGGACACCGCGTTTGTTATCAGTACGTGTGCGCTCTGCACACAAGCTGGCGCTGCGGAGACTCACGATTCTGAGCATGATACTCTCGATTGATCGCACTCGTCGGCGCCTGGTTCTTCATCCTCAAGGCCGTGTCCCTGACCTGCGTCGGCAGACCGAACTGCAGATCGAGCAAGCAGGTCTGACAGACGTTCTTGGCCTTGGCGCAGGTTTGACAGATCTCGGTCTTCTTGTAGCGCATGCCGACGCCGGGCAGCCAGCGGAAGATGGTGAAGGGGCGAGTACAGATCTTGCATTCTGCTCCGAGCGGTTGCTTCGACATGCGCACGTAGCTGTGGGATGAAGCATGTAGGGTAGAAGGGTGAGCTTGAGTCATACGGTGACGCGGATGTTGCAG
Source organism: Microbotryum saponariae (assembly GCA_900102585.1). Classification (NCBI taxonomy): domain Eukaryota; kingdom Fungi; phylum Basidiomycota; class Microbotryomycetes; order Microbotryales; family Microbotryaceae; genus Microbotryum; species Microbotryum saponariae. The sequence goes on along the minus strand of FMWQ01000062.1, from coordinate 320,890 downwards.
GAGAGCTGTGCCGGTGGCGAGGCGAGGCGTATGGGGGGGTATGGGGTAGGGGGTAGGGGGTAGGGTGGTCACTCGACGTACGGATTAGGCCCCAAGCATGTCTCGCCTGTCGAGTAAGCACATTGGAAAGGTCAGCATACTCGACAATCGTCTACCTGAATCGTAGCCAGGCTCGAACTGACAGAGGATAGGAAAGTCAGAGGTCTCGACGCCGGCCTTGTTGAGATCGGCTTTGGGAGGCATGTGGGTCGTCGGGCTACGACACGCGGTCGTGGGCGATGGGGAACGAGGCCAGTGGTGAGCGTAGGGGAGTGTTGATGCGCAGTCAAAGGGATGAGGTGCGGTCGTTCGATTGGGCTAGAGTCCGCTTTTGGGCGTGGTGGGTGAGGCCGGTGAGGGGACGAAGGCCAACAGCCTGCGCGACACTGCATGGGTCAGCGCTCTCAGCTTCGGACGACGTGACGAGACGTGACGAGACGTGACGAGACGTGACGTGCGTGTCGCACGCAAGTGCCATCACAATTCTCGCTCATTCATTCTTCGGCGTTCCATATGGGAAGAAGTTGCCCGTGGCTTACTTGTGTGCGCCTCCGATACTCCTATGAGGTCCAGCATCTCTCTCGAATCTGCGCCACCACATCCCCGCTCGGGCCTCAGCAAAATTCGTTCAATTCGACAACAAACTCCCCACACCACCTCTCTCCAGTTCTCTACACTTTGGCCTCCTGCCAACTCGTCCAAGCCTGCCCGCCCTGTCCCTCGACCCTCACCACAATGTTCGCTCCCTGGGGTCCCAAAAATCCTCCCTGAATCCACGTCTCAATCTCCTCCGTGCCGAAAGGTCCATACTCCTGACTCGGCACTTGACCCGCCTGGGGGACCTTCCATTTATAGAAAAACTTTTTCCCGTTCGGATTCACGGTCGTCGCAACCGCTTGTGGTGTCGAAGTAGAGGGTCTTGCCGTAACGACGTTGGGTCTCGCAATCAACCCTCTTCTCGGTTGAGCCAATAACGCCAATCGTTCTTCCTCTTCCTCCTTGGCGATATCAGGATCCACGGGTGGGACCCAATCTCTCCTGACCGCGCCCTCCTCCTTGAGCGTTTGAATGATCGCTTCGTACGAGGTATCGTAGATCTCCAATTCGCCTTGGGCGAGTAAGGTCGAAGCGAGGTAGGTGATGCGATCAATCATCTTCACTGCCGGATCAACGTCCTCTGCTTCTTCTTCCTCCCTTTGTTTCCCCTTCGACACTTCCGACGACGTCGTAGGTTGTTCGTCCAGATCCATCGCCTCATCCCCGTCCCTGACCTTGGGTCGCACCACCTTCTTCGCGACCTTTCTCCTCCTCTTGCCCCATCGATTCAGCGCCATCGTAATACTCTCCCCAGGCCTGACCAAGCCCAGCAAGCCAATCAAACAGTCATCCCTCTGTTGAGCCATCGCCTCGGCGCCTCTCGCTTCCTCTTCCTCCTTCTTCCGCGCTTGCTCGTCCATCCGTTTCTTGGATTCGCGTGCAGCGCGGATGGAGGCTTTGCTCACCCCGTCGAGCCACTTGTCGTGGGTTGCTAGGGGGTCGTCGTTGTTGCGTACGTAGGTCCCGTCGGCGGAGAAGCGGCCTTCGTTGAGTTCGTCGGCCATGTTGAACGAGCTGAGTGGGGGGGAAGGGCGGGCGACAGATAAGGATCAGATCAGCTTCGTTCCCCGTGTCCAAAAGCCCCTCAACGAGGAACCCTACCTCAGCTGGTAGCCCATCCCTTTCTTACTCCTCCTACTCCTCGGCGCATCATCATCATTCGCCAGATCGTCTTCGAGCGCATACTCCTCCTCTTCGTCCTCCTCCGCCAGAGCGTCCCCTCCGCCGTCCTGCCCCTCCTCCTCATCTTCCCCCTTGCCAAATTCCTGCCCTTCGATATCGCCCATCTCCAGGAACTCTTTCTTCTTGCTCTTCTCCGCGACGTTTCGCTTGGCTACGCCCTCCCCCTCGTCGGGTCCACCGTCGAACATATCATCATCCTCCTCTTCCCCCTGGCCCTGCCCCTCCTTCTCCGCGCCCGTTCCTTTCCTCCCTTTCCTTCCGCCCCCGACCCCACCAAACCCATCCTCGGAGCCATCCGCGCTCGAATCGGAATCGTACCCGTCCGTGACGACCTTCTTGCGCGCTGTAGACGGGTTGAGGAGGTCATCCTCTTCCAATTCGGCTTCGGTCGCGCACGCGGTCGCACCACCCGAGTTGGTAGCGTGCAGGGTCGCAGCGTCGAACTTGACTCGCTTGCCTCCGGTTGAAGAGGAGGGCTGGGTCGTGGCCGAAGAGGAGGAGGAGGACGCACTGCGATGAAGGGGGTGGGGCGAGGGAGTTGGATCGGTTGAGCAAGCTTTGGCGGGGCTTGGCGTCCGTCCTTACACCCAGCGATGTGAGGGTTCTGGGATCAGTTCGGGTGTTTGTGTACTTACTTGGGTCTAGCCAACGATTCGGCGGGTCGTTTGGGTGCCATCTTGGGTAGCGCACCGTCCCGAGAGTGACGAGAATGGACGCGGGAGCAAAGCAGAGCGCAGGACGGGGGGCACCTGGGGGCACGTCATGTCGAGCCCTCCCGCCTGCTCGGGTCCTGTCCGAACATTTGAGCACGGCCACTTTCTGTTGCCCGAATTACCCACCTCTCTGAACCTATCCGGTCCGGGTAGAACAAGTGATCATCAAAACATATTTGTATTTTGCATTGCGTATATCCACCCTTCACGTCATTTTCCCTTTCCTAAACCAGCAGGCCACCGAGCCATTCCGAGAAAATCAAGACTCTTTCCATTCCCCTGGGAAACCGTCACCTCCTGCTCCTCGCCGCAGACACTTCATTCGACCTCACCACCGCCGCCCTCCCGCATCGCCGCACACACTTCATTCGACCTCTCCAACCCCCTCAACCTCCTCCACTACGACCCACTCGTACTCCCCCTCTTCCTCCTCCTCCTCCTCCTCCCCACTCCACCCCCACCCCCAAGGCAACGGCACTTTACCCGTCCCCAATCCCCAGCCGACCACCGCGACCGCGACGACGCCCAAAAAGATCCATCGTTTCCTCTCGAACTCCACTTCGTTCTTCGTCTTCTTCTTCCCTCCTCCCTCGGATGCGCCATGAAACACTCGTGGAGAAGACCACGGCAAATGGGTCGGGATCAACAGACCGCCCAGGTTCGAAAGTACGCTCAGGGGAGTCGTCGCCGAAGTGGGGGCGAGGATCGGTGCCGGACGTTCGGACCAGAGCGTGCGTCGGAGCAGGGCCGTGTGGGCCCATAGGCGCGGGAAGGACGAGTTGATCAGGTCCGCTAGGATCGGGCTCGGGAGGGGGAGGTAGAGGATCAGGGAGAGCAGGGAACAGAGTTGGGCGTCGAGGGGGGAGGGCCTGGGCGGGGAATCGTCGACGTAGGCTTTAGTACAGGTGGGATAGGTTGGGAAGCGTGTCGAGAACTCACGTCGTGGAAGAGAAGAAATAGGGCGTCGAACTACTCGCCAAAGTGTGCTCGAGCGAGCCAAAGACTTTTTGAGCCGCGGCGATGATCTGTTACGAACGGCGACCCGTCAATGTCCTTATCTGATAAGCCACCCCGTGCACCTTGCGCACCTTGCTCTCTCCAAACTTCTTCTTGATCCTCTCTTTCCCCTCTTTTCTCTGCTCCTCCTTGCGTTCCCTAACGCCTTCCGTACCCGAAGCCAGCAGAACCTTCTTGGCTCTCCTCTCCTTCTCTTCCTCCTTCTCCGCTTGCCCTCCCAGATTCCACCACGTAGGTTGAGTCGCGTCGACCAGATCATGGGCCTGTTCCCTCAATTGAGCGGGTCGGATCAAGCGCAACGGGTAAGAGAACGACGGGGCCAACACGCGGGAAAAGGCGTGCCAGTTCTTGGGGAGCTGCGTGCGTGAGCGACGAGTGCGATCATCGATCAGTGGGTTTGAACCAGCAACCTCTATGCGCCGCTGCAACGACGAACCGAATAGAGGGAATGCAACACCAGAGGTAAGACGGTGGTGTCGAGGTAGGCTTCAAAGGCTTTGCCTTCACTGCGTTGGACGGCCTCGGTCGAATCGACGAGCGAGGACGAGCTTTGTAAGAGGTGGCGCAGGATCGAGCTCGAGACGAAGGTTTGGTGGTGGTCTTTGAGGAGCGGGAGCTGGCCTGGGTAGTATCGCGGGGACGGAGGAAGGGTCAGTTCTGGTACGACGTCACTCGAGGCGACGGCGATGGCGATGGCGATGACGATCGATGACGATGAGCTGAGCGAGTTGGACGTACGAGTAGGCGACACCCCCGGATCAGTCGTCTTGATCATTTCCCATTCCCCTGGTCTGAGCAACTGTAGATAAGACGCAGCCACTGTAGCGGAGCACAGCGACCGATCGCCACATCAGAAAAAGTGGGGGTTGCCGGGAGCGAGATGAGCCTCCTCGGAAGGCTCGACTCTGGAGTACATGGCTAATGACTTGCCAAAGCACTGAGCATCCAGGGAAGGCAGGTCGTGTTTGGTCGATCCGGGCCAGACGTAGAGTTGCAACATCTTGGGACGCTTGAGAGTGAAGGGCAACGTCGCGCCGGCACCCGAAAGTGGAGGTGACGAAGCGAAGCCGGCGCGCGCTCGGGCAGGTCCGATAGCACTGAAGCTCACCAAACTTTTCCAGACTTTTCCCGCACCAGCCAAACTCTCTACAGCGCCCAGTTCTGATCATTACACCTCATCCAACCTACCCACGCACACCCGTTTATGCTACAATCGCATTCCTGATCCTCGCCGCGCAACTCAGCAACTGCAACTCCTCATCCGCGCCATCGGTCAGACACTTGTCCGTTTCTCCTAGCACGATTGCGATCTTGGCTTTGGCTTTGGGGTCGACCAAAGGGTTAAGAATCACGAGATCGTGAAGCTGAGAGAATGCACGGGATTAATGCTACGTTCTCGGTGCCGAGTCTGGGATGAAGGAAGCACCTACCTGAGAAAGCACCTGCGTAGCGGAATACCCTTCCCTCGTCACCTTCTCCACCGCCTTGCGCACGACCCCGAACGCACTCTGGCCCTTCGTCCCATAGTTGTCCTCGACTTGCATCGCCTCATCCTCATCCTCAAAAGTAACCCCCAACGCCTTGCCCAGGTCCCTCATAACTCGGTCCGGAACGACCCCTCCAATCTCCTGCACGGACAAACTATCCAACTCGGTCCCACTCGCGCCATGCAACCTCGAAGCGGATTGTAAATAGGTGATCGCCCTCCTCAAATCGCCATCACTCGTCTTGATCAACGCGCCCAGCGCCTCATCCGGACATTCGATCCCTTCCGCAACGCAAATCGACCTCAACCTCATTTCGGTGGAGGACGTATCCAAAGGCTTGAACCGGAACTTTGAACACCTCGACGTGATCGGTTCGATGATACGGGTCACGTAGTTGCAGATCAGGCAGAAACGGGTAATTTTGGAGTGGGCTTCCATGATGCGGCGCAGGGCCGATTGCGCATCTTGGGTCATCGAATCGGCTTCGTCGAGGATGATGATTTTGAACGGGGGCGCGGGGTAGTTGCTAAAGAAGCGCGCAGAGTTGCTCCGTGTCAGGAGTGAGATGCAAGTAGACAGTCGTGAGAGTAGTTTCCCACTCACGGATCATGGTTGGTCGTCACGGTCGTCTTGGCAAACGCCTTGATCTTGTCCCTGACGACGGAAATGCCTCGTTCGTCCGAAGCGTTCAATTCCAACACGCGCGAACGGAACAGTTCGGGACCAAACAATTGTCGACACAGGGCGAGGATGGTCGAGGTCTTGCCTGTGCCTGGGGGACCGTAGAAGAGCATATGTGGGAGCTGTGTAGATGGGGAGTGAGCGGCACGACCCGAGTGCGAGAGCGAGGCCCTTTTCCCCGACGCACGTTGGAAGAACCGAGCGCCTTTTTGAGTACAGCGACGGTGTGGTCTTGAGCTGATACCTCGGACAGGTTCTTGGGCCGACTGTTTGGTCAAGGATAAGGTATGAGCTCTTGCTATTGGAGCAGTGAGGAGTGAGTGGGACGGAGCGACGGACTACTTTTCGACCCAGGGCTGATCTTTGGGATCGACGACATGCTTGGGACCACCTCCCATACCACCGCCCGAGAAGATGGAAGCCGTGCTGGTCTTTGCTTTGGCGGGTTTGGAAGGAAAAGGCGGTGCCGTGGTGGTGGTAGATGAAGTAGAAGTTGACGCCGCTGCGGGGGCGGGGGCGGGGGCGGGGGCTGCTTCGGCTGAAGAAGAAGTGGGGGCGGGTTTGGTCTTGTTGAGCGAGGCGGCACGCATCATGGCAAAGGCATCCTTCTTGGGTGCGGGCGCTTCGGATGACATGGTGATGGGAGCGTGGGGGCGGTGAGAGGAGGGTGAGAGGAGGGTGAGAGGAGGGTGAGAGTCAGGGGCCAACGAGTCAACGCGCGCCCGAGATGACTGGTCAAATTGGCGCATCCGCGGGCACACACCCCCCCCCCCCACCCCCCACTGGCAGGCTGGGGCACCGAGACGCGCCTAGACACCCCCCCCACTTGTCGCTTGCGCGCTTGTTCCCTGTGAACCTGCTCCCCTCCTCCCCTCCGCCCGCGACCCGAGGTCACCAGAGCGAACTCACACTGAGCCATGATTCGACCAACGAGTACGCTGCGTTTTGGTGCGAGTTCGTGCCTGGGTTCAGCTCGTGCGGCTGCCCGATCTCCAGGTGCAGCCCCGCTCCTTCGCGCCCCACGACAACGACGGCCGATCCGCACCTTCATCGCCCTCACCGCAACGGCCTCGACCCTTGCAATCGGCTATGCTCTCCAGCAATCGACGGATGAGCCGCTTTATGCTCGCTCGAGTGGGCCAGAACGAGGGTACGAGTCGCAGTCGCAGTTGCATCGGGGAAAGCTCGGCAATATCTCCCCGAGTGTCTTCTTGTCAGTCTGACCCTGCGCGGTTTCCGGAGTTGATTGCGGTCGAGCTCCGGCTAACTTCGACCGCGTCCACATAGATGGGGTCGCAACGAACACAACGTCGCATCACCTCAGACACCCGAGTCCGACATGGTCAAGCGACCTAAGCTGGCTGCCCAGTTCAAAGGAGCCGTCCTGCGCGACCTGGTCCTTGCAGAGACCTATGGAGGTGCGTCGCAAATAACACAATTCGGTGCCATGATATGCAAATTTATCCTCTTCCTCTTCGCTCTCGTGCACGCAGCCGCTGTCGATGAAAAGGGTGACGTTCTACAGTGGGGCTCCGGGTTCGACTCTTCCCCAGTGGCGACGGCGACTCCTCGACCGACACTACGCGGCTACGACGTCCTCAAACTCACCGCCACACCACACAAGATATTCGCATTGACTCGTAAGGGCGAGGTGATCGTCTTCCCTAGCTCGAGTGAGCGTCAACAGATCAACGAGGAGCAGAGGAGGAGCAATTCGAGTTGGTGGAAAGTGTGGGGGTCCACGGACCACGGCACCGATCACGAGAAGATTATGCCCGAGCAAGCGCTGGCGAAGGGAGAAAAGTGCGCACGGAAACCGGCCTCCAGACACTTCCTTCACGACCTAACCCTGGACATTCTTGCTCTCCAGATTCGTCTCGCTCTCGGCCGGCGAGTCCCATCTGCTCGCTTTAACTTCCACCGGCCGATCGTTTGGTCTCCCGCTCGATCTCTCGGCGAACGTGTTTGGTCAACTCGGTGTGCGCAACGTCCAGCTCCTCTCGCTCCACTCTACATCGGTCTCTTCAGGAGCGGTGCGCGTCAAGCTCAACCCCGACCCGACATTGAACGAAGTCCGTCGCGAGCTACCCGCACCGCCCACTCGAATCGACCCGCTGCTCTTGCCGCCTGGTGCGACTGAGCTGCCCGTCATCGCCTCCCAACCTATCGCACCCGTTTCACGTCCCCGACGAACCGAGTCAGACGTACGCTTGCATGATGATGAATCCACTCAGCAAGCGATGGAAAAAGACATCCGTTTTTCGACCGTCTTGCACGAACTCCCAGCTCTGCGCGAGATTGAGATCGCCGAACTCGTTGCCGGTGCTAGGCATTCCCTCGCTCGCTTATCCGATGGTCGTGTTCTTGGTTGGGGAGCGAATGGCTACGGACAACTCGGTCTTGGGTCGTCCCTTTCGTACCCTTCGATCCCTGCACCGACCGAGATCCCTCTGACGAGGTGTTACCCCAAAGCCGTTCGAGTATCATGCAACCGCATCGCCGCGGGAGGCAACCTTTCCTACTTCATCGTCGATGCCGTGGACATCCCTACGATGAGGCAAACGATCGACCTCTTGGCGACGGGCAACGGGCAATTCGGAGGGATCGGGAACGGCAGTTGGGCCCACCAAGCTTCGCCCGTCAAAGTCAAAACTATCTCTGGCTTGTTGGAATGGAGCGAAGAAACGGGTAAAGTCGCTCCTATCGCTATCAAGGACATCTCAGTGGGCAATGCCCATATCGCGTTGGTGTTGGATAATGCGGTCGATCAAGGAGGCGTCAAGTTCGGGAGCGACGTCTTTGTGTGGGGCCACAATATGTATCATCAGTTGGGGACCGGCAAGAGGTCCAACCTCTCTACCCCGCAACATTTACCTCCCTTGCCTTACGCGGGGTTGATCGCTCCTCCTACGCGGACCATCGCCAGCGTCGAAGGAGCGACGGCAACGGAACAACAGCCGGAGACGGAAAGGACAATGGGGAGTGGGACGTTGAGCCCGATGCCTCATTCGAGGATGCAACTTGCGCCTGAGATTAGAGTGGGCAAGAAGGTCGTCGAGGAAGCGATTGTGGCCGGGGATGGGGGCAGTGCAGTCTATTGGAGGATTTTGAATCCCTGAGCCGGATGAAGGACGAGCCTTTGGAGAGTGAGTGATTTGCAATTAATCGTATCTCGAACAAAATTTTCTTCATGTTACAGTCGGAGCCAATGACATCCGACCAACAAGTGTTACAACTGTTACAAAATGAGCGAGAGAGCACAATGCAGTACAGGTAGTACAGAGGAGAGGGGTAATCAAAACAACGCCAACCTGAACAAACCCCGAAACGGCGAGCAAGCGAGAATGCATTGATGTTACGAAAAGCTCTGATGGAGAGAGACAGAGACCAAATCCAGGAAACGTCAAGACATCGCAAAACAAAATCAGAAAATCAAATCAAAATGAGAGGGAAGTGAGTATGGGAGAATAATCAAACTCAGTCTCCACTGCCGAGGACGAGCAACGTCGGAGTGTCGTAAAGCGAACCTAGAGTGGTGGTGGCGATGAGCTGAGTGCGCAGGCGGTGTTTTGCAATGTTGGAAAGAGATCAAGCTTTTTGGTTGCCCCAATCGTATCCAATCTGGGCATGGTCCCAAGCGAAGCTGAGTATCCGTGCCGAGCGATCTTCCACTACTCCCGGGTTGGCATCGGCTCCTCCGCGGCAGGGAACGACGGTGGTAGAGGGTAGCCCGAGATGCCAAAACTGGTCGAGACACAAGATATAAGATGTCAGCGCGAAGGGAAGGGGGGGTTTAACAGGGATGGCTACTTACTCGATGCAGTCATAAAACGACTTGACAATCCCGGTCGTCCTGTACGACGTGAACGATGGTGGCGAAGGCGGCAAGCGAGCCGGGACCGACGACGATCGAGGTGGTCGAGAGGCCGCATCAGAATCACCCCACAATGAGGGACCCGAAAGCGGAGGTACATGGATCGAAGAAAATTCGCTCCGAGGATGAAGGGAGAAGAGCTTCTCGGGGAAGGGCTTGTGAGGTTTCGGCGACAAGGGGGGTTTCGGCGCTGCGACGGTCAGTCTCGAAAGATCGAGAGCTAGCAGACCTCTTGCGCTGGATCGATCCGATACCCATTGGAAAGAGTCGATCTCAGCGAAAGACTCGGTACTGGTGGCGAGGAGGTCCGACGCAGCACCGGGACCTGGAGGCGTCGAGTCTGGCGTTAACGGCGGTGGATCGAAAGGTGGTGAGGACGAATAGTCTTCTTCGAGCGTCAACGGCCGCGAGCTAGCGATGAGAGGCAGGTCTATAGGGGGGAGCGAGGAGGCGATAAAGAGAGACCTTCGAGGGAAAGAGTCGGCTCGTCGTCATTCGCGGCAGCAGGTCTCTTGGCGGTGTGGGGCTTGAGCAGAGGCTGTTTTTGCTTCTCGCGATCGAGATCGAAAGTAACCTCGTCACGACCTCCGCCCTGATCGGCGACGAAGGCATGCGGGTCCTGCTCCAGGAAACCCGAGTCGCTGACGTTGGGATCGGCGACGTATATGGCCACGAAATCGTCGTCCTCGTCGTCGGGATCCTCAAGCATCTCGTCTAGCACCGAGTTGAGCCAGCGCTCCTCCTCTTGCTTGCGCGTGAGCTCGAGTTGGAGCCGTTGCTGCTCCGCATCGACCTCTGGTGGTCGCTGGGTAGGTATTGTTCGACCAAACACGTTCGAGAGTAGCACGAGTTCGCGAAGTCCATTGGGTCCTCGACGACCTGTAAGGTGGCCCTGTGCGGCTCGCTCCAATTTCGCTCGAGTAAGATCAAAAATCTCCGAGCTGGTCGTCGCGGTGCCGGCAATTTCTGCAGTCGAGAGTGCACGACTGGTTGAAGCGGAGGAGCAGGCCGTGGTGCAGGGGTTAAAAGTAGTAGGCGGTAATGGTATCGAAGAATGACTGTTACTGAGTATAGATTGGGCGTTGGGGGAAGGATCGATCGAGAGCTGGCGTCGTTGATCGACGAATGAGTCAATCACAAGTTGCTGGTCCGGCGTCATCTGCGCGCGGAGTCACGTGAGCGAACCGAGCCAGCGAGCGGGCGATCGAGGGGATGTCGAACCGTAGTGAGTGGTGGTCAGAGAAGGACGAGTCATGGGTTTTTGGGTCAGTGATGAGAGTCTAAGGAAAGTGAGACTATAGTCGCTCGAGGGGCTCCGAGAGGGCCGGAGTTGCGCGTCGGAGAGTTGCTCCAAATGCCGAATACTGGGCCCTATGGCGTGCACGCTCGCCTTACACGTGCTTGCCCGCTTGCCCAGCAGCGTGACCTCGGCAGTCATTACGACGCGCGTCGCACGGCGCACCTCGAGTCCTCGATCAATCAAGGTGGCGCAGCCCCGGGCCCTTTGAAGCCACAGCTCAATCGAACGTCTCATCGGCAGCAGATCATCGACAGCACATTGCCCCAATCATACTGCGAGCCATCCCACCAGCCCCATGGATCGGCCCTCAGAGCCGCCCCGTCGCAGCTGCCACCGTCCTAAGCGCATGCGCCGCGATTCGTCCAATCATGACCGAGTCAGGCGATCCGGAACGGCCCCGAGCTCAGCGTGCAGCTTACCGTCGCGTGGCCTCAATCTGTAGGCGATGGTAGTGTCGATCTTGTCATCGTCATCAGACTCTGGTTCCCATCTACCCGGTAACGATACGATGGCGATGGGGATGCGAGTCTGAGGCGAGCACGAGCGTCGAGACACGAGATGTGTACAAGGTCAGACCGAGTCAGAGTCAAAGAGCTCCAAGTGGCGCCCGATAGCGATTGTAAGTCGGACGAACGGGCAAATTCCCGAGCGCGCCTGAGACACCGGCCCGGGCTCCTCTTGTGTTCCCGCAACCTTCAAGGTACTCATCAGGAGAGCATTGAAAGTCTAGTAGAAATGTGACCAAAAAGCATAAATCAACCTGAAATTTGGGCCCGGTGTGGAGGGACGTCGCTTTCGTCCTGCCACTGTACCCGATCGCCAGCTGAGATCGCCGAAACACTCGTTCGTGACTTTTAATTAGCGAGATCGAGGTGCATCGCGGTCTCTTAGATCGAATGCGCTCCCATTCTACTCATGAGCGACCCGAATGCTATGCTGGTCGGTACCATCTACTTTGTGTGCTCATTTCATTCTCACCATCAACGGCGCAGGTCATAGTCCTCCGATGCCCGGCTGGCTTGAACCGGCGTGCGGTCCAAGCGCGAACGACTAGCATTATCATCCCACGAAAATATTGCCGGGCAAAGTCGCAGTTAGTGGATCTCTGTTCTTACCACCACGTTCCTGAACACTCTTTGCAGCCAGTGAAGGGCCCATGCCGTTAGCTCCCTTTGTTGCCAAAGCCCCTGTCCGTCATTTCGCCAAAATCTGGCCCACAGTTCCCCCAAGGTGTTCCGGTTCCGCCGTAGCACCCCCAATACGTTCAGTGATATGATTTCAACGAGTCAGCAGGTAGGAACCTAGACTTGGGCATGCTGATCTTCTCAGTGCATCACTCCAGAAGTATCGGCCCAGCAGCGAGTGGAGTCTGGCGGCTACGGGATTTTTGCAGTGGATGATTGTTCTCATTTCTCATTCTCTGGCCCTCAAATGTTTCGTAGAACTGAGACTAGCTTGGTGGATGTCGAGACAAGAACTTGTTTCCTGAGTTACGGGCTCTCGGCCGTCGATTTGGTCTCGGGGCGCTTATATGTGCAACCCATCACCGGCGGCGGCCGCGGTGCCGGGCTTGCAACGGGGCAGCGGCACTGCCAAATCTGACGCACAGTCGAGCGTGATCGCGAGCTTGACCACGACGAGGCCAGACGAGGCCAGACGAGGCCAGACGAGGCCAGACGAGGCCAGACGAGGCCAGACGAGGCCGGGCGTCGTTCCGCTGTTGGCCGGGTTAATTTGGCTCGCACCGATCTCTCTTTCCTAACGCTCCCCATACACACAAAGACACCGTACACAGCCATGTCACCCAAGCCCAAGAACCAACCTACGATCGCCATCATTGGTGGAGGGTCAGTGCATCAGCCACTTTCACCTTGCCTTCCTTCTTCCCCGCGCGTGCCATGCGCCATCTTGAGCCCCACTCGGGGTTGAAAGGTCGCCGGGCTCGGAAAAGCAGCGATCTTTTGCCCCACTCGTCGCTCGCTGACATCCGGAGTTGCTCACATCTTTTCCGCAGCCTTTCGGGTCTCACCCTTGCTCTCGAGCTCAAGAAAAACCTCGGCTTGGAAAAGACCGTCACGATGTAAGCTTAACGGGTTCGGAAGGCAGTTCCCTCGAAGGCGCGCCGATCTGGCCGCCGTTTTTTGAGTCCCCAGTGTCTTGACGACGCCGGCATTCAGTCGACGCGCTGGTGTCTTGGTGCTCCAGAGCGAGACAGGACACTCACGCCATCGGTTTCAACTGTCGCAACTGTCGCAGCTACGAGAAACATCCTCATGATGTCGGAGGTACCTGGCGCGATAACTACTAGTGAGTGCATTGCCTTCTTCACACGGCGCTTTATCCCGTTACCCTGCTAGCCTCTAAGTCGGAAGAGCATGGCGGTTGTGTATCTCTAGCAATGTCACATGGAAGATCTCTAACTGTTCTCCATGTCTACTTCCCAGCCCTGGATGTGCCTGCGATGTGCCATCTCATTGTACGTTACCCTCGGGGCCACCGGTCACCAACTTCACCGTTACCTGACTGATTACGGACCATTCTTTTACTGGCACACAATCATCCAGGGTACTCACTTTCGACCGAACTGAACCCTGACTGGACGAGCAAGTACTCTGGACAGGCTGAGATCCAAAAGTGTGGGTTTTCAAATTTTTATCCCGATTTTCCGTGCTTTTCCAGGCGATAAACGGGATGGCAAGTGATTGATCATCCACGATTCCTAACAGACTGGCAAGGTATCTACAAGAAGCACAACCTGGCCAAGCAGACAAAGTTTGACAGCACCTTCATCAAGGGTGAATGGGACGCCGTCGCGCAAGGCTACAATGTCGAATTCAAGCGCAAGGACGGTTCGACCTTCTCCATCAAGTGCGACGTACTCATCTCGTGCATCGGTGGATTCTCGACCCCGCTTGACAAACCCCATGGTATGAAAGGGATTGACTCATTCAAGGGCCCCGTCTTCCACTCGGCTCGTTGGCGCAAAGACGTCGACCTCAAGGGAAAACGGGTAGCCGTCATTGGCAACGGCTGCTCCGCTGCTCAGTGAGCACTTTTCAAATGCCCTGAAAAAACCCGATGAATGAGGCTAATCCACTGGACCTCATGCAGATTCATCCCGATTCTTGCCGAGGAAAAGTCGACCCAAGTCATTAACTTCAGTCGTACCCCCAGTACGTTCCTCGATCACGCGTTGCTCTGGGACCAAAATTCTGACGCTATGACGTTTCACAGGTTGGTTCGCACCGCGGGATCAGAAGGACTACTCCCGTGTAACCAAGGCTGCGTTCCGCTATGTCCCCGGCTTGATGCGCTCGTACCGCAACTTCATCGCGATCACGTCCGACTCGCGCTTCGTCGTTTGGTGGTTGCAATTCTCCACCTTAAGGCACTACGTCGAGGAGCACATGGCCAACTACATTCGTCAGAACTCGCCCGAGAAGTACCACGAGTGAGTCGCATTATTTCATCAGCCCAGACGGTCGAAACTGATCAACCTTGACTGCCCAGCTTCTTGGTTCCCAAGTACCCCTTCGGCTGCAAGCGCGTCATCATGGACCCAGGCTACCTCCAGTGCCTCTTCCGCAGCAACGTCGAGCTCGTCACCGATGGCATCTCGACCATCACGGAGAAAGGTTTGCTCGGCAAGTCGGGCAAGGAGTACGAGTTTGACGTGCTTATCCTTGCGACGGGCTTCGATGTCTCTGAAGTCGGCTTGGGCATCAATATTGTTGGTCGTAATGAAAAGACCGTGACCGAGCAGTGGAAGGAGCAGAATGGTCCTCAGGCTTACCTTGGAACCACCATTGCCAATTACCCCAACGTTAGTCGAACTCATCCTATAAAGTGACGTGATGTTTGAGGCTAATCGGGATCTTTGGGCCTGCCTAAGTTCTACTCGGTCCTTGGCCCGAACGTTGCGTCCGGAACGGCTTCGGTCGTCTACTCGACCGAGGCGCAGGTCAACTACATCGTCAAGATGATCGAACCCATGGTCAAGTATGGTGTCAAGTCGTTCGAGTGCAAGGTCGAGGTTGAGCAACAGTACAACGAGTACATCCAAAACCGACTCAGTAAGTTGACCGTACTTCTCGTGGCTCATGACGGGGAGCTTTGCTGACGCGCACTCTTTTTCATCGTAGAGGGAACGGTCTGGAACGGAGGCTGCACGTCCTACTACAAGTTGGGCGAGAAAGTTGTTGCGACCTTCCCCGGTCCGACGTCCGAGTTCGTTTGGCGCACGCGCAAGCCCAAGTTCGAAAACTTCACCCAAACCGGTGGAACGGTTCGTGTCGCCGCTCGTCATGCGCAGAAGAAGATCGCGAAATGGTTCACCTTGTTCGCGCTCATCGCCTTGTTTCGCAAGTTCGGGTACAAGAGAATCAGGAACGAAATTTTACTGTGGTTGTTGGTGAGTCTGAGTGGTGCCGCGGACTGTGCATTGTACATTTGTGCGTTACTGACCACCGCATCACTTTGAACAGATGCGCTACCAAAAGGTGATCCCCATCATCAATCGCGTCCGAGGACGAGTCGAATAAAACGCGGTGTCAACACGGACTACTGGAACTTTACCCCGTCCTTATATATCATCTGCTATTGACTGTACTTTTCTTGTTGGGAATCTGGCAGCTTTTCACACCGGCGGATTACCGTGCTGCAGAGCGTCGTGAGCGATGGGTTAGATCGGACATTCTTGCTCTATTGAAGCAGTTTCAGCTGTTGCCGCTTGTCCGCCATGTACGCGTGCCAGTCTCTTCTTCAAGTCTCGAGTTACCCAGTCTGCATCGCATCATTGGTCGGTCCCCGACACTCAAAAACTTGGTGCCGTCAATTTAGACACCGAGGAAACGGAAGGCTTCGAAGCGAGGGGGATGCAGAATATGAAACATTCGTGACGGATCTCGCAGTGCACAACCGTGAATACGGACCACCACCCTTGTCTCCGTATTGGACCGGGGACATGGCCAAGGTGGCACATCTTCAGGGCGCCGAGGGCGGCGGTCCGGCGGACTACACTGCACGCGCAACACTTACTACAATGGACCCCAAGGACAGAACTCGTCATATGTCTTCCTTGAGAAACTCGTGTGCTTTGTGTAAAGCAGTTCTTATAGAGCCCCCGTGACGGCTGCTGTACGCGGTCCTTCTGCCAGTTTTCGTATGCCGTCTCGAGCTAGGCTCGACTCGGATGATGTGGACGCCGTACGGCCAGGCGCGTGCGGCATCCGTACTAGGTGGCGGGCGTGAAGGCACCAATGAAATCATCTAGGGCATCTCTGCCTTATTTTCACGGTTGCCGTGCGGCCGCGGCCGTACGGGGCCCGTACGAATTTTGAACACGCCGCAACTTGTTTCACGCGTTCGCAGCTCTGTCAGCAGATGACGCCTGCACTGGTGAAGCAGGGTGAAGCTTCCTGCACTCGTAAATGTTGGCCGCGCGCATGTATAAAAAGGCTGTTCAACCCATATTGTCTCTTTTCCTCCTCCATACACTTGCATGACCCATAGCAACCACTCCAACACCATCACGCAAACCCCTCTTCGAACCTCAATGTCATACAAGGCCAGCATCCTCTCGGTGCGCTGCCTGACGCCAAGTCGCCAAGTCACCAAGTCGATACAAACAACAGTGGTTCCCGTCACCGGATTCCCAACCGGCTGGCGAGCCAATGTGCGACCATCAATTGGAAACGCCACAAGAATAAGAGCTACGAGCGCAAAGTTTCATCGCAGGCCCGCCCAATCAACCGTCGAGAGCCGTCGAGTAGGTCTCCGCCACGTTCGCATTCTTCACGGCGGCCAAATCAGCGCGTTGTACTCCTTCCGCCGCGGTTCCCACTGAGACGAGATCCCGACAATCGCCTCAAAGCTCAAAACCGCAAAGGCTTGTTCGAACGATACATCTGCAACTGAGCCGAAAGCCCAAGACTGGTATCAGAAACAATGTGACACGAATCGAGATCCCCCATCAATTGCGAGGGCGGCCATGACCGTGTCTTACTACCACGACAACCCCATGATCTACCACTTCAAATTTACGCTCCACAACGACCATGATCCCTACTCATCCGAGCACCTCCATCGATCTCCACTCTTGGCTCCATTCAAGCCCCTTGGAAAGAAACTCGGAAAGCCAGACAAAGCTGAACCGTAGTTGAGAGTCGAGATCGAAGGAGGCACTCGGATAAGTAAGGGTCATGATTTTGTGGAGTCTAACCATGACATGGTAGACTCTGGGGTTATCGTGGTATAAGAGACGGTTATCGCCGCCTTGCAGCCGCATTTGATCGACGACTCCCATATTCGCTTTCGCATTGATTCTGATACCCGTCTTGAGCTTGCTTTCGGCCCAGTTGCAGTACGGTTCGAACAAAAAATTGCGATGTTGACCTTTGAGACGATTGTCGGGATCTGTGTGGACAGGAGCTGCGGTAGAAGAACAGTCAAGAAACCAGTCAGCATAGGCATAGAGTACAACGCGCTGTCTGGCTGCCATGAGGTTTGCGGGAGTGGTGGAGACCTATTCGAACGGTTGATTGGGTGGGCCTGCGATGAAAGCCTGGCTCTTGTAGCTCTTGCTCTTGTGGCGTTGCCAATTGATGGTCGCACGGTGGCTCGTCAGCCAGTTGGGCCGTGTACGACATTGAAGGTTCGAAGAGGGGGTTGGCGTCATGGTGTTGGAGTGGTGAAGTTGGTATAGGACATGCAAGTGTATGAAAGGAGGGAAATCGACGATTTCGGTTGAACAACATTTTAGTTCATGCGCACGGCCTACGACTACGAGCGCAGGGAAAGTACGAAGATTGCGCTTGATCCGTGCGTGCGTGTGTGCCTTATCTCACGGACCGCATTACGTCACCGTCGGCACGCCTGCCAGTGATGTCATCCTGCTGAGCCTTGGTAGTCCTTGTGTACTACCTCCTGCCCATATGTACATTCTCTCGAGGCCTCATCCCCTTCACAGAGTTCGCGGCGGTGCCCCTCGGTGTGCCCCTCGGTGTTTCGTAGTTGATCGAGATTCTAGTCATCGCGTCGAGGCTGCGAAGGTGGAACGCGTCGCGACGCCCGTTGCTCCTTTTGAAAAGACGTCAGAATTATGACCCGTTACATTATGCGAGACAAGGTCGGGCCCAACACCCAATGCGAAACCAACTTTGAGGGAGGATCAGAGTGATCTACGTCGATGTACCTGAGTACGATGTCACGAGTTCTGGAAGCCTGGCGACCCTGAAGTTTAGCCGATCGTCGATACTGCCGTCGTCACCATCGAGTGAGCGTCCGGCGGCGTCAGCACAGGGCACTGAGCTTTGGTCCTTCATCTTCTATAGAGATCGGGGACATTCTTCAGGCGTTGCAGCAAGAACAGTAACAGATGATCTCGTCGGGATTCGGCCATTGGGAACGTAGGAATTGTTTCTGTCCGATTTTGAGGGTGGCCAAGTCAAGCACTGGCATCCCGACCGGAATTTACGGAGCGAATCTCCGACGGGATTTGCACAGCCTTCTGCACCTTGTAACATAACGCAGCAGAGTACTCAGAGTCAGGTGTTTTTGTTTTTGTTTTCTTCATAATGGCACTGTTAGTCATGAACGGAGCTGCTCAAGACGTTGTAGGAGCTTTCTCCGGTGGAAAGGTTTCGTTGCCGAATTGAAGGACCTGGCAGACCGACGGCGTCGGGGTCCGGCACCAGCTCCTTGCACGCGCCTCAGTCGCGGCCTTGGCTTTCCCTCTCGACCTCCTCGTGCAGCCCAGTGTCCGTCGGCTGATCGCCCAGGACTCTCCTCGACCTCGAAACAATCGGTTCAGAGCTCCTGTTCACTCGTTGGCGCTCATTCGGCTCCTCTGCCCCTTCTCTTCTCCTTACGGCGCCCGCGCCTTCTACACCTCGACCCGACGACCGGTTGTCGCGTCACGGCCTCGAGCATCAGCGCGTGCCAGCAGGCGCCCACCCTCGGCACTCCGCAGGTCCCTGCAACAGACGACGCATCCACTGAAGAGCACCGAACGTCAGAACATCGGTTGATCCGTGCTCTGAGGAACCCGTGATCGCGCCTCTGACCTACTTCCGATCGGGTGCTGGTACGTCGCGATCCGTCACCTCAAATTAACCCTCGCCCGCGCCGGCGTGACGGGTGTCGTCGCGCCGTGCGCACACGAGGCGACGAGGGCACAGTGCAACGCGTGACGCGTCTTCAGTAGGCGATGTACGAAACAAAGAAAAGTTTTTCTGACCATCATAAATTCTCATTGGTACCTAGCGTAACTCACATCGATCTTGCTCAACATGTCGCGTGAGGGTGTGCACGTAGCGTACAGGGGCTCGCCCATCTTTGGCAAGCTGGCCCCTGGGTCGCGCAACCCCTCGAGCGTGCCGATGCAAGCTTCGCATTCTTCCCCGGCGAACCTCACCTCACCTTCCCACGACGCATTCAGGTCACCCATACCGCCTTCGCGATCTACGTGGGCGATGGGCGTCCATGGCTCCACGACCTCGTCCTCATCGCCCGCTTCGTTATTCCGATGCGACGCCGGATCTTCTTCGCCTTACGCCAGCTCGTACTCCACCGTCGCGTCCTCTCCCATGACAAAGTCCTCCTCTCTACAATTATCGGCGGAGATGCACGGAAGTTCAATGTCGAGCTCGCCGAGCTATGACATGATGTTGGAGGACCAACAACATACTCGGCCCGAGCTGCAACGTCGACTCACGGCTCCGGCCGCCAACTGCGCGTCCGACTCGCCATCTCGTAGCGGCAGTCCCGCCGGAGTGGTGCGCCGTCCCCCGATCCCCAAACTGCGTTTCGACCCAGCGACCGAGGTCAAGCGAGGTGTGGCGAAGCAGAGCGATGATGCCAGTATTTGGCCAAAAGAAATCGACGAAGCATTCAGGAATGGTGGGTTGTCAAGCGCTTTGAGAGCGGCGCGTTATTCAGGAAATCGCGAGCTGACCTTGTTTCTCGTGAGCCAACAGCCTACTTCAACTTGCCCGAGTTGGGACGCCGCAAGGTGCTCGTCGACGGCAAGCCTGCGGGTCGCAACGAGCTCATCGCCCTCTACATCCTGGATCGGTGCCATCAAGAGCGCACGCGCAAGCAGATCTCGAGCCACATTCAAGTCATCAAGAACGCGATCATCGGTAAGCCCGCCAAAGTCGCCTTGGGATTTAAACAGAATTGAGAACAAGGTTCTGACATCCATCCTGCTCAACAGCCCAAGGACAGACCCAGACCTTCGAACCTCAGCGGAAAATGCTGACCGACGCCGAGGCACGTTATTGGTTTCCGACGCACCAGATCCAATGCTTAGATGGAGCATCCCCGGAGCCGATGCCTGGCGTTGACTATCAACCCCGAGTTGCACTCTACCCGAACTTCCCCGTTTCTGTACCGCCAAAGACAATGCGACCTATGGCCATGACGCCGATGATGCCGCAAACCGCCTATCCGATGACCCACATAGCCGGACACCACGCGCCTTACTACCCTTCTGCCCCGTCGTCGTATGGCCCGATGCCACTTACCCCCACCACGACCCTCACACATGCTATAAGCAACCTCGGATTACTCTCGGAGCCTTCCCCCGCGAGTCGGTACGCCGGCACAGTGATGCTCGAGTCGCTGTGCTTCTGGGTGTCCAACGGCAAACCCAATGGCACCGAGGTGATGGCGAAACTCGACACGGCAGACGCTGCAACCAGTTCGCAACGCGTTTCCTTCATCGAGAGTTTACCTCCCGCGACAATCAGCTACGACCGCCTCATAAGCATGTACGACAAATACCAATGCCCTTTCATACACGCTAAGCTCAACGTGACTATCCCGGACGAGGACTACTCGGGTCGCCCCTTGCCAACGAACTTTCACTCGAGCTATGTGCTGTCATCAACGCAGGAGCTCGACATATCCGTTGTCACTTCGATGTACATTGCCGGCGAGCTTCAGCGTGTCGAAAAGACGAGCTTGATCGAGCGCGTCTCGGTGGGCAGCCCCGCTTCGGGCTCCGACGTTTCTTCCCCCGCTTCAGCTGCTTCACCCGAGGACCGCGATGCGTCGCGGTCGTCGCAGAGGAACGCAAATGGCAAGATCGAGTACAACGTGCCTTTCGGTGACAAGTTCTGGTCCTGGCTCTTTGCCAAGGAGGCCGAGATCTATGATGACTCGCATCAAATCGTCCCCACGCTCATCTTTACCAAGAACAAAAAGGAGCTGGAGCCGTTCGCGAACATCGCGGAGGCGGTACTGGTGGTGCAAGAGTTCTCGGTGCACGACGCAGCAATGGCTTCTTCGAATGGCGAGGTCCAAAGCGAGGTCGTTCTCGTCGTGGCGCACACCGTTCACCTCCACGATCCCGCCTGGCCCGGCCGAGCCTTCTCTGTGCTCTCGACGTTGATCCGGAACCAGCCCGCTCCGCTGCCTGGCATGCCCGCAGCGGTGTCAATGCCAATGCCGATGCCGATGCAGATGCCCATGTCGATGCCGATGCCGGTTCCCAGTCCGGCCGAACGAATGCCACTCGGCATGATCCAGAACCTGCCTCGACAGCCTACTCGCACGGGACCTTCTTCTTCAAGTTTCGGACATCGCCGCGGCAACTCTGTCAATAAGCCGAACCTCTCCCTGCAAATCCCCCCTCTGCCGAACTTTTCGTTTCAGCAAGCCCAGGGCCAAGGGGGAACTACGGCGGCCATGGGTGGCTTGCACACACCTCTGACGCAAATCGTCCACACCCCGATGGACCCTCCTCCCTTCATCAGTGGCCCACCGCCTCCTCCCCATGCCCGAGCCCAGCGCAGCTATTCGCAGTCTTCCATCTCGCCGTGGGACTGCACATCGCCGGCGTTCGCGGACCCGTACTCGGCCGAGCAAGGCGCGGGCATGCCTTTTTTCGGCGAGCACGACGACCATCTCTCGACGTCCGTTCAAGGCCATCTCAACGGCGCTCCCATAATGGCGGGGGCGCCCATGTTCCACCAAATGTCGACGATGCACCCCACTTCTCGCGCGATGATCGACAAGCTCACGGCCGAGGCCTTGGCGGCAGGCACACCGACGATCGAACACTTCCCCGGTATGATCGGTACCCCCATCACTCTACATCCGACGATGAACCGAGTCGCGGGGACCAACAACGCCAGGCACCCCGTCAAAGTTGTGGTCTCCTCGACGCCGATCGGGTCCCCCCTCATCTCGACCCATACCCCTGTTCGGACGCCCGCCCCGGTCGTCTCGTCTCCCGCGGAGGAGGCAACGGCACCTAAGTCAGCTTCCAAGGTTTTGGCTTCGCATGAGGAACGCGATTTCTTCTCCGGCCTCCTGGGCGAGTCCCGATATGCGTAATACAGCGCGGCGCTTCCTTTCTCCACGTCTCCTTCGCAACTCGCCGTCCTCCTTCTCACTCAAGCATGATCTCCACTGCCCTACCCTCTTCCATGCATAACGCTCTCTTTGTATTTCTACCTCACGGACACGTGTACCTTCTGTCTTTTGTCCTCCGATCCACAGTTTTCACACCCGCCCCCACACGATAAAAGTCGGTCTGCTGGGTAGACTCGCGCATATTGGGTTATCATCATCTTCATCACATCATGTATTCATATATTTCTTGTCATTCTCCGTCTTCCTATTTGTTTTGTTGGATCAGTTGCATATGGTCGTTTTTTCATCTCTTATTTGGTATGTTTGAAACGATGACGAAGCCTTGTGGCTCTTGGCCTTGTGAAGAGTACCCCGGGGACAAAGTGAAATTGGGTTGCATTACACCGCTTCATTGATCATGTCTACTGTACTTGCAGGACCAGGTGTCAACGGCATCCGAGGGAAAGAGACCATGTCAATCAGTATGCGCCCGCCTCGAACACCCAAATCACTTCGGACGCAACTCACCAACTCATTCCTCCGTTTCGCCTTATCCTCCACATTGACCTCCCCCTTTCTCCCCTTCACAGTCGTCGTACCCCCCTCGGGGTCCAAACCCAAATACTCCACGGTGACTAGACGAATAATCAACGCCCATGCTTTGATCGTGGGTAGATGAAGGGCGTCGGCGTTGTCGAGCATGGTGTGCCATACGGTGGGGAAAGGGACGGAGATCATGTGGACTACGGGCACACCGGCTTCGAGGAAGGGGATGTGGTCGTCTTCGACTGTTGGAAAGGACCAAACGGTGAGTGTTGTATTGAGATTTTGTAGGCTCGGGCCAAGGGGTGACTAACCTTTGCCCATGAACCCGAACGTCGATCTTGGCATGAAGAAGCTCTTCATCGGATTCCCTTCCTCCTGCGCCATCGCGACCTTGGTATATGCTTTCCCCTTATGTCCCGGCCACAAGATCCCCGCTTGTCCCAACTTGGTCTCGACGTTCGCAAACTCGTCGTACAACCACCCTGTCGGACCATAAAAGGATCGACAGTATGGATTGAGAGCGCCTAGCAGGTCCAAGAGGACGAAATGGGATATTCTCTGCATCTCCGTGCGAGGAACGTTCTCGATCGCCGAAGGTCGTGTGCTCGGTTGGGACCATTGCTTCGCCAGATGCTTCGCGCCATAAATCGAATCCTCATCCGTCCAATCGACGAAGGCTTCTTCGCCATCGAAGAAGATGATCTGCAACGTCTCGGCTTGGGTTGACCGACCATCTTCCCCACCTTGGGCGAGGATACGTTTCTTGCGTAGCTCCAACCAAGGTGTCAACGACTTGGCGAGGTCCATCAACATCGCGCAAGGCGCAGCCGAATCCGTTGCTCCAATGAATTGATCCTCTGGATGGGTGGGGAAGTATTTCGAGTCCAGATGAGCAGCAAAGACGAAGCGCCTCGTCGCTTCGGGGTCGTGGGTCATGATGAGGTTGTGGAAGCTCTTCTCCCCGATCGGTGTCCTGGCAGTGAAACGATCCTGTTCGACGTGCCAACCCAAGTCGGTGAAGAAGTCGACGAGGTAGGTCTGTAAGGTCGTCAAGTTCGCCGATCCGGCGGCTCGCGGAACGAGGAGCTTGCTCAACGCCGAGGAAGGGTTGGTGAAATCGAGGATCTCGTTCAGGTCCGTCAGGGTCGAGAAGGCGGAGAGGTGAGAGGCGGAGAGAGGCGCATAGGTGGGATTGCGTTTGAGGACGGAGAAGGGTCGTGGGCGGGGTGGGGAGGAGGAGGCAGAGGCCGACGCCGACAGGACCATGAGCACCAGGAGGAGCGTCGTCGTGAGGAGCCAAGATCGAGTGGAAGAGGGGAGGTGTGTTGAGGCTAGGTGCGATGCACTGAGACCAGTTCTACCGTCCCTACTCCGCCGCCGTCCAACGGGAGGCATCGTGTGCGACGGATGTACAACACAGGCGCGTCGGGTAGGGCAGAGAGAGAGAGTGTGTGTGTGTGACGTGTGGCCCTAGGCTGGGCTCGGCCAAAAGCGCGCCAAGCACACGAGTGAGCGGCCTGAGCAGTGCCTGCTGAGCACGCCTGCACATGCAGTGCACGCACCCACCGACACGGGCTTTGGCGCGTCTCGTCACAAGGGCAATGTGGGGGTTTCGCTACTGTTATTAGTACACGTGAGAGCGGCGGCAAACAAAAGATTCGAATAATGGCATGAACAACCCCCCGAAAGAAAGAAACACTGGATGGACTACTCAAAATCACTTTTATAGGCGTCATAAAGTCCCCCATCAAGCGACACCGTACTTGGCCTGTGAGGCGGTCATCCCAGCCACAAGTCAGCCACAATCCTGAGCCAACCTATGCCGAAAAATTTCACTCACCCTGATGACCTGATCCACGTCCCACACTTTTTTCCCCTTGATCGTCGCACTCTCGACCTTCTTTGGATCCAATTCCCCCCACTTGGTTTGCACCGTCAATTTAGGCACCTTGAACACCGACGACCGATTCAATTTCTCCACCACGCCTTCCAGCAACTTGATCTTGGACATCATTTCCGATCCATGGATCAACGAGATCATACGAGCGACGTCGCCGTCGGACATGATCGTCGAGACGCCGCCGGCCTTCTTCTTGCCTCCTGTTTGACCGGGCGCCGTCATGTCCGTGTTGGTCGGGTCGGCGACGGCCTTGCCTTTGCCTTTGGCGGCCATCCCGTTCGTCGGAGGTGGCAGAGGTTTGGATTCCCAACGGAAGGGATCAATGCCGACATGCGCGTCTGCCAAGGAAACGTCAGATACGGTCAGAAGCAGGTTGCGCGTAGCCATGAAAAGTCGTCGCAACTGACCATTCAAGAACTGAATCCTCATCGACTCGAACATCTTCTCCTTCGGCACGCCAAGCCTCGTCTCCCAACAAGGCCCCTTGACGATCGGAATCAACGTCTTGATCTCCTTCTTGTTCCTCGCCTTGCCCTTCTTCTCCCTCCTCTCCAACCTCCTCCTCGTAGCCAACAACTCCAGATCCTCCGCTCCCCCATCCACATCCATCCTCAATTCATCCTCACTCCCCGCCCCCTCCAAATACTCCACATCATCATCCCCGGCCAACCAATCGTCTGAAAGGTCGTCGTCCGAATTATCCTCTCCCGAAAGTTCGTCCCCCGATCGAAGGTCCTCTGCATCCTCGTCCTCTTCCTCCCAATCGGCCTCGGAATCATACTCGTAATTGATCAACGCTCGATCGACTTCGAGAGGCGCACGAGGACGGATCGTGCGACTCCATTTGGTCCACGTCCCGACGTAGCCTGGACGAACGTCGTCATGGAACTTCAAGAGCTTGACGGGGACTTTACGACGATCTTGAAGGATCTTTAAGAGGGGTGCGGGATCGCCACCTGTCACTGCGCATTGCGTGACTTCTTCCGCGATCGAGCGGACCGATACAGTCGTCTTGGGCAGAGCGGAATGGTAGGTCGGGATGCGTCGCGCAGGAACCCCCTTGGTCAGATCCGCTAAAGCCGTCTGTTTGGACAAAGTCGGCTCAGAGTCGATGCGGACTTCGGGAAGTTTGCCCTTGGTAGCGAGACGGTACTTCTTGAAGCGGTTGATGGGGGCGACTTCGACACCTGCTCGAGCGTCGTTGAAGTCTTTGAAGACGAGGTTGAAATCCGACTCTTTGACGCGTTGACCCGCGCCTGTTCACACGAGCACACTCGTCAGCGCCCGTTTCGAAAGGCAAGAACACAATCGCGCTTGCTCACTGTTGGCCGTCACATCATTCGACGCAGCAGGCGAAGGCGTCTTCTTGACAACGAAAGCGCTCATGAACCCCGCGGATTTGGACAAACTCTGCAAGGCAGCCACCGGGCTCAGGTTCAGTATTCACCCGGACCTAGGGCTAACTGCAATCGACCGCCTTACCTTGCGCTTCTTCTCCTCCGCGGCCAGCTTTTCAGCCTTCTTGGCCTCCTTGGCGGCTTTCTCCGCTGCCTTCTCCGCGGCCTGAACCGTACAACCACAGGACAGATCAGCATCCACCGATCCACGACCCACCCCACATCCTGTTGGGGCAACAAAAGACTCACGACCTTCTCCCTCGCAGCCTTCTTCTCCGCCTTCTCATTCTCCTCCTCCTCCTTCTTCCTTCTCTTGTCCTCAATCTCCCTCAGTTGCTCGTCCGTCTTGACCTTCTTCTTCTTGATTGCGCTACCACTCCCACTCGCTTCCGAGTTCGCCGTCGATGAGGAAGCCACCGCTACAGTCTTGGCGACCTTCCCCTTGGGTTCCTTGACCGTACTCGTCCCGCCCTCCCCATTCTTGCCTGCCGCCCCATTCCCCTCGACCAGCAAAGCCTTCCTCTCTTCCTCCCCCAACCCTTGCCAAATTCTCAAACAGGCCTTGCCCATCTCGAACCTCTGATTCCTCCTCTTCGTCAACCTCGCCTGCAACTCGGTCGGTAGTAAACTCATACTGTTGAGTTCCCAAAACCAGAGTTGTAAGCCTTGAGGAACGACGAGGGGGTTGGAGGATCCAGTGAGGTCGGATGGGGTTTTATCTTGGTCCAACTTGTGCTCGTCCTTTTGCCCACCGCCACTAACAAGGAGACTGCCGACGTCCAAGCCATGATTAACCCTTTTCGCCAACTCGGCAACAAGGTTCTTGATGGGGCCCAACGGAACCCTTTCGAGAACGGACTTGCTCTCCACTTCACGACCATCGACGTCGTCATCTTCGTCGTCGAGGTCGGCTTGAATCGCTAGACCGAGGATCGCGCCGTCGAGGGCTTTGACGAGCTCGTCGCGGATGGATTTGGATAAGGCGATGAGGGTCTTGGTTCTAGGGGTTCGAGGCGTGCAGGAGGATGAGCGACCTCACGGGGGTTTGTGTTCGTCAGACGGTTTTACTCACGATTCATTGATCATCGCCGCAAATACCGCATGATGTTGCTGCGGGTACTCGGCCAATTCAAACTCGGGGTCCGAGTGGAACTTTTGCGCAAATTCGGCCGTGAACGCCGTCCAGCCTGAATGTCAAAGATGTCCCAAAACGCGTCGGTAGGGTCGCGTCAGTCTCGCGTATCGAAGCGGAATGGGATTGGATTGGACTGACGTTCGATCGCACTCGGGATCTTGGTCGCTTCGAATGGTTTTTGCTTGACGACGAACTTGCCCTTGACCCAATCGACGAGGGAAGGTTCGAGAGGGGCAGGGGAGGCGGCGGGGCCGGTGGTGTTGAGTTTGGGGGTCGTCGTAGTCGACTTGACCACAGAAGTTGCCGACGCGAGGTGAACGTTCTCTGAAGAAGCGGTCTTGGACGGAGTTGACATCGGTGTGACGTGCTCGGCCAGCAACTTTGGTTTCTTGGTGATCGAGTCTGTACGACCTGCCAATCGCGAGATGAGAAAGCAAGTCGAGATCGACCTGTCATCTGCTGCGCCAGGATGATGCTTACCCTGTTGTTGAGGTTGGTGTGCTGGCTTCCTCTTGGACAAGCTCGAGGGTTCGTTGTTGCTGGTATCTTCGAGGACTTGAACGTCCACCTCCATCTCGACGTCCTCCCCTGAAGGGGAACGGGGAGGCGGGGAAGAGGACGAGTCGTGTAGAGAGATGATGTCCATATCCAGGCGGCGGTGTTTACCCGACTGGATGACCGAGGACGCGAGGCTCGATGCGGCGGAAGAGGGGGAAGAGGAGGAGCACCCGTCGCGCGACGAAGGGGAGGAGGCGCAGCGAGGCGAGCACGAGGATGGGAATCGGAATCGCTCGGTGGTGGTCGGGATCGACTTGGTAGTCAAGGCTTTCGGGGTGTCTGATGGGGTGTATGGTCGGAACAGATGAGTGTGGGTGACTCGACTCAGCAGACGCGTTCTGAGCCCGGACTGACCCAGTAAAGAAGACGAGGCGCTCATAGCCCACACACGCTACACACGCGCGACGGGGTATAGGCAGTCAGAGTGCAGTCAGGCGCACAGACGGACGCGACGCGGGCTGGGCAGAGGTGTGACGCGTAAATGTCCAAAAGGGGATTGGTCGGCCACCGAGTTGATGACGGGGTGATACTGGTGCTGGAGTAGCAGCGATGAAGTAGTTGCGTGGTGATAGGCGGAGGAGCAACACACGAAAAGAGGGGCAAGACCACACACCACTGCACGGCATCCCTGCTTGCTCGAGCGCGCACACCGCGCAAATTGGCGCAAATTGGGGTGTGGCCCGCGCGCACGCGTCGAGGCGCGTCCACGTCGACGCGTCTTGCAGTCCGTGCGCCCGCGGGCAGCCTTGCGATCGCACGCTCCAGCACGCGCCAATCGAAGCACCCCGATCGCGCAGGTTCGGCGATCAAAATCACTTTTCCGCCCCCCGCAGCGACACAGCGAATCGCAATCGTGCCCCGAGAGGCGCACATGATGATAAACACATAAATCCAGGTTGCACACACAGACAGACACAACCATCGACCAAATAACACGTCCACACTCCACCTCAATTCCTCGTCGGCAATTGTCCCAAACGCGGTCCCGGCTTGCCCAACCCCGTCAGTGCCAGACTCGGCGCCGAGACCGTACCGAGCGCGAGCCATCCGGCCGCACTTGCTGCAGCTGTCGTCGAGGACAACGAGGACGAGGGTGTGCTTCCAACCAGCAACAGCGAGGAAAAGATGGTTTGCGTTCGTTGGAGATATTTCAACGTGCTGGCCTCGACCGACGAAACGAGAGAAGGATCGGCCTGTGCAGTCGGAAGTGGTCAATTAGGAAGCAACGTCACTCTCACCCAACTCGGACAAACCTCAAACTCACCAACTGCCGTAGCTCTTCATTCACAGCGATCCATCCGGGCTGCGAAGCGTTCCATATCCTTCCCAGGAAGCTAACATCCCACAAGACCTGATTCGCAAACTCGCGCTTCTCCGATGGGCTCTCGTCACCTTGAGCCATTTTCGCCACGAAAGCCTGGTACGACTGCAGCGCAGCTTCGGCAACTTGGTCGAGAAGATCTCGTACGATCGTCGGGTCCGTTTGGGTTCGATGAAGTCCCACTTTCCGAATCAGCGACACGAGGTTACGCAGCGCCGAAAGGACGGCAGGTGAAGGCTGCATCGGCAAAGCCATGTGTGCTGCAGTGGCCTGTTGCCCATTCTGTTGCCCCTGCACCATCTCGCGGGACTTCAAAGTTGCCGTACGCAGCGCATCGGAGCTGGTGGCGTCGCGCAGCTTGTCCGCAGCTCGCTCGACAGCTTGAATGCGCCATGTCCCGAGTGATCGCTGTTGCAGCTCTGCGAGTTGCGATTGCCATTCGGCGATGATACTCGACTCTGTAATAGGGCGAGATTTCGCACCCGTTGAGATCCCTCTGCCCAATGTTCGAGGATGGTAGCGAGCAGCGAGACTTACCTTGTGACTTGGCGACGGGTAGTGTGCCGTGGAGGAGGTCGGCGGTGAACGTGGTGCTGAGTGATATCTGGTGGAAAACGTTGCCAAGAAAGAGAGACGATGTGACCGATGAAGCATGCTTGCCCAGAAGAGCCGCCAAGGCTTCGTAAACGCTGTGCAGCATGTCCCGAGCCGAGCCTACGTAGGCGATCCTCAACCGTGTCCTGAAAACAGCATAAGCCAGGTCAACGTACCGTCGCGACACGATCTCAACCTACTACGGCCAAGGACTTACTGTACATCGAGACCATGATCCTCGCTCTCCAGCCAGTCCTGCAAATCCTTGCGCAGGTCCCGAGCATGCGCTTCCAGTTCACTGAGCGCATGATCGATAAGTGGGCTCCGACCAATGACCCTTTTGTTCACCTGGTCCAGGAACGCCTCAAACGGCGTGTCGCTGAACGACTGCGCTGAGAGACCGGCGACATTGTTGTTGGCTCTTGTACTCATGTGAGGCAAGACGCCGTAATGCGAGGTCTTGGGGAAAGGCAGGGGCGTTTCGAGCAAGAACTCGGCGGTGTCGAGGTCAGGCAAAGACGTGGGGAGCTTCTCGAGTGCGGAAGATAGGGCGGGTTCGACGCGGTCGACGAGACTGCGCATATGCTGGCGATAGAATTTCTCGAAGCGAGCTTCCAATGCCGCGTTGAGGCTGACCTCGAGAGCCGCGACGTCGGCCTGGGCATCGCGAAGCCCCGAAAAGGCCGCGAGACTCGAGCGGAGCGTACTACGGATCTGAGCGAGCGTTCGTGCTCCTCCGCGTAGATGAGCTATCCAGGAAGTTACACCCTGCACGACTCGATCTGTTTCGAGGGCGAGCCAGGATTGAACCTGCGAATGCGCCGCTGAGGGATTGAAGGGGTGGTTGGACGGCGACATGGGCAGGGATGGGGTATATTCGAGGATTGAGAGAGGCAAGTGTCGAGCGAGAAGGGCATGATTCGGCAGGGTGTGAATGATGGGAACCAGGCGAGGCGACTGATCGTCGTCGCTTTTGGTTGGGTCTGTGGGGTTGGTGAGCCCTGTCGGCTGCTCGATCTCTTGAAGTAGCTGGGCGAGCAGGCTTTTCGACGTCGAGGGACTTGAAGTCGCGCCAAATATGGAGCTCGCGGCATCAACGGTCCGCAGAACGACGCCAAGGGCCTCGTTCAGACGTTTTAGTATTGTATCGACGTCCGGTGACTTGCTCGAGCCCGTGGCATAGAGGATGGCGGAAAGGGTCTTGGACCGAGCCTCGAGTAGAGTTGCGAGAGAGGAGGGCAGGGAGGCGTTCTCGAGCATGACAATGGCAGCCAGCGTGTTTGCGGTCGCCTAAATGCACCAGTACACGTCAGCATGGGGCCAAACATAACCAGTGATGGAGCCGTCGTAACTCACCAGAGTCGGAGTATCCCACGTCCGCAGTTCAGCGATCGCCCTTCGAGTTATTGCCGGGCCTAGCCCGTTGATCGCTTCCGACTGTTTCTCGATGATGGGAAAAGCGGCTATGATACCCCCATCTGCATCGTCACCGTCGCTGGTAAAGTTTGACAGCGCGCGGTAGACCAATCGACCCAAGCCCTCGATCCGTGCCGCAGGTAGAAAGTCGCCCGATTCGAGCAGACTGTGCACCGTCGACGGCAGTGTGAGCAGCAGCTGTATCGAGAGCGAGAGTGTTGGGGGTGATGCGAAGGTTCGGTCTGGTTTTGTCGAGGAAAGTGAGGCCCGATGGGCGAGCTTAGGATGCTTGACTCGCTTCGTCGGAGTGTCTAATGATCATTCATTGTGACGCGACAAGACACCGTCAGCTAGGGGATCGGAGGAACAGTGAGGGAATCTGCTGCCAACGTACTGTCGGGCCCATTGTCTTGTTCTCCCACTGATATGCCCGTCTCGACCTTGTCGAACCGGTCGACGAGCTTCTCGGCGGCAGCCCTCATGCGAATGATCGAGTCCGCGGCCGAGAGCAGGTCACGATATCGCTCGCCGACCATCGTCCGTAGCTCGGCAACTTTCCCCGCGGCTGCATCACTGTTCAAGGCACAGTGTGGACAGAGTAACGATCATTAGTGAACAAGTGGAACGGGACGCCTCCCGGGCCTTCGCTGGGCCCGAAGCCGGCTGGGGTGAAACTGACCTAGCTCGCTTCTCGAGTCCACGGACGTCGCGCACGCCAAAGCGCCGAAACACCTCGTCTGGGTCTTCGAGTGCCATCAGATCAATCTCATCCGGGTTCGCGCTCCTGATGCCGATGATGGCGGGTGCCTTCTTGCGCACATGGCCGCGCTTGAAGCGTGTCGCTCCCCCTGGTCCTCCCGGGGCAGCCGAGGTTGCGACCGATCCGACGTTGCTGGCCGCGGACGAGAAGGTCAAGTACCTCGGCGAGAGGGCTTGGATCGACGACGCACCACCATACTTGGATCCTGTCCGACTGATCGGTGAATCGGCGAGGCTGGAACCGGTTCGGGACAGCGCAGGCGGCGGTCCTCGACGCGGCGGGGATCCGCTCGTGCTCGCGACCGGCGCCGTGTTGTTGAGCGGTGCAGCAGACGACAGAGACTGCAGTGACGCGTTCGACGTCCCTCTCGTACGAGTGGTCGGTGTCGTCATCGTCAATGCGCCCCGTAGCGCGCCGCACTCGAGTGGGGAACGGGTGGGGTTAGGTCAAGCTCAGGCGAGGCGAGGCGCCCAAACGACAGTGACACGAAGCACGCCGATTTGTGTCTTGTGTCCCAAGCTTCGGAGTGCGCCGGACAGACCCTTCATTTCAAGCACCAGTGGGCTTGGTCGGAACAAAGGCCATGACGTCAGCGATTTCTATTCTTAGTGGCCACAGAGTGAAAATATCAACCCAGAATATGAATCTCAATTGTTTCAGCAACTGCCGAGCCAAGAGGCCCCTTTCGTGCGCGGACGGCGTCGACACGGTCGGAGGGGGGTCACGCGGTCACGCCTGACATCTCGGAGCGAGAATTTCTCGACGGACATCAGGGTCAACCGTCGCCATGCATAATTCATAACGCCTCAGATCATAGGTGAATGAGGTTGATCGAGTCTGGAGCCATCATCCAATCTAGTTCATAGCCCAATTACAGCTGTAGAGTGCACATGTGGACGCCGGACGGTGAGGTGTGACGGGCCGGACGGGCTGCTCCGACGGAACAGGTGTTCCTCCAATCAAAGAACGCTCTCTTGGCGACTTCTTGCCTTGGCGAGCAAACAAGCGGTGCAGATAAAAGCCAGAACTGTTTGGTAGAGACCAATTGGGTCCAAGGCAATGTTTAGCTCTACCCAAAGTATCAGCGCAGCCAAAGTCTAATCTGGATAGACGTGACTCTTTTTAACTCCGCGCGCCGGAGGTGCAGTGTCAGCGAGCGTGATGCTCCCACTGCAATCAGTAGGCACCTAGTAGCAGTCCAATCGTAAATAATCATAGTTCGATAGAGATAGAAGCGGTGACCAAAGCTGCGCTTTCTGTAGCGCAACCCTCGGGCCGTGGCGTGCCCAGCAGAGCGCCGGAGTCGAAGGTCAGCCTTCGCCTTGGTCGTACTGCGGCACTACGCCTTCGCGAGCCACTCTTAGCACCCCCTGTCTTGAGTCCCGCAAGGTCAAAGCGGCAGCAGGCGAGTGATCCCCTCCCGAGACAGCGCCACCTGCGCGCGCGCAAACTTGACCTGCGGCGCTCGCTCCAAACCAAACCCGAGCTTGCAGGCCACCAAAACCCGCCTAGGAATTGGCCCCCTTACAACACCAGAGGGCCCAAACGGCGCCGCCCTCGGTGGCTCTCTCTCTCCTTCTCCACGCATCCCCCTCTGCCTCTTCGCTCCCACTGCTCTGTTCTCTACCCAAGTTGACGTTTGCGGAGTCGAGAACGACCATGGAAGGCTTTGCAGACAATGGGCTTGCTTACCATGACGTCCTGCCGCCGGGACCGCACCGCGCTGCCCCCTCCAGCGACGGCGGCGGCAGCGCACTGGCACCACAACCATCAGCAGCACCACCGTCAGCGCAGACGGGCGCCGCGCATGTCACCTCGAACGGCGCGCGACCGCTAACGGGCCTCGGCCTCGGGCAGGGCGAAAGCCACGCCGAAGCGGAGGATGCTGGTCGAACACCAAGAGGAGATGGAGCATCAAGAGCAGCCGTCGCCTCGATCGCGCACTACGACAGCTCCACAGCCCGCGCGTCGAGCATGGATCGAAGCGCGGCGAGCTCATCCACGTCCAACTCGAACTCGACCTCGACCGACGGAGATGGTGGCAG
Organism: Microbotryum saponariae; assembly: GCA_900102585.1. Taxonomy (NCBI): domain Eukaryota; kingdom Fungi; phylum Basidiomycota; class Microbotryomycetes; order Microbotryales; family Microbotryaceae; genus Microbotryum; species Microbotryum saponariae. Next base: position 286,970 of record FMWQ01000062.1, on the reverse strand, counting down.
CAGCAGTGTAGCCAGTGCCCATTTGCCGCCATCATCCGATCATCATTCCGGGGTCCCAATGGCCCAAGAGCGCGTTCGTAGTCGTCTCGTTGCAAGCACCTCGTCGTCGTCGATGTTGCTGCATCACAACGGCGACATGGAAGTCGATGATGATGCATCGTCCTCAGCACCCCCTACGCCTTTGCTCGCCGGCCAAACGGAGACGGCCTCGGGCGACGCGACGGGCGACGACGCTGTAGTCTCATCTTCCGGAACTGCGACACCTGTTCTGAACCCGACCCGAGAGCTAGAAGAGCAAGAGATTGCGTTGTTTGGTGCTGCTTCGGTCGAGGACTCGCTGCCGCCACCACCGAGGGAAATCGCGGGCAAAGGCAAGGTCGGTGGATGGGGAAGTAATGGAGCGTCTGCAGGGCTAGCATTAGGGGACGGTATCATCAAGCCTGGCTCGAAGCGAGCTCAAAAGTCGATCAAGATTAGGTGAGCATCACTTCTGGTCTCTTTTTCGGACTCGGCCCGGTCGTCCGCGCCGAGAGATGGGCAACGAGGGGTCCGACCATGAACATCAACCCTCAAGTCGACGATGCTGCTCGGGACGAGTTGAAGCTTGCACCCCCGAGGAAAAGCGACGATCTCGTACCGTCGGACTTTCTTCTCTTCGGCTCACCAAAGATGAACCTACTTTCTGTTCATCGGGCATCAGCAACCACTACATCGACACTGAATTGTTCTCTGTGATTGGAAGCTGAACATCGCAATTTGTCTTGCCCTTTGCTTTAACAGTGCTGGATCCGCTACCTCGGTCAAGGGACCCAAGATCCTCGCTCGTCGTGCAGCGGTGTCGGCACACAAGGCTTTCAGCGGCGAGGAGGCCCAGCTGGTGAGTGGCGAGTCGTGCAGGCAGGCTCGACTTGCCCCGAGCGCCGTCGAGATTGGGGCGCGCGCGCGCCGCCGAGCTTCGCCTTTTGCCCTCCTTCCACCCACCCGCTCCCGCATACCCCCTGCGCGCTCCGTGCGTGGTCGTGCCTGCCTTGGGGACGCCGGTTCCCTCCTCTCGTTGCCGTCGCTCTTGGTGTGCTTACTCTAGGCTTCCTCCTTTATTCACTCTTAATCTCGTCGCTACACCCGTTGCACAACATGACTCGCTCGACCCGGTGCTCGCCCGCGCCTGCATCGGCTCACACCTGGACCACGACCGCCTCCACCACCACCACGGGCGCTCACCTCTCCTCGCGCGGCGGAGCTCAGCCCAATAACGATTACTGTGATGCGTGTCTCGGCAAGGGCCACTTCCTATGCTGCGATGGAGGATGCTTGAGGTCATTCCACTTCACTTGTCTCGATCCTCCCCTCGATGTTGATCAAGTACCGGACGAGGCATGGTACTGCAAGGCTTGCCGTGCGGCAAAGGTCAGTTGGGCACCCCTGTCTCCCCTCTTTCGCTCTCCCAGCGACGATGCGGCCCCTCACGAGCGACCCACACCAAGGAGTCGAGGGATGGGGATGTGTGGAAAGAGAGTTCCACACGTGCGTTCGAATGCTGACTCGCCCTGTTCGACGCCCCGCTCTTGCGAACCTACAGAGACCGCCTCCGCAACCACCTCGAGGTTTCTTCCGCGAGCTCATACACAAGATCGACTGCGAGAACCCCAAGGTCTTCTCACTGGGACCCGATATCAAGAGCTTGTACAAGAACAGTGGGTTTTCGATGCGGGTGGATATACGTTGTTGGTGCAAAGCTCTTTTGACTGACCAAGCGCCGCATTGGTCCGCGCCACACTTGTTCACCTGCGCAGTTGCGACGGGCGCGGTAGGAGAATATATCGATACGACTGAACATCGACCACCGTCAAAAATTACGTAAGCATAATCTGGAGGGTCGGTCTTGGTGATAGGGTGAAGCACCGGGCTGACCTGATGACCGCATGTTCGCACTTTGCAGAGGTCGAGCGGTCGGTCAAGAAGAGCGCGATGGGTATAAGCTGCGCGACAAGACGGGCAAGACGCTCATCTGCTACCACTGCAACGAAACAGCTTCGATCGCGAAGCAACGGCGTATCATATCCTGCGACTTTTGTGACCAGCACTGGCATCTCGACTGCCTCGATCCACCACTCGTCGGCATGCCTCCGCCGACTCGCAAGTGGATGTGCCCCGCACATACACAGCATGTCCTGGTGAGTCGAGTGCCTTTCTTCATCTAGTTGAGGGTGTCACTGACGCACTCATACATTATATCTGGATCTATCAGCCGAAGAAACGCATTCCTCGAAGTACGACCACCATTCCTGTCCAACCGCGCGACTCGACGAATAACGGCGACATCCTCGTCATCCCGAAACGCGAACCTCGCCTCCTCGACGACGATCGATACGAAGAGATCACGGTCAACCGAGTGCGGTATCAGGTGCCAGAGGAGACGATCATCCTCGACTTTTGGGGGAAAGCCGGGGCCTTGCAAGCTAGTCTTAAAGCGTCGTTAGCACTCAAAGCATTGGACAAATCTTCAGCGGAACTTGCGACGAACCGACAAAGCTCACCGGATATGGACGTATCGTCGGATGAATCTGAAGATGATGCGCTCGATCGACGGCACCCCTCGCACGGTCCACGAAGCAGTTCGGGCTTATCGGCATTGGATGGGTTGGCCCTGCTGGCCGAGATTCGTTTCGCCGATTTGCAAGCGAGTAAGGAAGAGGACGTTACGATGGGTGAAGGCGTTCAGAACTGGGTCGGCTCGACAAAGGAGAAGATCAATGGGAGCGGAGGCGATATAACACATACGATCGCCGTCTCCGAGACCAATTAGGGACCGTGAATTGGAAACGACATGGAGCGCGGGGACTCGACGAAGGGCCGAAGGAATGAACGCATCAAAGGAGCTGTCGGATTCATTGTGTTTCCGCCCCCTCATCGCATTCCTTCCCTGACACGTCACGTGTCGCATTACCCCTCCACCTCCAACCCTCGCGTGCATGTATGTTTATGGTAGACCACTTTTTCAATTTGTTGATTTTCGAAACGGAGGAAGACGAAAGCTATTGATGTCTGTACCCTAATCAGATTCTTATCGAGTGAGGCGAGAAAGTATAGATGCTTCCTCTAGCTTCGGGCGACGAGCACGACCCCGAGAAATCGTTTCTCTTGGCATTGCACATCCCTACTACGAAACGCCCTCTCAATCAACCCCTTTGAAGAAGCTAATCTTGCCACTCGCTGAACCCCCATACAACCTCGCTTCCCCAAGCGTAGGATGAGCCGCCGTCACAGCCGGTACGGCCGTGATCATCTCGTCAGCTAGATGAGCGACGTTGGTTCCGTCGGCTGAGTAAACGTCAAGGTAACGCTTCATGTTGCCAATGGTGAATGAGGAGGGGAGGAGGGGGGAGTGGATCCATTGCGCGCGGAAGACGGATACGTAGCGTCCGACTATGGGATATACGAGCGGCTGGACATGTCAGTACGATACGAGACGGGCGTGCAGAAGCACAGAGGGAGCTACACACCTTGGCAGTCATGCTGTGTTTGTATGAAGTAGCACATTTTAGCTCTGGAAGTCGAAAAGAAAGAGCCTCAATCGCACTCACTCTGATCTTGGTTGAAGGTTCGAACGTCTTGACCACCGGCTCGGTTTTCTTCGGGTCAATGTCCCAGACTGTAAGCGCCAACAACGCCATCAGCCGACCGGGCCCACGCACGTTGTACTGAAGATGCGCCGGGACCTACTCCTGAGATAATCATCGTAGCAGGTTGATAAGATCTTAGTCCCCGTCCAGTCGAAGTACGCAGACGAGCACGCGTTGCGATACGAATATGAAGCCAGCAAGGCGTCTTCCATTTGATCTTCGGCGGAAGTCTCTTGAGCCGACGTCGTGAATTTACGCAGGTCCCAAAGCCTGAGCGAGCAAAGTTGTTTGCAAGTACCTGCAGTCAGCATGTCAACTCAAATGTGCCGGGCTTTGGAAGACAAGGACCGACTTCATTTCCTTCTTGAGGTGGGCCGTGACGGCCATGTTTTCATTCGCAGGGTTGATGCTGATGCATCCAACTTTGTGAGGAAGGACAGTTTGGATAAGCAGCGGTCCGATGATCTGCTCAAGCATCCACGGCCATGGACCTACCTTTGGCTCGATCAATGTACCAACGCTCGGCCTTGTCCATCTTCTGCCTTAGATCGCGTCGCACCATGCCTCCATTGTTGTCGACAGCTGGTCAGTTCCATGACAATCCGAGGTCAGCTTCAGTCGAAGCGTGTTACACCTCGATGCTGCCACATACCGTAGAGCACATGCCCAGATGGGGTAAAGTCAAACGAATGGACGAGCGCCTCTGATTCGTCGAAGCGGTCGAGATCCACGATCTCATAATCGACATCCTTGGTAAAGTCCCGACACCGTAACGTACAATCGTAAGAGCTCGAGTAGAGCTGACCATTGTACAGAGAGAACGGCGTGAGCTTAGAAAGCTCAACGTCCCTTCGACGCATCTGGTATTGCTCACTTTGTGGGGATCATTGGGAGCGAGCTTAAGTTGGGAGACAGTGTTTTGTAGATGGCCTTGCCAGTGGTAATGGTTGCCTCGATCGGGTGTGAACACCTCTTCTTCGTCTTCTTCATCCTCACTGTCGTTCTTGGCGCCGTCGCGGATGGACCCATTCGAGGCTGCCGGAATCAAGTTTCCCGCGTTCGTGGCGTCCCACAGCCCAATGTGACCTTTCTTGTCGCCGGCAAAGACCTGATGGGGAGCAGAACCGAGAGCGTCAGTTGAGTTGTTTATGGCCGTAGGACCATTATAGAGCGCTCACCAGATCACGTGTCTGATCAGGATGAACCACCATTGAGTAGATTCGATCGGGAATAATCTGCAATTGGAGGCATGCAAACTCGGATCAGCAAACCCTGCGGCAGGAACACATATTCCAGACGCGCTGTAGCCCACCTTGACGGTGGCTCGATGTTCGACCGACTTGACAATCTTTTGCAGTGCCTTGGTGTCGACATTCGCAGGCCCAAGTTCGATCGCACCGCCGCTCTTCTGCGGCGAGCTCGACGCGGCTCTCGTTTTGCTCGGACTAGACTTGGCGGAAGAGGCGGGTCGCTTGGTCGTCTCAGCAACATAGCTGGCCAGTCGCCTGAACTCTTCTTGCAGCTGCTCCGTCTCGAGTGAGCCGGTGACACCGGTCATGGCATCCAGTGACCTCGATCCGTGCTTGGCTATTCGAAGGCGTTCCTTCTCTTCCTCCTCCTCCTTAGCATTGGCCTGCGAGGGCGAACGAGCGCACCGAAACGTATTGTATAGAACTGTTAGTGTTGCTTCTCCCCCGCAGAGGATCATTTGCCAAAGTTCATGTCCGCACTTCACGCGACGCGACGTGTCTTTCGAGTAAACTGACCTCAGCGATCGCCTGAATTTCCTCGTCTGTCCTTTGCTGTCCAGCCGCGGCGGCCATCCTCGTCGACCGAGCCCTTGTCGGCTCTCTCGGCGGTAGTTCGCGTTTGGGAGCAGGTCTCTTCCTCGGTACGGTCGACTTGGTCGTCTTGGTCGTGGCCGTGGCCGTGGATGCGGTCGAGGACGGTTTCGACACCGCGGGTGGGGTAAAGTCGAGCGCCTTCAACGCGGCTGTGATGGGAAGTTGGCAGGCGATCATGAGCCACGATACCGTCTGGGAGGACGACATGTGCCATTGAGTGCACTAACCAGCATTCTTCTGTTGCTCCGCTTTGCGCACCGCACTGGACGTGACCGATCGCGTGCGGACGTGCACGATGGACATTAGCCTTCGCGGTCCTCGAGGTCGGTTCATGATGCATGATCGCCGCTCGCGACGCGACGCTGGCAACTCACAACAGGGAGGCCATGACCTACGGGGACACGAGTGAGCGGCTGGTGGTCGTGCGTTTCTCGGAAAGTGGGGCAGCAACGAGTGTATGCACCTAGACGTCGACCTCTGTCCGAGTGATGATCGAGCACCAATGATGCCCGAACCCGCGACTAGCGGTCTACAACTTAACCAAGTGCCGATCTCAGACTATCTCAGAGACCGGTGGGCCGCCCCCCTGAGCGTGGCGCGCATGCGCTAAATAGACTAGGCCAGAGGAAATAAATGCCTACGCTCTGCACTTTAGTAAATTCGTTTCGCTCAAACGGCCAAGCTCGCAAAAATATTGTGCACCCGGCCAGATGCAGACCTAGCTCAAAGAGAAGACTTGCAAACTGCGGTCCCCGGGAACAACATGAATGATACACTGGGGAAGGTAATCACAGCGCTAGTAAACCCCGTGGCATCTGATATCTGATCGACACTAAGTATTAAAGTACGCGGGGCAGCGCATGCGGGCAGGCGCGCGCATCTGCCAGGATTGGCCAGCTCGGGGCGCGCTAAGGGCGCGCTCAATGCTCATACTGGGCTCATTGGCTCAAGCTGATCTCTGATCAGGGACTCAGCTTCAATCGGTCGGTTGCAGCCGGCCCACCACTTTTATCGCTCTGTCACTTTCTCACCTGTGCATGTCACACCGCGGCGCTTCTTCGACACCGACACCTAAAATGCGGCCCCCTCGATTGGGCTTTCTCGTCGCCCTGGCCACCACCACCCTCTTCCTGCAGCCCACCCATGCCTACGCCCCCGCCCACGGCGTGGATTACCCCATGCACCAACGCGCACGGTCGGCATTCTCGGCCCTGGGCTCGGTCGGCGATCAATTCAATCCGCTGGCGCCTCTCGACCCGGAGCAACACTTTCTCAACAACAGCAAGAGGGCAGAAGTACGCAGGGACGTCAGTGTCAGTCCATATCTTACGTACTCTTGCCCTATTTTCGTGTGCACATCGGCCGGGGCGCTGTAGAACCGTGGCGCCGTCCAGACGCCAACCGCGGAGACCGGGTCGTCCCACCCGCCGATTCGCCCTCTTATGGCGCAAAGCCAGATGGCAATGAGGGTGATGGAAAGCACCGGCTGACGTGTTGAGGTCCATCAAACAGACAACGCTTACCCAGGTGGAAGTTCCGCCGATATCCTTCTTCTGGACGACGCTCTCGATCAACGACTCGGTGCGCGCAATTCCGCAGTGCGCCGTCGTCAGGGTGGGCACAATGGACAACCCAGGCTCGCCGGCCGTGACCGTTCCTCCGCTCTACTACGCCGTCACGCCCATTGACTCGGGATTTCTGGTCAGTGGACGCTTGCTTGCACCCTACAAAGCTGGGCCTGTCCGCTCCAGCCGCGCGTGCCTGGTGCGCATCACCCCGGCCTCCGCGGCTGGCGGTCGCGGCGCGCGTAGCGCAGGGGCAATAGAGGGAACGGCGAGCTGACACGTTGTCCCATTCATCCTCTGATAACAATCTCTTCGACTCCGCGTGTGATGCTGCTCAACGACCGCAGCCGATGGTGAAGTATGGGGTCTCTAATGTTGGGGGCAACTTTACATATACTGCCAATCTGCCAGTCGTGAGTCTCTCCCCGCACTTCTTTCTTCTCCGAGCCCTTGGGACTATGCACTTTCCTTAAATGGAGCATCCAGATGCCTCCATTTGCGTAAAAGGTCAAACGCCACAGCCCCTGACCATACAATTTCTCTCACCTCTTTGATCCCTGGGTACAACTACCTATACACAAACTCTACTGTTGCTCGCCATGGCATGTTGCAGGGCACAACATTCTCGTTCGGGATGCTCGACTCCAATGGTACGAGCGGCGGCGCCGTCTACCCGCTGTGTGAGTCCCTTCTTTCGGCGTTCCGGAGCATGCGCGGAGCTGGAGACATCGACAGCAGGGCGCCGAGAGCACGCGTCCCAGGGCCAGACACGTTTGCGAACTTGATTGGGTTACTTCATTCCGCGTCCCTCGGGTGTTCGTGCCGAACCACTGTTTCTATGCCCGGACTAACGTCAACTGTTGGATTCTCGTTCGTGTAGACACCATTGTTCCTGGATTCTCAAACTGCACGCTACGGACCAAAGACAACCCCGTGCTCAGTTTCACTGTCAATCCTCCCAACAATCCCTGTCAAGAGTTCAAGGTCTCGATCAAGAACGGGGTGGCCCCGTATACTGTCGGTATCATTGCAGGGTCAGTCCTCTTACTTGGGCATCGCATGTGCCCAACGAACGTGACTGATCGCTCGACGTTCGCGATTACATCAGGCAATCGGGGATGCTCGCGGCAGCGCTCAATGTCAACTCGACCGACATCTATTTACAAAACGTCGTGCCTGCGGGGCAGATATTCAACCGTCAGTCAATTCTCATAGTCCGCGCCAATCTGACCTGACGTGACACTGATCCGTCTTGTTCGCCTGTGGGAGCGCAGTTTATGTGTTCGATGGTGCGGGCGCCTTTTCGCTGGCCTCTCCCAACATAACATCGGGACTGTACTTTTACTCCTGTCAGACGATCTCAGACAATAGCGGGACCACCGGTGGTGGCGGCGACTCGCCACCGATCGGAGCCATCGTCGGAGGGGTTGTGGGGGGCATTATCGGCGCAGCCCTCATTGCTCTGCTAGCGTGGTGGTGGATGCGACAGAGATCGAACAAGGTCGAGGAGCAGTTCCAGACTCAACAGCACGTGTCGGAATACACGAATGTTGACGGCAGCAAACCCGCCGTCAGTCCTTTTATTGTTTCGCCGCGCGAAGGCAAATTGGACGAAATGGAGTGGGACGCGTCGACTCGCAAAACCTCGCCATCAAGACCGACCCAAGCTGGCGCCGAGTACGATCACCCTTACTTGCAGCCAATGAACCCGCACTCACCACCGCACAAAGCATACGGCTTTTCTCCGCCACCTCTGCAAGTGCCCCTGCGAACGGGCAGTGGATCCCCCGTTTCGCCGATCACACCCGTTTCGTACAATTCGACGGGGGCGGAGAGCAATCGATCGGGGCACGGGCGAGCATTCAACTGGCCCGCGCCGTCCTCCTCAACTCGGGGAGCGATGAGTCATCAAGAAGCGTACGTGACCTCGACAGGGGGGTCGATGCATGATCCACTGTCGGCGACATCGTACTCGACAGCAGTATCATCGACTGGGGTGGACGGCTTGGTCGATCCCAACGAGTTCCAACCGAGGGTGAATGGGGGGTACCCCGGACCGCCGCCTCCTCCCGGGGGTCGGTTGGCCTGATGGAGCTCCTGAGGTTCATCACTCATCAATTCTCTCGCTCTACTTTCCGCTGCTCGTCTTTTTTTTTTTGTCGTCAAAACCTATCATCTCCTGTATCGTATTGCCGTACCTCGAACCGTTCCATCCCCTTGATCCATTATGCCCGCTGTTTTTTGTTCGGGGAATTGTTTTACTTTTCTTCCCTGTGTATCACCTCATATACATATAACCTCCGCTTAGTATTTATTATGTTTCCTCTCTTTGACTTGCTGGTTGATTGGATGCTTATTTATTACATTCACTGGAACTTGGGACTTCGTTTAGATGGACCCCTTCTTGTTCAACGGTAGTACGTAAAGTGGGCGCTCTCGCCGCGAGGATAGTTATACGAAGGAACGGCAGAGAAGGAGACGGGAAAGTCATGGAGCAAGACCGTGAGATTTCGGCTTGCTGTCTCGAAGAGAAGGCGAGGAGAGGATCGGAATTAATCGCGCTCGATTTTTGAGCCGGACCGGGGTTGGACTTTTCCGCTAACCAAGACCGTTACACCAGATGACAATTCTGAGTAGACTGGAGTGAGTGTGGCTAGCTAGACTCGGCGTGATCATATGAGGTGTGTCGAGCGCCGGTGACTGCTGCAGTGCCTCGGCAACGTTTGAGGCTGAGCGCTGGGCGTCGTTACGAGACTGAAAAAAGCGACTCGCTGGCTCACCGAGGCCAGCGTATCACGTGATGATCGCCGCTCGCCGTGGGCAGCGGCACGACGTTCTTGCCCACCCGCGGCCAGCTCGAGGTAGCTCGAGGTAGGGGGCTATTTTGAGACGACCACACTGCACTGGCATACCGTCGGGGCCAAGCTCGGCCTCGTCCCCGTCGACGTCTTTGTGGTAGAGAAGCCACATCGTCCTACCTACTACCTATCTACATCACAGGCCCACCTACCACCCCACTTCCCTCCCTACGACCGGCAGCTCTCCACATCCGTCATCGCTCACTTAGTTGAACATCACGCCGGTTGCCGCCCCACCTCTTCGTAACCTTAAACACGCAGGGGCGGTGCGACGTACGCTTAGTCTACAGCGTGACCTCCGCACTGAGCCATGGCAGTCGACGCGTTCAACCTGCTACCCAGGCATGGTCATGACACGCCGTACCAGGCGGCGCATCGCAGTGATTACGAAGCCGACCTCGCTGACGACGTTACACACCGTGACCGTCTGCCTGTCCCACTGGGAGAGGAGTCGGACGAGACCGAGTGGACCAAAATCGATTATGCTCGGCTCTCGGCCCAACTCAAACGAGTGTACTCGCTCAACCGCTTTCGTCCGGCCAATGTATTTGGTTGCTTCGTAGTATTCATCGCTCTGTGCTTCGGATTAGGGGCTCTGGTCGGCGCCATCGCCGGGACAGTATACTACCGCTCGATCGTCGCGCGGGTGCCGACCTACTCGGCCAAGGCGGCCGGCAAATCGACTCCGATCGATCAGCGTGTGGTCAGCATGTTCGGACCTGCATCGACCGGCGGGCTCGACCGTTTTGACTTAGGTGTCATGCTATGGCATCGCAAAGGGGTCCGGGAACCACAGCCGCGTCGAATAATGGGATACATAGGGCGACTCGATGAAGACGAGAGACCGCCTCTGTGGCTCTTCGACGACATGTCGCGAGCATTCGGCGAGTTGGGCTACGCTCGCCAGGCAAACTCGACCGTTCCTCTCAATGTGTGGAAGCCAATTTTTCAGCGGCGTGTCATGAAGGACGCCAGTATCGCTATGACCCACGCAACTACCGTCCCCATCACGATCCCGGCATCTGTGGCCACCGACCTCGCCAAGAACCTCTACTCGGAGCTGGTGGCTACATTTGTCATGCTTTCACCCTCGGCAAACGCCGCGTCTCTCAAGGCCACCGCCGACAGTATGTTCCAAACGTCTCGTCCGGAAGAGAACTACGGGTCCAACCACTCATGGCCCTTGTCTTGGATTAACCCTGACGACCCCGAGATGAGGCCTTTGGATCTCTTCTATGCGCACACTGGCGCTGGGTACAGCCTCAAGCAGCTCAATTGGGACATGTGGAGCCAAAATCCTTCGGCAGAGCACAGTGGACCGCCCCCGGTCAAGCTTGAGCTTTCTACTAGCACGATGTTGACGATGGCCAACGACTTCACCACCTACGAGCTGGAAGGATTCCGGAAAGCGATGCGGCAACTCACAGAGTTCAAAGCAGGTCATCTTTTCCCCGAGATCATGGACCAGGCTGCCGACACTAACATTTCTTTCTGCCCTCCCTTTTGCAGCAAGAATGCCTCGCGCAAGAGTGGTGGAGGCCAGATTGTGCTCGAGCGTTCAAACGTGATGGTCACTTTGAGAACATGATCAAGCTCGACTCCTCGAAAGACACACCCTGGCGCTACGGTCCTTTCATGACCACCCGTTTTAGCGCCATGTCACCAAAGGACCACAAGGTCACGCTACCGCTTTTAGATGCCAAGTCCAAAGACGTAGCTCAAGGTCAGCCACTGTTCAGCACTCAGCACTCAGATTGAATTAGATTATTTGACTAAATTGACTCCCGTCCCTCGGTCTGGAGTAGACTTCAAATTCGACTGGCGTGTGGGATGGTCGCCGTTGTCACCTTCAAAGATGGCGATCGCTGCGCTCGCGCTGCCCGAATGGAGCACGAAGGCTACGGATCCCTTCGGATACAAACCCCACGAGCAAGACTACCTCGAAGTTTTCCGTAAGCTGTTATCAGGTTTCAAGTTTGTGCACGCTCTTCGCTGGGTCGCTGAAGAGGGTATTCGGTGCCCAGATAACTTTGTGGGGCATAACTTTAACCCTCGAGCACATCCCATCGCTCGCACCGCTGTCGGTTTTCTGGCAGTACTCCTGCAGTACCTAACTATACCGTAGGCTGTTAACGAGTCAATTTGATCATTGCATTGTCTCTCGTCACTGACCTCAATCTGCCTTTCTCCTGTTCAGGCTAATCCTGCACTACTGGTTTGTGCGCTCCCACGCGGGCGGCACGTCCATGGCGATGTTCGTCCTTTCATACGGCAATCTCGCCTGGATGATCATCCAAACGGTCTACGAATGGTGGGAGAGTAGTCTCGTTTGGTTCATTGTCAAAATTGTCGTCCATGCTTTGTTGCTCTTTAAGCAGCTCACTTTAGTCGCGCACATCGAGGTCCGGTTCGAAAAATTCATCCCTACCGCAGTCCGGATTCGGAAACCAACTCATCTGGAACGAGAAACGACCAGAGTGGACAATGAACTGTCGTGGATTCTGAAAGTCATGGTGAGTAATCCGACGAAATCTGCTGTCCGTGTGTCCAACCTGACTGATCCTCTCCTGATCCAATCAATGTGCGCACAGCTTTTCGCAGTATGCTTCTCCTTCCTGCACTTTGGCGATAGGCTTCCACGAGTCGTCGAGTCGCCTTTGTACGAGATGATCAAGGACCTACCTGCATGGAGCAGGCGTGAGAAAGGGATCACCCAAGCCCTCTTGATTGGAGGGTCGGTGCAGTCTAGTCTTTGGTTCCTCGCTTGCATCTGCCAGGTGGGTTCGCGCTTCCTGCCAACAAAACCCACCCGGGCGTCCCGTCACTGATGAACCTGCATGCATTCACCAAAACTCGCTCTAGATCCGGCTCAACCACAAACTCCGCACCTACGGCGCCGAATATCGCACCACAGCTTTCCTGTCCGCAGCCGCAATGATCTTGTCTCGTCTATCATCCCTCTTCATAGGATGGTTCGGGCCCGCAGCCGCAACGTCGCATTTCACCTTGTGGGACATCATTTCAATTTTTGTCATTTGTTTCTTGGCGGTACAAGCGTCGGCATTTCCTGGGGTTCCGGGGAAGCGCAGCTGAACGAGTGTTTGATGCTCGCTCATAGAAGTGTACTCATACCGAGATATATCAAGCCGCAGGCCTTTGGATCATATCAGTATAGTTTTGTAGACGTCCCACCTTCGTCGGCCTGTGTCATCTGTAAAGCCAGCTGCGAAGGAAGAAGCACGCTCGTTCGCCATCTCTCCCATACGGCGGCCAGGTCATTTTCGCTCACCGAGGAATACAGAACACGGTGGTATTACAATGCCGCCTCCCTCTAGGACCTTACTCCTCCGCCGCCGATCGTCGACTTCTCTTATTCGAGCTTTTTACATCTTCTTCTGGCTCCTCCCCGTGTGCCTCCCCCTCGTCCTCGGCTGCTCGTTTCCCCTTCTTCTCGACCTTGAGACCCTTGAACTTCCTCGCCTGCAACGTGCCCATATCCTGCTTATCAACATAGACCCTCCCGACCTTGTCGCCCATCTCATCGATATCGATATTCTTGTTCTTGGGTTTGCTCGTCTTGGACTTGGGTTCGGTCTTCTTCAGGGCCAACTTCCACATCTCGGAAGAAGGCAGTTGCGAACGACGCAAACGGAATGTAAAGTGGGGTCCGTGGGGTTCCAAAGCGACGAGAGGGGTCGAGACGCCCGAACGAAGGAATTTGACGGTGTAGGTACGGAAATGGATCAAGGGGAGGGTAGGATCTTCTTCCGAATCGTGGGTACCTGACTTGGTTTGGGAGGACGACGTCAAAAGGGACGACAAGGCCGCTTGGCCCTTGTTTTGCGTCGATTCTCTGTTGAGCGCGTCTTGGAGGGATTCGGTATTGGCGTCGAGGGTGTTGTGGCCGATGGTGATGGAGATGACGCGTTCGAGACCTTTGAGAGCGACACCGTCCATTTCGACGCCGCGGAAGAAGTCGAGCATGAGCGATTTGTACTGCGTAAAGGTCGGGTGGGACTCCCAGAGGTTCGCATGGGACGAGGTCGAGGCAAAGTGGAACAAGGGGGTCGAACCGGGTGTGGATTTGATACCCTGGTAGAGAGGAAGGCGAGGTCAGAGGGAAGAATCCTTGCCTACCGAGACTTGAGAGTAGGGCCCACCTTGAAAGCGGACATGGGCATAACCTCCTCAATCCCAACCTCAAGCATCTCCATGACCTCGTTGGCAAAACATCTGACCCAGATCAATCCGTGGGGTCGCTTCTTGGTGTGGGTCCCGACGAGGAACAGCGAGGCATCGTTCTTGGTCGACCAGAACGACAAGGAGCTCGAGTCCTCGAACGGTCGAATTTGGTTTGGCTTGGAGAAGGAGATGGAGTGAGGTTTTTTGAGTTGGTTCTGTAGAGGAGTCATGTGGTACGTGTGAGTGGCTGTAAGATCATAGGCCAAAGGTCCCACGACCCCGCTCGACTCACCAGTTCGGACAAGGCTACCTTGACCTTTTCGCTGATGGACGATCCTCGCACAATCATGGCCGTCTTGGCGCCCTTCTCAATCTGATCGTACGTGACAAGGACCGAGCTCAGTCAAAGGCACTTTGGACCTAACCTAGTCGCCGTGTGGTCCGCGCGGCTCGTCTCGCCGATCACGGTGGAGGATGAGCGGCCATGCGAGAGGCTGCGAAGGTTGCCCGTGACTGACCATCTGCGGTTCCCTCGCCTGCTGCGCTCGCTTGGATCGCGCATTCTTGGGCTTGGCGGGTGCGATGATGGGGATCGCTGAAGTGGTCGCCGACATGTTGTATTCTTGGTTGATTCAAAGATTTCAGTGGGTCAGAGAGCGGGGTAGCTGACTGTGGGTGAGCTGCTCACCTCCGCACTCGGCGCTTCGCACGCGCGCGCGCGAACGTCGATGATCGGTAATGGTTAATTTCATTTCGCCATTACAACGGTTGAGATCGCTCCACACGGCCTCCACACGGCCTCCACTTGACGACCTTTCGCCTCTCGACTCCGCTTTCCCTGCTTTCCCTGATCGGTGGCGGGTGTCAGTCAGCTGGAGTCGACCATGTCCCCAACGATTGGCTTTCAAGATTTACCGATCGAAGTTTTGCCTCTGGTTCTCGAGCGTTTGGTCGGTCGCCGCTCGGATTTGCGCCATGCGACGCTCGTTTGTCGGCAATGGCGAGCACCGGCCGAGCGGCTGCAGTACTCGTGGATCAGGTTATGGGGAAGAGATCTGGTCAGAACTACAAGTTCAAATGCTCTCCTCTTCAAGTGCTTCTCTAACACTTTGCGTCACCCCGCAGGCGATCGTCCCACTCGTGTTCCGCACGCTAGCCGATAACCCCCACTTGTGCCACATGATCCGCAAGTTCGAGGTCCGAGTCTTTTCCTTGTCGCTCATCCTCTCGGAACGACTCGAGATGGAACATTTGGCCGTCAAAGTGCTGCGGCAAGCGATTAGGCTCGAGCATCTCATCTGGACCCGAAAAGGGGCTTTGACGGATCGGTCAGTTCTTACTTCTCCCCCCACTCAGCTCGGCACCTGGGACTCCGTTCGACCTGGCCTCTTTGATCTCCTCCAACAGAGTATTTGAAGCCATCACCTCGATCAGCACTCTTCGCTCGTTCGAACTTAACGCGCACACAAACCTCTCGCCCGGATCATGGGATGCCGACCACCTGCTCCGACTGCCGAAACTGCGCACACTGTCTCTCATCCTCCCCGATCGATCGATCGCTCACATACTACCCGCCTTTTTACAAACACAACGAACCCTTTCCAAAAAAGTTGACTCCAACTCTGAAGGCTGGCTTGAATTGCAAGAATTGTCGATCCTCTGTCGCGAGTCGCCCAATATCAACGACTCGGTCGTTTCGTCTTGTTCTCCTTTCCTACAAGGCTCGGCTCTCAAGTCCCTCGCTTTGGCAGGGTGTTCGCGGCTTACGGGAGCGACACTTCTCCCACTACTCGCGACCCTTCCCTTCCTCGAGCACTTGGCTCTCGAAGCGACGTCGATCCCACCATCCTTCTACATCGAAGCGGCACCCCTACTCACCCACCTAAAATCGCTCAAGCTAACCCACCCCGGCCCCAAGCACCCGACCTCGACCCAATTCTCTCCCTCTCTATGCCACCTCCTCCAATATCTCCCTGACCTCCGCTCCTTCACGCTCTATCATTCCGGTACTTCCGCTTTGGGTGGATGGAAATGGCCCATTGTGGAGCCGAGTTTGATGGATGCGATTGTGGAGAAGAAGAGGTTGGAAAAGTTCGAGTGTTCCGGGGTGTTGGTGCAGGTGGAAGAGGTGGAGAGGTTGTGTATGGTACAGGGTCTGAAGGATCTGGTGATTCATTTGGAGTGGGAATTACATTTGGTCAGTTTGGGTTCGATAGGCTCTCTGGCGAGTATATCGACTGACTTTGTTTTGGCTTCTTCGCCGACAGTCGCGTGTGACGAACGCCATCTCGCATCTTCCCCGACTCAAGACCTTGCACATCCTCGCTCAAACTCCAGAGATTACGATGGAGCAGATCGAAGCGATCGCTGTGTGAGCCAGTTTTTCAAGGCCCCGGTTCCGAAGGCACAAAGCCAATGCCTTATAAAGTACTCATCTCGCTGCAGGTCCAGTCCCTCGCTCGAACAAGTTGGGTTCCGGAATCGCGTATGGCACGTCCGAAGAAAACGGATCAAAGCTGTATCGAACGAGACCAAAGCTTCCGGGAATGAACCGACCACGGAGGATCATAGGATCAAGGTGAGTTTGGAGAGGTGGGATTCGCCTTGGTGGCCTGAAGCGTTGTTCGTCGTGAGAACTTGAAAGGTGAATGGGGTGGGTTCGATGTGGTTTTTCTCGGCCCCTTCTCCACAGACCTTTCGATTGTGGTCTTAGTCAGATGGGAAAGGCCACTGATCGAGACAATTCCTGGACGGAATCCCCACAGGTCTCACTCAGAGAAGGGACCGAAGCCTTCGGGGCATTCAGGAGGAGTCGCTACGGTGCCGAAGACGATAATGAGCAGGAGACGCTGGACGACGAGTCAAGCTCCGAAAGTGATGAGCAGTAGTCTTACCGCGCTGCGTTGTTAATCTTGGTTGGATGCGTTTCTTTGCGATGTAATATTCACAATGTTGTTACACTCTACCCCGGCTTGCTGATGCTCTTTCGATCGAGTACCGCTTCCCCTTGCGAAAGGCGACGACTCAACCCGCGCTTTTTGTCGGCTACGGTCAACCAGCGAACAATCCCCAATCCACAACCTTGAGATCCCTCACAGCTTCTTCGAAAGCCTTCTTCGCTCTCCCCACTCCCTCATTCTGATCCCTCGCCTTGCCCTCCTCATCAAACACAATCTTTGGCCAATTGACCGTCAGGACCAAATCCGTCTTCTTCTCCGGGATCCTCCATAGTGCTAAGAAGACGATCACTTGGTCGGCTTGGGAGGCGGGTTTGTTAAATTTAGAGATGGACTGGGTACCGAGGAGGGTGATCGGGCCTTGTAAGAGGGGATCAGGGGAGGTGGTGGTTGGATGGGAGGTGGAGTCGATCGAGTGCGAAAGCGCTTCGTTGTCGTGCGCCAGGGAGGCAAAGTGATACCTATACGGGTAGAGAGATCAGTTCTATACTAGAGCGTGATGTAATCAGTTCGTAGCATTGAACAAAGACACTGTGGGCGTACCGTATTCCTGCCTCGAGCGACTCTCCACTCCCTTCCTCCTCTACGAGCTGCAACACTTCCAAGATCAACGACAGGTCCGAATCGTTGGACAGGTACACCTCTTGCGTGTCGGGAACTTGTCGGAGATCACTAAAGGGGTCGTCGTAGAAGTCGTGTCAGGACTGGGGACGAGGCTCCGTATATGCACTCGACAGGGGGCGACTTTACCTCGCATCGGTCAAGTTGGACGGGTAAGTCGTCGTGATCGCTCCACCGAAAAGATCCACAACCCCCATATTCGCGTGGTTTCCGGTTCGAAAAGGTCTTGCAGGGTAGGGTGAACGAGTTCGATGAAGATCTGGATGGGATGAGGCCTCAGCCGGGACACCGGACTCGCGAGCTCACTCGAGCCGCTTCTAAAAATTATAATTGAACTGGGCACGCCAGGGTGAGACATCAAAAGCAGGCCAACACTTCGACGCGCCGGAGGCTCGAGCGGGGATCAGGCGTCAGGCGGCCCCGGCCGATTCTCAAAGCAAAGACGATATGAAGGCTTTTTACCTCTTCTCGCCAAGAGACAAACATCCGCTAGACCAGAATGCTCGCAAGAAACCGGAGAAAGCTGAGACATGCCAACCAGCGTGGGGGAAGAAAAAACAAGGCCTACGATTCGATCGACGGTCTACAGCCCGTTTCTTCCGGTCCCGTAGTCTAGGGCCGTGGGTGGGCGGGGTGCATTTTTTGACATTCTACGGCCCACCACAACGCGCCCGTAATTTGAGGAATGCCCGCGAGCGGGCTCTCTCCTCCACACATCCACCCACACGAACGCGCTTCTCATTCTGGGTGCGTCGCGCCACGCGCCACACCCCCGCCCCACCCACATAATAGTGGTGAGCGCGTCTGCGAAAGCCCTGCAAGCATCAATCAACTCCGTTGCTCAGGTCCATCGATGCGAAAGAGGTGCTTATTTTCTACACGCTTCAAGTGCAGCCCGCCCCAGCAACCGTCTCACCAACCTCTTTTACGTGAACTCATCCTTACGTTCATCTCGACTCTCGGAAAACCTCGACGCCGAAAATAGTGAGACCACATTCTTTCAGTATTGTGCGGTGTGCTACTTACTGCTACTGGCGAGTCGTCACCTCGCTCAAACGTGTCAGTTGTGCGAGGGAAAATTTAAAAGGCCCCTGTTCCGTTGTTGGGGTGTGAACTGAGACCCTTGTGGGGGAGAGGACGTGAAGGATGGGTCCGAGCGCAGGCAGGCAGGCGCGCGCACAGAAGGAGGGAGCTCATTCAACTCGTCGGATTGCTTATAACGCGCCTCGAGGACGAGGGACGTGTTTGCAGGCGCAAGCCCGTCTCTTTTGACTTGTCACATCCATCCACCCACCCACACACCACACACCGCGTCTTGCTTCTTCAATCCTCCCACTCCGTCTCGCTCCCTTGTGTTTCTTTTCTTCTACTTCGACGCTCCTTGCTATCATGTCGACGTCGACGGGTAACTACCCTTCTGTACTGCTCCCCGCCGACCGAGCCGCGTTCGCCGCCGTGGTCGCACCCTCGCCCTCGCACTCGCCATCGTCGCCTGGCTCGACCACCGCCGATTCGACGACTGCGAGCAAACAGGAATGGCCACCGGTCTACGCCCATCCTGCCTCCCAGTCGCAATCTCAACAGTCGCAGTCGCAGTCGCAGTCGCAGGCGGGCACGATGGACAACCCGTTGATCCCCAAGCGGCGTCGGCGTACTTCACCGGACGAGCTGCGCATCCTCGAAGCCGAGTTCCAGGCCAACCCGCTGCCTTCCCAGGCGCAACGAGCCGCGCTGTCCGCTCGACTGGGCATGACGGGCAGGGCTTTACAAGTGTGGTTCCAAAACAGGAGGTGAGTGTTGCGCTTCTTCTCGAGCAAGAAGGGGTCCGGGTGTTTGGGGTGTTTGGGTTGTTTGCTTCGTTCGCCGTTCGGACGGTGCTCGGGTGCTGCTCGGTCGCCTCTCTGGTCTCCGCGTCGTCGTCGCGCGCGCGCCCCGAAATTCCCAGCGGCCGCCCGACGCGGCTCAGCGCGTTTGTTGCCCCCGGCGCTCGCTCGCTCAACCTGCGAGATGGCTTCTCCCCCTTGCCCGTCACCCATCACACACACCCACCCACATTCACATCAAGTTTTTCTTCACGACGAGTGGCATAACTAACATCTTGTTCGGATCCCCACCACAGACAAAAAGAAAAGAAGGATGCCGGTGCATACCTTGGCACCTCGGGCGACTCCTCCGAAGGCAGCGCGACTGACCAGGACCGTGATGCCGCCGACCTCGAAGGCCTGTCGTTTGCCATGTCCTCGTCCCCACCCCGACCATCACCGACAGAGCCTCATCGTCACCACACCCAAGTCAGAGGCCACGCACGAGGCGGGTCCTACCTCGATGCCAAGGCCCTCGAATCGCTGCCATCGTCGGAGCAGATCTACCGACGCCCCGACGCCGACAAGGAGAACCAAGCCGTGCCAACCGCAACCTCTTCCTCCTCCGACTCTGCGTCCATTTCTCTGGCCACCACGGCCACTCGAGGTCTCCCGAGTGTCCTCAACAACGCTAGTGGATCCTCTTTCCACACATGGCACATCTCCGCCGCCAGCACGGCCCCGATCCGCCACACCTTCACGATCCCGGCCGCCGTATCATCGGGTGTTACCCCTCCCCTCCCTGTCTACGTCGTCAAGCCCACGACGAACGAGTCGCGCGACCAGTTCCAGCATCGGTCCTCGACAACGAGCGTCATCGCGGCCAAGAAGCACGTCAAGCGAAGGCCGCTCGGCTCCCACGCCCCGACTGCGCGCAAACCTTCTTTGCCCCACTCGTTCAACTTCCCATCCTCCCCCGATACCGCGACGACTGCTTCCTCCTCTGCTGCGATGAGCAAGGATGGTCGACTCAAGGCGCCCACACTTCGACGCACCGTGTCCAACGTTAGCATCAACAGCAACACGAGCGAATCCTTCTCTTTGCAGACGAGCGAGTGTGGTCGAGCGAGCGCAGTCTGGCTCGAATCCCAACAGACCCAGCGAGTCGAGTCACCGACATCGTCGACGTTCCCCGCTTCGAGTGCTCCGACGGCCACACCCAGCGTCCTGAGAGGGTTCAAGTCGCACGACAAGGAGGTATGGCGATTGATGCAGTCCGATGCGCCTTCGTCGCCGAACCAATCCCCCGCGCCGTTGACGAGGAAGATGATGCTCGCCCATGCTCAGGCGCAAGCGCAGTCGGCCGAGAATGAGACCGAGTCCTCTCGCCACATGATGCTCTCTTCCGAGGACGCCCCTTCCTTCGACATCGATGCGATGTACGACGATCAACCTGCGCTCGCTACAGCCGCGTCGATCAACGCTCGTTCGAGTCGTCGACCCAACCCCATTCGAGCCATCTCCTTGGGCGGCACGTCCACCTCGCAAACTTCGCGAGCAGGAGGCGAAGAAGCCTGCGCCGTCTCGGCTCTCGAGAGGAAGCGTCAACGCGTGCTCGAGACCTCGTACTCGGCCGTGCCTACCGCCCCAGCAGCCACTAAACCCTCGCGACGTGGATCATCCGGTGGTCGCTCAACGACGAGTCGTTCGTCCTCGGCAGGCGCACCTTGCCGATCGAACAGCCACAACGGACCCCGACGCGCCAACTCGTCAGAAAAGACACACACTGCAGCACGCAAGATGTTGCGCATCGATACCGGCTCTTCGTCGGCCCACGATGCCAAGAGCTTCGTGTCCCCTCGTGAAGCGCTTTCGTCGCCTCAGGAAAGTGTAGACGAGAACGACCATGAAGACGGCTCGTCTTCGATGGGCGATTTGAGCTACTCTTCGACCTGCACGACCTCGACCACGTCCGGACTCGGGACACCCAAGCTCGAGGCGGAGAGTTACTTCGCCCTCGGTGGGAAGGGAGCCGCGTCGATGGTCAAGAAGGATTGCTCGAACGACATGGTCGATCAGGAACGCGAATGCGCGGAACTGCTTTTGGGTCTCGGTGGGGGTGGCATCTTCTGCTGAAAGATCGGCATTACCGATCTTGTACCAAAGCGAGGAGGAAGTTCTCTCCTCAAAATAGGACTCCGCCACACTCGCGCACCTCCAGTGTATCTCATTCTCTTTCAGAAGCCTAGGAGATTTTAATTAGGATCGATAGCGTCACCAGGCCCAGGGGTGTTCTCTTAGAAATAGTATACAGTCTTGTTGCTTCTCTCTCCTTGCTCTCATCATGTCCCTAGTTCACATTCAAACCAAAAATGACTCCTTTGTACATGAAAGTTGAAATAACATGATATCCACTCATGATGACTCTCGAAGATTGTCTGCCCATTCTGGATGAGAAGACAGAAGAAGTGGCGACAAAATTACAGACAAAAATACATAGTTGCACAAGACTAGGACAACGAACGTACATCCCAGAACCAAAAGACAAGCAGTTGAACGACGCATAGAATCAACTCATAAAAGACCCTGTGAACCTAACTAAAAGCGCTATACGAAGTGAATATAAAATGAGAAGCAGTCGCTCCAAAAACAGAAGAAGACAAACCCCCTGAGAAAGCAAGAGAGATAAAACGAGTTGGATGGTCGACAAGGACAATGTAGTGATACATGATGTGTAGGGGTGTGCAGCCAAAACGAGATTACTATCATTGCTGAACGAGCTCGTCAAAGTGGGCCTGGGTAATGGTCGCTTGACGACTTGGCGCAAGCCCACGAGATCCGCCAGTCACGACACCCCCACCGGAGAGCGCACCCGCCTCAGCTTGGGTCAAGGTCGATTGCCGACTCGGCGTTGGAATTCTCGAACCAGGGACGCTCGAGACGTGGCTCGAGATGCTTCCCGATCGCGCATGGGGCGTCAGAACGGCGGATTGATGCGATGCCGAATGATAGCGTTCCGCACCGGCCGACTTGGCCGTCACTCGAGCTTTTTCGACCAACGCCTCTTCCTTGGCCAACTCTTCCTCGTCCAAATCCGAATCGGTGTCGTCGCCGCGTTGAGAATCGCCGTCCTCGTCGTCCTCGTCCTCATCATCAGTCTCGGAATCCGAGTTTTGGAGCGAGAGGGCGGCCATCTTGGCTGTGGTCGGTGACACGGGGGTAGGTTGGACGATCGTCGCAGTACCGAGTGGCTCGGGGGATCCGGAACGTTCGACACTGGAAGGGGAAATCTCGACAACTGGTTCAAACGTTCCGTTCTCCATCTTGGGCATCTGCGACACCCCGGGAGTGGTCGCGGACGACAGCGCACTCGACGAACCGTCCCTCCTCTGGGAAGCGGCGATATGGCTTGTGATGTTGCCCAGCTGCAAGGCCTTTCTCGGAGTCGAAGCCGTCGGTGTGTCCACGCCCATCGAACCGTCCTCTCTGCCATCATCAAGTTCCATTGTGTCGGCCAAATCAGGTCCATCTACGCCCTCGTCCTCCAAGCCATTCATCGCCTCCTCGACCTCTTGGTCCTCGAGTCGCCTGCGCCCAGCTTCTTCCTCTTCGGCTTTCCGCTTGGCTTCGGCCTCTCGTTGCGCTCGGCGCTTTTTGATCCAAGCCATGCCTCCACCATCATCGTCGTCGGCAGCGCTCGTGCCCAACTTGGACGTGAACGATCCGACGCTCCCCGCCGTACCCCACTCGTTGAAATCGGGCGCCGAAATCGACAACGGTAAAGCCTGACTAGCGCGATTCCTCGATCGTTGCGCCACGGGAGGGTAGTTGGCCCTTCTCGGTTCCCTCGCTGGACTGGCGCCGATCGAATCACTGGACTCCCACGTCGCCGTTTTGCGCATCGGGATCCCTGTGCCTCGTCCATCGTACGAGCCGACCGAGGTCCCCCTCGAGACGTCGGAATCGTTCGAGGACGTGCGCGACAAGGAACTCGATCGACCGTCGACAGAATTCGGTCGCTTGGAACGCTTCTTCTTCTCCTTTTTACCGACCATGCCGAACGAAAGCGGGCGCAACAGCTTGGAGTAGGACGATTCGTCGCCCTGGCCCGACCTCGAGGCCGAAGAAGAGGACGAAGGAATGACGCCGAAGGTGAGATCCGTCTTCCAGCTGCCAAACATCGTCTTGATCGGCTTCTCGTCGTCGGAAGAGCTGTAGTCCTCATCGTCGTCGTCGAGCGCGCTGTCGTCGAGCGGTCCCGTATCGCCATCTCGACGAATGACGATGCCCCTCTTCGACGCTTCCCCGGGATCGGACCCGCCGTCGGCGAGCCAAATGTTGCGCCCGGTGCTATAGCTTCGCTGTCGAATCTCGGGCAAAGGGGCGAAACGAATTTTGGGACCACCGCCGGTCGCGTTGCCGCGGCCGGTGACGTCGGACTTGCCGCGGGCGCCGGGTGAAGGCCGGGTGACGGTCGTTGCAGCGTCGCGCGACGTCGAGCGACCCCGATCTTGGGCATCATTCATGGCCGATGCAGGTAAGGAGACGGACGAACGCAGCTCGGAACCGACGGCGGAGGAGGCGAGCGTGGAATCTAGTGGGGCCGGAGCTAGAGCGGCAGCGCCGTCGGACAAAGAGGAAGTCGAGGCGGAGCCGGCCGCGCCGTTGAGGGTGTAGACCGTCTCGGATGAAGTCGGTCTCAGGGCGCTGTTGGAGGGTGTTCCGGGCAAGACCATTCCGTTGCAGCAAGAATGAGGTGCGATTATAGCAGCGCGATAGGAGGAATGACGTGGGGCAGTGCGTCAGGCGAGGGGTTTTTCGATGCAAACCCAATCAGAGGAGGAAGGTGGGGCAAAGGCAATGGGTGAGGTCAGCGATCTGCTCGTCTAAATCCGAACCATCGAGTCATGTTTAAGGCAGTCTTGGGGCAGCGTCACAAGATACAGGCCCTACATTGACCCAAAGACGGTACCCGTATGGACGATGTACCCTGTACTTGGGTCTGTACTTGGGTCCACGACGCGACACTGGAAGGGTGATCCTGAGTCGTCGTGTACGGCGCCGTAATCGGTGATTGACAGCCGTGGAGTCCGACTTGTACCCCGCTCTGCCGCTCTAGGCCAATCGAAGACCCGACGGCGACTCGCAAACGCGAACCTCGGAGCGGAGTGTGACTTGGCCCAGGCCACTCGGGGCCAGCCTAGCCCAGCCCGTGCCAGCTGCTAGTCGCCTCGTCAGTCGCCCAGTCACCCGTCGCACGTGCCCCCATCACACCACCACATCGCGACCCAAGGAGCAGCTGGCCACAGGAAGATCACATGATGCAAAGTACTGACTTGATTAAGATGCCCATCTTCTGTCCCGGTACGAGCGCCGGGTTCGGGGGCGACAGTCGCGAGGTCTGGCGAGCGAGCGACTGACCGTCCCACTGTTCGCCCGTGGCCGTCGAGGTCGATGAACCACCTTCCGCCGCGCCGTTCGAAGACGACGACGACGACGGGGACTTGACACCGATCGCACGCATCATCACGGCTGCCATCCTGGGACGGCGGAAATCGTCGTGGTGTTGAGGGTGGAGCAGGTGCTTGGACTTGAGGAGCGACGATGACGACGAACCTGGCAAGCTCGAACGTCGGAGGAGGAACAGCGCTTGATCGAGGTGGTCGCCTACCAGTTGCGCGTGCATCTGGCTCAGACAGTGCTCAGACACGGACTTGAAAGGCGGGCGCGTCGCGCTGAGCTCCAGAATCCCGATGAAACTAGACCGTAATTTATAGTCGACGTGAATAGCTGGGCTTTCTTCGACCTCGAATCACAAGAATGATGATAATTCGGTTGGATGAAGGAGTAAACGGAAAGCAAGAGAGGCAGAGATTCGGAAGTGCATTCCCATTTCACATTCGGCTACCCGTGACCTCTGACCTTACAACAGGGGACACCGCCATGCACCGGCCGCCGCTTAAAATCGCCCCGAGGCTAGCTTCCGCGCCTACGAGCCCATGGCTCGGCTCGAGGCGATGAGTCTCAGGCCTAAGCGCGCTTTCGGATCAGGTCCTGCACTGGTCTGAGTTGGTCCTTCATAGCCTAGCACTGCTCCTGCAAGTCTTAGACATCGATCGCTGAGACAAGACGAAGGTGTTCTACAGCCGGGGACCTTTCTTCAAGAAGCGGTGGGCACGGTCCCCCTCTCCATCCGCGAGGAAAAAGGATTGATCGGCGGCCGATCATAACCACAAAAAAGTGATCGAGAGGGCTGGGAGCTCGGGAAAGTCGGGAAAAGCTTTATGCAATCCCACAACAACTAACTTTTATACGAAGCAACGCGAGAATACAAACAAACGTCTTTTCGAACCAGCGTGGTAAGTCTACGTGTCACCTTTCGTTATCAGCTGCGACCAGCTCCTTTTTCGCCCAGCGTTTCTTGTCTTATCGAAAACTCATTGCAGGCCAGAGGCGGGGTAGGCTTGGCGCACGCCAGCTTGCAGTCATCGACGAGCGCCGGAAGCGGTGAATTTCGCTGCTGTGGAAGTTCGGTCTTCACAGGGGTCGCGAGTCTCTTTCTCAGTACATGTAGGTCCCTGAGTATATCAACCTACAAGTCATCCTTGCACAGTTCTGTTCACACCTCGGCTGGAATACCTAGGTACACGGTAGAAGTTGACATCGATGCGCCGCCGGCTCGCCGCTCGAATGTCGACACAGCCACGGACGCGCTTGAGAGGCTCCTGCGACTCGTCGGCGGTGTTCGAAGCTGGTGAATTTCTACCGAGTGCTTCGACGGGCCGAGGTACCTGCTCGCTCTTGCTTGGAGTCAGCTGATCCTGATCGAGTAGGTAAATGCGGTCCATCTTATCTGACCCGAGGATCCACTTCCTCCTGACCTGAAAGGATGGTGATCAGAGTGACCATCTCGGCCGAGCCCAGGCTTGGGAGCTCCGGCGTGATTCATGTCCATGGTGAACTCGGCGACAGTTGCTCTCGGGGAGATTTCGGCAGAGCATACCCCTCTTGAGATGCATCGACTGGGTGCGAGGTTCATACGCAAAACGGAGACGATCCCTCTTTCAAATCGCATGATCACACAATTCTCTCCTTCCCCCGGCCTCACCGGCCCCCTTCCTCTCTCCACTACCGCACCTCGACCCTTCGTCTCTTCTCATCCCTCTCCAACTCTTTCTTAATAAACGCATCCACCTCCTTGACTCTCTGTGTTCCGATCATTACGACCTTCATGATATCATCCGCGGGTAAGGGTGCACCACCGGCCTTGGAAAGTACGCAGATCTCTTGTTGGGCGTTGAGGGTTAGAGTCAAGGTGCCGGAACAGAGTTGAGACTCGAGCAGGGAGGGGTCGAGGAGGGGGGTGGAACTGAGAGGGGTCCGGGAGGGGGTCAGATGAGTGTGTACGCTCACAGAACGAAATGAGAAGCCTGAGATTGCGGGTGGTGGATTCCGGAACTCACTCGTCACCGAAGAAAGCAAACGTCAAGCATATCGGAGTATGGTGGATCGCCAAGAGTACCGGTACTCGCTCCGTCATAGAGTACTGCAACACATCACACTTAAATTTAGGGCGTCTTCGAGTGAACCCCTGAGTGTCACGACTCACCACAATGACTTCCTCCCCGACGACCTGGACATCCGGTTTTCTGAAATGCCTCAAAGCCGTGATAGCAGCAATGGATGCACAATCCAACAGATTGCCTTGATCGTCCAAGAAGTGTACATCGACTCGAATAGACCACACCTGTGCGCACGGGCGCAAAGGATCAGATTTTCATCTCACCCTGCTCTCTGTCGATACGATCGAACCTACCCTTTGCCCAGCGACGATGCATAATGCTTCTCGATCTACGCATTCGCTTCTCCGTAAAGTCTTTTCCAGTAGCCTCGTAAGGAGGGTTTGCTCATCCGATGTTCTGTGAAGTCAGGGATGCACGTCGGAGAGAACTTGCATCAGCCAGTCTGTCTTATGGGAATCGGCAACGGGTCCATATCCAGCTGTGGCTCACCTCCCGGCTTCGTAATTTGTGGATGCCATGGGAGAGAGCTCGGTCGAGACGTTGAGAAAGCCTTCGTACGGTCGATCGGGTAGCGGCCTGACGATCTCGGCCGAGACTTGGGCCAGGACTCTACATGAACGAGGGGCAATATGAGCTGCTTCTGAATCACTAAAAGGATCTCTTGCAATCCGGTGCAACGAATGCCTACCTCGTCTGCCCCAACCGACACTCGACCGCACCCAACGAGCCTCGCAGAAAGTCGAGCTCGATCGTTCGCAGCTCGTACGGCTGGCGCGAATCGAGGCGCAGGCCTTGGGAGAGGGCGTGGTGCAGGAATTGGGATTCATTGATGGAGGGTTCGACTTCCCTGGGCATGGTCGGCGCGAGTTGGGATTGCAGCGGGGGAGGGGGGGAGGGTTATACGGGAGAGTATGCGGAGGTAGGCTCGAGGCAGCGGCTGCGAGACAGTCCAGCTGAGCGGAGAGGTGTTTGAGCGCGTTACGGTCTGAGCACAAATATGAGCCAAAGGTGCGAGGACGGAACCGAATGCGTATTTTTGATGTGGATACGGCGGCGCGCGAATGTAAAGAAGCAGGGCAGAGCAAAGCCAGAACTGGAAAGAACTGGAACGACCCCTGGCGAGGCCCTGCGCGTGTGCGAGCGTGTGCGAGCGTGTGCGAGCGTGTGCGCCTCTCTCATTCTTGTCGCACCCCACACGCTCTCCTCGCCCTCTCCGTCTCCTCCGCCTACTTGCGTACCACAGCAAGCCATCGGATCGGTTGGTCCCGGCTCTACGGGTCCCTCTCGTCCCCCGCTTCCTCCCCTCCTGCCCCTTGCCCCGCGCGTGAGTCTGGTCGTGTGCAATCATGTCGGGCAAACCTCAGGATGACCGCAACCAAGAGGCGACCGTATACATGGTAAGTACTTCCTCTCCATCCTCAACTTTCTAGCTCGTCATCGACCCCTATAATAACCCATCTCGTACATAGGGCAACCTCGACGAACGCGCGACGGATGCGCTCGTGTGGGAACTCATGTTGCAGGCCGGCCCCGTCGGTAAGCCACAGCGCCCGTACTCTTGATCCTACCTTCCGACAACTCACAACGATCGTTTCTCCTCAGTGAACGTCCACCTGCCCAAGGATCGCATTTCAATGACCCACCAGGGCTATGGCTTCTGCGAGTTCCTCACCGAGCAGGACGCCGACTACGCGTGCAAGATCATGAACCAGATCAAGTTGTATGGCAAACCGATACGTGTAAACAAGGTAAGCCGATAACAAGAATGCACTTTTGTGTCACGGGTTGGCGTTTGGCGTTAAACTCTTCCCTTTCGCCCCTCGTGCAGGCCTCGTCGGATCGCAAACAAATCGACATTGGCGCGAACCTCTTTATCGGCAATTTGGACCCCAACGTCGACGAACGCATGTTGTACGACACCTTTATGGCTTTTGGCATGCTTGTCAAACCCGCCTCCGTGAGTGCAAATCCCAACGTCCCTCATCCGTCACCCAGTAAGCAGTTTCTGACCCCACTCATTCCCCGCCACAGATCGCCCGAGATCCCGCGACAGGCGCCTCAAAAGGCTATGGTTTCATCTCGTACGACTCGTTCGAAGCCTCGGACGCGGCGATCGAATCCATGAACAATCAATTCCTCATGAATAAACCCATCACCGTCGCCTACGCATTCAAAAAGGACTCCAAAGGCGAACGCCATGGAACACCCGCGGAAAGGTTATTGGCTGCTCAAGCGAGGAAGAATAATGCTTTACCTTCTGCTGGAGGGCCGGGAGGGCCGATGGGCATGATGATGCATCCCCCTCCGCCACCGGGGATGTTTGGTGGACCTCCGGGCGGGCCTGGAGGTTTGACGGGAGCGAACGCGATGGCCATGTTTCAAGCTCCTCCCCCACCGTTCGGAGGGATGCCGGGGATGCCCCCTCCTCCACCGGGGATGTACGCACAAACGGGCGGGATGGGCGCCCCTCCTCCACCTCCACCACCTGGATTCGCACCTTCCGGAGCCAACGCCTACGGTCAACCACCAGGTCAAGGGTACCCGGGGTTCGTCCCGCCTCCTCCACCACCACCGAATGG
This sequence comes from Microbotryum saponariae, assembly GCA_900102585.1. Classification (NCBI taxonomy): domain Eukaryota; kingdom Fungi; phylum Basidiomycota; class Microbotryomycetes; order Microbotryales; family Microbotryaceae; genus Microbotryum; species Microbotryum saponariae. The sequence goes on along the minus strand of FMWQ01000062.1, from coordinate 257,416 downwards.
CATGGCCGGCGGCCCACCACTTCAAACTGGTCAAGCGGGGATGTTCCAACCTCCTCCTCCCCCTCCTGGCTTCGGAGGTCAATACCCGCCGCCACAACATTACCAGCAGCAAGGGTTCGCACAACAACCTCCGCCCCCGCCGCCTGTTGGGTTTCAGTGACCGTGGTTGTTGCCCAGCGTAGAATTGTAATGCCAAGTTGTATAAGCGCAAACCGCTCAATTTTCAAAAAGAGCTGAGATCAACAAAGTGTATGTATTCCATCATTCATTCAACCAACTCGCCCTTCAATCCCCCCTCCTCCGTCTCCTCCACGAGTCCTTCGTAGACGCTCGTCGTCGGGATGCCCCAAAACCTGCCCGCCTTCTCCTCCTCAAAGAAAGGCCTAAAGCTCTCGACCAAGACATGTCGCCGATCCACAGCCTGCAACAAACTCAAACTCAACGGTTGTTTACCCGTACCCTCCAACCCTTCGGCATCTTCTTCAACTTCTTTATCCTTCTTGTTCCGATTGCGATCACGTGCAGCTTTGCCCTTTTTCTTGACTTGAGTTTTCTGTCGCTTCAACCAGCCGTTCTCTATGACCCTTTCCTGAGCATCCCGAGTCGTCTCATAATCCTGATACGCCATCCGATCCTTGACGATCCCGCTGAGCACGACTTTCCTCGCTTCATTCACCATCGTCTGACGATGTAGTTGCCTTTGACAGGATCGTAAAGCCGAGGAGATCTCGTCGTCTTCTCGGGAGCACCAATCGACTTCATCTTCGGGTAAGAGACCGATGAAGCGAAGTTCGCGCTTGATACGCTCTTCCAATTCGACGGCGTCGAGGGGTCGAGTCTGGGCGCCCGGATCCACAAGTTGAGCCGCGAGGTCCAACCCCGTCCCATTCGGGTGCGTCATCCCGTTCGTCCCACTCGGTTCATCATCCTCATTCTCCCCTCTCCCACCCCCCGTGAACGCCAGAGCAGCGACCAACCGTTCACTCAACGGACCCAACGTCACGACCTCACTGCCCAACGCGTCCTCATTCAACGCATCCAATTTGATCCTCGGTAAAGGAGGCGGTTCCAATGGACTTGCATAATGACTTGTATTCGAGGGTGGTAGATCATGATCCTCTTCTTCCCATTGTTCGGTGTAATGTTTCCCCAAAGGTGGGATGAAATAAGGTGCCCAATCGTCCGGTTTGGGAGCGAGGAACGCGAGGTCGTCTTCCCCAAAAGGGCGGAGGTAGGCGTCGGCCCAGGTGTGGAATGTGTGATGAGCGATTTGGGTACCGGGTTTGGCGGTGGAGAAGTCGCCAGAGACGTCGGCTTGGCGTTTTGGTGTGGGTGTCGGAGTGATGGAGATGGGCTTGGGAGGGACGAGCGACTGGGTCGGGAGGTAAAATGCAGTGGCAGTCCCTGGTGCGGGTGGCCGGATAGGGATTGAATGCTGTTGACGACATCAAAAGGATCAAATAATCAGCACACACCTCCTTAGCCCGGAAGGAGGTTTGGGTGCTCACCTTGACAAACTTGTCCTCCTTCAGTTTTCTTTCTATCGGCGTCAGGCCTTCATAGGGGTTGACAATGCTTTCGGATGTCGACGGTCCATCCCGCAAAGGTGTGACGGGAATGATCGGGCTCGGTGTAGGCGACTCTTTCTTGACCCCCAATGTACCACTCGCCGATGAAGGAGCGTCAAGTTTGCGGATCTTCTGCGCCGACGGCTGGGTATCGCTATCGGAGTCGTGGGAAGACTCTTTGCCGTCTTCGTCATCCGAGTCGACGACTTGATCACGCTTGCGCTTCTTCTTTTTGCTGTCCCGTACAGGTGGTCGAGGTTGATCACCACCTTCTTCCTCATCTTCGGGCTCCACAGAACCGGCGATGTTGATGGTCGGGACTGAGGGGGGTGAAAAAAAAAAAGCTGAGCGTTTGCGGGAGGCAGACTCCTACCAAGCTCGACCAACTCACCTTGAGCAGTCGCACTCGTTGTTGAATCAAGCACTTTGGAATCGACAGCATCGGCTTGCTCCATCTCGACATCCTCCTTCCCTGCTTCTTCATGCGCGTTCTCCTTCGCCTCCTTGGCCTCTGCAGCCGCTTTCGCCTCGGCTGCTGCAGTTGCCGCTGCCGCAATGGCTTGTGCCGCCGCTTCAGCCTCTTCCTCTAACCGTTTCTTCTCCTTCTCCTTTTCCTTTTCCATCCGTTCCTTGGCCTCCCTCGCCAACCTGATCGCCTCCAACCTCTTCTCCTCGTCCTCCTTGATCTTCAACTCTTCTTCCTTCTTCTTGATTTGCCTGAACTCCTCCTCCTCCTTCCTGCGCCTCTCCTGCGCCTCGTGCTCCCTCTGCAACCGTTCCTTTTCAATCTTTTGTGCCTTCTCCTTCTCTTTCCTCTCTTCCTCCTCGCGCTTCTTCTTCCGTTCGAGGTCCTTCAATCGTGCGGATTCTTCGGCCACCTTCTTCTCGTGCAGTTGGCGATCCACGAGATTCTTCTTGTTGGAATCGCGAATGACGAGTCGTTCGTTCGCCTGTAATCGAGCGGAAGTCAAGACCGTTCGCAAGTCGGCCAACTGAGTCGCGTTCAATGGACTGGAACCATTGGCGATGGTCATGAGGATCGACGAAGGTGTCAGAAGCGAAGGCGGGTGGAGGGAGAACTTGCGCAAGTGTGAGGGCGAGGCATTGGAGCTGAGCGAGTTGGAGAGGGAGGACGTGTTGCTCGTTGCGGGCGTACTCGTTGATGGTGTCATCGGAGTCGAGGTCGTCTTGGACGCCGAGTTGGAGGTCGCGGTGGAGGTAGAGGTAGGCGCGGGGGTCTTGCCCGCCACGGGTGCGGGGACCATGGTAGTGGATGTTGTTCCGGGTTCAGGCCAAGGTCCTGACGGTGCGATTCATTCGTCTGATGTTTGCAAGTCCTGAGGTCCTGGTGAGGGTGTTGGTGTGGGTGGGTTGTGGCTGTGGGGGGTCAACACACATGCACGTGAGCGATCAAATCCGAGGTTCGAGTGCTCATGTCGAGAGCCACAGTAGGACTCCAAGACGCCATGCGAGCCCGGAGGACGGTATATTGGGTATCGCGTGGGCTTCGCATATTGTAGCCGAAGGTAGATCGTCTCGTACGACTCCAGAACGCCGTGAGGGGTTAGGATGTGCCTTGCGTGCGCGAGATCGCACTCAGTTCTACGCGATTTGTGATCACTTACACAAAGCGTAGCTATTGAGAGTCTTGGCGCCTTTGTAAGCCACTCAAACTTGCAGTACGGGATGAGCCGTGGTGGTATGGGTGAGCCAGGCAGCAACTTGGTGAGTTGAGCCGATGCCGACGCGGAGAGAGAGCACAACGACGAGGCCAGCCGTCGGAGTACCAAGCCCGAATCCCGAGGTGAGTTTCGGTGCGACCTAGTGGGCGACGGTACGACCCAATCCGCCGAAAGGAGTCGAATGCGAGCGGAGAGGAGCTGGTTATGAGCGCAAGCCCGATCGAAGGAGCCCTTCGCCCTTCGCTGCTCTTGCTCCGTGCGCAGCTACGTCACTGTCCTCTCTCCTTTCCACGTCGCACCGATCATCTCGGAGGGAATCTGATCTGGTAACCGACCACTCTCCCCCTTTTGAGCGGTCGCAGCCCATTGCTCCACTCGCGTGACCAAGCCATCGCGAGCCTCGCGTCGTAGGCCGGCATTTCAACGTTTCAACCCCAATTCCGGCTCCGGCGCCTCGTGACGTGCAGCGCGTCAAACACGTCAACTTGCTCTCGCACGCACCAAGGAAGGAACACGCGAAAAGTGGATCTTGCTCAGCTCAGAACCGTCGGAGATCGATGGTGCCTTCGCTGTCCTCAACAAGAGGCAGTAGCGATGAATCTTCACCTGCATTCGCAGCCCCACCTCCACCTCCTCCGATATCAGCACCCGCTGCGACACTCGGTCGACACAGCTCATCTGAGCCTGCCTCGACCGCTCTCAAACCACCGCCGATACACCCCGATGACGAACCAGAGATACAGTCCCTGTTGGAGAAGCACGCTGACCATGATGACGAGGACACCAACTCCGACGACGACGAGGCCGATCAACTGGCCATGACCGACGCGCACTCGAGTCTGCCTGGCTTCAAGGCGCTCTCGGGTCGTGATTCGTCCGAGCGCAAGCAGGCGATGACAAGTACAGACACAATACCAGGTCGGCATCGCAAGAGTACCAGCTCGAGCATGGATAGTTGGAATTCGGAACGTCAAAAAGCGACGCTGATGCGGGAAATGTTGCTTCAGGTGAGCCAGCATCATCCATGCTTCGGCCCAAGTTTTTCTTTCCTGACTCGGATCCGATTTACGAGGCAGACTTTCCCCGTTCTGTTGCTGTGCATGGTCACGGCGCTCGTGGTCGGAGAACTGCTCGAGCACATGCAACAGTGGAGGGTCTTTGTTCGCATCGAGGAACTCTTCATCCTCATCCCCATCCTCCTCAACCTGAAAGGCAATCTCGGCAAGTTTGTTCTCTCGTCTGGCTGCAAGGTAAACTGCCTGCCGCTAAGCTCTTCTCAACCATGCCCGACCCGCCCACAGAGATGAACTTAGCTGCTCGTTTCTCGACCTCGGCCAACATCGGAGAACTCGATCTCCGGCCCACGCGCCGAGCCTTGGTCCTCGGCAACCTCGCACTCATCCAAGTCCAAGCACTCATCGTATCCCTCATATCTGGTCTGCTCGCCTTTATCCTCGGCGTCATGTCACGTAGTGGGGTCCAACACCATCTCCAACATCCGGTCCATAAGCTTGGTCAAGCTGAGCATCTGAGAGGGGGCTATTTCGAGGCCTTGTTGGTGTTGTGCGTGAGCATGCTTGCCGCGGGGCTGAGCTCGGCTATTCTAGGCGGCTTCATGTGCGCGCTCGTCGTGCTCTGTAGGAGGCTCAAGATAAATCCTGGTCAGTCCAAGGTACGCATCTCATCGGGATTTGCATGTCCTCACCGTACTCGGAGCCCACAGATAATCTGGCGACCCCACTCGCTTCGGCTCTTGGGGACATGGTCACACTTGTTCTCCTCGGTGGCCTCTCCTCTTTATTCGCCTTGTTCATGGGTGAGCTAGGCAGACGCACAGGACAACTCAGATCTCAGCATAGGTTGACGAATGTCTCACTTCCTGCGCAGGCACGCTCGTCTCGACCGCGGTCTTTCTGCTGCTGCTGGTCGCGATCGCGGTCAACGTGGTGCTGACATTCCGAAACACCTACGTCCAAGAGTTGCTGACGGTCGGATGGGCACCGCTCTTCATCGCCATGGCCATCTCATCGTGCGTTGCATCCTTTATTGCTGCATCACCGCCTCTTTCTGACTCGACTCTTGTCTCTTCTGAACGTAGTGGCTCTGGTTTGGTGCTCGAAGCCTACGTCAATCGATTCGAAGGCTTCGCTCTGTTTGCCCCCGTTTTCACCGCGCTCTCTGGATCCGCCGGCGCGATCTTCGTCTCACGCATCTCGACGGCGCTACATTCGTCGCACCGGGAACCGTACGGTCTGGTCGCGTTCGCCTTATTCGCTCTGACGACGCCGGTGATGTGGATCTTGTTACCGTTCGCTTGGATCACGGGCGTCAAGATGAGTTGGACTTTTATTGGCGCGTTCTTGGTCGCGACCGTTGTACAGGTACGAGACACACACCTGAATTCATCGCGCGGCTCTCGAAGTGGAGAAAGCGCTGATGCAACTGTATTCATGTGCGCAGATGGTCGTCTCGCTCGCTTTGGCGTACTACACCGCGACAACGTTATGGAAACTCGACTACGATCCGGACGTGTACGCCTTGCCTCTCCTTTCTTCGTTCCTTGACGTGACGGGTCAACTCGCCCTTGTGGCGGCTTTTACGGTCGCTGGTGGGATGGGATCTAAAGTAGTATCTGGGGAGGCGGTGGAAGGTGTTGTGGGCACGATCGCGACGACAGAAGAGGTGACGACGATTGCGGAGTGGGGGGAGAGGGTTTTCAGGAGGTGGTGGGTGGGATGAGGGCAGAGGGGGTTGATCTTACTTATACGCAGTTGCTCTTTTTAGGTGTGGGGTGCCCATTTTTCGTTTTATGTTTGCATTGCATTCGTTTTCAGAGATGGACTGTAAGGAGTTCAATTTCGTCGACTTGAATATTCCGCCGTCGGGGGTTCGATCACGTTGCGGAGGTCGCTTTCGTTGTTCGCAATCGCTTCTCTCTTCTTTCGCGGTGAGCGTTGGGTGGGGCAAACGCTGCGATCCCGCAAACCGCGACAGGCCGAAGCCATGCTACGATTCAAAGCCGTCCCATCCAGAACAGGACCTCTCTTTATCCGCCATCGAGGCCTACACACGACCCTCCCATCCTTCACCTCCAGCACCAGCTCCACCTCCGCAACCAACCCCAAGTCGAAACCCCAGTCCAAAGATCCCCTCGCGCAGTTCTACTCCAACAGCCTCCACCTACCCCGGACCGCATTCCCTCTTCGTGCGGACGCGAAGAACAGGGACGGTTTGTTCTTTGAGAGATGTACGAAGGGATTGTACGAGTGGCAGAAGGTGAGTTTGGAGGTGGGAAGCGGCGAAAGTGGGGGTGAGCTGAACGAGGCGGAGTGGAGACGGTCTGTGGGGCGTATATGCTGATGGGTATTGGTATGGTTCTATCGGCGCTGTCAGGATCAGGATCGACCGTTGTGGGTCCTGCATGATGGACCGCCCTATGCGAATGGGAGCCTACACACTGGTTCGTAGATCCTTCCCACAGCAAGCCAGGAATTTTATAGCGCCTCGCAGAAACTAGATCTGGCTTAGCCAAGCATGAACACCTTTTAACAGGCCATGCGTTGAACAAGATCATCAAGGACATGATCAATCGCTTCAAACTCATCTCGGGATACCGGATAAAGTACGCTTAGCTTTCGGGGAGCCGCGCGCAAGCCAACCTATAGGTGAAGTCTTACTTTCTCTTCTCCCCAGCTACATCCCAGGCTACGACACCCATGGACTACCCCTCGAACTCAAAGCCCTCTCAACACTAGGCAAATCCGCCTCCTCTCTGACACCTCAACAAATCCGATCGGCAGCGAGAAAGGAAGCTTTGGCGGGCGTCGAGTTGCAGACGAACGAGTTCAAGACGTTTGGCGTAATGGCCGATTGGGAGGGGAGGTACGAGACGCTGCGGTGGGAATATGAAAAGAGACAGTTGGGCGTCGTGAGGGAGATGGTCAGGAAAGGTGAGATTGGGATTATACTTTTTTTACAAAGCGAAGTTTCTTGCTGACCCCGCTCGGGACGGAAAATTTAGATCTGATCGTGAACCACCAAAGACCGACCCTCTACTCACCCTCATCGAGGACCGCATTGGCTGAAGCCGAGTTGGAATACAAGGAGGACCACGTATCCCGATCGGTATATGTCGGATTCAAAATTGCTTCACTCGGCTCTGAGCTGGTCGAGGTTCTGAGAGATCAAGGGGTGGAGGAGAGCAAGATGGGGAACATCGAACTAGCGGTGTGGACAACTACGGCTTGGACTTTGCCTAGTAATGTGGTAAGCTCAACAACTTCCTTGGCCAAGACTTTTTTTACGAACCGTTGACTTGATGGATTGCTGTCCAGGCCGTGGCTATTTCCGAGACGATGGACTATTCCCTCGTCGAAGGCATGGAACCGGGCAGGTTGCTCGTCGTCGCAACGGATCGGATAGAAGCGTTGTCGGAAATCTTTGGGACTAAACTGAAGAGTGTGGCGCAGTTTTCAGGTGAGTGCAGGGGATACGTTCTACAACCGCTCGACGCCATGACTAATGAGAAACGGCGCGTCCACATCTATTACAGGCTCATCACTTCTCAGAACGACCTACCTCAATCCTCTGGCCTCCTCCAACTCTCCCTCCCCACCTCGTCCCATCTTCCCCGCTTCCTACGTCACCTCCATCACCGGTACCGGACTCGTCCACACGGCCCCAGCTCACGGCGTAGATGACTACGACGCTTACCGCTCTCATCAGACCTCTCAATCCTCGCAAACGCCTTCGCCGATTCTTTGTGCGGTTGATGCGGATGGGAAATTGATCGGATCTGTTCTCAAGGAGATGGCCGTTGATGAGGTGATCTCTAAGAGGTTGGAGGGCAAGAGTGTCTTGGGAGACGGTACGGGCGCGATGATTAAGGTGCTGGAGGAGGTTGGGGTGTTGTTGAAGGAGGTGGAGACGGTGCACAAGTTTCCTTACGATTGGAGGACCAAGAAGCCTGTTATCTTCAGGTCGGTCCTATGAGATCTCAGGGGGATGCACTACATGTTTATCGTGCCGAATCGTTCCTACCGAACCTTCGTTACAGGGCCTCGAGTCAGTGGTTCGCGAATCTTGAAAAGGTCAAGGATGATGCCGTCAAAGCGTTGGAAAACGTCTCGTTCCACCCTCCCCGAGGTAGGTTGGATCTCCCTTGCATGCAAACACCTGTACTGACCAAGGAGTTTGATCCGACCCCAGGTCATAAAACGCTCGCGACCTACGTCCGAGGTCGATCCGAATGGTGCATCTCGCGCCAACGAGCCTGGGGCGTCCCTCTACCCATCGTCTATTCCTACCCTGCGGATGCGACCGACCCCATCGCCTCATCTATACCCCTTCTCACCCCTTCCAATGTCGACCACATCATAAGCGTCCTCGACTCCCACCTGCAAGGAACAGATTATTGGTGGATAGGGGAAGCCGAAGAGTTCGTCGAACCCAAAGAACTGGAACGTTCGCAGAAGGAAGGTCGGGCCTGGCGCAAAGGGTTCGACACCATGGATGTCTGGTTCGATTCCGGGACCTCTTGGACGCTCCTACGTGAACTCGGAGTCAGGTCCTCCAAGGGAGAGGAAGGCAAACCTTGGGCCGATCTATACCTCGAAGGATCAGATCAACATCGCGGTTGGTTTCAGAGCTCTTTGTTGACTGCTGTGGCGGCAGATGGGAGTGGGAAGGCACCCTATGCGAATGTGTTGACGCATGGCATGGTGTTGGATGAGAAGGGGAGGAAGATGAGTAAGAGCTTGGGCAACGTGCTGAGTCCCGCGACGATCATTCAAGGTGGAAAGGTGAGCTTTTACATCCTCTCGCTCTCGCCCTTGAACTACCGGGACTAATTCGTCGTCGGCACATACCTGTAGAACCCCAAAACTCAACCAGCGTACGGTGTCGATCTCTTGCGGATGTGGGTCGCTTCGGTCGACTCGACCAAGGACGTCTTGATCGGGCCTTCGATCCTCGCGCAAACGTTCGAGACCTTCCGCAAGATTCGGAACACGGCGAGATTCATCTTGGGCAATTTGACGGCCACGGAAGGGTCCAAGAATACAGAGATCGACATTGAGGTCGAGCAATTGGGATTGGTGAGTCCTCGGGATGAGAGGGTAGGAATGAAGAGGCTGATCGGATGTACTGGGTCGCACTTAGATTGATCGGTATATCCTACATGAACTCTACGTCTTGGAAAAGACAACTCGAGAGGCGTACGAGATCTTTAACTTTAGTCGAGGTGAGTTGTGCTTCACCCTACAAGCCCTTGACTCACGCCATCACTGCTGATTCTTGCCTCACTCCTCCCCAGTCTATCAATCCCTCGCCTCCTTCTCCAACACGACCCTCTCCTCCTTCTACTTCGACATCATAAAAGACCCCCTCTACTCCGATCCCATCGATTCGACTCGACGTCAGCACATCGTCTACATCTTGAACCGCGTCTTGGACTCGTATACGATGGTGTTGGCTCCGATTGCTCCATTATTGGCGGAGGAGATTCACCATTTCTCAACAGGGGCGATGAGAGATCCGGTTGCTGGGGAGGGGGAATCCGCTTCAAGCGTGTTTGAGAAGCTTTGGAAAGAGCCGGTCAGTTGTCGCATCGAAGAAGATGACGAAGCGGAACTGAGCGAAAGACTCGATTTCTACACTCCAGAATGAGCGATGGATGTCCTCGGAGGCCAAAAATGAGATGGACGAGTTATTGATCGTTCGGGAACAGGTCATGGGATTGCTCGAACAAGCCCGCGCTGAGAGGTCAGTCGGCGAAAGAATGAGCATGTCTGCGATGACATCATGCTTAACAAGTTACAGTTCCTCTTTACTGCAGATTGATCGGAAGCTCGACGGAGGCACTCGTTGAGATTGAGAATACGTCTCCACTCGTGCAGAAGCATCGTGAGCATTCACGGGCTGTCGTCGAAGGAGGTTCACGGTGCGCCATCACTGATGCTAGTCTCCTGCGCAGATGACTCCCTCTCGGCACTCTTCGTCGTGTCCGACGTCGTATTCTCCCCGGCGAACGAGTCACGAACTTCGCTCGAAGGGACAAGTCGATCATTCGACATGACTCTCCCATCAGGTATGAAGCTCGTCGTCACCCCTTCAACGAACTACAAATGTCCTCGATGCAGGAGTCACTCGGTACCTAAGGAGAAAGAGGTCGGACACGTCTGTGAGAGATGTGAGATCGCATTGCAGGGGAAGGAAAAGCCTTCCGTTATGACCTGAGTATAGAGTAGAGTAGGGAGGGTTGTTTTTTGTTGTATTCCTAGGATGTGCAAGACGAAAAGACTAGGCGTAGTGCAATGTGCGAGCCGCGACTTCGAATGTCAATCCATCAGTTTACCCGGAATACCGGGGTACGACGAAGCTTGCACCGCCAGACTGAGAACGACCGTCATAGAGATCAAGTCCCACAGCGTGAAATGTGACGTCGCGGCTGCAGGACCGAACCATCCAATGAAGAGGGACGAGATGCGCGACAAGACCAACGCAGCTGCAGAAAGATAGGCCGTCGTGCGATATTCGGCGCCGTAGGATCGGAGCTTGTAGTTGAGGCGAATCTGGTCGTGAAGACGTGATTAATCAATTGCGGGAGAAGCCATCACACTCCGAACTCACTTGACTCAGCGCGGCGAGTAGCCAGAGGCTGGACTCCAACGATCCGCCGATCAAGAAGGCTCGAGTGATCCCTTTGCTGCGTCCGAACCATAACGGCACATCGTCCGTCGAGCCTTGGTACATCGGGGAATGGACAATTCGTGGAACGGCGCTTCCCCCGAAGTGTATGCAAATGAAACATGTGGCGACGAACTGCGAGATTTCAGACTTCGTGATCAAACTTTGCCCGCCGAGTTCACGTACGAAGTTATGATCGGCTTACCGCGACCTGACAAACCCAAGAAATCTGCCCATCAACCTCTCTCGTCTCCTGCTCGAGTTTGGATGAGGGTCGAAACCTGATGGCAGCTGGCACAAAGTTCTCGAAGCGAACCTCGAGACGCGCGATCAAGGTAAGCTGCCTTAGCAGCAACAGCGCGTGGACCACGATCTTGAGGATGAACCAGACCATCACCACCTCCCACCATTCGTAGAGAGACTGAATCATCATCCATCCCATATTTCCGTAGGAGAGGATGAACATTGCTGTCGAGGTGCCGCCCGCATGAGATCGTACGAACCAGTAGTGCAGGAGTAATCTGAGCATCACGATTCGAAAACGAAGATAAGCGCGATTGCACGACTACCACGCATTCGTAGACACTTACGGTACACTCAGATAATGCAAGATGATTGCTAGGAAGCCCACGGCCGTACGGGTGATCGGGTGCGCGCGGGGATTGAAGTTCTGTCCCACGAAGCTGTCTGCGGGATTGCACACTCGTTCGGGGTTAGTCCGCCGAGGAACATGCTATTGCGACCGAAGGAGGAAGCGAGACCCACGGAAAACTTCTAGATAATCTCGCTCGTGTGGCTTGTATCCGAAGGGGTCAACGGAGTGCGTACTCCACTCGGGCAGTAGGCGCGCAGCAATCGCCATTTTTGCAGGTGACAGTGGCGACCATCCTAGCCGCCAGTCGAATCTGAAGTCTGGGACGGATGGTGGACGTGTTCAGCGATGCCCCGATGCAGAGACTTTGAACCGAAGAAGCTCACCTTCCGCTATAGTTGTCGAATTGAGCTCTATACGAGGCAGTGCCACCTGGTGGGTCTTCGAGATGGCACTTAAGCCGGTGGTCATGAACGGGCCGTACCGCCAAGGCGTGTCTTTCGACGAGTCGAGCTTGATCACGTTCTCAAAGTGCCCATCGCGTCGAAAGGACCGTGTGCACTCTGGATTCCACCATCCCAAACGACGGCACTGGATCTGTAAGGACACGATCATGCGTTGGTTTACGCGTTCCTGCTCGAGCTTGCGACTGGACCACGGGGACCACTCACTTTAGACTCTTCGAGCCGCCGCATCACTTTCTCGAAGTCTCCAAGCTCGTAAGTGGGGTAGTCCTTAGCGGCAGTCAGGGTGGTGCTGGTGATCAAATGAAGATCGAAGATGGGACCCTTTGTCGAATCAATGTCGGTGAAATTCATCTCGTATCGCTTGAGACTGTAGCCCGCACCCGTGTGTGCCAGGAAGGAGTCGAGCGGCGTGGACTCGCCGACCGAATCGAATGGATCGATCCAGGCCAGAGGCCACGAGTGATTGGATCCGTAGCTGTCCAGAGGACGGGATGACTTGAACACCGCATCTTGCGTGCTCATGACAGATTTCTCGTCATTCGAGGTGGGGAGCATCGTGAAAGTGGCGACGAGTTCCGACCAAGGATTCTGGGCGAGATCGGTGCTGCAGTGGATGGCAAATTCTCGGGTCAAAAGTCAAGATGGGGATGTAGATACTCGGACGTACATGAAAGGGCCAGGAATGGTGATCGGGACTACGGTCGAGTGGGGCGTGGAGATGCTGGCGTGCTTGAGGACACGGCCCTGAAAGACGGGCTCCCACGCGTTGACGGAGCCGTTTGAGTTTGCTTTGAGGGCATATCCCAATTCGCCATAAACCCGCCCCTTGTCTTCGAACATCCAAATTGACAAACCAGGAGCTTCGCCCGCATCCTGGTAATTTGGGTCCTTGAGTGGTTTGACCCCTTTGCGATGCCAAATCATGACGCCCAAGTCAAAGTGGTCGAGTCCTCCGCTCGACTTGGGTCCGAACATGGTGACGACTCGCTGGTCGGTCGGAGTCGTACGGGATGCCAACCTGGCTGAAAACGTGGGGACTCGTCCGACGATTCCGAGATAAAACTGTGCGGCGAGGGTCGCGGCGACCACGACCCCAGCACCGAGTAGGATGACGACCATAATCGCGACGTAACGAATCGCCTTGACGGAGCGTACCAGCTTGAGCTGCGAGTAGAGTCGGGCGTAATCGATCTTGATCCACTCTTGCTCTTGCTGGGCTTGGAACGCTTGGATCGTTTCGGCATCGTGATCAGTCCTCAGCGCGGGCTCGTATGCGGCCTGATCGCAACTGCCCGGTGCTCGGCCATGTGTCGGTAGAAGACCAAACGAATTGACAGACATCTCCAAGCGGTCTGACTCTGACCGTCTGACGAGCGCCGACTCGGAGTAGTGAATTAGGAGGTGAAGTCACTCTAGATGCACAGGCAGGTAGTAAGGTGGATGAGCACAAGGAAGAAAGGTCGCACCCATCGTGACACGTGTTCGTGGAAGTTCGCACCCCCACTTCCTATAGCTAGCAGCTCGCCGCCAAAGATCCATGAGGTTGATGATGGCTATCCTCGGCATGTCCGCCGGCACGCTCGTAATGACCACGCGGCAAAGGTTAAACTAGTCACGTGACCTGTGGGGTGAACCCCCCGAAGTCCGCTATGTACCAGGTTGTTGCGCCAACTTGAACATGCCAGCCGGCGGCAGCACGCAAGGCTACGCTTAAGCTTAGTTAGTAATAACTAACTACGCCACCGCAAATAGTTAACTAACTATCCCAACTATTGAGGCATAGTTGATAGTTAGTTAGTTCTGGCTCGGAGGATATCATAGTTAACTATTGTAACTATGGCAACTATAGGCCCAGTCGAAGTGCTGGAAGTGCAACACCAAATTTCCTAGGCACCTCAGCTAGTGTTCGATCAAACAGCTCCAGTGCAGCTCCGATACCCGAGCCTGATGAGCCAGGAAGTATCCGCCAGGTACCAAATTATAATTAGTAAAAACTGCTGCAGCGCTCATGCCACCCTTAGTTACTACTAAGTACTACTCCGCCCGCGGGCGAGGCCTGGTCCCCAGAGTCTTTCGCGCCCGCGCGCCAACTCGCGACTCGCCGCGGCCTTCGCGCTCAGCGCGAGACACGGGAAGTACAGGCGACGCGTGACGCGAGACGACGACGCGTTGTGTGACCTTGCTGCGTTCTTAATCTCCCGCCCAACACACGATCGGTTGCACCCAGCCTAATCAACCCAACTCTCCGACCCTCACGATTCAGTCTACAACAAAATGAATGGGACCCCACAACAACGCGCAAACCTTCCTTCCCCAGAGGAGGATTTGACTCCGACCCCCTTTACGGACGCCGTCGCCGAGACCGCCTTCCTGCAAGAACTCCGCCAGTCTAGTGATGAAGTACAATGGTAAGCTCGGTGTGTCGATCTCTCGAAGGCGTTCATGATCACACGGACTTGCGCCAAGTGGGACCACTGGAACATATCGGTCGTTCGCGACTTCCATCACACGAGCGGGTCCCCGACTTTGATGCTCTTGGGGACGTGCAAGACTCGTCCGCAACATCACCAAGTATCAAAGATGACGTTTGCCAGAGCGTCCAAGACCGGAGTATCGAACTGGTCTGAGGTTAAGAAAAATTGTGAAGCTGGAGCCGAGAAGAATGGTTCTGTGAGTTGGATCTGCAATGTGCGAACGGTACTTTTCAAGCATCACAGCTGACGCGTCGGCGCTGCAGTCACAGGAGAATCAGCCGAGCATAATCGCCGCATTTGTCAACAAAGCTAGATTGGCGACCAACGCGGTTCTGCACATTGCTACCTCAAAAGACCCTCTATGCTTCGTGCACGATCCTGAGATGCTTGTTGACCGTGTCGTGGCTGCTAAGCTGAGCCGCAGGGTTGGCCGTCTGGAGCATCTCGTTGAGATAAGCGCTTGCTTTCCGGTCGAGACGGAGTAGAGGGTCTTTTGAGGTAGCAATGTGCAGAACCGCGTTGGTCGCCAATCTAGCTTTGTTGACAAATGCGGCGATTATGCTCGGCTGATTCTCCTGTGACTGCAGCGCCGACGCGTCAGCTGTGATGCTTGAAAAGTACCGTTCGCACATTGCAGATCCAACTCACAGAACCATTCTTCTCGGCTCCAGCTTCACAATTTTTCTTAACCTCAGACCAGTTCGATACTCCGGTCTTGGACGCTCTGGCAAACGTCATCTTTGATACTTGGTGATGTTGCGGACGAGTCTTGCACGTCCCCAAGAGCATCAAAGTCGGGGACCCGCTCGTGTGATGGAAGTCGCGAACGACCGATATGTTCCAGTGGTCCCACTTGGCGCAAGTCCGTGTGATCATGAACGCCTTCGAGAGATCGACACACCGAGCTTACCATTGTACTTCATCACTAGACTGGCGGAGTTCTTGCAGGAAGGCGGTCTCGGCGACGGCGTCCGTAAAGGGGGTCGGAGTCAAATCCTCCTCTGGGGAAGGAAGGTTTGCGCGTTGTTGTGGGGTCCCATTCATTTTGTTGTAGACTGAATCGTGAGGGTCGGAGAGTTGGGTTGATTAGGCTGGGTGCAACCGATCGTGTGTTGGGCGGGAGATTAAGAACGCAGCAAGGTCACACAACGCGTCGTCGTCTCGCGTCACGCGTCGCCTGTACTTCCCGTGTCTCGCGCTGAGCGCGAAGGCCGCGGCGAGTCGCGAGTTGGCGCGCGGGCGCGAAAGACTCTGGGGACCAGGCCTCGCCCGCGGGCGGAGTAGTACTTAGTAGTAACTAAGGGTGGCATGAGCGCTGCAGCAGTTTTTACTAATTATAATTTGGTACCTGGCGGATACTTCCTGGCTCATCAGGCTCGGGTATCGGAGCTGCACTGGAGCTGTTTGATCGAACACTAGCTGAGGTGCCTAGGAAATTTGGTGTTGCACTTCCAGCACTTCGACTGGGGCCTATAGTTGCCATAGTTACAATAGTTAACTATGATATCCTCCGAGCCAGAACTAACTAACTATCAACTATGCCTCAATAGTTGGGATAGTTAGTTAACTATTTGCGGTGGCGTAGTTAGTTATTACTAACTAAGCTTAAGCGTAGCCTTGCGGCCCGCACGTCTCGCAATACCTGCTTGCACTCACTCCTACTCATTGCTGATTAGGGGCTCATTGCCGTGCATAATCGCCATAACGAGATCTTCTGCAGCGTTGACCTCTGCTTTAACCTCGGACCTCGGACTCCTCGGAGCGACGCCGCGGCAGGGCTCGGGTGCCAATCACGCGGGAAGGCTTAGGCCTCCGTCAGCCATCCAATGTGAGTAGACGGCATCATATAGCCTTCCCCAGTGGATCTCAAGCTACATTTGTCCCCTTCATATCTCCTATCGTTGCCGGATGAGGTGCCTGATGTCATCGCGTCGCACTCGCCGCACTTGCCACTGCAGGCGACGAAGACCCGTTCTCCCACACGGTCGAGCGCGAACTGAGTCTGGAGCTCGGGCCTCAGTCTAGTGGAATGCGGAAATGATTCGGTCGCACCATTCTTTGCAATTGGTACCAAAGTAGCGTCTTTCTATGCTTAAAGAGCGTGAACACTTATGGAAATCGAGCCTTGCACGCCCTCTTGAGCTGGTGGCACGCTTCAATATTTTCAACTGGCTAGGGAGGCTCAGCGGCGGCGGACTACTCGAAGCCAAGCGCTGTGTGTTATGTGGGCATCGATTGGTAGGGGTAGGAACCCAGAGGAGCTGGCAGCAAAAGCAAAGAACAATGAAATACGAAACCCTACTAGTATAGGATACGACGACTCCCGACTACAGAATCACACGATGAATTAACGCCTGCTTCTGGCTGAAGCGCAAGAGAGAGGAGAGAGAGCGCAGTAGATATGAGTGCTTTCCGATACATTACACCCCTTACGGGCCCCTCGCCACCCCTGTCACCGTCCCGTCAGGGCCAACGAAAAATTGCTCGCAATCGCCCTGTGCTTTGTTGGCGGTGACGAATGGGTTCTTCGCGAGGTCTACGCAATAACTTGCGAGGATCAAGAACGCGTTCCCGTCGGACTTCTTGAGAACGGTCTGGTCAAGGGCGCCATTCTGCCCATAGCACTTATAGGGGTTGCCCGAAAAGGCGAGGACTGTCGGCGAGTAGGGAGCAGTTGGGGATCAGGACGACAGGCAATGTCACCTCAAGCAACTTGGAAAATTCATCGGCGGGCTCACTCACCGCGTGCCTTGGGATGATCGATCAAACATTGTACCGGATCGCCGTTTACAGCCTCGGAGAACGGCTGCTGGCTTGACGAGAAGGGCTTGGCCAAGCCATAGGCTATGTACTGGGAGTATGGTTTTCCAAAGTAGCATACATTGTCGAAAGGGTAGAGGGTATAGTTGGCTTGGCAACTAAGGGTAGTAGTGCTGTTGCACGTCAGGGCATGGGTGTCGTTGCAGGCCAGGCACTGCTTGGCTATGTACAGAGAGAAAGGAGTATAGTCGGTTAGTACAGTGAATGTCAGATGGGGGAGAGCTTGGTAGGAGAATCCTCACCATCGGTGCTGAGGTAGGTTCCAGGGGTCTTGGTGCAGTCTACAGCTGCGCACCTGCCAGACGGCGAGGGCGGTGAATAGGGGTCGAAAGTCAGCCTCGGTGGCCTTTCGGACACGAGTGAGGATGAAAAGTGCACTCACTTGCGCTTGGAGTTAGGTACACCGTACGAGCACGTCAAAGGCTCCGAACGACTGCAAGTCGTGGCGTTCGGATAAAGCGAGGCGCAAGACACGCAGGCGTTGTCTGCGGAGTTCATAGGAAGTAAGTTAGTAACGCGGCTTCGTGACAACTCTAATCTGATTAGTTGCACCGTCCGAAGCGCAAGAGGTGAGAGGAAGCTCGAAAGCACATGAGAACAAGTGGGAATGCGACGCCGCCATCGCCGCGGCTGCCCCGCACTGACGTTGACGAGGGTTGACCGCGAAAACTCACTCTCGGCAATCTCGTTGGTGTGGCAAGAGATGCGCTTCTCGAGCCCATGGACGGTATTATCCGACAAGGGAGCAGCGATCGAGAAGGTCGATTGGACGATGAGTAAGGTCGCGGCGACGATACCGGAGCGAGCGAAAATCATTCTGACTCCGTGTGGGGAGGGGGTAAGGACGGGACGGATGAGGCGGGAGCTGAGATGGAAATGTTATGGGTAGCGAGAAGTTGGGTAAAGAGGGAAAAGAGACAGTGAAAGCTCTTGCATCCCCACCTATCTCACACGGATGGCGCTCATGCCTGATGAGCACCCCTTGCAGGAAGCACGAGCAAATGGCAAATGAGTGTCTCAGATGGGTGCAACGTGCGATCGTAGGAGCTCGCGAGGCCTCGGGCCCAAAGTTAGGCGCTGCACATTGGGCTCCGATCGCCTTTCAAAGCCACGGGAGCTCCGGAAGCACGCCCGCGCACGTATGCATGCAACCAAGCAGTGCGACTCGAATTTCCCTCGCTCCAACTTGAGCGGCCCTAGTCGACTCGTTGTCAGGTTGTCGGGACTGGTGAAGCACGAGGCCCGAGTTTTTGGGCCTCGGATTGGAAGCGATGTTCGACTCATCAGCCCCACTAGCTCCCGATGATTTTTCCATTTGTGTACTGCCCCGTCTTATATGCCTTAGGTCACGGAGCCATCATTGCAAGGAGAAGACACAGCGACTGCAACTCTTCCAGAAACCACTCTCCGCGGGGGTCATTGGTTAAGGGGTGACCGGTCACCAGGGGCAAGGTCACGTGCGGTTAAGCGAAGCTCTGAGACGTCGTACTGATTTTGTCTTTTCAAGTGCCTACACTAGATTGATTCGAGTCCTCGAATAGCGCGTCCTCTTCAAATATTGTGGTAAAAGCTCGTTTTTAGTTAAAGAGTGATGCAAGAGGTCTTGCAGACTTAAACCACTTTAGTCCCGGCCTCTGCAACCCCCAAGTTGATCTCGCAAGCACCAGTCGCAGGCAAGTCGAAGCACCGGATTTGTACTACCGTGCCCCGACCTTTTCGCCCAAGCCGACGTTTGAGACCGAAGCTCTCCATAATACAGCCTTTCGTATGTCTTGAAATACGGCTGGCTGACCAAAGCATGCTCGTTCGGGTTGTAGTACACAAGTTGAAGTTACTTTCTCGAGCACAGTCAGCACGGAATCGCTAGGGCCCAAATCTGTTCGCAGATCCGGCTTTGGGGGACAGCGAAAAGTTCAGCACTAGACATGTGTAAACACTGTGATATTGATATCAAGCTTCTCTCGGATCAGCTCGCCTTGATCGAACGACGAATTCGGGGGCGCCGGCGACGGACG
Source organism: Microbotryum saponariae (assembly GCA_900102585.1). Taxonomy (NCBI): domain Eukaryota; kingdom Fungi; phylum Basidiomycota; class Microbotryomycetes; order Microbotryales; family Microbotryaceae; genus Microbotryum; species Microbotryum saponariae. The sequence goes on along the minus strand of FMWQ01000062.1, from coordinate 238,112 downwards.
TCCGATAGCCCCCAAAGGTCGACCATTCAAAGCTCCAAATCTCGACTAGATGACGACGCGAATACGGGAAACCTACACTAAGTAAAGCTCCAGCTCTCCTCCTTTGTTCTGTTACTCGAAGTCCCAACTAGGCGTATTGCGTTAAAGAGTCGCTGTCACACCCAGGGTCATTCTTACCTACAACCCACGCCTGCAATGAGAAGATGATGTTGGTCAGTTTCAGTCTTGTGATAGATTGAAGGGTCATGGCGTGTCGGAACCCTATCCGCGGCCATAGAGTTCTAGTTTGTCCTAGTTGGGAGCGACTCTGAGGACGTGAGCGATCGACATGATGAGCGGCAAGGTCCGAAGAGGGTCCGAGCTCAAAATTTGATAACGTTGTTGCGAACACTCGGCTGTCGGGTCCGGTCAGCCATCTAACACACGACCCCGTACGCCGCACTACGCACAACATGAGTGACTGGGGTAAGTTGGGTTGGGTATAATCGTCACACTGAGCTACGGACCCAGGGTAGCTGATGCGATCCTTCACTGTGTTGCTACGCCATTCCACCGCCGGTCCTCAGACGCGAGCGACGACGAGACGACCAAGAGTGCCGCGTCCATTGTTGCCCCCAAGGCACCGATCAAGTCCAAGTTCGCCGACGAGGACGCTTCAGATGATGATGTAAAGGTCAGTCGTGTCCCAAGTGAGGAGGCCGAAGTAGCGAGTGCTCGCGAAACTGACGCTTGTCGGATCCGGCACACGCTCCTGTCTCGGGGTCCCCACGCGCTCGTAGGATGACTGGGATGCTTCGGATGACGAGGAAGACGACAAGCCCAAGAAACCGGCCGGACCTGCACCACCTGTTCGAGCCAAGGGTATCACGAAGCAAAAGATCGCAGAGAAGGAGGCCGCAGAACAGGCCAAGAAGGCCGCTTTGGCTGCCAAGGTGCGTAGAGACGGGATTGTAGGACATGTACCGAAGATGGATGAGCTTTGCAGACGCTAACTGAGCTCTCCGTAACTCCAGGCCCGAGAAGAAGGTGATCCCGCTGCACGAAGGGCAAGGGAACGAGCGGCCATGCTCAAGGCCGATATGGAGAATGCGACCGCTCTCTTTGGCGCTAGTTCGGTCAACGGTCGGTCTTGATCTCTGAAAAGGTTGCAGCCTCGAAAGCACACGAACTAATCAAGGAAGCTTGCATGGGTATCTAGACAGCGACCCCTTCTCGCAACCGCTGGTGACCAAGGTCGACGCCGAAACGGTCGCCACCTCGCTCGCCCAGCAACTCGTCAACGCTTACTCGGGATCGCCCGTCTACACCGCCTTTCTCGAGAGCTTCGTGCGATCGATCTGCGGGCCCTTGAACGACTTCGACGTCAAGGCCGTCGGATCAAAACTGACCACACTGGCGAACGAGAAGCAAAAGGCTCAGAAGGAGGCGCAGGGAGGTGGAAAGAAGAAGAAGGGAGCGGCCAAGCCCATGCTGGGTGCGAGCAAGACGTTGGGTATGGGTAGGGCCGATACGGGAGCGTATGACGAGGTGTTGGACGATTCGGGGGATTACGACGATTTCGTGAGTGCTTTCGTTTCGTTTCGTTGCCTTTGCTTTGCTGCGGCTAGAAAGGTCACATGACCTACAGCCGAGTCTCGGGACTCCGGACTGACGTGGCCGCTGGACGCGGCTATGACGACTCGGCGTAATGCGATTGACTGACCTCGAAGCCACTCTTACACTCGCTTCACTGTCACTTTCAGATGTAAATTCGGGACCGACGTAATCCGAGCGACTACCCAAGGTCGATCTTTGTCTGTCGAGGTATCACAAAGATTAATCGGATGGTCCAGGTCGTGGTCGCGTGACTTGGTTCGTCTGTCGCCATCTGGGGATCGGTTCCCGAGTGGCTCGAGACGGCCATTCAACATCTGTCACTGGGTTGGGGTATATTTCTATTGCAATTTAGATTTCACGTTTCTTAGATGCAATTTACGGGGATGTAGGTTTCGGATCATGTGGCGATCTAGAGTGGCAAAGTCTTGATCGGCGCCACCGTCGAAAGTCTGAGTCCGAAAAATCATCCTGCTTCGGCAAGCCGTGCCGTGCGCAATCAGGTGATACTGTGGGAGCGATCTACGGGTTATTTTCGTTGCAGTCCATGCGTTGATTTCGGTGGGTGGGGCTTTGCATTAAAAAAAGGTGGGGAAGATCTCGGCGATAGCCACCGACTCGCTCAATTGATCGCCTTGTGCATGGTCGCCGGCGGTCTCAGCGCGGGAATTGGGGCTAATGTTGTATTTAGGCAGATGGGCTCGCTTCGCTACTGCTGGGCCGGCGCGCGCTCGCGCTCTCGCTTGCGGGCCGGTGTTGGCTGGTTGGGCGCGCCGGATTCGCGCGGGCCGAAAAAAGGCCTAGCGGGTGGATGCAGCAGCGACTCACCTCTTGGACCCGCCTCTGCCACTACTCGTCGTCTACACAAGGTCAGTCCACCCTGCGCTGAACAAGTTTGAACATTGCGTCCCCGTACTGACACCTTCCCATGCCCACCCGTCTTGTTCGTTCTTACCCGGTCGTCGTTGCTGGTCGTCGTCTCTGAAAATTGCCACCCGCCTGCGTTGTCGATGTCGTCGTCGTCGCCCTCTTCGTCGCACCCGCCTTGTCACCCTCACCTGCCACATCTCTCCGTCCTCGACCGCGTTCGACCGGACCTGCAGCCCAATATGGTACGTTTGCAACAACCGATGCGGTCAGGGAGGCCTGGGACGGGCGCGTAGGATCGTGGAGATGCCCGTAGCGTGCTGGCTCGCGAGCCGGGCCTGGGCTTGGGCCACTGCTGGGCGCGGGTGCGAGCTGCGACGACGGTGCGATCGCGTGAGATCGTGAGAGCCAGCAGTCGCTGAGGCGGGATGCGGGCTGGCGTCGGCGCATCGCTAGCGACGACGACGACGGAACAGCTGCAGCGACTCGATCAGTCTACCAAGTGGCACAAATCGGATCCACAGCACGGGGAGATCGACGGCTCGTGCGGCAATGACCGGCTTGCGTCACCGTCGGAATGAGCCTGCACGCGTTTGGCCCACGCCCACGCCCACGCCCACGCCCACGCCCACGCCCTACTCTCTACGCTCATCCATCACCTGACGTTGCACTCGCTTGCTCGCTCGCTCTTCGCCACCCACCTCCTCTCGATGCACCGCATAATCCTCGTCTCCATCGATGGAACCCATCCAATACCGTGGAATACTGACCTCGGGATACCCCCCTTGATCCAACAGTCTCTCGCCGTCGACCTCTTGAACCCTTCCGCCGCCACCACTGAGCGAACCCACAAGCTCAAGAGGCTGGTACAGGCTCCTAACTCGTGAGTCGGGCCCGCCACAAGTTTAACGATCTTGTCGCTCAACACCAAATTTCCATTCACAGCTACTTCATGGACGTCAAGTGCCCTGGTAAGCTGACCCTTTGGAGAGCTCGTCAAGTCGGATCGATGGCTGACCACGTATCACTACTACTCTGTTCCGTTAGGCTGCTTCAACATCAACACCGTCTTCAGCCACGCCAACACTGTCGTCACCTGCGGATCGTGCTCTCAAGTCTTGTGCCAACCGACCGGTGGAAAGTGCCGTCTTACCGAAGGTGCGTCAATCTCCACCGCGGCCATTCATGTTCGAGAGCGGTTTACTGACCGGGGATACGTTTGTCGCTTTGTCGTAGGTTGCTCGTTCCGTCGAAAGGCCGCATAAAGTTCCGGTCCCGAGAGGTCGCCCGGTGTGGATTTGGTCCCTTGTTTTCTTGTTTCGCATCCACCTAAAAAGAGCAGCATGGTGGGGATCGAGTTGCAGTCGGCGGTCGTTGGGGAGTGGAATATAAAGGCTTTCATCTGAGTAAATTTTGCGCGACGAATGGCGTTTGTGCTTAGCCGGGATGATTTGCGAGAGAGAAAGGAAAGAGTTCGCCGAGGCTTGGTCATGCCTTCCTGGGTTGCAGGTACGACCATCACACCCACCATGACATCGATTATGATCCTACACAAGAAATGATTTGAGATGAACTGCTGTGTCCGAGAAGGACTACCTAGGCCGGCCGAACAACGTGAATTGCCGCTTATCGGCGAGCTCGTTGGAATCCGAGTGACGTGAGACGGTGGGAGCGCTCGTGGCCTGGCTTCCGCCGCACCACGCGCATTCAAGTTCTCCACGACTTTCCTACCTCCTCAACCGCAGTCTATTCTATCACTATGGGAGTCCTCGATATCGTACCTGTGAGTAAATGATGCGCTTGTTCAATCCGCGCTTTGACTTTTTCAGGTTGCTGACCCTGTGTCGGTGTCGTACTGCTTGTGTGTCTGGCGTTCCTGCGCTGCCAGGCGTGCGTGTTCCGGTTGGCGACCCCGTCGTGCCCCACTTGGGCCCACACACCGGATACACCCAGCTGACCGGTGCTTGTGACAATGATTGCGATGGATCCCCACAGCGGCGTCATTACGGGCCAGAACTTGGTCAAGCTCTTTGACTATGCCCGAGAGAAGCATGTACGTTCCTGCTCTGTCGTGGGGCTCTCTCGGCGAGTTGCGCTCCGTCGGACAGGCAACCTCGGCGGAGGTCGCTATGACTACGGTCACTGATTCGAGACCAACGATTCCTCCCCATCACAGTTCGCCATCCCCGTAAGTATCCACCACGGCCCTCGACGACGACGTTCCCAACTCGACGGGGACGTCGGCGCGGCGGGCTGATCCGATTACGGCTGTGGTCCCCATCGATGGGCGTCCTCATCGATGAACCGACAGAGCGAAGACGATCCAGATCTGCGTCCCCGAGCTGACCCCGTTTGACCCTTCCCTGATGACCGTCATCTTGCTGTGCGCATTGTCATGCGTAGGCTTTCGTAAGTTCTTTGCGCATCTCGCTCCTTCCCCCCCTGACCCCCAAGTCTCTGTCCTTCCTTTGGGCTCGGCTGCCCCTCCGACCTGTCCCGCGCCGAACGGCCGGCTTCCGTCGAGTTCCGACTCGCTTCGGCGCGCTCAACTGCACCAGCACGGACCGCACTTCCCGGGGCGAGCCGCACCTCATGTTCGAACGGGTGCTTGATCCCCCTCTCGCTGTTGGCTGACTCTCGCTTGGCAATGTTTCCGATCAACTGTAGAACGTCACCTCGTCCTCGACCGCCGTGGCCGCGCTTGAAGGCGCCCGCGACTCCAACGCGCCCGTGATCCTCCAGGTCTCGCAAGGTGGTGCCGCCTTCTTCGGTGGCAAGGGCTTGAAGAACGACCAGCAACAGGGTTCGATCGCCGGCGCCGTCGCGGCCGCTCACTACATCCGCGCTATTGCCCCCGCTTACGGCATGTGAGTGACCAGCGAGCAGCGAGCAGCGAGCAGCGAGCCCGTCACCAGCAAGTGTCGGGGTCTGATGTTGTGCACTGCTTGTCTTTTTCAGCCCCGTCGTTATCCACTCTGACCACTGCGCCAAGAAGCTTTTGCCTTGGTTCGATGGTCAGTCGGTGCGGACATGCTCACACCAAAGTTGAAAGCAGTCAGGACGGAGCTGACCCGATTCACCACAGGGATGCTCGAGGCCGACGAGGCGTACTACAAGGCCCACGGCGAGCCCTTGTTCTCGTCGCACATGCTCGACCTCTCGGAAGAGTCCAAGGAGGAGAACATTGAGGTGTGCGTCAAGTACTTCAAGCGCATGGCCAAGATCGACCAATGGCTCGAGATGGAGATCGGCATCACCGGTGGTGAGGAGGACGGCGTCGACAACACCGGCGTCGACAACGCGTCGCTCTACACCCAGCCCGAGGACATCCTCGACATCCACAACGCGCTGTCGCCCATCTCGCCCATGTTCTCGATCGCGGCCGCGTTCGGTAACGTCCACGGCGTGTACAAGCCCGGAAACGTCAAGTTGCAGCCCGAGTTGTTGGCCAAGCACCAAAAGTACTGCCACGAGCAGCTCAAGTCCAAGAACCCTCTTCCCATGTAAGTTGAAAAATCGATGAGAGGTTTTTTTTTTTTTTTTTTGCTTTCTCTTTCGCGGCGTTGCTGATCGAGAGCATGGTCCAACAGCTACCTTGTCTTCCACGGTGGATCCGGCTCGACCAAGGAGGAGATCTCGACCGCTGTCCAGAACGGTGTGATCAAGGTCGGTGCACTTGCGTCCCTAGTGGTATGTGGCATCGTGACTGATGTCGAGTCTGCTTTTGACACAGATGAACGTCGACACGGACGCGCAATGGGGCTACATGATCGGCTTCCGCGACTACTTCAAGGAGAAGGCCGCGTACCTCGAGACGCAGGTCGGCAACCCGGAAAAGCCCGACGGCCCCAACAAGAAGTACTACGACCCGCGCGTGTGGGTGCGCTGCGGCGAGGTGACGATGAAGAAGCGCGTGCAAGAGTCGCTCAAGGATTTGTTGACCGAGAACACGCTCTGAGCGGGGTCGTGAGGAACGAAGCTCTACTGGTTTCTTCTCTGGCTGGCACGAACCAAGAAAACGAACCGAAATATGATGATCAATTACAAAAAGCGTTTTTTGCCTACCCAAGTTCATCCTCTGTTGATTTTGCGAGGGGTAAAGACTAGTGAGACCTAAAAATTCCACTGTGCATCCGATACGGGAAATGATCGCCATTGGCCAACGTTCGCCCAACTCCCTTGTCCTCCCTTGTCATGTGAATCGTGAACGCGTGAACCGTGACCGTCGCTCGCCTCGCCTCGCGTCGCGTCGTTTGCGCTGCTGCTTGTGCTCTCGGCGGTCGACTTTGCCCAAAAAAAAAACGATGGCCGAACCTGGCTCTCCACCAACATGGATGCCGCTCTCTCGAGCGGACACGATCAAAGCCTCGTCGCGGTCCAACACCCCGTCCAAGGCCGACTCGGACCCGGACTCGCTCGATCGATCGCACGAACCGCTTTTGCAGCACCAGCACCAGCGACAGCAGCAGCAGCAGCAGCAGCAGCAGCAGGCGTTCCCTCAGCGGGGATCGTCTTTGATCGAGAACCACCACCACAAGCTCGACCACGAACACGATCCTAGGGGGCCTGACCAGGGGAATGACCAGGACACGGACCAAGACATCGACGACGACAGGCTGACCCGACTGGCGGGGCCCTTCACACCGAGGTCGTCCGTAGGAGGCACCCCCAAGAGGATCGCACAAGCACAAGCACAGGCACAGGCTCGGCATCGGCTGTCCAAGAGGTGCAGCGACCTCAGTTTGCGTAGCCATGCTAGCAATGGCTCGCTCGTGCTTGCGCCGACCGTCGACCGGGAAGGCAACACCATTTCCTCCATCGATGGACTGCCCTTGGACTTGGTGGGTGTTTGAGAACGGGATCGAGCGCTACTTTAATATTCTGACGTCCCGTTTGGCTCTCAATCAGCTGCAATCGTTGTACCTCTCGCAATCCGCTATTCAAGCCAGCGCTGACTCGGACTATGGGCACGATCCGGGACCTTCGACCCCCGTCCTGCAACTCGACTACGACCATCCCTCGACCGCCCCGATGCTGCATAGCAGCGGCGGCTCCTCCACCGCATACGGCGGCCATCACTCGAGGCAATCGTCGGGCGCCTCGTTTCGCTCCGTCAGCTTCACGCAGAGGTCGACGTTCCCGCCGGTACGGAGGCTAGCCCAGAAGGATCGGAGGAGGGTCCTGGTCACCGGCGGAGCGGGCTTCGTCGGTAGTCATTTGGTCGTGAGTGAATCATGTGCTCACTTGATCGAACAAGAGGCGGTGCTCAAATCGGCTATGCTTCACCTTTCCAGGACCGCTTGATGTGCTCGGGCCACGATGTCGTTGTACTCGACAACTTTTTCTCCGGTTCCAAAACGTCCATCTCCCACTGGGGTAAGTGGTGGGGCTCAGATGAAGACGAAGCGAACGCAAAGGCTGATTTGTACTCCACATTCTCTGCGAACCAGTCGGCCATCCGAATTTCGAACTAGTTCGAGCCGACGTGACCGAACCCTTCATGGTCGAAGTCGATCAGATTTATCATCTCGCTTGTCCCGCTTCACCCAAGTCAGTCCTCTCGCCTCGATCAAAGCATCCTCCCCGGGGAATTCTGACTCAGAACGTCCTTCTCTGTACTCACGCGCAGAGCGTACCAAGCCAACGCGGTCAAGACGCTCAAGACCAACTTCCTCGGCACCTTCAACATGCTCGGTCTGGCCAAGCGTGTCAAAGCGCGATTCCTCCTCTCCTCGACGAGTGAGATCTACGGCAGTCCCGAACAACATCCCCAGCAAGAAACGTATTGGGGTCATGTCAATCCTGTGGGACCGAGGGCGTGTTATGACGAAGGTGCGCTTTGGTGTTGCCCTTCGTTCAAACTTGAGTCCCACCTGACTTCTCTGCTATTCAGGCAAACGAGTCGCGGAAGCCCTGACGTACGGCTATCATCGTCAAGACGGGGTCGATGTCCGCGTCGCACGCATCTTCAACTGCTACGGCCCGAGGATGAATATGGACGATGGGAGGTTGGTGTCCAACTTTATCGTAGCGGCTTTGAAGGGGGAGCCGATTCGGATCTACGGCGATGGGACAGCAACGAGGTCGTTGATGGTAGGTCTCCAATGATCGTGACTACGACATCTACTCCGGAAGATCAGTATCTAACCGTGGTGCTATCGTCCTAATCTCATACAGTTCGTGCATGATTTGGTCTCCGGCTTGATCGCACTAATGGCCTCGACCTTTGTCGAACCGGTCAACATCGGTTCCGAGGACGAAGCGACCGTCGCCGAATGGGCGCACGTCATCCGCGACACCGTTCACAAGATGCGAAAGGACGGTGAGATCCCTCGTCGTTCGAATCTGTCCAGGCGCGAGGACGAGTACGAGGCGTATTATTCGCCTTCGTTGAGGGAAGGGAACGAGAAGAGGTTGAGCTTGACCGATGGAAGACAACTTGCCGAAACGTCGGTGATCGGCAGAGCGCAGGTGGATGAGGATGAAATGTCCGAAATTATTTACGAGGCCGCTGTCGTTGACGATCCGCCGAGACGTAGACCGGATATATCGAGGGCGAGGCAAGAATTGGGGTGGCAGCCGAGGTGGACCACGGTGGCCGGGATCAGGGAGTGTATTCTGTACTTTGCGAACGAACTCGAAGGCGAGTATTGAGTTGGCACGGGGAACGCATATCTTATAAGGAGTGTAGCCTTTTCGCGTTTGGAATGTGTACATTTTCTCCAGGGGACGACGAACGCATCTTCGATACGATGGGGACAAATAAAGGGTCAGCTATTGCATGCGCCACACGATTGATTGTACAAAATGATAGAAAGAGCTAAAGTTTAAGAATTGATAGATGGAGTAAGGACGGAGCAGGAACAAGTACCCTACGTACTATATCGTCTGATAATCTATGCAAACAGAACCACGAACGCAAAGAAAAAGGTATCAGAGAATAGGGCTGTAGGCCCTTCTTCTATCGCTCGAGGAGCGCTCAAGCGATGACGGCTTCGGCCGACACTTCAAAGTTGGAGTTCTTCACGAGGTTGACGACGCTCGAAGGGATCATGGACGCAGTCGAGGACGAGCCTTTGGCTTCCCGCACAGCGAACCATTCTTTAATGACCTTGGAACTCTTCTTGGGTGTCCGCTTCATCGTCTTGTAGTCGACGTGGGTGCACCCGAACCGAGGGATGTACCCTTCGGCCCATTCAAAGTTGTCCAACAACGACCAAGCGCAGTAACCCCTCACGTCGACGCCGTCGAGCAACATGGCCTTCTCCATCTCGTTGAGGTAAGACTCGTAGAACTTGCAGCGCTCGGTATCGTCGATTGCCTTCTCTAGCGAAAAGTTGTTCTCGTCCGTGACGGGGTACCCGTTCTCGGTCACGACGATCGGGATGTGGTAGCGGTTCCAGATCCAGCCGAGGAGCTTGCGGAAACCCCAGGGGACGTTGAAGTGCCATGAGCATTGCGAAGGCGTACCGATCAACTTGCCCGTGTCGGGGCAGGTGTGGTGCAATGAGACGTTGCCGTTGTAGTTGAGCGCGTCCGCCGGTTCGGGCAAAGGCTTGACTAGGTTCGTCGTGTAGTGGTTCATGCCGTAGAACTCGGGGATGTTGGCCTTGAGCAAGTCAAGCTCAGCCGATGTGAATTGAGGTAACCGCGAACCGAGTTGGGCACGAAGACTGGCGGGGTAGTCCCGACCGAGGTAGATGGGGTCGGCGAACCAGGCAACCCAGGCTTCATTCGCTCGTTGGGCCGCAGCGATCGTCGCCGGTTCTTGGTCGTAGGGCTCGTTCCAGTCGCCGTTCAAGGCGATACTGATCTGACCTCGACCGCCGATGGTCCTGTGTCGATATTGCTTGTTGTACAGGTCCGAGACGTGGGCATGGGCGAGGATCTGGTTGTGGCCGGCGATCCAAGGCTCGTGGACCGAATCGCCGACGGCGGACTGCGCTCGGTTCGATGTTCGGCCGGGGGCGTGGATCCCCAACAAGTGACCGAGGATGGACTCGCAGTAAGGCTCGTTCAGGGTGATCCAGCACTTGACGCGATCTCCGAACGCGTCGAAGCAGACTCGAGCGTAGTTGACGAAATCGCGCGTGATCTGCTCGCCATCGAGCCAGCCGTTGTAACGTTCTTGCAACGCCGAAGGGGTATCCCAATGATAGAGGGTAACGAGAGGCTCGATCCCATTGGCAAGCAGCTCGTCGATGAGATCCGAATAGAACTAGTGGGGGAGAGGAAGAGTTGCAGGGTTTTCGCCAAAGTGGGGGACGGGGGGTTGGGGTTGGGGAGGGGGGGGGGGGGGGGGAAGGTGTGAGTGACTTGCAATGAGGTGGCACATTCGGGACTGTAGACGAAAACCCACTTTGATTCCAAGGGGGTTCACGGGGTCACTTGCACCACCGAGAGGGATGATGCGAGCCCAGGCGATGCTGAATCGCTATTGACCGGCGGGGAGAGGGGGTGGGGGTGTCAGCAGCCGGTTATTTCTGTCATGCAGCTTGGGAGGTTCGTGCACTTGTGTGTAATCCAGCCGATCCGGGTGAGGGACCATGGATCGTCACGATAAAAGTGGTTGTCAACTCACGTAGCAGTTGGCGCCGTAGCTCTTCATGAGGGCAATGTCCTCGCTGTAGCGACGGTAGGAGTCGGTCGCGAGGCTGCCGTCAGTGCCGTCGACGACCTTGAGCGAGCCGTCCTCGTTCTTGCGTTGGCACATGTCGTCCCAGACGGTGCTTCCTCGACCGTCGACATCGACGCTACCTTCGATCTATCGAGCCCAGCAACCATTATGTCAGCTCTAGCTCGAGGACCGCGTATGGTCAGGCGGCGCGCCGCGGTCTCGTCTGTCGCCCTTGCCTTGGGTTCGCACCCGGGGCGTCGGAGGAAGGCCCAACCCGGGCCGCGAGGCGGAGAGAGCGAGCGGCCCAGCCGGTGAACAAGGTCCACGCCGAACGTACCTGATAGGAGGCGGTTGCAAAGCCATGTCGGAAGCCACGCGGCAGAGCCAAGGGTGCGGACGAGTACGGCATCGAAGCAATCTACGATACACAGACTGTAGGCGCGAAATGCCGAGGGAGAGGGGGAGGAGGCGATTCAAGCGAAGGTAAGGATGAGTGAAAGCTCGATGCCGAAAGATCCGGTGGTGGAGTCGGATGGGAAAGCGATCCAAGCCCCGGATATCTGAAGGCACCGACCTCCACAATTTGCCCACGCCCGCAACTAGGTCTGCTTTTCCCCCTTTTAGAAACCGGGGACCGACCTCTCGATTGCTTGGATTTGTCCAATCCACGCCTAAAAAAATGCTCACACGCTCAAAAGGTGGCGCTCCTTTTTGCCCGCGCTCGGCCCTTGTGAGGGTGTGACTTTCACCGTCGGCCGTTGACTGTTGCCGGCGAGAGAGCTTCGGACACGCAGGCGGACAAGCTTGCGCGCGGAAACGGCGGGGTGCCTCGGGCAGCGCCTGGGAAAGAATTGGCCGGCGGATCGTCGGGGCCGTTGACCGAGCGAGCGCACAGCCAGCATTCGCATATACCCCAGCTCGCAGAGGGCTCTGGGCGACCGGGTTAATGACCGGTCTCGGCCCAGCGCGAGTTTAAGAGGTGCCAGCCTGGCGGTTCAACATGCCTGGCAGCCGGTACCAAGGTCACATGTGCTCTTGCAGCTAGCCGCTCTTTTTTAGCATGGGCTCTCTTCGCGAACCTCGCGCGGGCTGTTGAATGCACTGGCAAATTTGCCCTCCGCTCGTAGCTCTTCGCTGACGGTTCGCGGTTGAACTTCGCTTAAACAATTTTCGGACGCTCTCCCTTGCCTGCTCTTTGATCGATCGGGATCTTCCTCCCCGCTCCCCTTTCTCTTCCCGCTCTCCCTTACCCTCGCCGCTTTTGACCCCATCTCAAAACATCGTATCCCACCGACGATGAAGACGCTGAATCTCTCCTCGGACGCTTCCAAGTGGGAATGGCGCCAGTCGCCGGTCAAGGCGCTCAGTTCGCCCGAGCAGATCGTCGGCGAAAAGGCGCTCGAGTCGGGCTGGACCACGTGTGTGCAGATGCCGTCCATGATCCAGGTCGAGCTCTTGGCCGTCGGAAAGATCCCCGATCCTTACAAGAAGTGCAACGACGAGGTAAGCGCCCCGCAAATGCCCTTCATTTTGTTGTAGAGCCGTTTCTGGGAACCTCCGAGTCGGCCCCCGCCCAAAAGTGGGGGTGCGGCCCTACGATTCGAGGCGATGTTCGGCCCAGTTCACACGCCTACTGGCCAAGTGCTGATCACTCGCGCTGCGACGATCGGCCTACAGCTCGTGCAATGGGTTGGAGAAGAGGACTGGCTGTATCGTACCAGCTTCAAGCTCGAACAAGCACCCCAAAAGAACGACAAGGTCGACCTCGTCTTTGAGGGCCTCGACACGTTCGCTACCGTCTTTTGTGAGTCGTACAGTGCCAGCGAGTCAAGGTGAAGAATGCAGCCAGGACTGATCTTGGGACTATCTGGCTTATAGTGAATGGCAAGAAGATTCTGGAGAGCGACAACATGTTCACTCCCGAGCGGTCAGTTGGAATACTCCTAGACAGCCGGCGGCAGGCGCTGCCCCACACACATCCCGAAGCTGTGGCTCATCACCGTCTCGGACATGCCACCGTTTTCCCCCCAGTGTCACCGTCTCGGAACAGGTCAAGAAAGGGGAGAATCACCTTGTGTTTGTCTTCACCTCGGCAGTCATCAAGGGCCGAATGATTGAGCAAAAGGTACGTTGTCGTCCCTTTCGTTTGGACTTGTCGTGATCGCCGACACGCTTGACTAAAGACTTCAGGCGCTTCTCTCTCTCTGACATTTGTGTCATGCAGCACATGGGCAAGGGCAAGCACATGCCTCTGTGGAACGGTGATGCCGCTCGATTGTTCGTCCGAAAGGCTGGTTACGGTTGGGGCTGGGACTGGGGACCGACCCTCATGACCGCTGGTCCGTGGAAGGAAGTACGCGTCGAGATCTTTGCCGACCGAATCCTCGACTTGCACCCTGTCGCTCTGGTCTCGGAGAAGCTCGATGCGACTCTTTCGCTCGAGGTCCAACTGACCAACAAGCAATTGACGACCAACCTCACCGTGCTCGACCCTGCTGGCAAGGTCTTCAAAAAGGTCTCGACTGGGGGCAACTCGAGCGAGAAGGCTGAATGGTCCTTGAAGGCCGACGAGATCGAGCTTTGGTGGTCCGTTGGACTCGGTGCTCAACCTCTCTACACCGCCCAATGTGATCTCGTGTCCGAGGATGGCAAGATTCTGCAAACCGTGTCGAAGCGATTCGGTTTCCGACGACTGCGCCTTGTCCAGGAGCCTCTCAAGGACCATGAAGGTACCTCGTTTTACTTTGAGGTCAACAACGTCCCTCAGTTCTGCGGTGGTTCCAACTGGATTCCCATCGACAACTTCATCACCAACGGAACCGAAGAGCGCTACCGCTCGTGGCTGCAACTGCTCATCGAGTCGAACCAGAACATGATCCGCGTGTGGGCTGGTGGTATCTACGAGCACGACTGTTTCTACGACGCGTGCGACGAGATGGGAATTCTTGTCTGGCAAGATTTCATGTTTGGATGTGGAGCGTACCCCGCTTTCCCCGAGTTTGTGGAGAGTGTCCGACGAGAGGCCGAGGCTGCGGTGCTGCGCATCCGTTCGCACCCTTGCATGTCCCTCTACGCGGGTAACAACGAGGACTATCGTAGGTCTTTTTCTCTTTATCGGTTCCAAGCTCTGGAATCAGACTACTGACCCAGGTGCACTCCTGAACAGAGGTCGCCGAATCATGCAAACTCGAGTACGACCCAGAGGATCACACGAGCGACTGGACCAAGACGAACTTCCCCGCGCGTGAAATCTACGAGCACACCTTGCCTAAGGTCGTAAACGCCCTCACCGATGTCTTCTACCACCCTGGAAGTCCTTGGGGGGGCAAAGATACCACGGACAAGACCGTGGGTGATATTCACCAATGGAACGTCTGGCATGGATCGCAGCAGAGGTACCAGGATTGGGATCTTTTGAGGTGCGTTGAGTCGTTTCGGCTCCCGAATGCGGAGGAAGCGAGACATAAACTTACTCTCGCTGTGTTCTGTCTTATACAGCGGTCGCTTCGTCTCCGAGTTCGGTATGCAAGGTCTTCCCGACATCCGAACTATGGACGATTTCATCGATGGCGACGAGTCCGAGCGCCACGTCCAGAGCCGAACCGTCGCTAGCCACAACAAAGCCGACGGGTACGAGCGCCGTCTCGAGCTCTACCTCGTCGAGAACATCCGCCACTCGTTCAAAATTGAGGATTACGTCTTTGCGACGCAGTTCATCCAGGCTGAGACCTTGTCGACGGCATACCGATTGTTCCGCCGCGAGTTCAAGGGCCATGGCCGAGCTTACTGCTCTGGTGCCTTGGTGTGGCAACTCAACGATGTCTACCCCTGCATGTGAGTCGCATTACAGCAAATTTCACCTTGTTTATCGAAGCTAGCTGACTCAATCATTGAAACTCATTCCACCATTCCCGAACTCCAGCTCGTGGTCCATTGTCGACTATTACCAACGACCCAAGCCTGCCTACTACGCGATCAAGCAATCGATGGCACCCATCGCCTGCGGTATGAAACGCTACAACAAGCGCGAGTACCCCGAAGATTTTAAGACATCGGTCTTTGTCGATTCTGAATGGGTCGAGATCTGGGCCGTCAACGGTCTCGTCAAGGAACTGCCGGTCACTCTTGTCGTCGAGGCGTTCGAGTTGCTTTCGGGTGAAAAGATTTTGGAAGAGTCGACGGACTTCAATTTGGCCGCGAACCAGTCGAGCGAGTTGATCAAGAAGGACGTCCCAAAATACGACAAAAACCCCGCGGCTGCGGTCGTCGTCACGGCCAAGATCGTCGATCCCACGACCAAGGAGGTTTTGTCGAGGTTCTTAGTCTACCCTGAACCGTACAAGTTCTTGGTCCTGCCTGACGAGAAGGCTGTCAACTTGGACGTCAAGGTCGATGTGGCCAAGGGAGAGATCACGGTCCAAGCCGAGCGACCGGTCAAGGGGTGGACGCTTTGGTTCTCGGACGACGTCAAGCTGAGTGACAACGCCTTGGATCTCATCCCCGGCGACAAGAGGGTTGTCAAGGTTACCGGATTGAAGGAGACGACCAAGGTCTCATGGCGATGTGAGTTGATTTGTGACGACTGCTTCTCACTTTTGACGCTGACATTTTACTTGAAATCATCATCACTACAGACCTCGGAGACAAGTATGTACCTTAAGGAAGGAAGGAGGTATTGTCGTGTACATATACCACAGAATGAGGATCAGACTTTAGCGTTTACTTGTCACGAGTGCAATCACATGCTTTTTTTCGTCCGTCTTTGACCCGCTCTGAGAGTTCTGCTCATTCAGCTGTTCTGCAATCGAAGGTCCGAACGGCTATCGTGATCTGCGCGACGACCGACTCCATCACCGGCCGATTCGCGTTCGTGACCGGGGGTGCGATCGAAAGGCGAGGGAGGACAGAAGAAGCTCAAAAAGCAAATAGAAAGCCCATCCCTGGCTTTCCCGCAGTATGGTGAGCGAGGGTAGGGTCCACGGCGGCATCTGAATGAATACATGCTAGGCGCATGTTCTTCGAAGCCGTAATCACTATAGCCGAGTTTCGTGAGTGTGTCTCCCACATCGAACGGGAAGTCGATAGTTGTTCCAGTGGGCTTAAGTACCTTCCACCATTTCATAAGGAACATCTAACCCAGTCTAATAAGCCGGTGCATCGTTGTCCATGTGCTGCATGAACCTCCTCTGCTGCGGCTTGGCGGCCTTTCGAATCTCATCGATTTCGGCCTCGGTCAACTTGGGTAGGCCAGCCGATTCAAGCTGCTGCTGCATCCTCCACTCCTTACTCGAGGTTGTGATGACGACAGCGCCCAGTTGGTGCGCAAGCAAGAGCAGCACCTGAGAAGGCTCGACGGTCGCGTTGGAGCCGGTGCGAGAAGAGACCGTCGTGGCGACTTGCTTCAAGACTGAGTCGAGCGGCTCGCCAACCAACTTTGTCAAGGGCGTCGTGGGGCCGTACGCTTCGAGAGCGATTCCTTCTTTTTTCACTGCGCGAGTGAAAAATTTGAACAGAACCATGTGAATTTGAGATCGTTCAGAGGAGCTCCGGCCTTTTCCCGAGCAAGTCGAGTCCAATTGCGGCGAGAACTCACTGAATTCGAACAAGGGCTCGGCCTTCTCAAACACTCGCGGGTGAAACTCGATCTGGTTCACAACTGGTCGATCCTTGGCCACAGCGAGAGTCTTTTCCAAATCTTGGATGCGGTAGTTGGATACACCGATCGACTTGACCAAGCCCTCGGCCTTGACTTTCTCCATCTCTTTCCAGCATTCTTCGGCCGTCGGGACGCCGTCCTTGCCAAAGTCGTAGGGCCAGTGAATGAGGTAGCTGATGAATTAGCGCAAAACAGTTATTTCAGTGCTCAATGCCTCTTGAAATCGGAACAATCGATCTCATTGAGGCCACTTATGGGCTCACAGATCAGCGTAGTTGATTCCCATCTCCTGCAAGGACTTGCGGCAAGAGGCTCCGATATCCTTGAGACCCTTTCCTCCAACTTTGGTTGTGACTGTGCAGTGTTTCGCCCCGAAGAGCCGGTCAGTTACTCATCACTTCTTGGCAACAGCCGCCTGCTCGCTTATCGCTACTTCCGAGCGGCGGCTCTCCCCCACTTCTTCCCGCGGCGCCGGCGGGGAGGGACCAACCAAGCCAAAAGAACGACTAACTGAATAGCTTCTCGCGCGGGATAGCGGCCTGCTTCAGAGCCTCTCCGACGCTGGTCTCGTTTCCATAGGCCTGTGCACCGTCGATGTGGGTGTAGCCCGTCTTGAGCGCGAGGACGATCGCCTCGACGAGCTCGTTGTCGATCCCGCCGCGGCCGAACCAGGCCGTACCGACGCCATAGCCGATGCCCGGGATCTCTTTGCCATCCGAGAGCTTGATGGGTGGGTAGGTCGACATGCTTGAATGTGGTGAGTGGGTGTGAGGAATGCGGTGGGGCTGGATGATGAGGGAGGCGAAAGTGAGAGCGTCGCCGGCAATACTTAATGACGCCCCACAATCGAGGGCAGTGGAGGCACCTGGGAGGCACTCTCAGGCACTTGGAACCTCTTGGAACAGTTTGGCACGGCCACGCCTGGCCACGCTCCGTCAGCCGACGACTGCCGCCGGCGGGGCGGCCGGGACTGATGCGGAGTATCCAAGGCCCGAAGCGGAGATGATGTAACGTGTCGGAAACAAATGGGACGACCTGATCACCGCTTGGTATCACCTGCTCCCAGTTGGGGCTCCACTCTTCAGTACACATCATGGCACAGATTCGCAGCCTGCTCGGCGTCGCTACTACTTAGCCGCCCCCTTTGGCCCGGCTTTGGGCCCTCCTCAGCCGCAGATAGAGCGGGCCCACCGCAGCCTGTGGTTCTGCTGCCATACGCAAGGAGTTCCTACGCTTGAGACTGAGACAGCCTCTTCCACGGGGCCTGACTTTCACTGTTTCTTATGAGTTGCTAGGTTTTGTTCGGAGCAATTCTGTGACACCCAAACCGGCGTCCGTTCTGCGAGACCGTCGGCCCCGAGGCTGACTCAGAAAGGTCAGACACCATCTCTGCGCAGCGCACCGTCTGTTCCGGACTTTCACCCCTGCGTCGCACCCAGCCCGTCGGCGCGCCGAAACTCTCGCCACAGACTCAGCGACCAAATTTCGCTTTCAAATAGCCTCCGTGCGCTCTCTTGCTTCCTTGATACCCTTTTGCATCACCTGCGCTTTGACTTGAACCATCTCCGACCATGGCGCCAGATATCATCCGCGATTCGACTATCGGCCAGTGGTTCAACCGCTTCACACACGGCCACTTCTTACCCTTCGCAGACCAACGCCCTCACTACGTTCTTCCGGAACGCTATCGCGCTGCTTTGGATGCCTCTACCGTCCGTGATCCTTTCGATGATACCGCCGCTGCTGCTTCTATCGATGAGAGCAGAAGCAACCGTGCCGCTTCTTCGTTGCATGACATTCCCGAGGAAGAGGAGGATGATCCTGCCGGCGAGCGAGACCCCGATCCCCCCCAGGTGGTCTTGGACTTTGATACGGGTCGAGTCAGTGTCGAGCACCCTATATCCCCACCTGCACCTCCGGTTCCCCGGATACTCATCTCCGACCTCGACATCGACAAGGGCGATGCGAACGATAGAGCCGTCAGACCCTCCGCGCCTCTCGTGAAGAACCCTTTCCTCGTCGAGTTCGAGGACAACGACCCTGATCGTCCGATGAACTGGTCGAAAGGAAAGAAGAGCTTTGTCGCTAGCTTGATTGCGTTCCTCACATTCAGTGTATACATCGGTGGACCAATCTTTACACCCTCCATTCCGGGTCTGCTGGATACTTTTGATATCTCTCCAGTCGTTGCAACCCTCGGGCTATCGTTGTTCGGTGAGTACTTCATATGCTGGAAAGGATGCATTTCGGCTGGGGGGGATGTCTTCTTTGTGGTTGTACTGGTTAGGCAACTAGGTCGTGTTACAACCCATAACGACAATTACAGTGGGCTCATGACTTGCCCTCCGTCTTTGCAGTGCTCGCTTACGGCATCGGGCCTATGTTCCTCGCCCCCCTTCAAGAGATGCCTCGACAGGGCCGAACCCCTGTCTACATCATCGGCCTCCTCTTCTTCTTTCTCTTCCAATTCCCCATTGTGTTCGCACCAAATATGGCGACAATCCTCGTCTTCCGCTTTGCCTCTGGTTTCGTCGGGTCACCCGCAATAGCGACAGGAGGTGCGTGCCTCCATGCCTCCGCACGACCTGTGTGTGTCCTTGAAGTCAGAAACTCACACCCTTTGAATTGATAATGTAAAAGGGGCTAGCATGTTCGACCTTTTTGGTCCCCGACATGCTCCGATTGCTATCGGCGTCTGGAGCATAGGAGCGGTATCTGGCCCCGTACTTGGCCCCGTAATCGTAAGCCACGATCAGCTCAACTTAGGAGTCGGCCAACCGCGACTAACTTTCAGCTCTGCGTTCATCATCTCGAAGGGATCATTCGCAGCGCAAGCCAAAGGATGGACCTGGCCGAACTGGGAGCTGATGTGGATCTCTGGTTTCGCCTTCCTCGTACTCTCCTTCCTACTCCCCGAGACGCTCGAGTCAACAATCCTCATCCGCCGGGCTGAGCGCCTCCGCCTCCGCACGGGTGACAGTCGTTTCCGGACCCAGGCAGAGATCGACGCCATTGCAGGGGAGACTTTCATTCAACTGGCCCGGAGTAATCTGAAACGTGCGTTCCAGCTTACTGCTGAGCCCGCGGTGCTCTTCGCCAACTCGTACACCGCCTTGGTGTACGCCTGCTTCTACCTCTGGTTCGAAGCCTTCCCGATCCTTTACAACGAGACGTATCGCTTCTCCCTCGGTATCTCTGGTCTACCTTACCTGGCCTTTATCGTTTCTGGCGTCATCACCTTTGCGCTCTACGTTGTCTACGTGGTTTACCACCTCAATCCGCGAATGGATCGACCCGGCTTTGTCCCCGAAGCACGCCTCGAAATCGGAGTCATCGCCGGCCTCTTCATTCCCGTGTCACTCCTCATGTTCGGCTGGGCTGGCGAGGAAGAAACACACTGGATCGTCCCCACAATCGGAGCGGGTCTATACCTTCCCGGCATCTTCCTCATTTTTCAATGCATCCTCGTATACATCTCGAGCTCCTACCCACCCGCGTTGGCGGGGTCAATCCTGGCAGGCAACGATCTCTTCCGTTCGAGTTTCGCCAGTATGTTTCCCCTCTTCGGAGCTTACTATTTCAACGCGCTCGGGCTCGGGGTGGGGTGTTCGGTGCTGGCAGGGCTGACCTTCATCATGGTACCCTTATTGTACCTCTTGATCCGAGCCGGGCCTAGTCTTCGGGCGAAGTCCAAGTGGATTCAATAGACCCTTGGTAACGGTTCGCGCTCGTTCTCGCTCCAGCGAGTTGCCGGGGCTCGCTCCTCAATTCTGCAAGCTTTCGTGATCAGTCATGAAGGCGTAACCTACGGCTTGCCCATTATAGCTTACCTCACTTTTATGTCCCTATATCTCCTTTGTGATCTCATTACCAATTTTGCTGGACTTCGAGCTGAGACCACAGCTCTGAATACCCCTGTCTCGGATGTGTCTTCCAAGCCAGACGCCTACCCCGTTCGCTGGATCCCTTCTTCTGTGCATCGCTCTTTGCTTTGGAAGCATTGCTTCGATACACATGCCCTCTGAATGACTCACCTCACACAGCGGCTATGCGAGAACGATATAGTTGCAGAGTTTTGCGAAACTGGGCCCGTGGCTCACCAGAAGTCACGTGTAAGTCACGTGAAGAAGGCGCCAACGCCGGACTGCGGGTAATTTGTCTTGCTAGCGTGTCTTCTGACCGGGGAAAGGTAGACTTTCGCTCGTGAAGCTGACTCACACCACAGTAAGAGATGGGAAGTCGCGTTATGTTGGGGTTGCAAAGTTGGTGTCGGCCTTGTGGCAATGAAGTGGTGCACCCGAAAGCACCACTTAAGACGCTCAAGCGGTTGTACTGCATAGGAATTCCGCCGACCCTAAAATACAGTTCTATACTGCACTTTAGATCCAACTTGTTTTGCATTTGAGGTGTTTTGGAATGGGTCCCCCGAAGTTGTTCGATGGGGAAAAAAGCCGGCACTCTATGAGGAAGGAAGTAGAGACGGAGAACCAGGAGGGGTAGGAAGAGCTTTAAAGAGATACAAGAAATATGCAAGCATGCGAAAAAGCAGCGAACAGAAAGAGGCGGAGATGATCGTCATAACGACAGTGATACAAACAAACAGCATCGAGCAGACGATGCGGAAACAATGATAAACTCACATATAGTACGACTTGAATTTATAACAAAGAGGTGTGGGAAGAGGGCATGCGCGCAGCAAGTCAACCGTCCCAATCAAGAGCGCGAGCTTGAACACGGTCGCCGCCAGTTGCGCCGTTCGAGCTGAGCGTGCGGACTTTGGTGCTCAAACCTGCTCCACCGAGCCAAGAACTACCGACGCGTTGCAGGGACAGACCATTCACCTCCTGAGGGAAGAGATCCAGGGAACCGAAGCTTTTGGTTCGAGGGAGCGACGCGTTGCGGAGAGAGCGGTTCTGGGCGAGCGAGGCGAAAGACGTCGAGCTTGAACCCGAGCAAGACGAGTTGAAAGATGCCACAGAAGAGACACTGCCCTGTCGGCTGTGCAAGAGGTCTTTGGGAGAACTGTAGCCATTCGAGCGCGCAGGATGCTCGGTTGGACGGCCGGGAATGTCGTCCGACTGCGTGCGTGCGACGGATGAGAAAGCACTGGACGGAAAGCTCGCCAGACGTTGAAGGCGCGAGCGAGGAGGGGATTGAAAGGTAGGAGGTACCTCGGTAGGATTCGGTGTGCGGAGACCAAGGCCGACCGATGAGATGGGCTCCGAAGAGTGCTTCGAATGACCGCCTAGCCGAGATCCCAGGGAGGAGACGCCCGTCGAATCGTGACCGAGCTCGGACCACATCGCCCCAGTGTCGTGGTCCACGCGCTTTATGTTCGGCGTCGGCAGTGGAACGGAGGTCGTCACCGAGGGCGCGAGATAGCTCGACAAAGCTGGACCAAATCCGAGACTTGCGATTGATGGCACTGAGTTGCCAGTCCTTGCCTCTTGCTTTGAAGAGTCTCGAAGGTCCGAAGGGATCGAGTCGTTGCCGTGGAAGGATCCAGAGGGCGATGGGCAAGAGGAAGGCGAAGTTACAGAACTTTGTTTGTGAAGGGAAGACTCGGGAGGTACGGTGGTGTGAATAAAGCAACAGCTAAGGCGTGTAGACATAGATCAGCTCTCGAGCTGCGAAGCGTGCGCAGCAACTTTGTCACTCACCGACGACCGTACGGGCACGAACCATGAAGCCAAAACGTTCGGCACACCTCTGATTTGAACTGAGGGGATCATCAACATCCAAAAAATTAGCTTCAGGTAGCTTCAGGAGCAAAGGCGTGCCTATACGCACCTTGGGGTGCCTGTTGAGGTAGCGTAGGTCTTCGACCCCGTGCGCGAACTGGCACTTGCTACCGTATCGACACGAGCCTTTCTCCTCCCAGCCACGACAAAGCTCGGTCTTGTAAAGACCGTGTTTTCTGTTGCCAGAGTGAGGGCCTCCTAGGCCGTCGTTGAGCGGAGCCCGCGCCGAGTGCGAAGCGACGACATCCACCGACGCGCGCCTGTGCTCGGAGAAGGGCTCGAAGGGGCTCACGCCAGGAGGCTCTTTCAGGTCGGACAAAAGCGACGAGGGGGATTCGCATCGCATCGCTTGGTCAAACAGCGAGATCATAGCCTCCTGATTCGCAAGCGTGGCAGGGAGACCCTTGTTGATGAGCGCCTGTCGAATGAACGTGTTGCGCGTTTCGAGGTACAAGGCATCGTGCATCGCCAGTTCCGACGACGAAGCCAGCATCGATCGAGCTCGGGCACGAGTAGGGGGTGGAGCTGGGGTGGTCTCGGGGGAGGCGAGGGGCTGCGTTGTGCCACCGGGCCCATGAGACTCGCCTCGGAGTCGTTCAAACTCTGAATCAGGGTGAGCGACGTACGTCGAAGCTTCTCGGAACACCCCAGGTTTGATGTACGCATATTTACTAGATTCAAGACTTGAATTGCGAGTGCGGATGGGTCGGGGAAGGTTGGAAAGGCCGTCATCAGGTGTGGAGTTGTGAGGTCGACGCGAAGATGCGCCACTGTTCGAAGAAAGTGGAGATAGTCCTCGTGGAAAGGTAGGAAACGCAGCCGGTCGATCGAACGAATTGGAGCTGGATGACTCTGGCCAAACCGTCTCATTCGGCCAGGGACCACTTTGAAGCTTGTGCGAGGGAGAGTGGCACGTCATGTCTGCAGCCCGCTCGAGGGTCGATGACTCCTGATCAGCCTGAGATTGAAGTCGCAAGATCTCGTCCGCGATGTTGTAGCGCGCGCCTTCGCTCGTCAGATGTCCGACTTCATCGAACGACCAGGTGCTTGCCTTCGGATCCGCCGCCGTGAGCTTTCGCCATTGTTCGACGCCGTCTAAGTCTGCTTTTGAGCGTAAATCGACCGATTGCAGAGTCAACGGATGGGTGCTTAACTCCACATTCAGAGGAGCAAGGGATTGGCGCGGTTGTTTCGGCTCGAAAGCGCCGGGAATGGTGCTGGCGGCCGGGGCAGTGGGCACAAGCGCCGCTCGGTCTCGTAGCGCTTGCTCCTTTCCGGCACCATCCGCTTCGCTATGGTGAGCTTTGGGGGCAAAGACGAATGGCCGAGCCGTTGGAGCGAGTCTGGAATGAGTGATGCCGAAGGGGGAGTCGTTGCTGTGTGCAAACTCGTCGCTCGACGCGAACGAGGGGGAGAAGAGGGTGACGTTGGAGCGGCACGACGACGTGGAGGAATGCCCGGATCGGTGATCACCATGTGGGTCGCCGTCGTCGTTGTCGTCGTCGAGAGAGAGGTAGTCGAGGGAAGGGATTGATGCCAGGCTGAGATCGAGGTCATCATCTTCGAGTGGGTGAGGCTTGTGGTCGTCGCTGCCCGACTCGTCGACGAGCTGCGGCGATCGATCGAGGCCGGTTGGGGTGCACCCCTCTTTTTCGGACGACGGCGAGGACCCAGCGCTTGAGGCTGAGGGAGGGCAGTCGGCGTTGCTCCGACAACAATGCGAAACAGTGCCGTCATGTCGTCAGTTGATGTTCGCGGATAGAGAGACGCTCAGGTAGTGCTCGAAAGATGAGTGGACTGACCTCGCTGAGGCTCATCAGTCTCCTCTGCCGACGCCATGACATCCTCAGCCGCTACAAGCGCCTCCGTCGCCTCCGCCGGTAAGTGCTGCTCGGCCGTGCTGCATGACTGTGGGGAAGTAGGGCCTGGACCAGGCTCAAGCACGGATAGGTGTGGATGGAGAGAAGGGAGCATCAGCAGTGGAGCTCCAGGGATGAGTAGAGCCATGACGAGAAGAGCTCTCCGAACCGACGACGAGCACTGAGCGAGCAGGTGCAGCCTCGAGAGCAGCGCCGGAGCAGCGAGACGAGCGTCGAACCGCGCCAGTAGCGCCTCCGACTCCAGTCATTGCACGACGCGAGAAACCGTTGCTTCGCTCGCTCGTTCGTTCGCTCGCTCGCTTCGGGAATGGTGCACACTCACGGTGACTCATCATCAACGAGAGGAAGCAAAACAAGCGTTACAAGGGTTGAGAGTGATAGACTGATCGAAAATGGGGCCGACGTAGTCGTAGTTGAGGTGATAAAAGCAGACCGAGACGAGGCGGAATGGAGAGTCGTGGGACGCTCACACTGGAACGCGGCGAGCGGGACTAGTTTGGTGCCACCGAGCGAGGGAGCAGAAGAAAACGCGGTCAGCACCCCTCGTCAGCCCGCCTTGCGTAGAGCCATCGCCCGCGGCGACGAAAGCACTTGCGACGTGCCGAGCCGACCGGAAAGGAGATGCCCCCGAACCCCGTGATTTCCGCTTGCGACTCGATTTGGGCGCGAGAAGATCCCTAGTTGCCGACTTTGGTATTACAGCTAGTCAAAGCTTCGCTTATGCCAACCATCTTGGACCCCCGCCCCAGTGATACCACCAGTACATCTCGGATGTAACTCTTTCGGTCGGAATAACGTGGCTCGATTACGCGAGGTCCGAGCTGTGAGCGCGCCCGCACTAGATGTTCCCCCGGACAGGAGGCCCTCTTGTCACTCAAATTCATTCTTCGGGGCGCCACGGGCGACATTTCACCTTCTCGGTGGCGACTAGTTAGCTTCCAAGGAAATGGTAAGTCTGCTAGACGAAATCCAGAACTTAGCCGTTAACTCCGAACACTGTGCAGTTCCAGCTCCTGAACAGAAGATGTCCGAGTGCGCACGGACCCTTCATGGCGTGCGGGGCACGCTGGCGAGTTCTGACACCTGCCGGATCACTTGTCTGGGCTTCGCAGACGCATCGGGAACGTTGAGCTCACCCAGCCGTAAGTCGGCAGTCACTTGTGGCCTTTCAGGTCGATACACCATCCATCGAGCCAGGATGAGCACCAAGTCGTCGTGGTGGTCATCCTGGCGATCCTCGATCCAGCCTACGCGCGAGACACGCCGCCACCGGTCGACCACCACCGCCGCCGCCTCACCCGAATCGAGAGGGGCCATCATATCACGTCCTTTCAGAGTGGGCACCCGTCCCTCCCGTCAACAGCGTCCTTCGCTGGATTGCGTGTTCACGCTCGAACCGACCAGAGCCACCATCACGCGGGCTGAACCGGCAGCCCCGCCCGTCACCCTGTCAGTGAGCGTCTCACATTCTCATGGCGAAGACAAGCCCCAACTTGCGGCGGCTGCGACACGAGCCGCCACGCACACCCTGGCCGAGGCCGAACACGAGATACCTCTGGAAACAGTACGCACCTCCAAAGCAGGAGGTCATGACCAGCCCGAGAGCACATCTAAAAGTCGACGAATCATGCGCAAGCCGTCCGATCTGTCAAGTTTCACTTCCAAGCTGGTCAGACAATTGCTGCGTGAGTTCATCGTCATCAGCCAGGTCCGACACAGACGGCAGAAGCGGATCAGAGGCGACGTCAATAGAGCGGCACGAATAAGAAGTTCATAATTTTGCAACCGATGCGAAAACTAACAGGTGGACTACCTTGTTGACTCGCAGTGGAAGGGATTAGCTGGGCTGATGGATTGCCGAACATACCTAGTGAGGCCGAACACTGCCACAGCCTCCTGGAGGTCCCGACTTACCCTGCTTCACGGGACCTTACCCTGCTTCATCCCACAGCCCCGCACACATCACCCAAGGCTTCGACAACCACACTTTCCACATTCTCCCGTTTCAAAGACAGGGAGCTCCCCTTGATACCCACACGCCCTGCATCTCGTTCCTCCACATGGGCGGGCAAGAGTTTCGAGGCCGGCGGGGGCAGCCACAGCTCGCTCGCATTAGATTCTTACGCGTCAAGTCTCGCCCATCATTCTTCAGAGTACACTCAGAGGACATCACGTCGAGCTAACGACGTGGGGTACAAGTGGTGCGGAATGATCCGACGAGTCGCTCGCAGGAAATCCACTCCAGCTGCTGCTATCAAGACGATCGCTTCGCTCGGCCAGAACTGGTCCCACAAGGATGCGACGCTCGACACATGTTGTTCCCGGCCCAGTATCAGTATTAGTTCGCCAATGACAAGAGTTGTCTTCTTGGCGCACGACGACATCGAAGATGGATGGGTCGTCCTCGGCGAAACCATTGTCAGTGCAAAGCTGAACGCGGCCGAGCTCGAAAGAGCCCCGAGGGCAAATCTCGGAACAGACCAATGAGGCGGCTCAGGCGTGAAGTACTTGTCTAGTGTTGCGATTAAATTTTGGTGTAGTTGTCTCAAGCTTGTCAGGAGAGTATCTTCAAGGTGGACCTCTCTGTGGCAGTGGTGCCATTTGACATTGCGCGACCAGACGTCGGGCCCGCGACGCGCCTTCAACCACTCCTTGCTCCCTTGACATTCACCCCGGGCCCAGCTTCCGGGTGGGGGGACACCCAGCCGGCGCTCGCACCATCTGATGGGTTCGGTTAGACCTGACGTGACCAACAGTCACAAATCCAAGTCAGAACCTGACGAAGACCAACACGACTACTTCTCCGACTCTGACCAGGACTTTGAAGCGGACCTGTTGCGGCAGCTGGACCCGGTCTTGCTTCACTCAACGTCGTCGTCGAAGCCAGGGGGCGAACATGGAACCGGCGGCGAGGACGACGACGACAAGCCGATCGCAGTGAGGTACAAGCTACCACAGCCCGAAGCAAAGGGCGACTACAGGGATGGGAATGAATATGGTGTGACAGGATTCGGCCAGGGCGTACGTCACTTCAGGAGCGACACGGGCGGCCGGCTGAGACCCCGTGCGACACTGCTGACCTTGGACGTCCGACATGATCATTACCGCAGGGTCTATACATGCACAACAAGAGAAGAAAGTTGATGGTGCAACAAGCCGCGTTCAAGGAAGACCACGGTGGGGAGGAGAAGCCACAGTTCCTCAAAGGGCTGGCCGTCTACGTCAGTCTGACTATGTTCGCTACCGTAAGCGCAAGGCATTCTCTGGGTGAGACCTGAACAAAGCGATGATCTTGGCCACAGATCAACGGATACACCAAAGAAGCGACCGTCCAAGAGCTCAGTCGTCTACTCACCCTGCACGGGGGTGTCTACGTGCCGTACCTCGATCGCAAGAGCATGGTCACTCACATTGTCGCCTCGGAGCTGACACCCAAGAAGCGCCACGAGTTTCGCCAGTACAAGATCGCAACCCCAGTCTGGATCTTGGAGTCCGTGGAGGCGGGCAAGCTGCTCGACTGGAAGCGCTACGCTTTGCTGGCCGTTTCAACGGCCGAGACCAAGACGACGCCGAGGTTCGGTTACGACCACGAGGAGTCGAGGCTGGGCACGCAAAGGGCACAACCGAGCTTGTTCGGGATGTTCAGCGGCAAGAAGAGGTCTCACGAAGCCGATGATTCGACGACATCGACGACATCCAGCTCTGCACTCGATCCGAGTGACGTGGCCCCGGAGAGACCTTCGAAACGAACGATTCCGATCGCCATCATCGAAGACGAGCCCGACGCAAGCTCTCACAAGGAGTTGCAAGTCCCCCAGTCAATCATCGCCAACACCGAAACGATGGAGAGCCTCTCCGAACGAGGCAGGCGCTTGGCTGAAGATGCCCTGGCCGCCGAGGCCGCGGCGTCCTCGAAATCTTCGCCTGTAGCCAACTTTTTCCAACCTCGCTCAGCAGGCCAGCCGTCGACCAAGCCCAAATCGCCCACGAAGCCAAGAGGTCAAATATACCCCCCGAAGATCGACGCGGCCACTGGTGAAGCCGAAACCCACCCCTACCTACCGCGGCGCCTCAACAACAATCGGACCACAGCGCTGCTCGATGACCCCGTCTGGATGGCCAAGCACACGTCTGTATCTGAGGATTTTCTCTCGACCTACTTCGCACAATCTCGACTGCACCACATTTCAACTTGGAAAGAGGAGCTTAAGGCATTGGTCGCTCCACTACAATCGAGCTCGGGCCCACCACAGCGCACCACGAAACTGACTGGCCTACCCAGCGATGGCCGCACGATTATGCACGTCGACTTCGACTGCTTCTTCGTCAGTGCCGGTCTGACCAAGCGACCGGATCTGCGAGGCAAGCCCGTCGCTGTCTGCCATGCCCAGGCCGGCCAGGACAGCGAGACGAGTACCAGCGAGATCGCGAGCTGTTCCTATGAGGCGAGGGCCAGGGGCGTTGCGAACGGGATGAGCCTGGGTCGTGCACGCGAGCTATGCCCTGAGATCAAGACGATCACATTCGACTTTGAACTGTACAAGAGCATCTCGTCAAAGTTCTACCGCATCCTGCTCAAGCACTCGGTGCTGTTGCAAGCCGTTTCGGTCGACGAGGTGTTGATGGAAGTCAAGCCCATGTCAGCACCGACTTCATCGCAAGACCCGCTGCTCGACTACGCCCATCGCATCCGAGCCGAGATCTTCGAAGCGACGGGATGCTCGGCCTCGATCGGGATCTCTCACAACATCCTGCTCGCTCGTTTGGCTTCCAGGAAGGCCAAGCCAGCCTCAGCTTTTCATTTGACGCCGGAATTGGTCGCTTCTCATCTTGAGCCTCTTGATGTCGACGCTTTGCCCGGTATTGGTTGGAGCACTCGCGACAAGCTCAAAGACGAGCTCAATGTCACAACCGTGGGCGGTCTAATCAAGACTCGACAGTCAGAGTTGACGCGTGTGCTGGGGAAGCAGAATGGGGAGAAGTTCTCCCTATTTGCCAAAGGGATCGACAGCCGCAAGCTGGATGTCGGCAAAGTCCGACAATCCGTGTCGACCGAGGTTAACTATGGTATTCGATTCGAGCAGAACGAGCAGGTCAAGCGCTTCATGCTCGAGCTCGGGGTCGAAACGGCCCGTCGCCTCAAGGAGATCGACATGCAAGCTCGCAAGCTGACGCTCAAGATTATGCAGCGCCACCCGGACGCACCACTCGAGACACCCAAGTTTCTGGGTCACGGCTGGTGTCTCACATCGTCGGTATCATCCGCTATCGCCGGTCCAGGTGGGAAAGGGACGGATGACGGCCAGATTGTCGGCCAGGTCGCCTTGGAACTGCTCTTGAAGACGCAAATACCGTGTAGAGAACTGCGCGGAATCGCGATACAGCTACACAAGCTTGAAAAGAACGGCCAGTCAGTCGACGTCGTCCTGGAGAAGGGGCAGGGCAAGCTCTCATTCGGCGCCGTGACCAAGTCGACATCACGTTCGAGTGGGAAGCAGATCACACCTCCGCTGACCGTACCACCCATCGAGCTCTCCGATGGACCTTCTCGACCCCAAGTCTTGCTGAGTAACGAATCCACGTCTTCGCCTGTCCCACTGGCACATCAGACTCGGAGCAAAGTCATGAAGAAGGAGCCGTCGGTGATCACACTCAGCGACTCGGATTCCGACGACGTCAAGGTCTTTGCGCCTCCACCAGCGCCCACTCGGTCGACCCGGTCCTCTCTAACTCCGAGCGTGGCACCTCTGTTCAAGTCCACGAAGCCCAACGCCAAGCTAGTGAAGGCGCCTACGCCGAACTTGTTCAACGCTCGGCGCAAAGTGGCACCGCCGCCGCCACCCACGACGTCTCAGACCGACGAGGCCGAGCTCCGACATTACGGCTTTGACGTTGAGGTCTTTCGGTCGATGCCTCGGGAGATGCAGGACGAGGCCCTTGCCGATGCTCGCAAGGCCAAGTTCGCCCCCAAACGCCAAACGGGAGCGAAGGGCGTTTTCGGAGTGAGCACCTTTGTGACCAAGGCGACGCTTGCCAAGACTGATCCGACAAAGTCAAAGCTGCGAGCCAAATCGGAACCGAATGAGGTGATCGAGCTGTCGCCTACCCCTCCTGAGCGACCCGTTCCACCGCCGGCCGCCAAAGTTGACCCGCTCTTGCAACTGTCGCCAACGACGGTCACCGACCAACAGCTGAACCTACTGGGCATCGATCGAGCGTGGTTGGATAATCTCCCTTACGACGTCAAATTGGAGCAGTTGCGCAACCGTGCGATCGAAAAGAGGAAGCTCAAGGCGCTGACGGTCTTGTCGGACCGGTCCAAAAAAGCCGGCGGCGCTTCTTCGTCAACAACTTCGAACGCGCAAACGAACGCCATGGGGATCGCGATTGTGCCCGTCGCGTTTCGAGCTCAGGTCCGGTTTCAGAAACAGAGCTCGACGGACGAGGTGTTTCGAAAGATCGAGGCGTGGTGCGCCTCGCCTGAATTACCCGACTCTGGCGACGTCGAGCGCGTGGCCAAGTTCTTGGAGAAGTGTTGCGAGAGGGAGAAGGGGCACGACGTGAAGAAGGCGGTCGATGTGCTCAAGTGGTGGTCGATCATCTTGGAAGAGCAGTACGGGCTCGAGAAGACGGTCCTGTCCGCAGGCGGGGGTGAGAAGGGCAAGGTGTGGTGGCAGAGGTTTCGGGATGTGGTCGCGCGAGTTCAAGTTGCGGTCAGGCGGGAGCATGGAAGCCTCTTGGTTATATGATGGAGGTCTGTTGTTGTGTCATATTCTCTTCTGGATTGGACTTGAATGTATGTAGCGAATGCCGTGTTGTGTATACCAGTACTGCATTGGCTCTTTTTTCACTCTGGGAATTAGTAATGGCCAAATGCTAAGTGGCATTAGCAGGGAGTCGTTTGCGCGAGTGAGAACCCTTGCGGCACCGTGTCTTTTGCTCGTAGTCGCCGCCCCCAAGCTGCGACAAAGACTCGAACCGCTTGTGTAGCACAAGTCGACTCGTTTCCCCCACCCCGTCTCTTCCCTACACCCCCCAAAGCCCTCTCTTGATTTTGTCGCAAGAGGGTAGATTACCCACGGTCACTTGATCTCATCCCGAGTCGTTTGCCCCTCCCCTCCCCGTTCTCGAAAGCCCTTCGCAGCGCCCCAGCCCAGCCCAGCCCGCCAGCCCGCCAGCCCGCAAACGAGCAGTCCGGCCGTACCTCCGCAGCCATGTCTTCCTCCATCGCCAATACTCAGCTGACTTCCGAGTAAGTAGT
The DNA here is from genome assembly GCA_900102585.1 of Microbotryum saponariae. Taxonomy (NCBI): domain Eukaryota; kingdom Fungi; phylum Basidiomycota; class Microbotryomycetes; order Microbotryales; family Microbotryaceae; genus Microbotryum; species Microbotryum saponariae. Next base: position 206,497 of record FMWQ01000062.1, on the reverse strand, counting down.
ACATGCTACTGAGGCCTGGGACGACCACAGTCATTGTGGCTGTAGTACTTTGTTGCTGACGCTGCATCGTCGGCTCATCGTCCTCAGCTTTGCGATCAAGCCGGAGAGCGTCACCCCGACGCTCAACACCAAGGACTGGCCCCTGCTCCTCAAGAACTATGACAAACTCTTGGTTCGGAGTCAGTAATTTTCTGGTCACTGCTGGCTCATGATGTGCCTTGCTCATGCACAAATCTGCACACCCACTCGACCTCCATTGCAGGCGCTCATTTTACTCCCATCCCTGCCGGAAGCTCACCCTTGAAGCGGGACCTCGTCTCATACATCAAAACCGGTGTCATCAACCTCGACAAGCCCTCGAACCCGTCCTCGCACGAAGTCGTCGCATGGATCCGCCGCATCCTCCGCGTCGAGAAAACCGGTCACTCGGGTACGCTTGACCCCAAGGTCACTGGCTGCTTGACGGTCTGCATCGACCGGGCTACCCGTCTCGTCAAATCGCAACAGGGCGCAGGGAAGGAGTACGTTTGCGTCGTTCGTCTCCACGCAGGTATCGATGGCGAGAAGGCCCTCGCCCGCGCACTCGAGACCCTCACCGGTGCGCTCTTCCAGCGACCCCCCTTGATCTCGGCCGTCAAGCGTCAATTGCGAGTGCGCACCATCTACCAGGCCAAGCTGATCGAGTTCGACAACGACCGTCACCTGGGTGTCTTCTGGGTTTCCTGCGAGGCCGGAACCTACATTCGTACCTTGTGCGTGCACTTGGGTCTTCTGCTCGGATGCGGTGGCCACATGCAGGAGCTCCGACGAGTAAGATCAGGAGCGATGGGAGAGGGTGACGACATTGTCACGATGCACGATGTGCTCGATGCGCAATGGCTGTACGACAACACACGCGATGGTCAGTTCAACTAGCTTTGCCCCACTATCTGCGCAGAGGTAGCCATACTCACCTAGCCTCTCTTCTCGGGACAGAATCGTACCTGCGACGAGTTGTTCGACCCCTGGAGAGTCTGCTTGTCGGGTACAAGCGTATCGTCGTCAAGGACAGCGCCGTCAACGCCGTCTGCTACGGTGCCAAACTCATGATCCCTGGTCTTCTCCGATACGGTCAGTCTCTCTCATCGCGGATGGCGTCGAACCAGACCTAACGCTTCGGACTTTCATTTTCAGAATCTGACATCGAGCTCAACGAGGAGGTCGTGTTGATGACGACCAAGGGCGAGGCGATTGCGATCGGCATTGCGCAAATGACGACCGTCGAGCTTTCGACTTGCGACCACGGCGTCGTCGCCAAGGTCAAGCGATGCATTATGGACCGCGACACATACCCTCGCAAGTGGGGACTGGGCCCCAAGGCGCAGGAGAAGAAGAAGATGGTCAAGGACGGCAAGCTGGACAAGCACGGGCGAGTGAACGAGAAGACCCCTGCTGGGTGGAAGTCCGAGTACGTCGACTACTCCAAGCAAGGCGAAGGGTTGGACGCTTCTTCGGCCGCAGCGCCGACGACGATCCCTACTCAACCGGTCGCGACCGAGATCGTGCCGCCTCCCACGGCCTCGACGAGCGCTACCGCCGTCGAGAGTGTGGTCGAGGATGTCAAGGCCGAGAAGAAGGCCAAAAAGGATAAGAAGGTGAGCTACTCTTGTGGCGTGGCTAACTGACGGTGAATGGGAATGATGAAAATTGATATATTTCGTATTCCCTCCACTTTTTGCAGCGCAAGGCCGAAGCCGAGCCCGAGTCGGAAGCGGCGGTCGCGGTGGAGGAGACGGAGGAGGAGCGCAAGAAGCGGAAAGAGGAGAAGAAGGCGGCCAAGAAGGCCAAGTTGGCTGCTTCGGGTGCGGGCGACGAGTCGATGGTCATGACCGAGGGTGAAGGTGAGGCGAAGGAGAAGAAGAAGAAGAAGAAGGACAAGAAGGCCGCCGAGTGAACGGTGGGCGTTGTTGCTCGTGTGTATGCGTGTGCGTGTTGTTGGAGCTTTCTTTCTTCGAGTTGCTCCCATTTTTCTGCCCATTTTTTGATTCGCCCGGATGTGGCGTCTGTAATTCTATTCCCGAAACCAGATCACGCCTAAGTAAGCGCTTCCGGATGAGAGAGAGGAGCGCAGCGCCGAGCGGGGACTAGCGACTAGATTCTGTCTTTAAACAAGACTAGCTGGAATATATGGATTTAAACATTAACAAAGAGCGACTACTAGCGAGGAGCTCCTTGCCGTCGTCATCGGGCGCCTGTTCGCCTCCTCTCCTCTCGCCTCCTCTCACCGCTGCCTCCCTCTTCACCCCTTCGCAACGTGTGGGAGCGTCCAAAGTGGACTCACCCCTCGGTCCGTCGCCTCTCTCGACACTTGCATTTGAGCGTTGCATGGGCGGCACCACGATCCACGTCATCCCCGAGTCTCGCCCGTCGTGTTGCTGAGCACGTGTCGTTATTCCGGCTCGCGCCTTCGCCGTTGTACCTTTACCCCAGGATAGACCCGCGACGGGACGAACGATAAAGTGAGTTCTGTCGCTGTCCATCATCGATGGAAGTGTGACTTGCTCGCGAAGAGGTGGGGGAGCGCCAGGGTGACTCGTACGACCGTGTGCTCTGGTGCACCACCCATGGGGTACAACCTGGCTGCAGATGTTCAAGTATAGCATGCAATTTCTGGGTCATTTGGACGTGCGGATGAGCTGCAATGAGCTGCAAACTAGCCCGGAGTCGGTCCAGTTACTCGCTTCAGCGCTGCTCCTGGCGCTCCACATGCCGAGGAGGCCGGCTCACTTGGAGCAGTCTTGATGATCAGAGCACTGACACGTTCACACGACATGATGCACAGATGCTCAGTTTTTTGGTCGTCGGGTTTGCCTTCATCCTAGGAGGTCTCACCTTTGTACCGATCCTGCTCGCCGCCCTGCTCGGCTTCCTCTTCTACACTTCCCAGCTCGTACCCGTCACTTCGTCCACCAAGACGGGTATCCCAGCCGTCCAGGTAACATCGGAGGAAGAGACCGAACCCGTCACACTTTACCGCGCGGGGTGGCTCATCGTTCGTCGAACCTACGAACCGTGGCTCGGCAGTAATGACGGCACGTATGTCGGCATGCTCGCGAGCGGGTATCGGTCCTTCATGGACAATCGATCGAGAGATCCTCGCCGCACCAAACCCAAGGAGCGATTCTACGCCGTCCTGAAGCAAAACATCCTCTTCTTGTTTGAGAACGAGCAACAGCTCGATTGCTGGGCCGCGATTGAGGTGTCGGCGCATAAACTCGTCATCTACCCCGACGGCACCGGCTTGGACGGCGAGCTCTTTGTCAAGAGGAATGCCATCTGCCTCAAGCCGATCCAAGACGACGACAATCTTCTTGCGCAGTGCTACGAGGGCGCTGAAGACAAGACCCATGATCTGGAGCCCTCGGCGCCGCTTCCGTGGTTTCTCTTTGCGCAGGTCAACTCGGATAAGGAGGACTGGTTACACTCGCTCGAACAAGCCAGCAAGATGGGCAGAGGGACGGCATCTGCTGCAGCGCTAGCCAAGGATCAATCTTTGTTTGATCCCGATGACATGGCTCGCCTGGTGGAAGGTATCGACCAGCAACCAGACTCTATCCCGATGCGGTGGTTCAATGCGCTGCTCGGCCGAATCTTCTTGGCCGTCTATCGCACGTCCTCATTGGAGGAGTACATCGTCTCACGTATCGTGCGAAAGCTGAAGCGAGTTAAAACCCCTTCGATGCTGTCCGAAATCAAAGTCCGAGAGGTTAACGTCGGATCCGCCGCGCCATTATTCTCAAAGCCGATGCTCAAGGAGCTGACAGCCGAAGGCGACGCGAGCATGGAGGTGCATCTCTCGTACGTCGGCGATCTCCGCATCACAATCGAGACCGTCGCGACGATCAACCTGGGCTCGAGGTTCAAGCCGTATTCCGTGCAACTCGTCCTCGCCGTCGTCCTCAAAGAGTTGGAAGGAACAATGCTGTTCAAGATCAAGCGACCGCCGAGTAACCGACTTTGGTTCGGATTTACTTCTATGCCGAAGATGAAGTTGAGTGTCGAACCCGTCGTTTCGACGCGTCAGATTAAGTGGAGCATGATTACGAGCCCGATCGAGTCGAGGCTGAGAGAGGTCGTGAGTGGGCTCATCTTTGCTAATCTGTTCTGGAACACAGTTTGACCAATTCTTCTGAACTATACAACAGATCATGGAGTCGATCGTGGTCCCACATATGGACGACATCCCATTCTTCAACTCGCAGCCTTTTTTCACTCGAGGAGGTATCTGGGGCGACGCACTGCGCAAAGAGCCTGACTTGTCCGAGCCAGCCCCGGCTGATGCACCTGTCGTTGGACAATCCGAGAATGCTGAGGCCGATCCGAGCTTGATCGAAACGGTTCCAACCGTCGGCAGGAAGAAGGGCGCCCACGACGCGACCACTTCTGCGACGGGTGATGAAGAGTCAGCATCAACAACACGAATGCGGCCTCGGAGAAGGCGGTCAAGCGAGGGCGACTCGAGTCCACTGGATATGTCGGCTTTGGAGAAAGATGGAACTTTGGAAAAAGATGGGACCAGCTCATCGTCAACCAGTCTCTCATCGTTCAGCCTGGCGTCTTGGCGCGAGAATAGGTCGGCTGCGAAGGAGGCAACTGCTTCAAGTCCATCGACGACCACAGCCTCGGACAAGCGGAGAACGTGGTTTGGGAACAATCGTTCTTCTTCTGTTGCCACGGCCGACGCGGCTTCCCCTCCAACCTCACCCGTGAAGACCTCGAAAATGAACTTCCCATCGAGGCCACGGTCAGGTTCGTCGGAGCAGGTGCCTTCCGTCGCTTCGACAAGTCATGATTCAGCCGCCAGGTTGCGCGAAATGCTACAAGCTCGTGCTCGTAGCCGTGAGCGCGAGAAGACGATCGTCGAGCAAGCTGTGGCCGACGTTGGACTACCCTCAAGCACTACTCCCATCAAATCGCCTGACGTGTTGGTCGAAGCGCCTTCACCGCCCGCAAAGGCGCCAAAACCCGCTCTCTCGGGGCTATCTCTGACTGCCCCTACTTCAAACTCGGCCTCCGGCGAAGGTCCTCCACCGTTAGATTCGGTGGAAACGACGGGAACGTCACTTTCAAGTCTGACAGAGAGGAAGTTTTCGGACTCACCTGGCGCGAGCTCCGTCGATCTCCCCGAAAGCACGACGAGTGACGCAACAGCGCCGACCACTTCAGCGGCGGCTATAGGCATAACCCAGGAAACAACACCCGTCACCATCTTGTCCCAACCAAGCACTATTGCCAAGACCACACATACCCGCTCCGTCTCCTCGACATCGTCTCGGGATTCCATCATCATTCACGGCTCCCCCGTCAGTCGGCCCTCGTTCGCGAAGCCACGACCCGAACCGTCGACACCGCCTCCACTCCCACTCCCTCCGCCTCGACGAACAATGGATAGCAATGTTGTACCGCCAGTGCCTGGTACGGCCAATTCCATCATTTCGTCGTGGCGCACGAAGGCGTCCGATAAAGAAGCGATTGCCGCTGGAGTGGCTCAAGCCAAAGATGCCATGAAGCGCTGGGGAGCAAATTGGAGCGCCCGGCGAAAGATTGACGAAGACGTCAGCTCGCCTCCACAAGATGACGGCCAGTCTTTACCCTCCTCCACGAGCGATCCGACTTTGGGCAAGGTGGCTGATGGCTCGTACCGAGATTATCGAGCAAGTAAGTCGACCGCGGCCCGCGGGGGTGAATATTTCCACCCTGTTTCGACGGCGGGTTCAGCACCTGTCGCCATTGTGGGAGACGGTTCGATTTCGGTCGAGAACGGTGATGGAGGCCGAGCGAAGAAGAATTCATTGACCTCTTCCCCTTCAAAGACGCACTTCACCCCTGCCGCCTCATCCCCGACGACCAAAATCTCTGCTGTCGCTACGTTAGCCGCCGGATCCCCAACAGAACCGATTCCTCGCCCACTGCCTACCACGACACACAAATCACCTACATCTCCCCCGAACGCACCAGCTCGTGTTTACAAGCCAGCGACAATGATGGCGATTCCTGGGATCCGAGACGATGCCAAAAGGAAGGCGATTGCTGCGGATCACATGGCCGCACCTGCACCAGCTCCGGAAGCTGCAGCAGCGGTTGTGCCGCCGCCTTCCACATCGCCGAACACTGCTGCTGTAATTGGCGCATCGGAAACATCGAGTGATGCAGTTCCGTTTGGGCCACCGCCATCTATCTCGGACCGGTCCGAGAAGCCAGGCACCACTGAACTCGAGCCGCTGACAGCAACCAGCACAGCAGCACGACCGACCACCTCACCGCCACCACTCGCGGCGGATGTTACAACGCCCGAAATGGAGACGAAGCTCATCGACAAACCCAAGCCACCGATCCCCGCGAGGCCCCATACGACCGAAGCAACCTCGAACGAGGAAGAATCTGCACCCGACCCTGGGACGGACGACGGATCGACGCAGGAGAGCGGCGGTCTTCTTCCTGCCGCTCCAATCGAAGCTACATCAACTCCCTCGATCACGGCCTCAAGACCGGCATGGATACGGAATGACAAGCCCAATTCAGAGCCTGCGTCGCATGCACAAATCAACACGTCCTCAGAAGCCGTTGCCGAGGATGAAACAGCCGATGAAGCGGGCTGGGGCTTGGAGTCAGGCAGAGCCCAGAGTTGAACAGTTTGTGTATGTACTCAACCTCGTCCCGTTCGCATCAAGTTTGTTTGCAATCAAGTCGTTCCCAGCTTCCCTCAGCGTTCAGCTTGTGCGAGATGGCGCAGTCGTTGCACAGAGCGGATGAGATTAGCGGTGCACATTGATAAAAGCACAAGTGGAATAGTCACAAATCTACATATGTTAAAGACAAGATGCATCGCTTTCTAGAACTTTTGGAGTAAATCGGAATATTCGGCCACGGGCGTCGCGTAAGGACCACGCTCGAGCGAATTTTTGAACTCGGTGCGTTGGGCCTCCTCGACGACTTTGACACCGTCCGGGGCGGTCCTCGTCGTCAAGACTTGTTCGACCTGAGCCAAAATGGCCTCGACCATTGCCTCGTCTTGCCCCGCTTGCTTCAGCATCTCTCCAGCGACGGACTTGAGCTGCTCCAACGTCGGTCGGGAGGCGACGAGCTTTTGCATCTCCTGCGGAACGGGTAGGCCCATCTGTTGCACCAGCGGGCCCAAGCGCGCCAGGCGATCGGTATCCAACCGCTGCGAGTTCAAATGAACCGAGATCCTCCTCCTGTTCTCCTTGTCCAAGAAGTGGCGCTTGAAGAAATCAATAATATCGTCCTTGGTCAAGCTTTCGACGACCGTCGCATCCCTCGCCTTTTGCTCAAAGTCGTACCATCCCGCTTGGATCGCCAACCAAAAGAAGGACGACTCCTCCCACATGTTTTTGTGGTCTTCCAACTTCTTGGAAACAACGGCGCTGCGGTATTTGCCAAACTCTTCGTCCGACATGGTCTCGAGGACGGTGAGGTATTCGGACCAGAACTCATCGACGCGCTCCTCGACGTACGTCGCGTCCCGATCGGACTGGACGATGAGGCGGAACGCTATGAAGCCAATCGAACGGCGTGTGCCAGAGCTGACGATGTAGCCCAGTTGTTGTTGTGTGCGCAAGGTGTCGAACAGGGGTTCCGAGACGATCGTCGCAAACAGAGAAAGCTTGCACCGCTCGAGGTCGTCGTAGATATCACCGATATAAGTCAGTTGCTCGATCGCGGATTGATCGTTCGACGGGTTGTAAACAGGGGAGCGTGTCAAAGTGTCACCACGATGAGGGATGAGGGCTCGTCGGGATCGAAGCTCCTCCAGGGTGAGTGGCTGGGGATTGACGGTCGTCTCGACCATCTTGCACATCGAAATGGCTTCGTCCTTCAGCATGTTGCCGTGTACAAGCATCTCGATGTGACCTCGTTTGAAGATGTTGGTCTTGTACTCGGTGAGGTTCTCAACGGTGATGTTGGCCAGCTCTTCGAGTTGCTCTTCACGCGTCCACATCGTCTCGGTCGTCAGGTAACCCGCTGTGAAGATGGCATGGTTGTAAGGTTGGTCGAGTCGGTTGTTGGTATAGGCGCGTCGGAGCTGAATGGATCGGGAACCAAAAGAGTCAGCTAAGAGTTACGCAACGATGATTAGCTGTTCTCGCTCACCTGATCCACGATCAGCTCATATCGCTCGGGATCGATCGTAAAGTTCATTAACTTGTCAATGACGACTTGCGCCAATAACGGAAGTTTGTCGTTGTAGCCATCGAAGGTGACGATGATTCCACCACCCTGGATTTCGAAAGTGTAGCTCAGGCCGGCCAATTCGGCGTCGTACGAGTACTCCGCGAGAGCATCACGAACGAGCTCGGTGACGAGTCGGGATTGGACCGAGTGCAGGGGAGTGTCGTCGACAATCGGGGATCGGATAAGGACAAACACGCCTGCTCGAGGGACCCACCACCGATCGTCCTTCTTGTACCACAAGCGAGCGATCGGCGTATTGCGCAGGCTGAGAGGTCGTTTGGCCGGCTGCAGAAGGGTCAGGCGAAGGTCAGTCACAGTCAATGGTGCCTGAGGATTGGAGAGAGCGTACCTTTTCCACTTCAGTCTTGTTCTTAATTTCGATATCTTTCGGAACAAACGCATTGGGTTTGGGCATATGCAACTCCGGGTGAGATTCGGCCGAAGCGTGCTGGAAAAAGGATCCGAGTTGGTCAGCAGAGCTTGGAGTGCACCGTGTACATAGGTTTCGCTCACCTTGAGCAACTTGTCCGACATGGGCTCGATCGTGTACTCTGTGCCGTACCACCTTTCCTTTTGATCATAGACCCGATCCCCGATCGGCTCATTCGCAGCAACGAGAATCCTGCAGTTCTCCGGCTTGAGCTTGCCAATCAAGTCGACGACAATCTCGGGGTTCCATTCGGTGCTCAGCCAAGGGGCCGACAAGAGCTTTTCTCGTGGGAAGGGCTTGGACATGGACAGGGCCAAACCCATCGCGGTGTTCGTTGGCGATCCCTTCTCCTTGAAGCGGAAAGCGAGTTTCGACAACTGCGCTACTTCATCGAATGCCCATTCGGAAGGCGGGTGGGACCTCAAAAGGTCGAAGTAGGCGAAGATGATAGCGGACACGTCTTCGTGGTGCTGGAGTCCTTCGACAGTGAGGTCGACGTTGATCTTGAAGAACTCGAAACCACGGGCACCATTGCCCGCGCCAGCCGACATGGAGTTGGCCCACCCCTTCTTCTTCAACAGACTGAGGATCGAGCCTTCGCCTTCGTGTCCGATCAGATGTGATAAGAAACTGCCAGGTTTGGTGGCGTAGTATGCCGATTCGTCGGGGAAGGGGAAGCTCAGTTCGAGGTGGCGGGTATCCTTGACCGATTTGACGTAGAGAATCCGCTGTACCTCGTCGGCAGAGTACGGTGAACCGGGAAACTCGGGCGCGGAGAGGTGGCGGTTCGGTGCGGGAGAGAACGTTTCGACGACTTGGCGAGTTAAGACGTCCAAGGGGTCTTCGGACAGCGTGGGTAAGGGGAAGTCAGCAGATGTTGACGATCATGACACAGGAAGGAGTACCAACCTTTGGCGAGAACGACGAGTTTGCAAATGTTGGCACTGTAATGCTTGGCCTGCCAGTCGAGCAACCGCTCCCTCACATCGAGCCCTTCCCTCGGCGGTTCAAAGCCGAGACTGTCCTTGTTACCCGTCCCAAAGCGCCAGTAAGCATGTGATTTTGAGCTGGTGCTCTTGTCGAGCTGGAAGAACCTCCACATGTCGGACTGCAAGTTTTTGGAGTTTTCCGAGTGAACGGCATTGGCCTCCCTCGCCGTGCAGGATGGATCAAAGAGCGGAGCAATGAAGAATTGCGCGAACCGGTCCAGGGCGGGAAACAGAGAGGCGGGTTCGACATCAAAGTAATAGCATGTCTGGTCGAGCCCAGTGAAGGCGTTGGATGAGCCCGAGTGCTGGGTCAGGAACTCGGTGTAATCGTTTTCCTTCGGGTACTGTTCGCAAGGACAAATAGGCGGGTTAGCAAAGGCGCGGTACGTATTGTGCCGACAATGAAACCGCACTTTTTCGGTTCCCATGAACATGAGATGCTCGCAAAAATGGGCCAGGCCTTGGAGGTCCTCGGGATCGGATAGATGGCCAACCTTGACGTCCATCGCGGCTGCGGCCTTGTCCGCCTTGGGGTCCGAGATGAGCAACACTTCCATGCCATTCTTCAGCATCACGAGGCTGGAAGAGTGGAGAACGAGGGCAGGTAGGTCAGTGATTCGTTCGGTCAGCGGACAGAGCGAGCTGATGAGCACTGACCGATGCTGACGATCGTCGTTCGGACTGTTCTCGATCTCGTGCTCAAAGACGGCATAAGGAATGTCGAGGTCGTTGCGGACCTTGTAGCCATCGAGGAGGTGGTCGAGCGGGTTGCCGTCGGTGATGATGAAGGGCGAAGGCGCATTGGGCTGACGGGACCGAGAGGTGGATGTACCATGGCCATTGCTGAGTCCATTGGTGGTCGTGCCGTTGAGCTGGGTGGCCATGTTGCGAACCAAGAGAAGAGGACACGATCCAGGTCGACGTGCGACCGAGCAAGGAGCAGAACGCGAGAACAGGAAGGGCTTGTGCGACCAAAAATTGGGATAGGAGAGCAGTGACGCTGAGCGGGTGTCCGAGCCAGTTCCTGTGCGAGTCACTGCGCGATTCGAGGTGGAGGTGCCAGACGAGCTTGACCGCGATGACGAAGCGAGGGCAGCAAAGGGGCGACCGAGCGAGGAGGGCGAACGGGACGAAGCAAGAGCTGAGAGCGGTCTTCTGGCAGCTACTGCAGTCGACAGCATTCGCGTAAGAGTACACACAGACGAGCAACGCGGGCCACACGAGAAGCAGCGTGCGAGTGATGTTGATCGGGAACAAGCGCGAACTCGAAAGGAGAAAGGGAAGCGCTCGGCCGCGCTCGGCCGTTCTGTTGAGCCAGGATCAGCCGCGCCAGACAAAAGGAGCGAGCGACAGGCTGCGACAGTCGCTCTCGATCACCGATCACCTTCCGGCGTTCGGCTAGGCGCTCTCCGGTACGACCGTCTCAACGTTCACTAGCTTCACTCCAGACTCCCAGACCCCTGACCAGCAAAAACTCCTCAGGGGTCTCCGGCCTCCTGGAAGCCAGAGCATGGGACCCAGGCCTTAGGGCTTCGCGGCTCGAATGGAACGTTTGCCGCCCGAGGTGCTCCTCAGCATCTTCGAGCTGCTCGTCGTGCCAGCCGACCGACCAATTGTCAAGCTTGGGCCAGGTCCATCCCAGCCGTCCTTGTCTTTACGTGCGCCGACGACGCGTCGAGTCCAAGCCAACCTCGTCCAAGCCGCTGCATCGCACTCGTCCTTCACCTGGCCCGCACTCGCGGCACTCTATGGCACCGCGCCATGCGTCACCTCGTTGCAGAGCTTGGCCGAGTTGACCACCCTACTCTCGGAACGATCTCGTACGAAGGTCTATCGAAACCACCAATTCCTCACCAACTTTGAGCATGGCGCCAATAACCTGTGGCCCAATCAAGATCAACGTGACGACGTCGTGGACTGGTCATTGTCAATCCACTCGCTCTACATCGTGTGTCTCCGAACGAACGAGAAGCACTGGGGCCCCGCCATCGCCCGCTTACTCTCTCTAGTACCCAACTTGCGAAAGCTGGTGCTGCATAGGATCGATGACTTGCGACCAAAACATATTATGGGCTCAGGTGGTCAGTCCGGATCTCAATCAGCACCGAGAGCCTCACGACGGTACTCCCGTCGCTCACACGTCGTCTGTTCCCTTCCTGGCTTGCTCCAGTACTCCAAAACTTGGTCATCTCGGCAACTTCGTTCAAGGCTAATTCGCTCCCTGCACCTGTATCTTGGGCTCAGACGTTTGCCTCGATCACACACCTAGCCTTGCGCAACATCGGTCTACCACAGCCTTCGACTCACGTCGCTACCGGGCTCAGCATGTGTTGCTCGACGATCCAACATCTGGAGCTCGCGTACCTAAGGGATCTTAACGAGACGCGGTTCGCCCAGCTGCTGGCCATCCTCGCAGACGATTGCCCTAGACTGGAGTCACTGGACATGGACGGGTTATCGGTTGCCCAGGTGCACACGCTCTGCTTCCCCAGCGGGCTTTTCCTTCCTAACCAAGACGACGGCGACACTCCCTTGCTCCGACGCATACCGGTCACCCGCCTTAGGATTGTGCTGAATCCCGTGGATATGGTGCCCGTGCTGTATCATCTCCCTTCCACGCTGCGGGTGCTCGACCTCAGGACCTTCTGGAAGGGTGACGAGCTGCTTAGTCTGCAACGCGAAAGGCAGAAGACGATCGGCGCGATCATTGCGGATATCCTCGCAAAGAGATTTGACAGGCGGCTGTCGGTAACGTTGTCTGATCGGCCTGATGCAGATCGGGTGCAGAGCGACTTTGATTCTCTGTGGCTCCGTTCGGAGGCACAAAGATCGGCCGGAGGTGGATAGACCGACCTTTGCCGGTGAACGTGTTTCTACTTCATATCAAATGGGCTACGTACATAATCAGGCACAAATAATCTAGTTCTGAAAATACTTTAGTCTCGAGCCTGAGAAGTCGCCGGGTGGATTTGAATAGGCCAGCGTGCGGGGGCGACTCCTGTCAGCACATCCCCTCGACGAGAGGCGAAGGAGTAGTCGACGTTGTAAGCAGAATAATATGAACTTATGCGCGTATTATTGCGCCGACGGAAAGTCATACACCGACTTTCATGATGGGCACCCTACAGGGCTCTGGCCCCTGTGGCATTCCGGAAATGTGGAGCCCAACATGGAGGCCGCGAAGCACTTCGATTGCTCCACGTCGACTCGCGTTGACTTCGCCGGTCGACGGTGCGTCTAGGTCATTCCGCTATCTTGAGCTTCCTCTTTCTTCGCTCTGACACTTAATATTTCCAATGAGCTCAGCCATCCTAATGATTAGTGGAACTTCTCCATCTCGGAAGAGGAACCGTCGAGTAACTTCTTCTTCAGCGCGATATCTCGCCATGGGCAACCTGGGCTGGAATCGTAGAGGAACTCCGACGCGACCGCAGACCCACTACACGTACCAATCCAAGACAGCTTCAAGGTCGCTCAGCTCCGTCGTCCATTCGGCTCTAAGATCATGTTCACCACTCGAATTGCCGGGACGGATCGTATCGAAACGCGAGCGCTATAAGGAATAGGAGCGATCACATGGCTCGACTAGGCTCTGAAGAGCAAAACGTCGCTCATAGCGAGCTGCTCATTGTTGACGAAGGAATCACACTTGAATGCGTACCTTATAACGACTCTCACTGCCACGCCATTTTTTACCATATAAATCAGATGTTTGGAGTATTGGGTGTTGGATCTAGACACGTATTGAGCGGTGTAATGTACTCTTGTGGAAAAGATTTAACGCATGGGCCTCCCTGGTGGGCTCTTGCATATTTCTTCCCCGAGAAGAAGTGCAGAACCAGGTTTTGAGCCATCATCCGCTCTTCTGAAGAACTTTTGTAACGAATAATGCCAGTCTTGACAAGGCCAGCCCAAGTCCACAGCATGGTTGGCAGTGCGACCACAACCTCGATCGTCCGAGAATTGCCGACTAGAATACGCAGCTTTTGTAAGTCCTGAGATATTCGATAGTTATGATCATAGAGTCCCTATACTGACCTCGTGATACAGCAGATTCTAGCTCTCGTCTGAGCGGCGCGTTCCGAAGGGTCATGCTTGCGGAGGCGCGTTCGATGGTGGCGCCGCGACGGCCTCCGAGGCCCCACCCCCTTTTTGGAAGGAAGACTGCCGAATCGGGACGGGGTCGCGGGCGCCCATACAGTGGCGTCGGCACTGCCTTTTCGAATTTGGTCAGAAGTCCGAAGGCGTTCGGCGGTCGCGACTCGGTTTGTGAGGTGTGGGTGTGCACCTTAGCTACGCTCTCTTCTCCTTACCCTTTGCTTCTTGCGGTCCACTACGACATTCATAAATAGCGTTCATGCTGATCAGCACACCGTTATGTGGAGGTCGCCAATCAATGACCTCGACGGCTTCAAGCAGACTTGTTGAGACCAGCTTGAGGCTCGTCACATTGGCGTCAATCGCCGGCCTTCTGTTCAGCGATGCGCACGCCGCGACACAGCCTTTCACACAAAACTCGGCGCAATTGTAAGGCTCACACCGGAGGTTTTTCTTCCTGGCGTTGGTGTGGAGATTTGATGTACCAATAACTGAATTTGCCATGGACTGGCCATTGCCATCACAGCTCATTATACAGACCAGAGGGCGAATACCCGTCTCCTCCCTCACGATGCAAAGTCAACCAGGTCGGTTTTTGGACCTATTTTCACATGCTGCGTAGACTATGGAGCTTCCTGCTGACCAAGACCGTGATCACTCTCCTGTTATGAAAGGTGATTGCGCTGCAACGCAACGGAGCGAGTGGCCCAGGCGCCGAGCTAGCTACTTCAATACAAGACACGCTTGCCAAGATTGTCGGCAAATCCGAATACTCTCGGTCAGAAATGAAATTTCTTAGCAACTACACCTATAAATTGGGCGCGAGTGGTGCGTTGCTCGCTCACGGCACAACTCAGTGAGTCTCTCAGCTGCAGTGCCAGAGCCTCAGGCTGGGCAGGCACGCGACTACCTCGGACCGCTGCAGCGCTGCTTCGTAAATGTTAGCCTGACTCATACCGGCTTGAATCGCGCTCAGATTGAAGGATTTAGGCGTCCAGTTCCGAAAAACATATTGTGGTACGGGATCCATTTCCGAGAAGGACTGTACTAATGTCTGGGTTGCATCCACCGTTCGTCAAAATCTTGCGGCTACCTATGACTCGTATCTATGACTCAGCGCTTTGGGTTGACGCTGTCCTCCAAAATTCCAACAGAGCTCGCCCTCACAGGTCGACTCGGCAAAAGCCTGGAGTACTGGTTTCATGCAAGGAACGGGTACCTCATCGCCGTCACCCCGGATTATTGCGGAAGGCGCTCATGACAACAACACTCTCGCGGCGAATTGCCCGAACCTGGCCAGCTCGGTCCCGATTGCGCAGCAGCAATGGAGGGACGTGTGGACCCCGGCCGTGCTTCAGAGGCTCCAGGGTGGCACGAACTATGGCTTGAATAGCACTGTGAGTCTAAGATGGTAAAGACGCTTAAGACTTCTGTACTGACCAAAGCTACTATGAAGATGACTGGATAACGACAGGACATTGTCAACTTCGCATACATGTGTGCGCTTGAATCACTCGTGACTACCGAGCTTTCACCATTCTGCGGGCTCTTCCTTGACACCGAGTGGTCATACGTCGAGTATGACGGAGATCTTGGCAAGTACTACAATCACGCGTATGGTGCACCTTTGGCTCGATCCCAAGGCGTTGGGTATGCGAACGAGCTCCTTACGAGGCTTTCAGGATTGCTAGCGTTCTACGCTCAACGAGACCAAACACAAGTCAACAATACTGCGGATGCCGATCCATCCAAGTTCCCGTTGGACCGGTCCGTCTACATCGACTTCACCTCCGACGATCAGCTGCTTGCCGTTATGACGCTGCTAGGACTCTTCCTCTGAGCACGACCGCGCCATGCCCAATGCGATCCAAATAGTCCCTTTCGCCGGTCAAATGGTGGTCGAGCGCCTGACATGCACTGGTAACGGATTCTGGCGAGACTTAAAGTCCAAGATCACTTCTACGCCGGTGCACTTCATGCGCTTGTTGGTGAATGGTCGTGCCATGGACCTCACCCACATCTGCGACCAGGTCAGTGGATGAGGCCAGTGAAATTCGAGCCAATCAAGGTCGAGCTAACCCACTACCCATTACTGCTCACTTTCTCTCCATTCCAGGACAACGTGTCCGAGAAGGGAACCTTGTGCGAAACTTACGGGTTTCTTTACGGCATCGAGAAATTGGCGAAGGCTGGCACACAAGAATTTGCGAAATGCGGCTTTGTACCGGCTGACCTTTGGGCGAAGCCCAATTCGAAAGGGGCTCAAGTCGTGGCGGTGCCTTATTGAATCTGAGTGTCATTTAATATGTGTCTGTGCCTGTGGTATCTGCGCGGGCGCGTTGCGTTTAGTAATTAGTCACTTTGGTACTTTTGATCTGTTTGAGTAAGGAAGCGCGTGGGCGTTTTTAGCCGCGTGGCTGTTTACTCTGCAGTGGTAGCTTTCTCATCACTCGCTCTACATTGTGGTCCTGACTTCTCGGCGTCGTTACCTCTCTCCTATCGGAAGTCTATGTTCCGCGCTCGCGTCGCTTCTCCGATGCTTAGCTGGTCAACGCCTTCGATTGCCGATACAATGGGAGGTTTTCTGTCACATCACACGGATGTTACAAAGTATACCCATAGTCTTATAGGAAGCGCACACCTGGCGCCATTCGCTCTGTGTGCCGTCCCAGTGGCGTCGCTCCGTCTAGGCATACTGCGATCGATCTCAATTACCCGCAGAGTCGGAGCATTGTAGACAGGTTTTTGCTTCGTCAAAACGCAGGATGTGTTATACAGATTTAGAACATTTCGAAAAGCATGTTCGGAGCTCGTGAGTACCCGAATCATGGCATCCATCTATTCCGAGCTCGGTCAGTCGCGATCTCGAAGCGAATTTTTAGCGAAGAGGCCGTCGAATCAAGCAGGAAGACGCAGACCTGGCATCAACCGTCGCAACAGCTGGAGGTGAGGGAATGAAATCTTGAGGGCTTGATGTACCGAGAACCACAACAGTGCGAGTACAGCTACCTACTGGTGCGAGGAGTGGAGGGAGGGATCGGGCAGGAGACATGCGCAGAAGTTGTCGAAGCAGCGGTGTCTTGCGTAGAGTAGACCAGATATCGGTAGGTCGGGGGAGCGGGAAAGTGTTGTCGAGTGAAATGCAGGGTTATGTATTGAACCGTCAACTGGCGCCCGTCAAAGCCTTGCCCCAGCGGGGCACGCTCTAATAAATGCCGCAAAAGTCTGCAGGTGCGAACCGACGAGATGGAAGGCGCGGGCTGGGGCCAAAACTACCAACGTATCGATCACTTACGTTTCCGTGTAGTTAGCATCAGGGTAGTATAGGTACCATTAGACGCTCTAGGCCAAAGAGTACACCCTCGATGCTGTTTGCTGCCTCGTGACCGGCGGCCCCTGGCCCGCAGCACTCGGCCTCGGGCCCGTCGCCGGAAGCGAGGCCCACTGTCTCAGCGTCACAAAAGCGCTGGATCATTGATCAGCGCCATGGATGGGCTCCGCGCGCTCACGCGGCCAAACCCAAAATAGCATCACTTTCATTTGAACTGCCTGCAGCTTCAGGCCTGTAGGCCAATCACGTTTCCAGAACGTGCAGAGAACGATGTGATGATCAAGCAGCCCGAAGCAACAGCGACAGAGTCAAATGTGATCGCTTATGTGGTACCCGTGACCCGGGCCCGCGACAGGTCCACCCACATACTCGTTTCAACCAGATTGCGACCGCTCAGGGCAAAGCCGCGATCGCCAAGGCCCAATCTCAATGCGCGACCGCCGACTTTGGATCGTTCGCCGGCGTTTCACTGCTCACCACCAACTTCACGAGCCTCGGGCCCAACCTCTTGAAGGATCCCATCGTCGCCAAGTACATGAACATGGGCAATCTCGCCACGAACCCCAAGGAGACTCCGACGCGCCCTCAGCTCTACATGTTCTGTGGTACTCGGGATCCCGTCGTGTGCAGCAAAGTCGGAAATGAGGCTCCTGTTGTCGGAAATGAGATGGGAGTACCACAACCTGCACACGACGGGATCCCGAGTACCACAGTTCCACACGAGTACCGACGAGACGGTCCCGTACGGGCCCGCCCTCAAGACGGCACAGACGTGGTGCGACGAAGGTGCTAGGATCGAGTTCACGACCCGCAACGGTGGAAGAACGCACGCCCAAACCCAGGCTTTGTACTCGCCTCAGGCGATCGCCTGGTTGGACTCGACCCTGAAGGACTCGCACGTTGTGGTCAGGCAGTGTGCCTTCTTGACTAAGGGATTGGCTGTTTGAGCAAGCTGGAACGGGAATGGCCTCGGATGTTACTGAGGGAAGACGGGGGAGAGAGGCTGTGTCTTCGTGAAATTCTTAGTTCGGGATTTAAAAACAGATTTATTCTGAGTTGCTTTGGAATACTCGGATGTACACTTCCAGGTGGATCGCACGGGCGGGGTGGGCAAATGCGCAGCAGCGCCTTGTCTTGCTGGAACTTACCTGTCCGCCTTTTGACCCCTTCCACCGGCGATGCTAGTTTTTTTTCCTACTGAAATTCGTTCTCACCCGACTTGAGTTGACAAAAGATGGATCAGCCGTAAACTGACGAATTTGGCTGCATTGTACTCCTCCCTCGCGGACGACTTTACCGACCTCACCCCTCCGCCGCGCGATGCGCCGCGCGGGAGATTGACCTTGCGACTGAACGCGATTTTGGGCGTGAGCGCGTGACTGCGGAGGACTGCGGGAGACTGCGGGAGCCTGCGGCGGCGACGTCAAGGCGGTTCCACTGTGCACCCAGGTTCGCCTGCGTCCCCCGCCGCCCGCCTACCTCGCACTACACCAGAGACCAGCGACCAAAGATGCCTGCCGGTGAAGGAGCAACATGTGAGTTCTGCGTGGGTGAATGGCGCTGTGATGTCCTTGCTTGCTGACCCTGTCTCGCTACCGCTCTTCCTGCACTCGCTCGGTCCGACTTGGGCTTCGCACCCGAACGCGTCGTCGCGTCGAATCGCCGAATCGCGTCGCCATTCCAACCCCCGTCGCGTGCGCCATTGCGACTGATCCCTACACCGATCCGACGCCGTGCGCATGCCCTGTTGCCACGTATGACCGATCGCAATTCTAGACGAGGACTACGTTGACCGAATCGTACGTTTGATATCTGGAGCGGTCAACTGATATGGGTGGCTGTAACACCTCAGCGTGCCAGACTGACCTGAATCGGTTCCTGTTCTCTTCGCCTTGCCTTACCTTGCGTTGCTGCATCATCGGCCCCTCTTTTCAAACATCATGGCGACACGGTAACGCATACAGCACTACTCGGATCGATATTCGGACGATACATATGAGTACCGGCACGTGATTCTGCCCAAGGTCAGTCGCTTTGCACCACTCGACAGTCGGGGAACTCGGGGCATTCCTCCACTGCGTTCGAATTGGCACTGACTTGAACCATCTTGACGATGCAGGGACTACTCAAACTCAGTCAGTTGTCATGGGTCATGCGTGGCAGCCATGTTTCACTGCGAAGTGGGTCATGTACTGACCTTCCGACGACTTCCGACGACTTCTGCGTTCTCACTCGGCTACCGCGCACCGGCTACGACCTCACTAGTCCCTGCAAGTGTGAGTTATGCCCGCCTTCAAGCAATCTTTTTGTTCTCGGAGCTGACACGCAAGCTGACTTCTGTTGCCAGTACTTTCAACCTGATGGCCAAGTATTGCGACTGCTGACCGATTCGGAGTGGCGAGGCATCGGTACGCCAGGCTCGCTGCCTCTTCCTGTGGGGTTTGCAACTGATTTCCTTCGATACGGGATGAAACAAATAGGCATTCAACAATCACTGGGATGGTCGCACTTCGAATGCCACGCACCGGAACCGCACATCGTAAGTTCTAGAACCGAGTCGTTTTTGCCAGTCGAGTCCTGACCGTCTGAAGTTCGATCCTGATCGCCATCGTTGTGTACAGCTCTTGTTCCGACGCGAAAAAGACTATCAAGCCAAATATCCGAATGGAAAACCGCAGTGAAGGCCTTGTCGATTTTCGTCCGTCGTGTGCCTATTATCTTTCCTCTCGGCGCGGTTTAGCTTCAATCCTTCGACTTTCTCTTGTCTCTGCTTCATCACCTGTTGTCAACTACATTCATCCATCCCCCTCCCTCAGGGTTCTTCGTTAGCCATTTTCCTCTTTTCCTTTCTCGTCTTTCGCTTCGGGCGTTCGCCATTATCCCACATCTATGTATGAACTTAATCTCACCTGGGCCGGGTCGACTCCCCGGGGACCTAAGAAAGACCCCTGACCTTGTTGATGTCTCGCATCGTCAATCCGATTTACTCTACAATCCATCCATTGCATCCCCCACCGGGAAGCTATAGTGAGAAGTTCAGCCCGACGAGGCCTTCTTCTTCTTGCTCTTCTTTCTATCGTCATCACCCCCTTTCCTCTTCTTCTTGCTCTCGATCTGACCTTGATCGACGACATCAGGCATCCCCCCTTCCTTGACCTCGACACCTTCGTCCTTGTCGAATCGAGTTGTCGCCGTCTGCAAATGAGCTTCCAAGTGACCTTGCCCCGCTTCTTCCTCGTCGTTTTGCATCTCGACGTCTTCATGCACCAAGTGCTTCTTCAGATGCACCCCAGCCGAATGGTACGTTCCTTTCCCACCTACGATCCCTCTTGTCCCACTGAGGATGGGACGGTACTTCAATTCGATCCCTTCGGGTTCGATGCGTTGTTTCCGACTGAGGAGCCGTTGAATCTCGTCCGAGGTCGGAGGTTGGAGCAATTGGGACGAGGTGAGCAGTGCACCGGGGACGGGGGAGGGTTGCGACGCGATGAGGGACGAGGCTTGTGAGCTTGCTTCGGAGTGAGGGTGGGTGAGGGAGGGGAGGTGCGTGGGTTCGGTCGAGCGAGTGATGTAGAGCTGTCGAGAGACGGGGAGAGGAGCTGCGCACGGTGAAGGATTCGTCAGCGGAATGATTCGAGTGTGACGCTCGGAAGAGAAGCTCACCCTGGTATAGTTTCCCGTTCTTGGAGCCCCTGGGCACAATCGGAACAAAGTGGTGCATCTCACTTCCGACCGAAGAAGGTGCCGACGAAGACGATGGGACTTGGTGAACCGAGTACGGCACCGAGTGCTTGGTGAAACGTGCCAGAGGCTCGTCCGAGACAAAATCGTCGGATGTCGCATCGCTTCCGGATGGGAGTTGCAGCGTTTGTCCATCTAATGCAGACGGTTTCAGCTGGAGCGCGTGAGGTCTGCTTAGCTGAAGAACTTGACCCTTCCGGAAAGAAGAGGCTGAAAGGACCTACGCCACGGGGTAGTCGCACCAGCCAGATCTGTTGATTTTTTGCCGAAGAGGAGGATGCTAGTTTGTCATAGTCGAGTGGGATGGCCGAGGTCGATACAGCGGATGAGCGCAGTGCTTTGTAGCCGGGTGCGGGGGTGTATTTGCTGGCGAGGGCGAATGAGCCAAAAGTCAGCACAATAGGGAGGTGCAGGAGTAGTTCCGCTAGAGAATGGACTCACGATGACCTCGAAGGAACGACAGGAGTGCCTACAACAGCTGCCGCAGCGGCTGGTCGTGGCTGCTGCTGGCTGTCGCTGTCGCTCTCACTCTCGCTGCTGGCGCTGCTGCTGCTTGAAGCCGAGGACGATGATGCAGATTGGGAGGTCGGGGGATCCTTAGCTTTGCTTTTGCTCTTCTTGTCTTTGGTCGCCATCGTAGTTGTTCAGAGGTGGAGATCAAGCAGAAGGCAAGCAAGTGGAGGAGCAGTTCCGCAGACCCGCGGTGACGATCATCACGGGGCTGCGAAGGCGCTCGGACCGCTCGGCTGATCGAGGCTGATCGAGGCGACGAAAAGCGGCGAGCTGCCGAGAGCTGCCGAGAGAGGCCGAGAGTGCGCCGAGAGCCGGTCTGATCGGCGATCACGCGACCGCTATGGCTGGCTCTTCTCTTCCATACTTGGCCCCTGTCTCGATCGCGCTGGGTCAGAAAACAAAATGGAGGTTTCTGCCTCGACCTCAGCCCGCCAAGACGAGCCGGCCACAGGGGTCTCATCCTCATCTGGTTCTCCACTCCAGGCATTGACCGAGCGACAAGAATCGCGACTGGTACTCTTCCTCGATCAACAACTCTTGCTGCTCTCCCAAGCGTTCGAATCACGTTCCTCACCCAACTCGGCCCATCGCACACTGGCGTCTTATTTGGGGGCCGTAAGTCTGTACCTCGAATGCTCCGCTTCGTAGGCTCCCCGGCTGGCTCCCCACATGAGACGAGCAGCTGATCCAGGTTCTCAACCTCCCTGTCCACGCATACACGCAGCTCACTACCCTCCTCACCAACATGATCCTGACGATCCCACCGATTGAACCTTCCCATTCGTTACGAGTCGCATACGCACTGACCTTGACGGGATTACTCGCCCCCGCGATCAAAGCCTATCCGGTCCCCGAGGCGAGCTTGCCGATCCTGTGGGCGACTGTCAAGACGTTTGACCAAGCATGGATCAGGATACTACTATTGCGGCCATCAGGCCCTTCACATCCAGATCAAGTCCCTTTCGACCTCGAGGAGATCTCGATTGCCAGTTCGAGTACGGGCACGAGTTGGACCGTTCGCGCTCGGCTTTCGAGTTTGATCGGCGAGATTCGTCGATCGACCGCCATGGCTTTGGGGATCGCTTCGTTCGAGTCGGAGAGGAGAAAAGCGTACAACCCACGAGGGGAGGTCGTGCAGCCCAGGATATGGGACGGCGAGGAAAGGAACGCTTTGGAACAGGTCGGGCTCGGCGATTTGGATGATGGCTATCGGGAGGAGAGTTCGCCGGGGAGTCAGGCTGTCAAAATGGAAGGAAATGGTAGCCTAGGCCGGGGGACGATGGAAGGTGAGAGCATCAAGATGGAAGAAGATGGGGATGACGACGGCGACGACGAGGACGACGAGGATGGCTTCGAGGAAGTGGACGTCATGGAGGAAGAGGCCCAGGACGATGTTCCGGCCTCGGTCGAAGTCCACTTCAAGCCACCACCAGCACGCCTCCCAATAGCGACTTTCCCGCCTCATTCGACAGAGTTGAAGAAAGGCTTTGACCCGGATCTGGAGTATCCCGACTCGGATGACGATGCACGAAGGGGCGAGGATGAGGACCGGACTGCAGAAGAGGAAACAAATGCGATTTTTGAGAAAACGTTGCAGGTGCTCAGTGCGATGGCCCAGCAGGGGTGACGAAATCATATCTCATTACGATCTGACGAGCTATTTATGTTCTGCTTGGACACTCTTCCAGCGGATGGTTGGTATTCGAGTGAGCGAGAGTCAGCCCGAGCGATGATCGATCGCGTCCGCTAGCGAATTGCCAAGTCCAAGCGAAAAGCTCGGACCGTCTCGGAGACTGGCGCCGTTCGGCGGTTGGTCGGTTGTTACCTTCACACGCCTTGCGCGGGTCCATTCTACGCTTCAGCGCCAACAATTTCTGTCAAACCTCTTGAGGCCAGATGTCATGGCTACAACCAACTCACCACGTGTCTTCTGGCTCCATGTTGGACCTAGTGAATCGGCCGACGCCGGTGGTCGACTCGTTGCCCGAAGCACCGCCTCCTCTGCCCGAACTGCTCGCTGGTCCAGCCCCCCCACCGGCCGTCAGGAAGCGCGAGGTGGGACAATTGATCGTCGTGGTGCTGCGAGGTATGTGTTGAATTCGGAAGGACCAACTGCTGCGATAGTGGATCGGAATATACGAGAGCTCACGTGTCTGGCTCGCTCTCGGTGACGGCGATGATCTTGGGGCTTGCATCAGCACAACACCTCGATGAAACGGTCAAGGTGCGGTCTCGAGTGCCTCGTCCGTGCCACATGATCGTTTCACTGACGATTCCCACCACGTCACGCTGCTGCAGTCCCCACTTTGTACGGTCGAATTAACCGAGTCGCCGGGTGGGGTAGAGTCGACCCGAGTCGATCCAAGGGACCCGCAGAATCCAGGTCAGTGCGTCTTAGTCTAGGCGCTCAAATTATACGCTTGAGCTCATAGTCTACCGATGGCTACCTAGTCTGGGACGAAGAGTTTCGCTTCGTTGTGCATGCCGCCGAGACGACAAAGGCACCGACCGAGCCTCTCTTGGTCAAGATCCGTGATGAAACATCCGGTCGAGCCGGCGACGATCAACTCGTAGGACAGGGACAGGGACAGGTTGTCGATAGTAAAACTTGGGTCCGGAATAAGGATACGGGTACCTACGAGTTCGATGGTACGTTCGGTGCCTGCCCTGTCGATCCGGGCGCTCGGGGGCCGGAGCTGCAGAATTTGCGCCGCTGCGAGTAAGGGCACAAGTTGAACTAAACGAAACCCTATACTTCGCAGACTGGGTCCAGCTCCAGAGGGACGGAAAATTTGCGGGAGAGGTATTCCTAGAGATGGTACGCCCAAGGTATAGCATCTGGAAGCGTCAGACTAGAGAACATGCTGACGCTGACCGACTCTCGACTAACCTCCGTAGACTTTCTACCCAGCAATTTATCGTCCAGTGAGCAGATGAGGGCCCACATTTCATCACGAGAGGGGTACTGATGAACTCGCTCCTATTTCACAGAACTCCAAGTCGATGACTGGGCCCTCAACACGACCTACTTCGACGATCACTGCTCCGTCACCTGCGCCGACGAATCTTTCCTTCCTGCAGCGGCGGCCCTCAAGGCTCGACCCGAGCACACGACTACAACCTGGACAATTGGCTACCCACTCAATGCTGCAACGACCGGCAGGACGCTTTGAACCCGTTCCAAGACCTTCCAAGTATGCGCAGCCGGAAGCTGTCCAGCATTTGGACCCTCCACAAGCCATTACCTTCAACCGCCCCTCCAATGCGACTGAAGATGCGACTTCGGCCATGACCTTCTCCAGTGCGCCAGAGTCCCGTCCATTACCTACTCGGAACAACTTTCCTCCGAGCCTCGTGCCTGCCTCGAGGCCTCCGTCTCACTCGCCATCGGGGCCAGTATCTGGGTCCTATGCGCAGCATCCCCCTACACTCGTGGGGCAAATGTCGGCGCTATCGATACCTGAACAGCTTCCTTCACAAGAAACGGCATCATCTCCCAGTCGTCGGCCATTGCCCAGTCCGCCGGGCGCAAGTCTAGTTGCGTATCCACAACGACAATCTTACGGCGCTGGAGCAGTATGCACCGAGGTAGGCGTCCAGCAGCCGCCTCCTCCTTCCCAACATCCGCAGTCATCGCCAAGACTGGAGAACATAGGGACCGTCGTTTCCAATCATCTGCTCCAATATCCCCAACCTAATCCTGGTCTGCAGCAGCTGATACCACCGTACCAGCATGCCCACCAAGTCCAACATCATCAATCCCACCAAATCCTCCCACAACCACAACCGCATCAGCAACCACAACAACAGCAGCAGCAAATGGACCCACAAGAGTATCGTCGAGCCATTCAACAGCAACATCAACAATTCCACCGAGAAGACTTGCAGCAGTACCAACACATGTATCAGCCCTCCTATCCCGCCGCTTCCGATCAACCCAATCGTTCTCAATACGACCCTCAACCACCGCGGCGGGTCCCTGAACAGTCCTTTACTCATCGCAACTCTGATGGACACTCGCCATCACACCTTGCCTCGTCGCCGCGGATTGACACCACGCAGTCGCGCAGCTCTCCAAGCCCCAGCATTTCGCCCGGAGACTTTTCGTCCGAGCCTCCACCTCGACCACCGAAAACGCCGTATAATGCGCCGATTCCTGTCGTATCAGCATCACCAGCCGTATCTCCAGAGCTCATTGCGCCCCCACCTCGACATGGCTCGCTCCCGCTCGGCTCGGCGTCGACTTCAACCTCGCGGATGTCGTCCTTGGAGCTGAGCCCGAACGTGGAAGCAGGAACGCCCAAATCGAAGGACAAGGGCAAGCAGAGAGCCGAGCCTGTACCCTCGCCTTCGTCACCGAGTCTATCACCATCACTCAAGACACTCACCCAGTCGTCGTATCTTCCGTCCTCTTCATCGGCATCGACGTCCTTGGGAGCTGGTTCGTCGGCGAAACCTTCCGCGACCAAATCGAATTCGGTCGATCCCGTCATGCTCGCCGATCAAGCTCGATCGTTGTTCCGCTTCCAACAGGAACAGGAAGACGCTCGGCTCGCCGCTTCACTCGCTGAAGAAGCTGGAGCTGCGGAAGATCAGGTGCGAATCCAGAAGGCGAGGGAGGATGAGGAGGTGGTGAGGAAGCTGTTGGAAGAGGAGGAGAAGATGAAAGTCGAGGAAGAGAAGAGGAACGAGCTGATGGCAAGGCAGTGGGAGGAAAGGGAAAAGGAAGAGAAGGAAGAACGTGAGAGAAAGGATGAAGAACTAGCGATCAAGTTGGCGGCTTCACGGGAAGATTGAGAGGGGGAAAAGGAATCCGATTCCGCTCGGCCTGGGTGACGCGCTCTGTATCTTGGCAATGTATTCGCCACGGGTCAGCTAGCAGGTGGAGTCATCTGCTGCTTGTGTACAGGAAAAAATCCGGATCGTGTCCGGAGTGCGCTGTGAGTTGGAATTATATGGCAGACGGCCTGGTCACCCAGTCCAACACCTAGCGAAGCCAAAAGAATTGACCTCTCCCGAATTCGCGCGCGGACCTCCCGGCGTGGCTTCGTTCAGCTAATCTCAAAACTCAGCCTCTGCAAAACCTGTGGTTCAAAACCAAACCGCTGCGAGATTTCTGACTATGTGCGTGTACGAACCCAGGAATTACTAGCCACACGGGTGCTGCTCGCAGTATCGAAATGGCGCCAAATCCGCCCGGGGCCACCGGCAGGGGGCCGGGCCAGTGGCGTAGGTTTCTTCGAGACGCTAATGTCTCCGAGCCCATCTGAGAAGGCAAAGTGGTTCTGCCAAAAAGGACTCAGCGAGATTGCTCAGCCTCGTACTACATACACGGTCTGTAAAGTCACCAAAACAAAACAAAAAACGCAAAATATCTCTGGTCACCACAAGGCGATGATGTCTCCGGCATAATGCCGGTCAAAGTGACATCTGGTATGCCTCGTCGCACAGCCATTAGTAGTGCCGTCTGAGACATTATGCCTCATTACGCGCCAAAAAAGGAAGGTGCGCGGCGTCGACTCAGCGGAGTTGCGCCTTTGTTGTCCCTCCCGCGAGTCGCCGGCCTCCGTGGAAGAGGGCGCGTGGCAACTGAGAGACAACCCGAAGATCTGCCCTTGGCTTCAGCTGGTCTTCAAAGAACAACGGGGACCCATGGCCGCTCAACGTTCTTCCTCTCGCGACTTCTCAGCGACGTCGCAGAGTGTGAGAAAACGCTCCATCATCTCGTGGCCATCGAGACGAGGCCAAGTTAATACACCACTCGTCCGGAACACCCCCCGAGCCGACCGGTACGCCTACGTGCTCTCGCCTGTCTTTCGGCTGCTCTTGCCCTTGGTGCCGAGGTTCCTGCGGCTGGGAGGCCCCGCCACAACAACTATGAACGGCACTGGGTCGGCACCACCAACACCCACGAGGAAGGGGCGGCGGTCGATGTTGAGTATCGCCTGCGTTCCCGTCACAGATGGTGCTAGCGATGCTGCACCTCTGCCGCCCTTGTCACCGTGCAACATTCCATCGCCGAGACGAGCTCGGTTACCCGTGCGACTATTTTGGGCCGTTGCCTTCGTCGTCTTGACGGTGGTGCTCTACCCAAGAGTATTCTTAGGCCAAAATAGGCCAGTCTCTCGCGTTCGCACCCTCATCCACAGGGCTCTGCCATCGTCAGGGCTGGCTGCAACTGCGGACTCCAAAGCGCTGTCCTGGCACAACTTCGACCGCATCGAGGCCCGCACGACTCGGCTCGCGAAGGGTGGCGTAATTGCTCCATTGCTCCTGCGGCATCTCGAACAGTACAAGGCACCTGCACCCTACGATGAGGTAGGTTGGACTTTCGCGGGTCACATACACCCATGATCGCTGCTGATTCGAATTACTCCTATTTTTCGGACTCCGCTCAGGTGTGGCTTACGAGCGCCTGGGTCGACCCGCGGCCACTTATGATTAAGCGTGAAGGTTCGACCGAGAATGCGACCCAGTCGAGACCCGAACCTCCACAAGTCGCCATCATCGCTCAAATGAAAGGGAAGGGCTACATGTCGTACCCATCAGGGTCGTTTCCCAAAGTTCCGTTGCTGCTGCAGTGCCACATCGTACTACGGGACCGATTTCACGGACGAACCTCGTTCACAACCACTCCGACGAGGCTGAATGCTCTCCCCGACTCCCATGAAGAAGAGAAGGACTTGATTAGCGTCATGTTTCACTGTCCACTCGAGGCGTACTCGGATGCCCAGCTGGATTGGGAGAATTCCGATATGTAAGTGGTGGGCTGTGTCATCTCGGTCGCTCTTCTACGACGGTGCCTGACAGGCGGATTGGGCTTACGCTCACAGCTATGCCACACTATCACTGGTCGACCTCCCGCCTCCAGCCGACGTCTTTGTGCCAGTGACCGCAATCCCTCGACTCGACACCGAGGCTCATCGTTCTGGGAATGGCTCGGCTGCGATCTGTTTGGCCCCACTAACGGGTGATGTCTTCGCTCGTGAGTATAAGATCACACCTTTTAAGACGAGCAAATGATCAGCATTCTGACATGCTCTTGATCAACAGCTGTAATGGCCGACCATATGGCTCACTATCAAGCCCTTGGGTTCTCTAAATACTACATCTATCTGCTTGATCCCGGGCCAAAAACTCTCGAGACCCTGCGCGGGCTCGTGGACCGCAACCCGGATGGGATCGAGCTGGTTCGATGGGGTCTACCTCAGGGGTGGAAGAAGAGTAACATCGTCGGACATCATGCCTCTCGGAAATTTCAAGTCGAGCCGAGTCTGTGGGACCTCCCAGGCGTGAACGAGCTCACTCCGGAAGTAGAGTTCGAGATGGGCGATTACAGCAGCGGCGAGCATGATGTCAGGCTTTGGTACAATGGTCAAACGGCGGCACTTCAAGATTGCGTGTTCCGCGCCATGGCCGACGGTCACCGATGGACGAGCACTATCGATTGGGACGAGTACATCTTCCTCAAGCCGGCCCACGGGAAAGCGTGGCCTCCGGCGCCGACGTCGCGCCACAGCACCCCTCTCACCGAGTGGATGTACTCTACCTACCACTTCGACTACTGGCCTGGTACTATAGAACCTAAAGAAGCGAACAAACTCGGACTCAACTTCAAAGAAATGGCGGCGGGCCTTCGCCCCGCGGCTTTTGAGTTTCTCTCCGCATTTGCGTGCCTCAACTGCGCTCCCCGGTATGACGAGCCTCCGAACGACACGCCCGCGCTGCTCGACCTCAAGCGCAAGTTCCCCGACTTTGACTTTAATCGGCCTGGAGCAGGGATACCTCTACCGTACGTCTCTCCGGTGCGAATGCACGAGTTTCACATCGCCGGCCTGAGGTCGAAAACGATCATCGACCCATGGGCATGGTGGTCTGTTGGTATCCATCTTCCCGGCCTGGGCTTCACCGAATGGGCCGTAACGCGCGGTGTATGCTCCTCGACATTTGGTCAAGACGAGCGGAGAGGCACCGATGACGCGCTGTGCGCCCGCGAGCTCTTGCAGCAATTCGGAATCGGAACATCGCTCGTTGTAACACCCGGGGCTGTGGGTAAGGTCTACGCCGAAGATGGGGCTTGGCCCAAGTGGTCGGGGGCACCAAACATGATGGACTGCGCCTTGCCAGACGGGATGCCCAAATCCGAGCTCGCACAATATGGTCAAGGGGCGTTGATGCATTATCGACAAGATTCCGCCCTGACCAAGCGTCTCAACCGGTTTATCGACGAGTCGGCGGATCAGAAATGGGACCTCTTCTCCAGTGACGAGGCGCGGGAGGTGGTCAACGCACACAGAGCGACGTTCCAAGATTGGGCCAGGACCGACTTTGGACGACCCGTGGATGCTCCCGATATCGTGCAGGACTGGTCGATGCTCGAAATCATGGCCCCGACTTTGCTTGACATCATGCAGCGCAAGCAGAAGCTGGGGCTGCGATCGTGGCTCGGCAAGAGCAAGCTTTCCCGCACGCTCGAACGGATAACATTGACCATCCCAACCGGTGGGCGCTTGCCCAGCGATTGGGTGTCGATCGTGCTCATCATAGTCTGGCTTTTGCTCGCCCGCATCTTCCTCCTCTCGTGGTTCAGCTCCGTCAGGCCCGGGGGTGCTCGATTTGTCGCGGCAATGAAGGAGATGCAGGCCGCGGACGAAAAGCAGAGCTACCAGGACATACCCACCAGGATGGAGTGAGGGGACTGTGTGGCAGTGTACACATGAAGTTTTTGCAGTTTTAGATTTCATTTGAAGTTTCTCTCATTTGTGTTGTAACACTCGATCTTGGCTGGCCATCCCAGCCATCATCTCTTGGTTCCAGTGCGCGCCGCTTACATCGGCAGTCGAGATTGAAAAGTCTGATTCCAACAAAGTCACGATACCAAACCCGCGCTCGCACGCAAGAACTACCGGACATAAGGAATACCGTTCGTCTTCTCCTGGAAGATGTCGTAGACGATCGAGCGAGGGTTCTCATGCGCGTTCGCAATCACGCCCTTCATGTACTCGGCCGCCTCGTCCTCGCGCAGTTCGAGGCGGAATCGTTCTGTCAGGCGTTGCATCGTCGGTTCACCCTTGAACGACGGGAATTCGGCCGCGAGCATGAGCCTTGCCGTATCGACGATCTGCTGCGCATAAGGTCGGCACGCGAGGAACGACTTGACGGTGAGTTCCGAGAAGTGGCGGAACCCGACCGAATCCTTGCCGCCCATCAGGACCATCATCTCGTGCGACAATTTGAAAGACGACGGCTCAAATTTGACGCCACCAGGGCCGATGTCGAACAAGAATCCGAAATCTGTCAAGTACAACATATCACGTGTTAGACACCGGAAAGGACAACTGTAAAGGGATCAGCAGCACGGGACTGACCAATGTGAGTGATGCACCCCTTTCCGTCAATCATGATGTTACCGTTGTGGCGATCCTTGATCTGCACAATGTAGCACAATAGCGAATACGCCGCCATGGACTGGATGAAGTTGTTGCGAGCGCGTTGGAAATCGATGCCGTCGGGGCTACCGTACTTGAGCACGAAGAAGCTCTTGAGGTCATTGACCTTGGCGCGACCCATCTCATCCCGCGAGGTCGCGTTGGGGATGACATCGATCACGCCACACCCAGGACCTGTCGCGGTGACACGATAAGGCGTGACGAGCAAGTCTAGACCGAGGGCGGTGAAGATGTTCTTGTGCATGGCGATGATTTGCAAGGCGAGCACATCCTGACGACAATCGTCGCCGACCTTGAAAATTGCGGCTTGCCACGTGTCGAACGACTTGGTCTGGACCTGACCGCTCGATTCCTCATC
Source organism: Microbotryum saponariae (assembly GCA_900102585.1). NCBI lineage: Eukaryota > Fungi > Basidiomycota > Microbotryomycetes > Microbotryales > Microbotryaceae > Microbotryum > Microbotryum saponariae. The sequence continues at coordinate 175,356 of FMWQ01000062.1, read as the reverse complement.
CTCAATGAGCGCATCTTGGGCATCGAGATCGGCCGTGACGCTGCGCTTGTGATCGCGACGGACCTTGAACGTCGCCATGAAGGGAGCCTTGGCGTGGGATTGAAGCGGTCGACCGGACTTGCGATCGACATCGACCACGACACCATCGGGGTTCGAAGGAAGGTAAACCCCAACGTCGACTTTGATCTTGGCCATCTCTTCGTCGATCTTTGCCTTCTTCTCGTGCTTGGGTGCCTTGATGAACGGTTTGAGCTTCGCCGAGATCGAGGTGACTTCGTCGAAGAAGGCGAACTCGCGTTGGAAGAAGTCCTTCGCGTCACCGGACAGCGAGGAAACGATCATGTCAACCATGCGATCCAGCGTCGGCTTCATGGGGTCCTCGACATCACCGTCATCCCCACGGTAAGCGTTGGCTTTCATGTTCCAGATAATCTGGTGGCAGAAGAGCTGCGAGATCTTGGACGTCTCGAAGATGAAACGCTCGGCGTAACCAAGTTCATCGGAGCGCAACGCTTGTACGACCTGGGGGATGTAGAAGAAGGTGATCTCGACGGGGTGATGCTCGAGGACGCGCAGGGCGTACTGCAAGAGGATCGGATCGCCCTTGAAAAGTGGGAACAGGAATCGAAGCGCCGAGATGACAGGTACGGGAGCCCAAAAGAGCAGCACGCGCAGGTGGCGCTTGGACTCGGGACTGATTGTGTCCCCGACGAAGTATTGCAACGCATCAGGGATGTGCTGCGCTCGAAGCGGGTCTGATCGGACGAGCCGGGTGACCTCGGCCGCAACGGCGGGCAGCTTGGTGCGTTCGGGCAGCTGCACGGCCACGCCGGGCCAGTGCGACCAGGCGATGTTGGCCATTCGGACCCAATTTGCATCGGAGGCGGTCGAGCGGGGAGTGGGGATGGCGCCTCGCTTCGGATCGAGCAGCGGGTTGGTCCACAGCTTCAGGCGGTCCAGCTCGTTTTCGAGCAGGGCCAAGAGAAGTTGCTGTCGCTGGGTTTGCAAGGAGCCGGCGGTCGCGGCGGACGAGTTGTAGGGCAAACCACTGGCCTTACGACTACGAGATGCCGAAAGGATGTAGTCATACGCAGGTTTGTCGCTCTTGATCGTAGAGTGCAGCTCCTCCATGGCCTGCAGGTCAGCCTTGAGTTGGATGCGATTGCTTCCGTAGGTCCAGCTGGAAAGAAGAGCAGGGCAGAGGTCAATTGTTGTGGTCAAAGACTTTATGGGCATGACCACTACTCACCCGGGCGCCAATTCAAACCATGTCATCGCCGCTTCGTACAAGCTGTCGCGGAAGTTGTACTCGACGGCCGATTCGAGCTCGCTGCCTTGCAAGACGCAAAAGCCGAACGAGAGCATGCGCATGCGGATCTCGCGTGCGAGTTGATGTGTCGACCAGGACTTGGCCGCGTCGGTCGAGCGCTTGAGGATCCTCATGCACGCGTGGACGAGGTCGGTATTGCGGTATCGGAAGGCTTGGAATCGGCTCGATAGGAACTGCAGCAGCGTCATGTGGGGCTGCAACAGACGCGTGGCGTGGATGAACTCCTTGGTCATGTAGTCCTTGTCGGTGGGAGTGAACTGGGTTGGAACATCGAGAGGATTTTTGCGATTCGCCTCGCTTGAGAAGAGACCTTGTCGGCGTTGAATTGTCGACTGCCAGGCCTCGGCGACCTCGACCATCAATCGAGCCTCGAGTTCAGGTCGAGCGTCCACGACCCATGTCCAGACCTCGGTCGCGATTTCTATCACAACATCGGTAAAGATACGGGCAGGGAGATGAACGAGGTGCTGCAGAATGTCGAGATCGGGCCTCTGCGCCTTGACGAGGTGCCCACCGCTGCGGTAGAGCAGCGCGCGGATGTCGACCAACTTGACGTGCATCTTGTGCTGATCAAGTTGTTCGGCCAGGGCCTCCAGCTCGTCAAGGATTGCATCACGCGTCGTGTCCGCCGTCCTCGAAGCTTCACCACCGAAGAAGCTCTTGGCGCCAAAGGTGCGAGCAAAGTTGGCCGAATTGTCGGCTCGCCACTCACCCCAAGCCGGCAAGCTGGCCTCACGAGCATTGCTAGGAGGCATGCGGATCAAGTCGATCGCGACGGACTTGCCCATCTCGTCATCGGCGAACGCTTTGAGCGAGGTCGAAGGAGGGGCCACTTCAGTGCCGTCGATGTAATCCTGCAGCAGACCGCGCATCTCCGACGGCGCGCGCGTGAGGCCGGCCTTGAGCCACGATCTCGCATAGCGATGCAACTCGCTCAAGACGCTGTTGCGGATCGAGTAGTCGTCTGGGAGGATGACGTCAAAGTTGGCGCGGCTCGAGTGGAATGTGTACAGAGGGGTGTATTCGTCGACGAATTCGGCCAAGCAGGCGCGGCGAGTGACCGTCAACAGCTCGAGCATCGTCGTCACGACTTCGCCGCTGCACAGCAAGGACGGGAAGCTCGTGAAGAGGTCGTTAAGATAGCGGATCGCGGTCGTTCGGACCTTGCCGAGCGTGTGGCAGCATTGTAATAAGATCTCCCGCACCTCGTGGTAGACGGCCGGGTCCATGGTGTGACCGGTGACGAGTTGACTCAGGCGCGAGACGAACGTGTTGTTGACGTGCTCAGCAATCGAGGTCATCAATGCGTACAGCTGAGGGTTCTCGTTGATGTCTTCGACATGGAAGTAGGAGAGCACGATCGACGGTTGGCCCGCTTCGGCTCGCAGGGACTCGAGTCGCACCACGGTCAACAAGAAGACGACTTGGGACGCTGGGAGCGATCGAGCGAACGAAGCAGCCGAGGGCAAGATCGCGGCAAGCTCTTGACGGGCCGCATCCGGTGAAAGGACGTGCTCCTTGTTGCGTAAGATGGGATTGAAGTCGAGCTCGGTGGCGACAAAGTCGTCCTTGACACCGCGAAGGAGACCGGGCGTTCTCTGGGCGATGCGAACGAGCGCCGCTCGCTGCCAGTCGGCGATGCGTGAAGGCGTCGACACAAAGCCCGACAAGACGATGAGGTACCACGCACTGCGGAACAAGGATACGAGTGACGTGTCGACATCTTGGCGAGGATCGAACTTGGCTCCAGTAAGGAAGGCGTCGAGAATGGGCACAAGGTTGAGCAGACCGGCCGCTCGTTCGGACGCGGTGGTCTTGCGGTCGCCCACGCCACCTTGCTCAACAAAGAGAGCGAGTGTCTCCGAAAGGTATTTGACGTGAAACTTTTGGCGCGAGGATGCCGCGATCGCGAGCCTCGTCTGAGCGCTCAGCAGCGTCTGCGACATCGCCTCGTCCTGCTTGGCATGCTTGCTGACTCGACTGATGCCGGCGAGGATGTCGGCGAAGGTGTCGGCATTGACGATGGTCGCGAGTTCGCTGAGCTCAAACAGGATCGCACCGTCGACGACCGGGTTCGTCCCGACAAGTCGTTGCAAGAGCATCGACGTGACCAGCGTGGTAATCTGCTCGTCCTTGAAGGCGAGAGCAAGACGAGCGACGGCGTGGACCACGTTCGACGACACACTAACCTTGATTGGATCCGACATGGTCCCCTGGAGTGATCGGATCGACTTGGCGTCATTGGCAACGACTTCACCCTGTCGAACCAAAGGCTCGCGTTCGGGTACGGCGAAGTGGTTGAGCAGCGACTGAATCGCCGACTCGCGCAAGGCGGGATTCTTGGACAAGTCAATGAGCGACGCGTAGCATGCTGAGGCGGCGATCATCGTCGACGAGGGCGCTAATACGCCACTTTGCTCGAGCACGGGTGACGGTGAACTGATAAAGTTTCGGATCGTGCTAAGCGCCGTGGGCAAGGTCGAAGGGAACGCATGGGCAAAGACCTGTAGACTCTCGACGGCACCCGTCTGCAAAGGCTCATCCACGACGGTCGCGGGGTGGGTCAAGAGGTCGTCGAAGAGCTTGGCCAAGATCTGCGTCGGCGAACCGGTCGCGATCGTGGCAACGACAGCGAGCTTGACACTCGAGAGCAGGACGTCAAAGGCGTACGGGTCGGGAGGGTACTCTCCATCCATCCTCTCGAGCACGGCGTACGTGTTCTCGAACGTACCATGAGCCCTCGTCGCCGAAGCGTACGCCGCTTGTCCACCCGCGGTGATCGAAACAGGATCACCTTCAAGGAGAGCTCGCCACCCGCCGCCAGATTTGACGGCGGGTACGATCGCACTGGTCCAGTATGCGAGCTCGAACTCGATCTGGACGAGAGCAACCAGTCCAGGGGAGAGCCCCCTCATCGAGGTGTCGTACTGCTTCAGGGTCGCGAGGGCCACACGCCCCCCTTCCGTCGAAGGGTCCCATTCGTACGCGATGGCGGCGACGACGGACTCGACCAATTCGCGCGATGGTTCGGGCGTCAGCGGCAACTCGTCGTGGACGGTCCAGGGGAAGGGCGAGTTGCCCACAGCTCGACGAGCTCCGTTGAGCGCTGGCAAAAGATACCCGATGATGCGGTGACCTGCAATGCTGACTTGAAAGTATGAGCACTCGTGTACGGCATTTATAGAGCGCCATATAGGTTACAAACACACCTTCCGAGGTTTCAATTGCAGCCAAGAGGGCTTTGTGGAATTGCGAGAGAGCGCCGAGAGCGGCGGTGCGCTCGTTGGGACTGGCGCCGGCGACGATCAGCGCGGCCGAAACGAGGCTGTACGCGAGTCGATCTCCGGGGGCATAGTCTTGGGCGACTGTGCAAGAGAAAGGTTCCGACCGTTCTCAGCTTCCTTGGGCACTTTTCTGCTCGGGCGGATGCTGGCATACCCTGGACCCCGACGGCGGTTTCGAGTTGCCAGCTGGGAGCGCCTTGGAGCAGCACGAGCAGCCGATTGAGGTTGTCCGAATTGGCGGGTGCTTTGGCTGCATAGTCGCAGAACGCAATGATGCCATCAACTTGGGAGAGCGTCTAAGGTGCAGAAGAAGAAGGGGTGGTCAGCTCATAGATGCGTTTACCACTGCGGACGACACTCGGCCAGCGATCACGACGATGACGTGGTGGAGCTCAAACAGGAAGCGGGTACTGACAACCAAGGTATGCGTACGACCCGAGGCGGCGTGACTGTCGCCGTTGATGCGGTTCAGTACCGCGCCGATGACGCCGTTGGTGACGGGGTGGATCCCGGCGAAGGACTCGGTTAGGAGGTGTACGTCGTCGTGCGTCGAGGACGAGGCCAGGTTCGCCGCCAGTGACGACAGAATCGCCGAGTGCAGGTTGCTGAGTGCGACCCGAGATGGGGGAGGGTATTCAGTGTGACTGCGGCAGTGATGGAGAGCAGTGACCCGGGCAAGCTCACCTGTCTAGATAGTCCATGCTGGGTGCGTGGGATGGATCGCAAAAGCTGCACAGGAGCAAGAGCCCGGCTAACGTCACGTATCAGTTCCGCTCACTCGCCGACGCGCGGAGACGGGCGGCCTCGGGCGGCAGCGGGCGGCGACTTATTCTGCAACGAGAAAGCCGACGCCGTTGAGCTCGGACCTATGCACTCTCAAAGTGGGGGAGAGTTCAACCCAATGAAACATGGTAAAATAATGATGGTGATGGTACGGAAAAAGAACTACCACAAAAAGTTCCTACTCGATCGCCTTGTAGTACTGTGTTGTCCACTTGGGGTAGCAGCGCTTGTAGAGCGTCAAGCAAATTTGGTCCATCTGGTCGATCGGGCCATCAAAGCCAGCCTGCGAGAACAGTCAAGCCACACCATCAGCCACCTGGAATCGAAAGGAGAATCCTGGTGTCTCTGGACTCGCCTTGAAATACCCATGCGTGCCCAGAGGTTCACGAATATAACCCGTCCGTCCGCGCTTGGTGCGCAACTGGATCGGCTTAAAGTACTCCACGTCGGTGCGGTTGAAGAAGAGGTATCGGATTGTCGCCGTCTTCTTGTGCACCTTGAAAGGGTGTCCCGTCAGAATGATGCGCTTGGCCGTGATTCGGGTGGGATCCGCGGACAAGAGCGATCCTGTGCCAATCAGGTGTGTGTTCGACGACAGTTCGTCGCTTCCAGACGAGGTCTGCGAAGGCACTCGGAGCAACAGTGCCGGAACGTTGCCAAAGGTGATGGGCAAGTAGGCCGTAGCAATGTGACTGTCGATCCCATGCCTCAAGAACCGCTCGAACTTGTGCACGTTGTTGGTCCCTTTGCCACCATTGCTCAACGTGTGCGCAGAAAAGATGGGGTTGATGACGAACCGTCGTGGCCCGAGTTGCAGCACGAGCGAGTCCTTGGATCGCACCGGTTCGAGGTACTCTGTGTTGCGCTGGACCGTAAAGTGCATGACCGAGTACTTGTGCTCGTGCTTGAGCAGGCCGTACACGACGAATGGCCGCAGAGCAGAGTACGATTCAAACACGGCACGGGGTACGTTCTTGATCCGCAGGATGACTCTTGTATCGGCCTGTGCGCAAGAGGTAGCCTGTTAGTACCCTGAAAGGACTCAATGACGAGCGAGAACACCTACCTCTACACCGTCAAGCTGGGCCTTCATCTCCATCTTCCTGGCAATCCTCTTAAAGTCCTCAAACATGAAACACCTCGAGTACTCGACCGGCAACTCCTCGTAGGGATCCCACTTGCTCGTCCTGAAACTCTTGAGTCCCCTGTATCGTGCGAACCTCTCCCTCGCAGAGATGTGCAAGGGCGTGTCCATCTCGTCAGGGAAGTCCATGTCGTCCTTGTTCTGCGAGGCCCTCTCCTGCGCTCGATTGGCGAGATATTGTGCCAACTGCGCCTCTTCCTGCTCTGGTGAAAGATCGGCGTACGGCGCGACCGACTGACTGGCCGTATCGTCGAAATCGGAATTATCGACGAAATCGGGGTTCCCCTCATCCTCTTCCTGCCCCTCGGGTTCGTTCATATCGATGATCTCCTGTTCCTCTCCAATCTCGTCCTCGTCATCTTGCATGGCGCCCTCATCCTCCTCGTCAGATTCCTCGATGATCCACGCGGCCTGGTAAGCACTCGTACCCTTGGGTACTTTTCTCAGGCGCGGGGTGGTCCCCTTTCGCGCCGGCGGAAGCATGTCACTCTCGCCGACCCTCGATGAGGTCGAGTGAATCGCAGCAGGCGCAGAAGCCAAATCCTCCTCGGTCGGCCAGGTTTGCTCGGCCAGACCTAGCTCTTCGTTGTCGGGAACGTTCGTCGAGACGAGAGAATCGGCATCATCGTCCTGCGGGACCGACAACTCGGATGGGCCAGCTCCCGATAGATCCATCGAGTCGGCGGCGTTCGACTTGCGTGGCCGGCGGGTCGAAGGTGCTGCCAGGATCTGCGACGCAGGAGATCAAAATAGACGATCAGCATTCCGTCCGACTTGCGAGAGCCGTACTTCCGTTCCACACCTTTTCGACTTGGAAATCCCCAAAGCCTTGCAAGTGAACCAATCGGTTCGCATCCAACCTCGCTCCTCTGACCGTGCCTTCAATGACCAACGTCCCTACATGTTCGTCGGCTTCGATCCCACCCATCTCGGCATCGCCATTTAACCCTGAACTACCCTTCTCGAATTGGACCGACTCGGCGAGAATTCTAGGCCGTGCCTCTCTCCACTTGACCCCCTTGGGTACCTTTTCACACAACCCTCGAACGATCGTCGTTGCTTCCGAAGCGGACGACAGATCGGCGACCTTTTCGATGGTCGGGAAGAAATGATTGAGGAACGAGGTCAGACTGGTCCTCGTGGTCGAGGTCATAAGCTGCGATTCCTTAGGCAGATCGGGGGTGACGCCTAGAACGGAGGCGACGCCAGTGGCGGTGAGGCATCGCAACATGGTTTCACCTTGCTCGTTGACTTCGATCGAGGAGGATAGACCGAGAATGACGAAATCAGCGGCGGAACAGCCGTCGAGGATGGGGAAGAGGGAGCTCGCCTCCGAGGCCGCGGGGAGCAAGAGGAAGCGCAGGGATTGATTGTGAAACTTGACCACGTCCAGGCTACGGTACCCATCCTGACCATGGACCTCGACGTTGATGGTGGCAGCCAAGAGTTCGACTATGGCCAACGGATCGACGTCCTCGGACATGGGCACGACCGCGACGATCCTCTGAGCCCTGTCGGGTCCTACGAAGAGCTGCGCGGTCGCATCGAGGGCGTGACGCTTCTTGTCCTGTACCTGCTTGGCATGGTTCCTCCGGTTGAGCTTGTGTTGCGACGCTGACAGGTTGGCGTTGGTCTTGCCCGTCTTGTGCGACGAGGACGAGCTCGAAGGGCGATGGGTTCGGCCCTTGGCGGCGTCCTTGAGCGCCGACTTGGTCGAGTGCTTGGACTTGAACGACTTGTTGGACTGCTTGAGTGAAGCTCGGTGGTGGTGCTCTGTTGTTTGATGTGGTGACACACCCATGCGGTGCGAAGGCGGGGGTAAAGCCAAAGGCAAGCGGCAAGAGGTCAGTTGCGGCAAGAGGTCAGTTCCGGTGTCATGGTCAGTGTCAGTCAGCCTGCGAAGCTCCGAAGCAACGCTCAGCCCAGGCGAAGGAGAAGGGAGAGGAGAGGGGCATGCACTACAAGTAGGCAGGCTGGCAGACTCACTCTCTGACATGGTCGAATGCCACTGAACAGCACGCACTGAGCTAAAGAGTCGGCAGCTGAGCGCCGAGAGCCGAGTCGACGCCGATCACCGTCGCGCCTACAAACAGCTGCGAAGCCCCCAAAGAGCTCGGACCCCCTGAGCCCCCTGAGTTGAGCGGCAACCCCACTGGGCCAATCCGCGTGAATCGTAAGCTACGATAACGAGCATCAAAAAGTCATGCACAATAGTCTGGATCGAGATGGAATGGCAATCCTCATGTATCTCAGACAAACCCTCGACGTAATACCTTCCCCAATAGCTCGTCCTCTACAGGATTGTTACTCCTGAGCGCAATGTCCGCGGACTCTTCAGGACGAGGAGCCTTCCAGCCTCGAGCCGATGCTGTTGGTGCGAATCATCCACGACCTCCACATCCCGTTCGAAATGGGGATGCCCATGCTCCTCAGGCGTATCAACCCTCGCCACCCCTGACGCCATAGGCAAAGGCGGAAATACGAAACTATGCGGAGGTGCCGAAGAAGAGGTAAAAGCAGGGTTTGATCCATCAATCCTTCGACACCGTATATGACACAGTCGGATCGACCAACCATGACGGACCGGAAACAGGCGAGGGTTGACGATGACCGACAAGCGACGGTACGAAAAGCTGAGATTCTTCAGGTCTTGTACTCGGCTGAACAAGTATCATCACCCATTCGAAGGACGGCGGGCTCCTGAAGTCGACCGTGTGGAATTTTGGGTTATCGTCGCCGGGGCAAGTACTAAGGAGGCGACTAAATCGAATATCTCGTCGTAAGCAAAGTGCAGGTTGTGCCCGCATCGGAAGACCTATCAGATCAAACGGAGTAAGATCAGAGGTACAGGGTATCGTGACATTACGGAAGAGCTTACTGGTGAAAACTGGCCATGGACATAATCGCAGTGTCGCACTCCGCTTGAGTCCGCAGGCTTGCCGCAATGCTACTTGAGACCGGGATATGCATGCGTTGAGCCACCGACGGGGGTGCCATGGAAGCGAAGAGTACTCTTTGACGGCGGCTTCAGCGCTGAGTGTCGTGACTGCGATTTTGGTGATCGGGACGGACGGAGACTCAGGTGGGGGGGGGGGAGCCCATGAGTCCGCACGGCGAGCACACGGCACGTGACTTCGGTTTGCCCCCGGTGCCCGGTGGCCCTGGGTGCTCCCCGAACGTAGTAGAAATTCCAAGAATCCTGACAGTCTAATTCTTCTTGTATTCCACGGTGCCGAACAAAATCACTTTTGAGTCTGAATAGGCGTGACCAGGACACCCTCTGCAGTGACCGATGACCGGCGGTAACTCCTCGGCGGAGTCCTGACTGCGCCGACTTCAAGTTACCCCCGCCCGCGGATCTTGTGACTTGTCACCGCGTAGCCATAGTGAATAGTTAACACCAAATCCGCTAGAGCGTACACAAATGGAGGAGCTTCACTTACCCAGATACCCATCGGCCCTCGGCCGTATTTACCTTTACACGTGACGAAGATCATGAGCCTCTGATCGGAGGGCTTCCGAGCTCTAAGTTAGTAAAGCACTTGGCACACGTACGCGCGAGTTTCCGACTCGCTAAGAGCGCGAATTCATGGCCATTGCAAGGGACTTTTCGGTGGGGGATCGGGAGCATTGGCATCTAGGTACCTTCTCCTCTGATTCGTGTCGAAATATTTGAGCCTTTTACAATCTTTGTGTAGATGTAGATCCGCGGTGACTCAAGGGTCAGGCCGAGAGGGCTCAGGCATAGGACCTGGAACTGGAAGCGCGCCACTCCGGCGCGCAGTCGCGCCGATCGCGCTCTTGTCAGCAGAGTGCCCATTTGCGATCGATGGGCAAACCTATCGGGGTCTGCGGGGGAGACAACAACAACAACAACACCAACAACTCCAACCCTGCTGCTATACCACCACTTCGCCCTGACCCTCCCGATCCTCCCGGCCAAGCCCCCGCCACCACCACCAAATCATACTCCGCCGCGGTCGGCGCCCGCTCCGCTGCGAAGCACGGCAACGCCACCGCCAACACCTCGACTGCCGTCGCCGCCCATCCCCTGATGCACAACATCGAGAACTGTGTCATCATCAACACCCCACCCTCAACCTCGGTCGAGCAAGTCCTCCTCGCGCTCGACAAACACTACCCTGCCCTTACCGGCGCAATGCCATGCGTCATCAAGGGTCAGCGCGGCCTCCGCTTTCCCAAGGCCGCCGATCTCGACACCCTGGTTGCCAACGGCCTTACTGTTGGCAAGACTCTGTGCAAAGTCGAGAAGCTGTACAGCTCTACTAAAGGAGGTGTTGTACAATGCACCCTTACGGGCTTTTTCTCCGACCCCGAGGGCCTCCGCCTATTCGATGAGCAGATCGCTGCCTATGGCACGGTCCTCCGCCGTCGCATCCAATACATTGGAAAGACGAAACACATCTCTGGGGTGTACGACTTTATCCTTGCCCTTAAGGATGCAGATGTGTTGCCCCCTGCCTCACTTTCTATTGCTCGTGACGGTGTCACTGAGCGAATCCCACTGAGGATCACCGGTGGCATGCGCCACTGCGTCTTCTGCCGTTCCGCAGCTCACGTCCGTAAGGATTGCCCCGTCGCCCCGGCGTGCAAGTCCTGCGCGAGCACCTCGCACGCCACCCAGCACTGCCCGGGCCGTCACGCGTCGAGCCCCCAGGGTCGCCCCACGTCACGTGCCCCGCATGCCTCCACCGTTACCACCGCCGCCCCCGCCGGGTCCAAGTCGATCCCCGCGGCCTCCGCCCCCGACCGCACGACCAAAAAACGTCGAGTGGAACAGGATCTGGCTGCCCAGACTGAAGATCTGTCCAACAGGGCTCAGCCCGAATCTCTGTCGAAGACTGCCCGCCCCGAGTTCTCCTTCAATTTCCCTTCCAATACTGCCCCCCAGCCTGCCTCCAACCAGGGAACTGCCTCTTCCCTCGTTGAAAAATCCTCCGAGTCCCCCAGCTCAGAGACCACCTCTCCATCCCCAAGCCCTCCTCCGGCCACGCCAAAGTCGATCATAACTCGATCCAAGTCGATTGCCGCCCTCTCCACGCCCGCCACTCGTGAAGCCCCTCCCACTGCGCCTGCCCTCGAAGCCTCCGAGCCGACTCCCGAGCCCTCTTCGCCCACGCCCACGCCGTTGCCCTCAGCCGCGGCCAAAGCCCGACCCGATGACGCCGACGCCGACGACGAGGCCGACGAAGAAGCCGAAGACCAAGAAGCACCTCCCAAGGACGTGGAATACGCTATGGACCAAGATGATGAGCACAACTAAGATCCCAAACGTGTCTTTTGTTGCTGCCAACGTGCAGTCAATCAATGAAGACCGTAAGCGTGCCTCTCTTTTCTCCAATCTCCGCTCCCATAACGCCGACGTCTTTCTCCTGAGCGAAACTGGCCGACCTTCCCCCGAAAGGGTGGCCCAGTGGACTCAGGAGTGCCAAGACTTAAAGCTCTCCGCTCTCTTCACTCCCTTCAACAACACTGCCATACTCTGGAAGAACGACTCCGTGGTCATTACTATTGATCCCGAGTCGCCTCCCAACACTCTTCGTGCCTCTTTTTCTTTCCCGGACCGAGTCACCGACGCCACCTTTCGTGTGGGTGATTCAAAGGTCCGGGTTGTAGTAGTATACGCGCCTTCCTCCGACAAGCCAGACAAAAAGCGCTTCCTCTCACATCTCAGCACCGCCCTCCGACAAGTCGTACGTGACGAACCCTCGCCGCCTGCGCTCCTAGTCGGGGGCGACTGGAATTGTGTTGAGTCCCAACCCCTCGATTCGGAGAACCAAAACGGAACGAATTATGGGGGTCAGGAGATGCGCGACCTTGCCACGGCCAACAATCTTTTCGACGCCTATCGGCTCCACCATCCCAAAGGACGAGCCACGACGAATCGCTCAGCGCCCGGCACGTGCCGTCGCCTCGACCGCATCTATGTCTCGCCTGATTGGGTTGACCTCTTCCATGATCACAAAATTTGGGCTCCTGTCCTCAAATCGACGCACTCAATGGTTGTGGCACGGTTCCAAGTGCCGGGCGCAATCGACATCGGTCCGGGCAAATTCAAGCTGGGTTTGCACGTGATCGAGGGCGACGCGACCTGCGAGTACCTCACTTCCATTGTCCGCACCCTTTACAACGAAGCCCTCCTCCAGACGCCCAACGATCCACCAGCAGCTTGGACGTCCACCAAACACCGCCTGCTGCCCGAGCTGCAGGCTCTGGCCCGGACGTTCGCTCGGTTTCGACGTGGAGGGTCGGAGCAAGAGAGGGCTGACCACTCGCGCAACGGCGCGGCGCTGCGTTCCCGCCTCGACCCATCTCTGGCGGGTCCCTCTTCCATCTTCATCCGCCTGCGCAAAGTGCGAGCATCCGACCTGATCCCTTCGCTCACGGTCAACGATGTTGTTCATTCCGACCCTCATTCGATGCTTGGAGCGGCCAGCGACTACTTCGAGCGGGTCTATGAGGACCGCCCCATCGATGACGCGGCCCTGAAGGCGATCATCGACGGCCTCGCTTCAACTCGCCTCTCCCCCGCGGACTCACTCAAGCTCGAGGAAGCGTACCCGTTGGAGGAGATGACAAAGGCTCAAGAGGCGTGTAAGTCGAACTCTTCGCCAGGGCCTGACGGCCTCCCGGTTGAGTTCTATCGCGCTACGTGGCCGGCCACTGGCCCGATTCTTCGAGACGTCATCAACTCGATCCCCACCGAGGCCCGTCAGCCTGGACCTCTTCCCCGCAACACCGCCCACATCCATCTCATCCACAAACGCGGCGAGAGGGATCAGCTCTCGAACAAACGCCCCATATCGCTCATCAATGCGGACGAGCGCATCATCTCCCAAGCCCACAACCAGCGCCTCGCTCCCTTGCTCGAGTCCCTGATCGGCCCAACCCAACGTGGCTTTGTTCCGAACCGTTGGATCGGCACGAACATCGCCGAGGTCCAGTGTCTCATGGACCCTGGACTTCCGGGCTCACCACCCGTGTCCGGCATGCTAGCGGTGATGGACTTTGAAAAGGCTTACGATCGTCTCTCCCACACGTACCTTGATGCAGTCCTCTGCGCCGTTGGCCTCGGCCCCAAAGCCCGCCAATGGTACCGAGCGACCTACACCAACCAATCCGCCTCGATCTTCCTCAACGGTTGGCTCTCTGCCGCTTTCGACATCCTGTCGGGCGTTCGGCAAGGTGATCCCCTGGCCCCGTCTCTCTTCGTTCTGGCGATCGAAGGTTTTGCCTGTCAGATTCGATTGAGAGTCAAGGGCATCGAGATTGCGGGCCTCCAAAACATTCGAGAACTCCTCTTTGCCGACGACGCTTGCTGCGCACTCCACAACTTCTCGGACCTCGACCACCTCAATCGGGCGATCGAGCTTTACGAACGGGCAAGTGCCAGCAAGCTCAGCAACGCCAAATCTTTCCTCTATCCCCTTGGAGTTTTTCGGGATCGGCCGATCGCCCCAGATCTCGGGACCTGGCGTCTCAGCGATTCGCAGTTTCGCTACCTTGGTATTCAGGTCGGGGTGGAGATCGCCGAGGATGCGGGCTGGGAAGATGTCAAGGCCTCGACCATCGCTCGGATACGCTCAATTCCGATGTACGATCTCCCATATGCAGCCAAGTGTTCGATCATCAACATCTACTGCTACACAAAGATCCTGTACTACAGCCGATTCCTCCCCGCCCCCAAGAGCGTTGTCAAGGAGATCGAGGATGCGGCCATGCTCGTCATTCACGGTCGAGCTTCGGATGGTACTCAGCGACGTCCGAAGGTCTTCCGGTCGCGCCTCTGCATCCCTCTCGATCACGGCGGTTTTGGCTTGATTGATCTGCCTCGGCGTCTAGCGATCGATCACGCGAAGTGGGTCTTTCAGCTCCGGGCCCCGGACGGCTGCTTCACACGCCATCTCTTCGACATCCGCATCCGCCTCCAGGCACCGAACGAACCAACCCCTTTCACTTTGTCCAGACCGGCCCCCAACCAGCATCGTCGCCCTTGGATCTGGATCTGGTGGGCATACTTTTGCCATCCTCCCCCGAAGTGGGACCATGCGGTGAGAAAGACGAGAAAACTTCTTCCTGCACGTTGGGTCCGATACTTCGAAGCCTGGGCGTCGGTGACCACGCTCAATCCCCCGGAACTCTCCAAGAGCCAGAACCTCGAGCAATGGGCGACGCACGTACTCTACTTCCCAGCGGGCCACGGAATACAACTCTCGGTAAACCCGACGCTTTTTCGAGGGCCCGATGGCGAGGTGATGACCCCGTCTTCGTTTGTGAACGCGTCCAAACGCCACCAAGTCTTCATCTTCCCTCCTATCTTCCCCAAGGGACACCAGAAGGTATTCGATCTGCCTGAGCAACGTTGGAACGCTTGGTGGAAGGCTTTGCGCAAGGTTCGCCGGGTTCACTCGGACGCCGAGGATACCGGCCACCTTCTCTCCCTGGGGTCCCTCCATCCGGGCAGCCAAGTCGCCTCCCCAACCAGCCCTCACCCCAACAATCGATCGGCCTCCTGTGTGATGTGCCTCTCGGAAGCACCCGAGTGCCTGGCCCACCTCGCGGTCGGCTGCCCATTTGCCCGGCGTCTCTGGTCTGCTCTGTCCCCGACCCCCCACCCAGTCTTTGTGGACTTTGTATGTCCGGTCGTGTCTCGCTCGGAACGTCGCCTTGTCGAACTACGAATCCTCTTCTTTCACTCGATCTGGAAGCTCTGTCGCCGTCGCCGATTCTCGTCGGATCTTTTGGAACCGATCACCGAAACGGACTTCGAGGGGCTTCGAGCCTCTATTCAGGAGTCCAAGGGTCGCCTAGTGTCTCTGTAAGCCACCAAAGGGGGTTTTAGTGGGTATGGTTGATCCTGGTTCAGGGTCAATGAGTCCTACACTACTGGCTTCTGCCAGTGTGCGTAACAGCATTCCCTCCGACTTTTCCGAAGATTTCTAGGTATTATTATAATTATGCTGTTAATGAAGTCTATCAAATAAATAAAAAGCGGGGTCTGCCAGGTCGCGGCGGTTCGCGAGTCCCGACCCGCTCAGAGGCGTCGGACGCGCTGGATTTAGGCGAATGCCCTTAGTTTGCCTCCCGAGTCCCGAGTCCCCAACTCCGAGCCCACCTGAGACATTTGTTCGCCCGTCTTTTTGGGTCCCTCGGTGCACGTCGTGTCAAACTATCTTTTCACCGCGAGAGGGTATCAGAGAAAAGTTGGGCTTGTGTACAACTCTCCTCTTTCCCTCCTCCTCATCCCTTCTCCATCCTTTTTGTTCACCCAGCCGTACCCAGGCCCAGGCCCCACATCCACACCGACCCCTTTGCCCCCCCACATCCCCTCGATCAGTCGATCAAAATGTTTTTCGCCCGCTCCGGTGTCGTCGCTGCGACTTTGCTCGTCCTCCAATCGACCCTCTCGATTGCTGCTCCCTTGTCGGACAAGGCTGTCCATGAGCTCGAGAAGCGCATCTCTTGCCACACCAACGAGATTGCCAAGAGTGAGTCTGGCACTTCCTCGGCGACTTCAGCCCCTGCCGCCAGGCCTTCCCATTCCGACGTGTTGCCTTCGTTGCCTCCTCGTCGAACCTCGCCTCTACTTCTGCTCGTCAGCTGGCGCTCATATCGAGGGTCGATGAATTCGTGTGTTGACACTCGGCTCATCTTGATCGCCTTCTTCTTCTCAGACAACGCCTGCGTGTCCTGCGCTTCGCTCTATACGAACGCAACGACTTGCAGTCGTTCAGCGCCCTTGACGTGCTCCTATGGCGAGGTCAACTCCAAGCGCCAGTGAGTGTACAGTCATTACAGCTACTCTCTGAGCTTGGGCTATCTCAAAAACAAAAGCCAAAGAAAATGCCGTGGCTAAACCTCACCTCCTTTCTCAGGTGCGCCGCCGTCGACTGCAGCAAGAGCCCTGCTACCTATCTCAGTGCCGATGGTAAGAGTCTTTCCTGCTGCGCGTGCAAAATGATCTCGACGTATTTCCTCTGTAACTACGTGAACTGAATTTGTCTTGTAATCCCCCTTGGTTCGCTTTTCTGCCTTCAGGCAAGCAATGCCTGCCCTGCAACGACCCCAACGCTCTGACGTGCACCAGCACCACGACTCTCAGCTGCAACACCGACTATACCCTCCTCCCCAACAACACTTGCGTGTACGGTACCCCTTACGGACAAAACACCGGCTACGGCTTGATCAAGAACTTTGCGCCCAGCAACCAACCCTTCAAGCCCTACACGCCCGCGGACGGCGATACCCAGAACTGCGCCCGCGCTTACACCAAGGCCAAGGGTGAGTCTGCACTGTGTCTTTGCTTACTCGGTTGTCAGCTTTCGTCTTACCTATACCTCTATTGCACTTCCCGCTCAACCCCAGTTATCTTCTTCATCGGAGAATCGTTCGACCCCGCCACCTGCACTGGTCAAAACGCACCGCTCGACATGAACCTCGTCGCGGCCAATGACCCTACCGCCGTTGTCTTGGTCAAGGGCAACTGCACCCTGCTCGCCCAGAGCTCGTTCGTCAAGGCCAACAAGGCGAACTGCCAACAGGTCTTCATCGGCCCCCAGTCGCCCATGATCCAGCTCTAATCGCATCCACCTATACTCTTTCTTCTACGCCGCCTTCCCACGATTACTTTAAAACCCTCCCGAGAAAACCCTCTCTCTGTGCTTGGCAATCGAAAAACCCTGTTTTCAACAAATTGACCGTTTGCATCTTTCAACATGTAACTTGTATCTATTAATTTATGCGTCCTATATCAGTATTGGTCATGCAAGCCCACTGCGTCTCTGCCTCGAGCAAATGAAGGCCCACCTCGCTTACTGTCATTACCCCTGAGTTCGTCGAGAGACTTCTGCTGCTCAAGAGAGTTCAAATTTCACGTCCCGTCCACTCTTTAGTCAGTGGACTTTTTCCTGTTTGAACAGCAGAGTCTGAGTAAAATTGGCGAGTTGCCGTCGAGCCGAGTCGGCCTCCGATAGCGACAGGGTTCTGTCTTCACGTCCCGAAAATGACACTGAGACGCCGGAACATGTCAACTTGCATCATACTAGGGTAGCTATAGTTGAAACATTTCGCATGACTGTTTACTCCCTTGATTTTTTAAGGGCATCCTTCATAGTTTGAGACGCCGATGAGCTTGTGGGAGTCATCAGACCCATGAACATTCAAGAGGGCTCTAGGAGTCTGCCGAGCGAGTCTCAATTCTAGACGAAAGCAAGCACGTGACCCCGCAGCGGGTCGGAAACGCTGGCAGAAGCTCGAGCTCCGAGACGCCCGAGTCCCGACCGAGCTGGTGCCGACTGCATCGTTTTGGGATGCGGCGCGTGTTGAGTTGACACGTTGACACTTGAAGCCTTGAGGAGTACACTCTGCAGGCTACATGAGCGCGAGCGCGCGCGGGCTTTCTCTTAGCTTCCTTCTGATTTGAGCGTTCTAACGTATTGAACCACCTCGAATCAGACGCCGAGATTCTAGACAACCTCCTCCACCTCCACGGCGCGGTCGCTGACGGCTATCGTTCATTGGTCGTGGGCGACCATCGTCTCCCGCTCGACTACGAGCGCGTGTGGGCGGAGCTCGACGTCGTGGAACGCATCCAGGAACGCTTCCGTTGGTCCTTGGCCTGGTTAGACAAGCTTAAAGGGAATGCGAGGGAGGTACTGACAGACGTGCTTCGAACGGCGGTCTGGGACGCCCGCATGGCCCCGGAAGATGGCCCGTCGCTCGAGACGCTTGTGAGCTTCCTCAGTACGTCTCATCTGGTATTATCCCCAACTTCTAGTAGACTTGCTTCGTGACTGATCCAAGCGTGTGGCCCTCCTACCCCTGCCCGCCCTTGGTCCCGTCCCGTCAGGTGACGACTGGTTGGGGAAATACGTCAACTACACCATCGCGGACATCATCCAGCTTGCCCGCTCAAAACCAGAGCTGCTTTCGAGACTATACAAACTCATTCCGTCGGATTGTTTTGACAATGGCGATCCATCCATCCGCTACGGGAACGACCCTGGACAAGTATTGCCTCGAGGCTTGGCTGGTGCGGATCTCGGGATGGCCGTGCGCGACCCTCGGGGCACTCCGTCGAAACATGATCAGGCATCCAGAGACAATCTGGTTTCTTCCGATTTGTGATGATTCTCGCCAACAACAAGTGGGAACTGTTCAATTCGATGGCCTCCGACGAAAGAGTTTTGGCGGGACTCGGCGACCTCTTCCGATTGCTCGGCCTGAAACTCGACGCCAACAAACCGAACACGCCCTTGACCCCACAGCAGTCATCCTGTGGTCCTGCGATCATCAACATTGTCGAGAAGTCCTGGGTGAGGCGGCCTTTGATCCCGGGCGCCCTAATGTATCGCGAGTGCGGCAGTTTCAGAGGCTCCTCCGTGACTTCCCCAGTCGAACACAAACTTGACCAACACACCCACTGTAGACAACACTGCGAACAAGGTTACGGCACCCACTGGAGTGGCGGATGACGACTCGTCTCGCTGGGCAGCGGCTCACCCTCGACTGGGCCATCATCCGCCACTCCGGTGGGTGCCGTGACCTTGTTCGGAGTGTTGTCTGCAGTGAGTGTGTCGGTCAAGCTTGGTGTTCGCCGGGGGAAGTCACGGAGAAGCCTCTGGAACTGCCGAACTCGGGATACATTAGGGCGCCCGGGATCGAAGGCCGCCTCACCCAGGACTTCTCGACAATGTTGATGATCGCAGGACCACAGGATGAGTTGTCGCGCTGCTGTGGGATCGAGGGCGTGATCGGTTTGTTGGCGTCGAGCTTCAGGCCGAGCAATCGGAAGAGGTCGCCGAGCGCCGCCAGAACCCTTTCGTCGAGCGCTCCGTCGCGAGGCCATCGAATTGAACAGTTCCCATTTGTTGTTGGCGACGTCGAGGCGAGCGAGGAACCAGTGAGAATCATGACAGATCGGAAGGAACCAGATTGTCTCTGGATGCTTGATGATGTATCGACGGAGTGCCCCGAGGGTCGCGCACGGCCATTCCGAGATCCGCACCAGCCAAGCCTCGAGGCAATACTTGTCCAGGGTCGTTCCCGTAGCGGATGGATGGATCGCCATTGTCAAACAATCCGACGGAATGAGTCCGTATAGTCTCGAAGATGGCCCTGGCTTTGAGCAGGCAAGCTGGATGATATCCGCGATGGTGTAGTTGACGACGAATTTCCCCAACCAGTCACGTCACCTGACGGGACCAAGGGCGGGTAGGGGTAGGAGGGCCACACGCTTGGATCAGTCACGAAGCAACTCTACTAGAAGTTGGGGGTAACACCGAATGAGACGTTCTGGCTCCTATCTGGCTCGAGCGGCCGGGTTTGGAAGTTTCTCCTCGTCACCGGCCGCCGGAGATGAAGGGTGGGGCCCCGCATCGGGTCGAGCGCGGCGGCGATGTCCGCTGGAACTGAGATTCACCGTGCTGCTCTCCTTGCCTTGGTCATAGATGATGTTCTTGTACGGAGGAAACACACCCGTTTGATCGTGGTGTGCATCTTGTAGGGTGAGGTGGGGGTTTGAAAGGTGAGAAGAGCGTGGCAGGAAGGAGAGATTCGGAAGGGGACCAAGTTCAGCGCAAGCAGTAGAGCGCTTTTTCTTACGTGCTTTTGCTTACGCGTTTCCCCAGCCAAATAAGAATAAGGCTGAATTTCGATTTTGACTGCAGACCTATGAAGTCTATCAAATAAATAAATAAAAACCTGGGTTGGGCGAGACACGCAGGCGCGCGCCCCCGCGCGGGCCATGATGGAGAAGTCCGAGTCCGAAGAATTTGTCCCAGACTTGGACTTGACATTTGCCATTCAGATCACAGTGCGGAATCAACAGGTCTCGAGGTAGAATCCAGGTCTGTATGCCGATGAACAGAATTAAGCAACAGCTGTTGTGGCTGGTTGGATGATGTCGGGGCGTCGCGGTCGGTCGGTTGCGGATCCGATCGCTCCACTGGCGCAGCTCTATTGTGCTCTCTTCTCTGGCTCCGGCTGCCTCGCGGCGTCTGGGCCGAACTGGGCAAAGGGCACAGGATGAGCAGCAGCAGCCCGAGCGGTGCAGGCACGACCTATGTGCCATACCAGTCCAAGCGCAACTCGACTGCCTCGATTGGGTCCCTGTCGGGTGCTGGAGGTGGTGGTGTAGTTCATCGTCAGTTGGGTGGCGGAGGAGGTGTATCCGCCTCGTCGTCGTCGTCGTCGTCGTCGTCATCGTCGTCATCGTCCTCCGCCCCTGTCGCAGCCTCAGCCTCAGCCTCAGCCTCAGCCTTCCCTTCAACGTCAGCGTCGGCCTCGGTATCAGCTTCGTATCGAGCCAATCCGGAACTACTTTCTTGCCCGAGGCCCATTCGACCTTCACCGACCGTCGATAGCTCGCAGCAGCATCACCCGCATCCGCACCGCCGTAGGCCGAGCTCGCCCCCGCCGCTCAGCTCGTCAACCTCGTCCGGGGTGTCGTCTTCCTCCGCGGCTTGGGCGAGTGGCCCCGATCACAGTGCGCGTGGTCGTAGTGGCTTACCCGGCGCATCCGGCTCGTCCGGACCTTCCATCTTCCACACCCGACCGGCTTCGTCCGCTTCGGCGCCCACGAGCGGTCCGTCCTCACGCAATCGCTCGCCCGAACGTCCGCTCTCGGCCAACCCATCCCGAGCTCCATCCTCCCCTCTTCGCGTTCAGTCCCCTTCCCAACCGCCCTCGACCACAGCAGGAGGGGGTGCATTGCGCCAGAGGGTCGTCGTACAACAGCAGCAACAACAGCATGCGGCGAATGGGACCGGCAGAGCGGCGTACCAGCCTGCGTACCACCCCACGTTCCAGGCCCAAGGCGTCAGGCGAGATCGCACCGAGCAGTTCATCAACAGTCGCAACAAGCGAGGTGAACGTAACAAGTTGGACGAGCGAAGGTTGGCCAGGAGGTTGGAAAAAGTGAGCTGCGTGAGGAGAGGTGGGGCAAACCAGGAATGACCGGCTGAACCGAATCTGGTCTTGTTGCAGCTCGTGGCGCTCCATTTTCCCACCTCGACGGACAAGGAGGATGAACATGGTTCCTTGGCCGCACCCAAACCGTTCTCACGCGCGACATCGACCTTTGCTACACTCTCTTCGCTCCGAGGCAAGAGTGCCAAGGAAATTTGGACCAGTGTCGCTGGCGCACGAGGCGAGATCGAACGAGGTGGGCACTCTGAAAGGGTATGATCCTTCCCGATGTTCCTTATGTGCTGACAGTTCAATTGTGATCGTTGCACCAGCGGAACAAGCGATCGTTAAATGGCAAGAGGACGCTGAAGCCAAGTTCTGCCCGATCTGCATGTGGGTCCCAGCCCCAGACCCAGCTCACGTCCGTGCCTTTCAAGCTGACCACGATCGAGTTCCAATAGGGCCGCGTTCGGCATCAAAACTCGTCGACATCACTGTCGTCTCTGCGGACGAGTCGTTTGCTTCTTACCGGCTACCCCGATCAAGCCCATACTCGTCTCCTCGGGCCCCAGTTTAGGCCCCACCCTCGCGATTCCTTCAGCCCCGCCCACAAACCCCATCCGGCGCGAGCGTTGCTCGACCTTTTTCACCTACGAACAACAGCCCTTTCTCGTTGCGGGCGAGAAGATACCTATCGGTGTCGTCGTTGAGATCGAGCCTGTCGAAACGGACCTTAGTTTCGAAGCGGTCGTGCCTGAGTTGACGGGTGGGGCACCACCCCCTCCCAAGGAGAAGGATGAGAGGAAGAAGGTTCGTGTCTGTCGGGACTGCTTGAATACGGTTCTGTGAGTCCATGAGGTCAGCATCGCCGGAGGCTTGTTTCATATTTCTGACATGTATTGGTTTGGGAGGTTATCAGACGTCAGCAGTTGAAGACATTGCCCGTGCGTACGCCGACATGGCTTAAGCTCTACGAGGTCTTGGTTCAGCTCGAGCAAGAGATCGAGAAAGTCTTGCCCGAGTTCCAGGAGTTGGCTCTGGGGTTACAGTCAGTTTTGTCTAGCTCACTACGACGAGCTTTGACGACGAATGCTCATGCGTTATTCGGACCAATAGAAACTTGTCAACCCGTTCAGTACACGCCGCGACCGCGGCTTTGGATTTGCGCAAACGGCTGCTCACCGACTTGGCTTCCTACGACACGATCGCGAAACGGATCCGTGACCTCCCTTTATTCACCGAAGCCGCCCAACCAGGTGGATCCCAAGATCGTCTCCAACAAGCGATCGCGTCCCGAGCGACCCTCTTCCTTCAAGAAAAACTGGGGCTCTTGCGAAGCCTCGGTGATCTGGATGACCTGGACGGCAGTAAAGCGAGGAAAGTCAAAGCCAAAGCTGCGAGCTCGGGGGTCAAGACCTTGGCGGGCTTGTTGGGTGATGCGGCGGTCAAAGGAGCCGATCGGTTGATGAATGAGAAAGTTGGGGTGGGGGAGTTGGAAGTGTCGGAGAAGTTGAAGGTCTTGTTGGAGTGAGTCACCTATCTGCTTGAGACACGGGGTTGCGTTTAGGCGCTTTGTTTTCTGACGAAACAGGCTGCCGCCCTCTCTTTGGACAGACAAGAAGCTCTCGTACGGACCTACGTCGAGGATGCGAAAGCTAAGCGTCAATTCGAGGATGCCGCGTCCCTGCAAATGAGTCTAACCGAATTGCAGGAAGAGATCCGCCAACTTCGGCTCGCGCTGCCCTAGAGTATGAGTTGGGTGCACGAATCAGTAACGACGCGATCTATATTTGGAATGCATGATGATGATTACTACGGATGCTCTGGATTATTATACACAACATGTCAGACTTTGTGCGACCTCATTGCGACCTCGATGTCTGTCCATACCTCTATCGAACGTTCCCCACCGCTTTCTCCCACATCAATGCCCGTTCGACCGAGTCGTACCCCTCCTCCCCGCCCGCACCGTCCGACTCATCCTCACTCCCTTCCCTATCACCTTCATCATCGAGCAACCTCTCCAAAACAGTTTGGTCGACCAAGTCCAGTTTGCTCTTCTTCTTGTTCCTCATCGTGAAAAAGTCACTCTCCGTCTCGTGCAATTCGAAAGGCGTTTCGGCGTCGGAACGAAGTTTCCGTCTCTTGCTCGGCGTCTTTCGTCTTTCTCCTCTCATCATCGACTCAAGACCCTCGTTATCCTCTCCGTCGCCATCACCGTCACCTTCCCCGTCCGCATCACTAGTCCGCTCTTTCTTCCCCTCCGGCATCTCCTTGAACCATTTTGAATTCCTCATCCTCTGCACCTCTTCGCTCCCTCTCAAGAACGCCTCCAACTCCCCTTGCTCGAACAACTCGTCGTCCGTAATATCCCTCTCCTCCTTCTCCCACAACAACTTATCCAACCTCGTCGTTCGGTCATCCTCCCCTACTCCATCCGATTCGGACAAGTCAGAGTGCGTATCACGATCTTGATCGAGCGAAGGGGGGAGGTCTTGGAACCAGGCTGGGGAGAGGAGGGACTGTTGAATCATCCTTTGGGTTGAGGGGGAGTGAATCATCGATTCGGACGAGGAGAGGATGAGGTGACGTAGTCGAATCGAAGCGCTGTGGTGAGGGGCGTAAGAGCGCGAATGCGGATTGATTTGGGTTGTACAGTTCGCCGTACGGACGAGAGAAGGGGTCGATGTTGATGGTTCAGAGGGTATACCTGGCGTCGTGGTCGATAAGGATTGAGCGAGGGATTGCGTCGCTGCTTCGAGGGTGTGCAGTTGTTTCTTTGAAGGTGCGCGAGGGGTTTGCGCATGTGGTGGCAGGTATCGACGCGCGTGGGTTTTGGTCGTATCAAGATCCGGTGGGGTGGGAGTGACTGAACCTTGGGTGCGCGAGTGAAGATCCGATATTGAGGAGAGACGACGCTTCTGAGAGGCCTTGGGGTGTGGTGAGGCCAGTGGGTCCGGTGCTAGGTCGTCTAGATCGGATTCTTCTTCCTCTTCCTCGACTTGCGTAGGTGGCTCTTCGAAGCCTACACCACTGGCGTCGTCGTCGTCAGAGAGATCGCCCTGATAGTCCTCCAACACGGCCTTGGGTTCCTGATCCATCAACTTCTTGCGATACTTGACGACGTCCTCCACGAACGGCACGACATCACCCACTTTCCCCTCCCCCAAATCGACCTGCCAAGGTAACCTCTTGGCATAATCCGTCAAAGCCAGATAGATCTCCCTGACCCTAGCCAGTACGACCTTGTTCCGGATGTCCACTCGTTTCGTCAGATCGGTGACGATCTCCTTCGAACACTTGAGTCTCGTACGTAAAGACGCTTCGATCGCGATGATGACGATCGCACAGGCGACGTGTTCGGGCGAGCGATCGGTGGCCAGTTCCAGATCGGTGAGAAAATCGAGCAGACCCGTCGCGAGCGAACGGACTTTGATCCAATCGACTTGACGGAGGTGATGGATCGTCGAAAGGGTCCATCGACCGCCGGAAAGGTTTTGGGGAAGTTGGATCGAGGTTTTGGAGGCTTCGACCAGAGTGGAGAGGTGGACGAGGTGGGCTTCGAGAAAGATGACGGGCTCGTGCGTCGAGATTTTGAGGTTGAGCAATGTTTTGAGGTTGTTTTGCAAGCGCGTCAACTGGTGGTAATCGACGTCGAGTATGTGCTGACGTCACAAGATGCGTGGGAGGTCAGCAATCACGTCGAATAAGAAGGACGAGGAGCGTGCTCGAAAAGGCTTACACATAAATCGACGACTCTCAGCGAGCGTTTGACTTCCCTGGCGGCGATGTAGATGCACGCGACGGCGATGAGCCTAGCCTTTCGGCCCCACTGGAATTTTTTGACCTGTTTGGCCTGAGTGAAGAGGCTCTTGACGCGGGGGTAAAGACCAAACATCTCAAAGTGTGACAAGACGGTCCGGATAAAGTGCTTGGTGTCGTTCTGTCGGCAGCGAAAAGGTTGATCAGAACCGTCTCACAAGTGCCAAGGCAAAAGTTCGGAGAAGTCCTACCATCTTCTTTTCGTGATAGGCACTCTGGTCCGCACCCAAGCCCTTCAATGTCTGGCCTTTCAGCATGGGTTTATCCCCAACGTATCCCGTGGTCTTGGCGAGGTACCGTCGCCCGGTTTCGACGAGTTCATTCTCGGCCGTTCGTCCGAGCGTGTGCAGCTGGGTCGAATTGGATGACTCGGCGACGTCGCCGCAGTGGATGCACGCGTCGATGCCGAGCACTTGGTCGTGTTCGTATTCGTGGATGTGGGGTGGAGCAGCGGAAGCACGGGCGCTCGTCGGGTAGGGCTGCAGACCGCTGGGGGAGGGCGACATCGTGACGAATTCTCACGGGTGGGGTCGCTGGGTGGGGGTGGTCTACGGCTCGCTGGCTTAGCTGCTTGACGGATCGGTCGCCTGCCGCGGGGCACACCAGGCCACACCACAACGCGGGCGACAAAGTCCTAATCGAATCAGCTGAACTGCACCTCGACGATCGATGCCACCGTGGGGATAATATCCGTGTGATGCGCTGGCCTAGCGTGTTGTACGCGACGGTGCTTGTTTGCCGGTCGACGGGCCGCGAGCGTTGACCAGCAGGCGTTCAGTCTGAGGCTCGGAGCTCTGGCCAGACCTCAAAAAAAGAGGGGGGGGGGGGGGGGGACGCAGCACCTCGCAAGCCGTGATTATGTACTGCGAGGAGACCAGGGCGCGGTGTGGCCTTTGCACGGAGGAGGAAGCAAGCGTCACCACGCGTGAGTGCATCCGGGAGAGGGGCATGTGGACTCTGGCACGCACTTGTGGTGGGGACACGTTAGCCAGACCTCGCCAATAGCGCCCGTCCCTAATAAGACGGCGCGATCAAGGGATTATGACAGATCCGGGTTTGTAAGCCGATGCGCGCGCGTGGCGCTTACAGGCGCTTACCGTGCGAGCTGAGGCGAGCTGCACTCGAGCTGCCCTGAGCTGCCGTGACTGCTCCTCGCGCTGACGGGGCGTGCAGCTCGTGTTCGGTCCGTTCATTCCAACCCCAGCGCTCGAGTCAGCTCGCACCATGTCGAGTGGTGCCGCAGTCCCCGATGCCAACAGGGTCAGTCCGGCGTTCTTGTTTCATCTTCGTGCGCCGAATCAGCGTCGAGCGACGGCGTGGTTGTGCTGCTCGTTGTGGTCGTCGTGCCACCACCACAATCGAGCACTGACTGACATGCCGCCCGCCCGCACACGACCGCTGGCTCGCCCGCGCTGAGCTGTTCGCCCGTGCTGGGTGCACCCGTCGCTCGATTGCAATCGTAACTTGTTCGCTAACCTACCTGACCTGATCTTACTCATGCACTACAGACTCGCAAGATCAGGGTGACGGGTAAGTGACCGTTGTTCGGTAGTGGGTCGTCAGGGCGTGTCTGCACTGTCTGGGTTCGGCACTCCCGCTCGGCCGCTCGGTCGCTCGGTCGCTCTTAGTCGGCGTCGACAGCTCTGATGGGGCGATGCGCCCCGCGCGAGTTGGCGAATTCAGCGAGGCAGCGCGCCCGTGGTGGCCATCAGCCACTTCACTCATTCAATAGGATTCGTCGGTCGGCGAGCGCGTGCGGCCCATCGACCCACGATTCGACCCCCGACCCAGGCTCATCACGAGGGCCTAACCATCTCGTCATTGACCGCATCTTCGGTTTACTCTGTACCGTGATGGCATTGCTGCCGTCATGATCGAGTCGGTCTCGTCTCCGGGCCGCGGTGGAGCCTCGGGTCCCCTAGCTCATGGCGGACCGAGCGCCCTGACGCGCAGTCCAAAGTGATCTTTCCGTGCCGGTCGACGATCCGACGATCGACGTACGCCCACGAGCACACCACTCCGTCGATCCCGTCCGTCGCCGACTCTGACACTTCAGACACAAATCAGGCACACCCTGAGTCCATGTTGCTGAGCCCCCGGGTGTTATTCTATCTCCTGTAGTCGTCGCAGCGGACTCGTTGGCCAAGCGAGACGTGTTCAGATTGCCCGACCCTTTCGCCGTAGTCACCGTCGATGGCGAACAGACGAACACCACTTCGGCGATCAAGGTTCGTTCCACTCGCTGTGATAATGGTACACATAATACTCAACGTTTTGACCAACTCTCTACCATTCGCACCTTTATAGAAAACGCTGAATCCTTGTATGTCTCAGATCGCCGACGAGCACGGAGGCAGGCGATCATCGGCTGACTGTCACCCCTACACTTCTCCCATTACCGACAGACTGGAACGAGTCGTTCGACGTCCTCGTCAAGGATGGCAGCGTCTTGACCGTGCAAATCTTTGATCAGAAAAAGTTCAAGAAGAAGGATCAGGGCTTCCTCGGCGTCATCAACTTGCCCGTATCTCAGGCGATCGATCTGGACCTCGGCGGCGAAGGTTTGTCAAAGAAATCGATCGGCGTCTCGGCGAACGAAACCAAGCTAACCCGACCGAGTGCACTGCCCTCTCTCAGACACCTTCACGCGCGAGTTGAAACGATCCAACGATCAACTCGCCGTCCATGGTAAACTGATTGTCCACTTGACCACCAATGTCACCTCCGCAATCCGCACTCCGGCCACGTCCGCTGCGCGCCCTTCGATCAGCACCGGAAGCAACAACGCCTCTTCGGCTTCGCTGTCGTCCCCGACGGTGCCTGGTTCGACGACCCCAACTGCGACCGCTTCCGCCGCCGCGACACCTTCGAGCGACCCTCCCAACATTTCGACCCCTTCGGCGCAGCCTGTGACGAGCGCGGCTTCGGCTAATCCTTCCGGCGGTGCTTCGTTGAGCACAGCGGGCTCGAGTTCAGGCGCCGGAGGTTCTTCCACGAACAACCGTGATTTCAGTGCTCGCGAGGATCAGCACGGCCCCTTGCCGATCGGATGGGAGCGACGAGTCGATCATCTTGGCCGAACGTACTACGTCGACCATACGACGCGCACCACGACGTGGACTCGACCCAAGCCCCCTACCGCGGGCACCAATGTGACGGGTCCTGCGGCGTCAGCTGGCGGCGATGGGTCCGCGGGTCGAAGTCGTACGACGGCGGATGAGTTTTTGGGAGCGGCCGAAGGCGCCTCGAACGTCGGCAGCACGACCTCGAGCGTACCCACAATGACGACGGGTACGACGGCGAGCACGGTCACGAGCGCCGTTTCCCCGTCGACCCCGACGGGCGGTGCGGGTGGTGCGAGTTCGTCCTCGACCACGGCTGGACAGGGCCCTCTCCCTGCTGGTTGGGAACAACGATTTACGCCCGAAGGTCGACCCTACTTTGTCGATCACAACACGCGCACGACGACCTGGGTCGACCCGCGACGGCAGCAGTTGCTTCGTGTGATGGGCCCGAACGGCAACAACCTCACCGTGCAGCCGCAATCGGTCTCACAACTCGGCCCGTTGCCGTCCGGATGGGAGATGCGTCTTACGAGTACGGCCCGGGTGTACTTCGTCGACCACAACACCAAGACGACGACATGGGACGACCCGCGCTTGCCGAGTTCGTTGGATCAAAACGTCCCACAGTACAAGCGTGATTTCCGACGCAAGTTGATCTACTTCCGTTCGCAACCCGCGCTGAGGCCCTCGCCCGGCCAGTGCCACGTCAAGGTGCGCCGTAGTCACATTTTTGAGGACTCGTACGCCGAGATCATGCGTCAGACGCCCAACGACCTCAAGAAGCGCTTGATGATCAAGTTCGACGGCGAGGACGGTCTCGATTACGGTGGACTGTCGCGTGAATTCTTCTTCCTGCTCTCGCACGAGATGTTCAACCCCTTCTACTGCCTGTTCGAGTACTCCGCGCACGACAACTACACGCTGCAGATCAACCCCAACTCGTCGATCAACCCCGAGCATCTCAACTACTTCAAGTTCATTGGTCGGGTACTCTCCTTGGCCGTCTTCCACCGTCGTTTCCTCGATGCCTACTTCATCACGGCGTTGTACAAGATGGTGCTCAAGAAGAAGATCACGCTGCAGGACATGGAGTCCGTCGACGCCGAGATGTTCCGCTCGCTGACCTGGATGCTCGAGAACGACATCACCGACGTGTTGGACAACACCTTCTCTGCCGAGGATGACCGGTTCGGTGAGACGGTCACGATCGACTTGAAGCCGGGAGGATCGGACGTGGCGGTGACGAACGAGAACAAGAAGGAGTACGTACAGCTCGTGACGGAGTGGAGGATTCAGAAGCGTGTCGAGGACCAGTTCAAGGCTTTCTTGTCCGGCTTCAACGAGTTGATCCCGCAAGAGTTGATCAACGTCTTTGACGAGCGCGAGTTGGAGCTCCTCATCGGCGGCATGTCCGAGATCGACGTCGACGACTGGATGAAGCACACCGACTACCGCGGGTATACGCAAGCCGACGAGGTCGTGCAGTGGTTCTGGAAGGCCGTCAAGGAGTGGCCGGCCGAAAAGAAGTCGCGCTTGTTGCAGTTCACAACAGGGACTTCGAGGATCCCCGTCAACGGATTCAAGGATTTGCAAGGCTCGGACGGCCCGAGGAGGTTCACGTTGGAGAAGAGTGGTGAGGTGACGCAGTTGCCCAAGAGTCACACCTGTTTCAACCGACTGGATCTACCGGCGTACCCGAGCTTCGAAGTACTCGAACAAAAACTCGCCTTTGCTGTCGAGAACACTCTAGGGTTCGGACAAGAGTGATCTTTGTTCGTTTCTGACCTCTCGTTTCGCAACATGCCTCTCTGTCGTCCCTCTGTCGTCCCTCTGTCGTTCATCTCTCTCGCCTCCTCGCACCACCGGTTTCATTCCCTCTGTATCTCCAGTCATCACAACCTTTTGGACTTATTCACATGCACTTACGCCACATCCAACGTCCCGTCACTCGACCCCGACGCGCTGGTCGTTTCTCGTGCCCGCCTCGCTCACTCGCTCATCTTATTGATTGCCGACATCGTTTCCTACAAGCCACGAATTCTCGTTTCCATCCATCCATCCATCCATTCATTCATTATGTGTCCCATGGTGCACACTTTAGTATTATTACTCTCTACTCTACCCGCTATCGCACGCTTCAATCTGTTTTTTGGCTTTTAGTTCCGGTTTCTCGTTTCGATTTCCTTCTCTCTGTGTCAATCCTTCTTTTTTCTTTTCTGTGCTTCCTTTGCTGTCATTTAGGGTATTTTTGATGCCTACAAAACTGCTTGGTGGTATGTCTCTGATCGAGCAGACGCTCGATTCGGTGCTTTCGTTGCATTTCGAAGCACGAAGGCTTTGACAGAAAAGACGGGAACTTGGGAACACGCCACCTCTGACGAACCACGAAGCTAAAGTGCAAGCTTGTACACGTCACCCGCTTGATACGCTGGCATGTCTGGGGATCTCATCTCTGCCTTCCCCGTACGCGGCCCAACAGCTCACGCTCTCCGTGACTTTACAGCTCCGGGACCGCCGGGATCTTCGAGGCAACGGAATAGTTAACACAGGGGGGAAAACACTCTAGACTTTCAGCTCGAACTCTCCTCACGCCGGATGGGCGATCTGAGGAATCCCTGATAGGGGGAACCTTGAAATTCAAGCAGCTCTATGTACACGAGCGAACTGTAGACGAACCACACGAAACCTTACGGACCCGACCCCACGCCCTCTCTACGAAAGGATCCGATCCCGAACCTTGTTCAAAGTTCCTCATGATTATACCTCCACAAACCCCAATCCTTGGGTTCGGTTTGCCATAACCTAATCGTACCGTCCTCTCCCGCACTGGCGTACATCTCCCCATCGGGACTGAAACTGACCCCATGAACGGGCCCGTGATGGCCTTTACCGAGTTCTTTCTCTTCCCCCGTCGAAAGGTCATGCACGTGGACCCAGTTGTCGGTCGTGGAACCGGTGACGAAGAGGGGTTTGGATGGAGAAGGGTACACGGAGGCTGTTGAGGGTGTGTAGGATAGGGAATGGGTGGTGAGTGGTTCGGAGTGGACGAGGGGGTCAGAGAGGGAGTAGAGGTGGAGGGCTTGGGTCGTGGTCAGGGCGAGTTGGGGGGAAGGGGAGAGGGGACCGAGAGGTGTGGCGTGGGAGAGGGACGTGATGGGGTTGGGTAGGGAGAGTGTATGGATGCAAGAGAGCGTGCGGATGTCCCACCATCTGTTTTTGATTCAAGGGATGAGCGACGTTTTGGGTGGTTGAAGGGACAGTGGGTTGAAACCCCTTTTAGACTGACTTTACTTTCTGATCCTCCCCCATGGAAACGACGACCCATCTCGCCTCATCATCGAACAAAACCGTCTTGATGGTCCCCTCGTGCGCAGTATCCGAACCTGTATCCTTGAACTCGACGCAAGCCCCTTCTTGAGTAGGGGAGATGAGATCCTCGGTCGTTTCGGACGATGAAATTGAGGATCGGGTTAGGTCCCAGAGCCGAAGTTTATTTTCGGCACCGCCTGTGAGGAGCGAAGTGGAGGAGGCGTTGATGTCGACGGATCGGACGATGTGGTTGTGGTTGAAGGTCGAGAGACAAGATCCGGTCGTGGTGTCCCAGAGCTTGCTGTAGGGATGTTCCGATCAGAACAGGATCAGGATTTTCACCCCGAGTGTGGGTGCGCCAAGTGGCTGTAGAAATGACATACGCTGTAAAGTCGCCTGAGCCGGTGACTGCTCGTTCACCATCTTGGGACAGCCGAGATGACCATACGGCGCCTTTGTGTCCTCCTTCAACGAAGGTGCCGACCCAGTCTCCTAGCCTGTTTTTTTGGGGAGGACCGACGAGAAGGGCCGAGCGAACAGAAGAGATGAGTTTCCTCGTCCTTGAGGTTCATCCACCAGCTAAGGCGTTTTATTACGGACCAGTTGCGCAATTGTGGTTTGCCGTCCTTGCAAGAGGAAATGAGGAGGTACGCTGGATCAGAGGTGGAGGTGGAGGTGGAGGATGTGGGGCCTTCGGACGAAGAGGGGGTCGGTGCGCTGGAGTTGGAGCTGGAGCTGGAGCTGGAGCCGGAGCTGGAGCCGGAGGGGCAAGAAAAGTGGAGAGATGGGATCGGTCGGGTGTGGCTATTGGAAACACGCAGGTTAGACTTGGTCCTTCAAGTTGGATCAGATACTGTACTGACCCACTGCACACGAGCGGCGTCGACTGTGGAGGGCCCGGACCACGTCACCGTGGACGGCGGTTAGAGGGGTTGGTAAGGCATGAGGGTTCAGCTGGACGACTGTGCGAGTACTTTGGGCTCTGATTCTGACTCACCCGGACTGGAATTGACATGACCAGCTGTAGGGTGCCGGTAAAGAGCTGGGGAAGCGGTCCGAGTCGGCGTGGTCTGACGTGGTCTGACGTGGTCGCCGCGAAAGCCGACGCGTGGACGGCCGCGGCTCGGGTCGCATTTGGGATTAGCGTCGCCGCGTTTCCTATTATAAGCGTCGCTAATGACACGTTCTGGCACGTTGCTCTCGCGTGTCTTGGCGCGTTGTTGCCACCGCGCGCGTGTGGATTTGGCCTCGTAATTGTGCCAGATTGTGCCGGTAATGTGCCGTATTAATTGAGACTGTGCTGCTGCTGGTCCGTTGCCACTGCTCGCTCGCTCGCTTGTTCTCTGTCGCCAGTCGCCAGTCGTGTGCAGCAAAAGTCCAACTCTTGTACTCGATCGTTGCACATTTTGATACCTGGCGTGTGGTGCCTAGTGTATACGCCACCGCTGCTGCTGCTGCGGATCGCGTGACACCCGTAGTGTGTATCACGCTGGCCTGGTCTCACCGTCCATCAACTGTATTCGGAACATAAACCCGATCGCATCGCCACGCCTCGGCTCGCATCATGGCTCGGACTCGGTCGTCGTTGTTCGTGGCGCTGCTGGTGCTCTCGCTCGTGTGCACCTCGGCGACCGTCTCTGCCTCGACGACTCGACCTCACCAACACAGGCCGTACACGCGCACCAAACGAGCCCAGGCGAAGCGCGAGTACGACTCGCACGCCTACTACGTCGTGCAACTCGACCCGAACTCGCCGACGGGGCCCCACGACGTCGCGCGAGAACTCGGCGCCGAACACGTCGAGCAGGTCGGCGAACTGCGCGATCACTATCTGATACGCGCACCCCACCACATCGTCGACAAGGGAGAGCCCCAGTGGACACCCGTTCGACCAAGCCAAGAGCAGAGCGAAACAACGACGGCGACATGGCCGCCGAGAACGCCGTTCTTGTCCCACATGCTCGCCAAGCGGCATCCGACCGAAAGGGACGCGGTCCTCGAACGCTTCGACCTCATCAAGAGGGGGCTCCACCCCATACAACGGAAGCAACTCACCCGAGCTCTGAGGAGCCACATCGTCTCGCTCGAGCGACAATCGTTGCGACTGCGCGTCAAGCGCGATCATCCCGTCCTGCCCCCCTCCTCGTCGTTCCCGTTCCTGACCCGCACCAAACGATCGCTCGTGCGACTCGTACCGCGGCAGGA
Organism: Microbotryum saponariae; assembly: GCA_900102585.1. Classification (NCBI taxonomy): domain Eukaryota; kingdom Fungi; phylum Basidiomycota; class Microbotryomycetes; order Microbotryales; family Microbotryaceae; genus Microbotryum; species Microbotryum saponariae. Next base: position 141,486 of record FMWQ01000062.1, on the reverse strand, counting down.
CGACGATGGCGACAACGACGACTCGGACGGCCCCAAGAACAAGGCCCAGGGATTGATGGCACAGGTCGCGAGCAAGTTTGGCATCCTAGACCCGCTGTGGCCCAAACAGTGGCATCTCTTCAACGACAAGATCCAGGAACACTCCATCAACGTCGCCGGCGTATGGGAGCAGGGCATCACCGGCAAAGGCGTCAATGTCGCCATCGTGGATGATGGGCTCGACTTTGAATCGGATGACTTGGCGGGCAACTTTGTGAGTGCACCTCACCCACATCGGTGAGAACAGCCGATAGATCCTGACAGGCGTGCCCCCAATCTCCTACCAGTTCGCCGAAGGATCCTGGGACTACAATGCCCACACGGCGCTTCCCAAGCCTCAACTCGACGACGACCAGCACGGGACACGATGTGCTGGCGAAGTCGCGGCCGTCAAGAACGACGTCTGTGGTGTCGGAGTCGCGTACGGGTCCGGCATCGCCGGGATCCGCATCCTCTCGTCGCTCATCTCGGACGCCGACGAAGCCGCCTCGCTCAACTATGGGTTCCAATCGAACGACATTTACTCGTGCTCGTGGGGACCCCCGATGATGGTCGTTCCATGGACGCGCCCTCGAATCTCATTACCAAAGCCATGCTCAATGGCGTGCAGAACGGTCGCAACGGCAAAGGCTCGATCTTTGTCTTTGCCAGTGGCAACGGTGGTGGATCCGATGATCAGTGCAACTTTGATGGGTACACCAACTCGTTGATGTCGATTACGGTCGGGGCCATCGACAGGAAGGGCTTGCACCCTTTCTACTCTGAGGCTTGTGCAGCTGTCATGGTCGTAACGTATAGTTCCGGAAGTGGTGACAACATCGTGAGTAGCGATTCGAGTGCCTTGTAGCTAGACTTATTTTGACACTTTGATTGTCATCACAGCACACCACCGACGTGGGCAAGAACAAGTGCACGGACCGACACGGAGGCACCTCGGCCGCGGCTCCCATCGCCGCCGGCATCTTTGCGCTCGCGCTCGAGGTCCGCCCCGAATTGACCTGGCGCGACATGCAGCACCTCTGCGTCCAAACCGCGGTGCAGATCAACCCGCAAGACCCGGATTGGCAAATGACGGCTACGGGTCGCTACTTCAACCACAAGTACGGGTTCGGTAAACTCGATGCGTACGCGCTCGTCGAAAGGGCCAAGACGATCCCTCTCGCCAAGCCTCAAGCTTGGTGGGCGTCGCCCGAAGCTTCGGTCGGAGCGATACGCATCACGCCTCAAGGTATCGTCTCCAACATCGATGTGACGCGGGGCGATTTGAAGCAACACAATTATGAGAAAACCGAACACGTCACCGTGACCGTGCATGTCGAGCACACCAAACGAGGCAACGTCGAGATCGAGTTGACGAGCCCCAAGGGGATGAAGAGCGTTCTTGCCAGGCCGCGACGCTTCGATGATGCGCAGACCGGATACCCCGGTTGGGTGTTCATGTCGGTCAAGCATTGGGACGAGGACCCGGTAGGTACTTGGACCATCAGGGTTCGGGACCGTCAGGACGATGCGGCGAACCAGAATGGAACGTTCCATTCTTGGTCGATGAGGTTGTGGGGGTCGTCGATCGACGCTTCGATCGCGGAACCTTATCGATTACCTGGCGAACACCACTACGATGGATATCCCAGTGAGCCTGGAGATGAGGCAGAACAGAATCAGACGACCACGGCCGCGGCTACGACCGCTGCCGTAGCACCCAAACCGACGCCTATTCCTACGACGGCGTTGACCGAAGCCGAATTGGAACCCACCAAAGCGTACGCTAAACCGACCGACCACCTCCCCGAAGATCATGCCGAAGCAACGGGGGAAGCCCATTTGCCCTTTGGCGACTACGACACTCCCGAACCGACGTCCCCGCCTGCCAACTCTGACGATAAAGAGGGAAGCTGGACGAGTGGGAACACGCTCTACGACGAGACGCCGGGTTATCTGGCGGGGATGAGGAACCTCGTAGGTTCGACGACCTGGCTCTTTGTCGCCGTAGGCACGATCATCGTCTTCGTCGCAGGTGTGACAGCGTTCTTCTGGATGAGGAGGGCAGGAAGGGGTCGCACAGGCGGGTTGATCTCCCGCGCGAGGGGATACGATTTCGCTCCGATGAATGACGAGGACGACGATGTGCCCATGTCCGCTATGGAGCGAGGGAGGGTGAGAGTCGGGAGTGGGGGTGGGGGTGGTGGAAGCGCGAGAACGAAGGAGTTGTTCAATGCGTTCGCGCTGGATTCGGATGAGGAAGACGAGGATGAGAGGGAAGGCGACGATGAGGGTCGTCATGAGGAGAGCAAGCGAATCATTAGGGGTGATCTGGCGGGGGAAAGGTATCATGATGAAGAGGATGACGAAGAGCCGGAGGAGCGGGAGAACAATGAAAAGGATTCGTCTAGGACACGGTCCAGAGCTTCGGTCGAGAGGGAGGCGAGGGAACAGTTTAGTGATTAGAAGGAAGGGGAACTTTTTCTTGTGGTGAGGGGACAGGTGTTCTGAACTGTGGATGATCTTTTCGCTCTTTTTGCGGTTATGTTTGTTGATTTTTCTGTCGATGCAATGGGATATCATAAACAATTCTCACCAAATCTCTGGTCACTGCAATCTCATTGATCCGTCTCCGTCGACGGACGATCCCGACTCGGAGTGTCACGCACGGGCTAGAAGGGTCCCCTGGACCAAAACCTTGTTAAAACGACTGAGGCTCAGGTCACGGAGGCCAACCTGACAGGATTCTGCTCCGATTTCGCTCATAAACCTTTTGTCAACGTTAACCGAGCGCAGGTCGTATGCCTACAACCCTCCATCGCAACCAACACCCACTGGCTCGGGGTAAGCGAAGATTTCTCTCCCCTCTTCGTTTCCCTCCTATCCGTCCCCTCGTCCCGGTCGACCACTTGGCCGGACCGGATCTGTTTCCTTTTCAAAGTTTCCGACTTTAGCGCGCTTCGCTTGGTACCGTTACGTCTAAGTTTCCTTGGGTTTGCAAGTGCGTTGAGACTTTGCCCTCGTAAAGATCGATGCCACCCCTTATGCTCCGATGCAAGAACTTGCGCTTGGAGATCCTCGCGAACCGCTCGGGCGATTCGGCCACCTCACCTTCAACTGTGTAGTCTAAGGTACTAAAACGCTGAAAAATTGCCACTGATGATGACTCGATCAGAGCGCGGTGAAGGATTCATTGACAGGCGCGAACGAGACCCTTTCGGGGTGTTGCCTCGTCGCAGCGAACAGCGATGGTGATGTGATTCCTGATTACGAATACAACAAGGGGAGAAAACGATTCGAGCGACCAAAGAGATACGAAAGATCAGTCTGCCTATGCACTCGCGTCCTCGTCGGCGATCTGATGCAGCTTCTTCAGCTCGGCCAACTCTTTCTCCCTCCTGGCCAGGTCCGTCTTGCTCGCTTGGCGCGCGGCTTGGTGATACAGGACTGTAGGGGGGGAGGTAAGATCGTGTCAGGTCTGAAGAAGACTGAGGAATGTAGGGCACAGTATTAGGATTGGAGGAGTCGCGCTTACCGACGAGGTACCGTTCCTGCAGATGGAACCCGTTCAAATGATCGAAAGCCTGCTTCGCCTGTCGTACCCCAAAAAGGACCATCATCAGCTCCCCAACGTTTGCTCGTCTTGACCGCACCGAGAACCGAGATTGAATGCAACGCTCACATCGTGCACGTCCTCGTAAACGACAAAGGCCGTGCCGCGCGTCTTTTGTTCGTTGCCCAATCGGATCTGACGGATCGCACCGTATTTGCCAAAGAGGTCGTACAGGTCATCGCCTTTGGTCTTGTAGTTGAGGTTCTAGAGGAGGGAGGGGGAGGGAGAGGACGAGGGAGGGAAGGGTGACAGAGTCGGTCAGTGAGGTGTTGTGGTGGAGAGTTGAGATAGGGTACACCGTACTTTGACCCAGAGTATCCTGTTGACATCCGGGGGTAGCTTGACGCCTGCATTGGACGAGGAGGACATGGTTGTGGTGTGGTAGTGCGCGAGGGAGGTGGACGGGGACGGGAGCGGAGGGAAGCGCAGAGAGAGCTGAGCCAAGTGCCAGCAGCAGGCCTCAGCAGGTCACGCGCCGAACCTCGGATTCCTGGCGGACTTTGAGCTTTGTGGGCTTCTTGCTCTTGCACCGCTCATCCCGTAATCGCACGGGTAGCACATCCCAAAAGCTTCCACTCGACATGTTTTCGTTCGACTTTGTAAGCCTTCGCCGTAGTTCCCCTTTCCCTTTCCCTACCCCAAGCCCCCCTATTCTCCCCCCTCTCTTCAGGCTCGCCCTTCGCAACGGTGACCTCATCCTAGCCGGAACTCCAGAGCTGACCCTCCCCACGCATCTCTCAGGACATCCCACATGATGAGCTCGAGCTCGAGGATGAGGAACAACAAGAACTCGTCAGCTCGACACAGGATCTGAGCATCTCCGCGACTCCGGGAACGGCTGCACCAGCCTCATCGCAAGTCGCTCCTTCGCTCATCCCCTCGGCCAAAGTCGAGTTGCAAGACTTGGTACGTCAGAGCGAATATTATCCTTTCCTTGTTTATATCCCATCTAATCTTTGTAGCCTTTCCTTCTTTCGGAGAACAGATTGAGACCCTCCCCCCCATCATCTCCTACTCGCCCGTAAGGATACCCCTATCCCCGCCAAACCCTCCCACCTCCACCTCCACCTCCGTTTCCTCCGACTCGTTCACCGAAACGATCCTGCTCAAACGGGACCTTTTCGACGCGCGTTTCCAGATCCTTTCCGACCATTCCCAAAAAGATCGAGATGATGGAGATGCGAAAGTCGAGCGTCGGAAGGAGGATCGCTCGGTCGAAGTCGAGTCGATCGATCAGGATTCGGATTTGGTCAAGGGGGTTTATGAGGGCGGTTTGAAGGTGTGGGAATGTTCTTTGGATTTGGTTAGGGTGTTGTTGAGGGATGGAAGGGAAGGAGGGAGGTATAGGGGATGGATGGGAAAGAGGGTTTTGGAGGTGAGTGAGGTGCAAAAAGTCGAATTCGTGGGCTCGAGAGCTGATGAAAGACGTCCTTTGAACAGCTGGGATGTGGGACCGCCCTTCCGGCATGCTACGCCTTTGCGCAAATATTGCAAGAGATTCGAGAGGAACGAGATGCCGAAAGACGGAATGAGCAGGCGCAAGAAGCTCAAACTGCTGAAGGGAGAACCCAGGCCAAGAGGGAGAGGAAGAAGACGAGGTTGGATCTCCAGGATTATAATCGACAAGGTGCGGATCTGGTCCAAAGGGTCTATCCATTTATCACCGCGTTCCATTCATTAACTTATCAGCTCACTTGTTTTGTTGATGCAGTCCTCTCCCTAATCACGCTCCCCAATCTTCTCCTCGTTTACGCACACCATCTCACGCTCACGGATGGGGGTGAAGGGACCGAAGCGCAAGGGGTTCTGGTGCCGACGCGAAAGCTGAAGAAGAAGAAGAAGAAGAGCGACGAGGAAGATACAATTAAGGAAGAGGATGAGGTGAATGAAGAGGATAGCGAGTCTTCTGAGGACGACGATGAGGAGGACAGCGACGACGATGACGATAACGACATCCGTGAAGATGACGAAGCAGGAACGGACTTTGATCCCACCGCAGACTGGCGACTCCACCCGGGCGAGATCGAACTGTCCCCAGGCTTCCTCGAATCTTTCACAACATTATTGGAGGACTACGGTATCGAACTAGGGTTCTACGAAGGCGCATGGGAAGGATTCCGATCCACCAGCAATATCCAATCAACGTCGGATCAGGAGTCGAGGGCAGAGGAATTGGAATACGACCTCGTCCTCGCCAGTGAAACGATCTATCAACCCGCTTCTTTGCCCTCCCATATCGACGTACTACAACGCTCGAAAGGAGAGCAGTTGATTGCTTGCAAGAGGATTTACTTTGGCGTCGGGGGTGGGGAGGTCGAATTTGTGACTCAGGTCGAGGGGAGAGGGGGCAAGGTCGAGACGGTTTGGCCTGGGCAGGAGGCAGGCGAACAGAGGATGGGGGTGGGGAGGACAGTTCTAAGGGTTGGGTGGTAGAAGTGAAGGTTGTGCTGTTCACATGAAGCGTGGCTGTTGGGTAGAGCTAGCTCATCCACATATCGGCATGCAACTTTCTCGGATATTCCAACTTCAATACAACAGTCTTACTACAATTCACGACAAGCGCAGAAGCATGCCGGGTTCTCACTCGTACATCGGTTACTCGATGGGATCACGGGTGCGTAAAGACGATGAGATACGGTTCGAACTTTGACAGGACCAGGCGCACGTCTCGGCGTGTCAACGAGGAGCGATGCCGCACTTCATCGAGATGGTGTGAGCCGTTCAAGAAGGGGCGCATCCTGCGAGCAGATGAACGGCATGCTCAGCTCGAAACCCCCATAGGCGGGTTGAAAGGACATATGTGTAAGACTGACCTTTCAAACCTCTCCCTCAACCCCTCCTCGACGTCCCTCGTCATCTCCGCTATCCACCGACTCTCTAACATCGTCGGACGCCCCGGTTCTACAATCACACTAGGGCCTTTTAACACTTCGGACCCATCATCGACGTCCCCCGGCATCCCGCTCGATGATGACCACGCTGTCGAAGAACGAGGAGGTTTGCCCGTCGTCGTTCGTTTGTGCGGTCCTTGAATGCCGAGATGGAACCCCGAGCGACTTCCCGAGGAGCGCGAAAGGAGGTTCATCATCGCTGGTGGGGACTGGGGCGCATGACTTCCACTGGACAAGGATCCTCGATGAGGAATCGACATACCACTCCCACTTCCATCCGCGAGAAATCGAGATCTCTCCTCCTCGTCCCCGACCGAAACGCTACTCATCGCTCTCGATCGAGCCGCTCCGACACTCGTCGACATTTCCGATAACCTCGTCCCACTGCCCAGGGGTGACGACCCCATCATACTCAACCTCCTCATCCCGACACTCTCCCCTCCACCACTAAGATGACTCGATCCGTCCATCGAAGAAGCGTTCGTCGCGCCCCATCGCCTCAGCGCTTCTTTCTTGATCGCTTCCGACGCGATCAGCCGAACGAAAGTACGTTGTTTCTCGACGAGGTTGTTGCGCAGTAGAAACAGAAGGGCGTTGTAGTACGTGGTTCGGAGGGACCTCGAATCCGGTGGGATGACCGAACTGAATGGTTCGCTGGGTGACAGCTTTGACAAGAGTACGGGGAGGCTGGGCAAATCCTGGAACTGGGTCCCAAAGTCAAAAGTTAACTGGGCTAGAGAGGCGAGAGGGATCGTCGACGAAGCGGTATAGACGCCTTTGAGCGAGACGATGTCGATGATCTTGCCCTTTCGCCAATAAACGAGATGTTGTACAACGTCCCGTAAGGCCCCATCGTCGGCGTCGGCATCAATATCCAACAAGGTCGCGTATTCGGCGAAGGAGAGATTCGGTGAGCAAAACTCGAGGAATTTGGAAAGCAGCGTGTCGGGTTGGACGTTTTGACGCAACTCGTCAGGATCCTCGAGGGGGAGGAACGTTTCCCAAGGCTGGAAGCGGATCAGAGGTCTTCTTCTCATGCGGGAAAATAAAGGCGGTGGCTGGTGATTACGGAACGCTTCCGCGGGTGGGGTCGGACTGACGCTCCTGGCTCGAGCCGCCTCGGATGCGTCGATGGGGTCGTCGTGCCGATCCCTTCGTTCAGGCCCACCACCGATTTCCCCCGGTCCGAGATCCTTGAGGTGCACTTCCTGGCGCTCGGCGTAAAATGTGTCGTACTCTTCTTCGATGGGAACTTCGCCACGGAACAGGACCTGAACGGGGAGGGGTCCGAGCTGGATGTTGGCGAGCTGATCGGCCTTAAGCGCCTCAAAAAGGTGATTCAGAGCCCTGGCCAGAGACGAAATGGGGGCCACCGAGGCAGGTATCTCGCGATTTCGAATGCCTAAAACCCACGAAGATTGTCAGCTTCCGCGATATTGATCATCGAGTAGGATCGTAAGCCAGCTGACCCTGATCATGCGCCTTTTCGATCGCCTTTAATAATTTGAATGACTCCTTGCCGAGCCACTGTTCCTGTCTCTCCAGAGCCTTGACGTTCGCCGTTACGGGAATGATCACGTCCTTGTAGTAGCCCTCGAGGTGCGAGCTGAGATGCGAGTCGGGCGGGGTGTCGATGACACACACAAAGTTGAAGGCCAGCAATCGACCGGTGCCGTGAATTCCTGTCGCCGACTGGTCCGACGAGGCGAATGAAGACAGGGGATGCACCGTCGATGTCGATGAAGAATTGCGCATCATTGGCATGGGGCGCGCAGGAGGTGTTGCCGGATTTGAAGCGAGAGAGCCGGAACCTGAGCCCAATTCTTCCGACGAGAAGCGAGAAAAGTCACCCGAGAGATTGGCAAAGGGACCTTGGTTCGGTGGCGGGGGTCGTCTCCGGGTACGCCCTCTTCTCTCGCCATCGTCCTCCTCAGAGTCCGAGTCACTCCCGTCACCATGTACACCACCTCTGTGCTGGGCTCGACCTCCTGCTGGGCCCCTATTTAGCCCTACCGAAGGCTCGTCGTCACCGAGCCAAACGGGGTGGCCCACGAAGGCGAGATGATCGACGACGAGCTCGAACGGCTGATCGCACAGCTCTCGACTGGGACTCAACAAGGAGGCCAGTACGGTCGAGGGGAATCCGAGGTATTGCTGCCCCTTTGCGCGTTCGGTCTGGTCGAGGTCGTCGACGAAGCGCGCCTCGTCGTCGCTGTCGTCCTCGTCGTCCTCGTCGCCCGAACTGGTATCGCTCGGCGAGATCGACGATTCATCCTCATCGGAAGAGTAACCCGATTGACGGGTGTTGACCGTCGTGGTCGTACTCGGGCGGGACGAGTGGTAGATCGGCTTGGACGTGCGCTTGACCGCGCGCGGAGAGGGCGGATACTGGTACACCACGTTCGCACCCCGCGACGACTTGACCACTAGCAGAAGAGCCAGAAGTGATGAGGCTGGTGAGGCCGTCGCTTCGACCATGGTCTCGCTCGGTCACTCGACTTTCCGGCGATTGGGTTCGGTGGCTGCGAGCACTGGCTCCACTCCGGCGCGGTGGCATGTGGGGTGAGCCAAGGGCCACACCGGAAGGCGACCGCGCTCTGACGGAGATGACGGCGAGTTGAAGTAGTCATCAGAGCTGGGAACTTTGAAGAATTTTCATAGTCGCAGGGATTAGCAGATGTGCTAGTCTGAGCAGCTTCCTGGAAGGGAGATTCTCCAATAAAAAGTTCATCAACTAACTCGTTCCAACGAAGCAAATCAGTCGGGAACTTTCTGACTGCAGGTGGTAGGCGCAAATGTGTTATCTCTTATCTCTTGGGTTTAATCCACACGCCCCAGTGTCTAAGGTGACTTCATGTCTCATGATTGCAAGTTAGGTTCGATTCTATGAAATGCTGCTCATTACCTCTGTGCCACCACTCGGAGCCAACTCGAAGTGCTGGCAACCTCGGAGAGATCAAGTCACACTACACTGCGCCTGCCTCATCTGAACGTCGACCCCCCTACGGTTGCCATATTATTAATGGGTCCCAACTTAATGTGCCCACTGCAGACCGATCGATGAGCATTTGCTGAAATTCCGGGATCGCTTTGGCACCGCCGCTCACTCGGATTAAGTCTTGGTCCACGGGCAGAATCTGATCGAAGTGAAGCTGCTTGCCTCGCAAGGACTCGGATGATGTGCCAGTGTGGGGGATGGCAGTCGTCGGGGCGGAGCAACCCGGCGTTAGGCGCGTTTCTAATCTGCCGCCCCCGTCGAGCCCCCCCGTGTTAGAAAGTCAGGAAACTCTTCGAGGAGCGGCGGAGCTGTGCGCCCTTTCTATAGCCGTGCGCTGCCGTGCCCAAAGCTGCCCAAAGGCGCGAAACAGCGCGAAACAGCGCGGAACAGCGCGAAACAGCGCGGAACAGCGCGAAACGGGGCATCGATCGCCTCACGTGGACGTCCCTCCTTCGCAACGCCCGCACGCCCTCAACCGTATCCCCACCAGCCTATCCTCTCCGTGAGTCGCATCTCCCCTCGTCAGACGACGAAGAACCTTTCCCAGTCTCCTCTCCCCAGGCTCCCATTGCAATGGCGATGGTGCCGGCTTGGTCTACGACAGCCGTTCTCTTTTTTCTCCCGCTGGGGCCGCTGGACTGACCCTTTAGCCGATTCAACACGATCATTGCAGTGTTTCCACCCGACCCCACCACCTCAACACCACCTCCACCGTCCAATATGGCCCCCGTCTCTGTTAGTAGTGCTTTGCTGATGGTCGCACCCTTGACCGGGTGATCGACGTCTCAGTAGGCATGATCTTTCCCGAGAAGCATCCGAGCTCACTTCGCGCCAAACCCCCCTCACCGCGTGCCGCACGGACCACGTATACTCCCTCCCTCTCCCTCATTTTCCCCTCTCTGGTAGGCCAAGTCCAAGAAGTCCGCCACCACGGCCGCGAACTCGCACAAGTTCATCGTCGACTTTTCCGGACCGGCCAACGACAAGATCTTTGACGCCGCCGCGTACGAGAAGTTCTTGGTCGACTCGATCAAGGTCGAGGGCAAGACGGGCCAGTTGGGCGACGATGTCAAGATCGCCAAGGAGAAGGAGGGACAATTGAGCATCACCAGCCAGATTCCTTTCTCCAAGAGGTACCTCAAATACTTGACCAAGAAGGTGACTTTTGATTGCCCATCCCTGCCATTGCCACGACGAGGTCGGCAGATAACTGACTAGCCCATTGCATCGGCCGGCTCTTGCAGTTCTTGAAGAAGAATTTGATGCGCGAGTGGCTCCGTGTCGTCGCTACCGACAAGAACACCTACACGCTCAAGGTTAGCCGCGCGAGTGTTCCCGGCTGGACCGTCTCGATTCGAGTGCTGACATCCCGCTTCTGGCCACTATATCCAGTTTTACAACGTCGCCTTCGATGGTGCCGATGAGGAGGACGCCGAATAAACGTACTCTCCCTATCCTACACACACATAAAAAAGGAAGGCCCATCAATCAACCCGTTGTACCAAAAACGATTCGTCTGCGCTATCAAACCACCAAAACCCCCCTTTTGGCGCATCGGAATCCTGTCAGTAGTGTGTGAGAGCAGTGGAACGTTTCAGAGCGCATTGTAGAGAGAACGAAAGACTTTTGGGGCAAGAGGGTTCTGTGTTGGCTTTTTTGATGGGCCTTGGAGTTGATTGTAGTTCTTCTTTTGCAATACTCGATGATTGGATCCTCGAACCTGTCTGTATTGCGGCGTTGTCAGGGGACGGCGACGACTCTTTGCGCGCCCGGTGAAAATCTCGCGGCGGGAATGCGGGTGTGTTGCAGCCACACTTCCGAGTGTTTGATTCGTCCACGGATTGGTCAACAACTTGATTCGATATCTCGGGTAACAGCGCTCCGACCGGGCTGACGGATAAGTCCGTGCAGATCTAGAGGCGGATAGTAATGCTTCGAGTCAAAAAGGTCGGCGGACGACGCGAAAACCCAGCCGCTTGACGCGCGCCGCCCCGAGGTCCAATCAGCGCGAGTCCGACTCGTTCAGTTTCGTGATCGAAATTGGCTGTTGCCTCTTTGCTTCCTACATCACCTTTCGCGGTTCTTACCTACCTTGAGCGACATGTCGAACGAAGAGACCCACTTCGAAAAGACCAAGCTCAACACTGTCAAGTGAGTACGACTCGTCGACTAGTATCTGATGAGTGGTCCGGCCTCAGCTCGTGATTGCCTCATTACCCCACACGACAATCCTCCGCGTTCGGCTTCGTGCGCCTCCGCTGCTGAGCTGACCTCCCAAGCCACTACCTCTTATGTGTCCTCCTCTCATTTCTCTCGCGTCACAGGTATGCAAAACGAGGCCATTATGACAAGCGCCTGATCTTCGCGATCGTACGCGCGGTGCCGGTCGTGCACGTCGCTTTCGTCGACCGCGCCGACGGACTGCCTCAGTGCGTGCCCATGGTCGCAGCGATCGAGGAGACCGAAGACGGCGAGGTGTTTGTGTACCTTCATGGTAATTATAACTGCGTGTGGCAGTGTTGTACAAGTGGGGCGCGAGGACTGGCTGGGGCTATCGCTAGTTGCTGGTCGACCGGTCGGCCTGCGACATTCTTCGGAATCCGAGCAGGGCTCATTGGGCTTCATGACCTGCCGATCACTCACCATGCTATCAGCGTATGTCTTATTTTATTTAATGCAGGTTCATCCGTGACTCGAATTATGAAGAACAACGGAGAAGGAGGTGAGATGGTCAACCTTTGTTGGGATATTGAAGTGCATGCAGGTCTGACTGAATTTTTTCTTTCTTGCCCCGCAGAACCCCTTTGCATCACCGCGACTCTGGTCGACGCGTTCGTCATGTCTTTAACTCCGTAAGTTCACACTGGGGTAGATCAAATATGATTCCGATCTCCTTAGTGAACCCTTCCGCCGTCGGCTCAACAGTTTTCACCACTCGGTGCGATATCGTTCGGCCGTTCTGCACGGCACGACCTTCACCTTCTCGGAAGCGTACGACGGGGACGTGGAAGCGGCCAAAGTGCATGCCTTGCACGTCACGACGAACGCGATGTGCTCGCAACGATGGGAGAACACGCGCTCGCCTCCGACCAGTGCCGAGATGAAGGCCACGGGCGTGATTCGGCTCCGGGTCGAGAGTGCGAGTGCCAAGGTTAATGAGACAGGGCCGAATGACGAAGCCAAGGTTAGTGAGCGGAAACAAGTCTCGAGAGCAGAGAGGTGCGAGAGCTGACGAACATGATTCTCCTCCGTTTGAATTGGTACTGAGACTAGGATCTCAACAACGAGGAGCTTGTCGCGAAAACCTGGACTGGTATTTTGTGAGTCAGACGAATGACTCGCCAAGTGACTCATGTATCCGAACGCAACACTCATTTGCTACTTGATGTCTCCCACCGACTCCAGACCCTTCAAGATGGTTGCCGGTGACCCCCAGCCTTCGTCGTATAGTTGCCAGGAGGTGCCGAGCCACATCCGCGATTTTCAGGCCGAGTTTGAGGCCAAGGACCGAGCGGCGTTCCCCGAGCCGAAAAAGTGCTGAGGACGTGATGGATGGTTGGAGTAATTATGGGTTGAAAGAGCAGTCGGATATATTTGTCACCCACCTTGAAGAGAACTGCGCGCGCTGGAGTATGAGTAATACGTCGTACCGTGTGACCACTACTTTGAAATCGCTCCACCGGCTGTTCTCCGCGCGGCACGGCACGACACGGCGCGGCCGGCCTCTGGCTCTGGCTCTGCTCTTCACTCCTCTTTGCGCGACTTCTCGCTCGGGGCTGCCTGGACCGGGTTCGTACGACGTCGCACGGCCACGGCCACGGGCTCACCCCACGATCTACCCTGCCGACTTCAAGTCGAGTCTCGCCGAAGACCGTCCGCGGGTGTTCGCCCGGCGACCTGTGCAGCACCTGAACAGCGGGAGCCTCACCTCCTGTCGCACCGCGTGCCTGTCGCACTGCCCATCAGCACGTCACCCCCTTTCTCGAACCCCCCACCCCTAGAAGGACTGGGACGACTTGACGGTGTACAACCCCTCATCGTCGTCCCTCGCCACTTCTCTCTCTCGCTCGTTAGTTGTTCGTCTTTGCGCGGTCGATCACTCGTTCCATCGCATTCCCAGTCCCTTTGCCAAGGCCAATCAAGCCGCTTCGAAGGAGACCTCACCTCGTTCGACCCCCCGAGTCCAACTGGGACGAAGCTTTCAGTTCCCAAATTGCTACGGCATGGCGACCAAGAGCGCCGACGCGACGACGGCGACGACGACGACGACGAGCACGACGACGACTCGAGGGCCTTTACCTTTTGGGCTCGGGCGTGAAGCCCATTGCTCAGTGTCGTCGTGCCAGCAACCAGGTGTGCCTCTCCCCGCACCCGGATCCCAGCTGCACGATCAAGTCGCCCAGGCGTTGTCGACCTTGTTCTCGACCTTCTTCGCCACCTCGTTGCGCTACCTCGGCGTGTCCGAGATCCTCGACTGGCTTCATGTCAACGCGACCGTCGACGCCTGGCTCCTGACCGGCTTCGAGCAAGGCAGGACACCGACCGAGGTCGTCGAAGAGCTGAACCTTCTCGTCGGTAGGGGCGCGATCAAGAGCGTCATCGTCGCCGCTCTCAACCAGGACGACGAGGCGTGGGCGACCAGCCTGCGAGAGGTCGGCTTCAGCTCGGGTATGAGCATGGCCTACGAGGGCATCATATCTCAGGTTGGTCAACATCTCGGCTTTGCATGGTGTATCTGACCAGAGCAGCTCTAATATTTTCACTTCCGCTGCCAGCTCAAGTACAACAAGTCGTCGCCGATGCCGTGCCTCCACACGCTCATCACCCCGACCGGACTGGCGATGCTCAAGTCGGCACCGCTCAAGCACGCCTTTCCCGTGTGCCCTCCGCGTGAACGACCGTCACCTCAACCACTGCTCAACTCGATCCGCTCGTTGATCGCTGCTGGCGCGTTGAGTGGTCCCGCGTGGAAGCAGGCGTCCGTGTGGCGACCCCAGGTCCGGAGGGCTTCGGCTGCCTATCATGCGATGTGCAAGGATCTAGTCAGTCACAGTTACTCTTCAGCATTCTCTGCGGTCTTTCACAAAACTGATCATTGTGTGTTTCTCCCAGGCCGAAGAAGTCGTTTCCGATCCCGCTTTTTCGACCGAGTACAACATCTTCCTCGATTCCATCTCACAGCCCCTCCAATTGCTGCAACTCGTCGCCGAGGACTTTGAGGAATGTTTTGGCCCGGGTGCGTGTAAAGGGCTACTTGGCGTCGGTGACGTGGGCGGACAGAACCTCATTCAGATCATGGTCAGTCCGGTTCGTAAGGGGAAGACAAGGCACACAAAGCAAAGGCAGAAACGCTGATCTCACGTCGAGCTGGATCCCGAAATATAGGACTTTTGTGCCGCCAAGCGACCCTCGGAATTGATAGCTCGCGTCAAGGCTCGGGTTTCGGAAAAGCAAGAGCGAGAAAGGATCGCGACTTTGCTCGAGAAGAAGCGCGCTCGACGAGGGGAGATCATCGCGGAGCAGCTCGGGTGGGCCAACGAGGAAAGCTCGACGTTGAGAAAGGAAGACGAACGAGCAGAGACCAAACGCCGCAACGAACATCTCAAAAAGGAACGAGCGACGCTCGAGGCGGCGATCCAATCGCTCGTAAACCGGGAGGCTGAGCTCGCAGTTGCGAGGGAGCAGGAGAGGATCGCGAGAGCGGCTGCAACCGAAGGGTTGGCGAATGGGAATATCGGAGCCGCTGCCAAGGCCCTTGGCTTATCGGTCTCTTCGAGTGCAACGACGTCGACGAATGCGGAAATCGCGGAGCCGGCGAAGAAGAAATCCGAGGAGCTCACCATGCGACAGGGGTCGTCAAAGGACTTGCTCTTTTCCAACGTCAACGATCCGTTCGCTGCCACCGCACCTCGAGCCGTTTCACCCTCGGTTCAGTCCGCCAAAGGAAAGGCCAAAGCTGTTCCACCCCTTCCTTCGAGTCGATCACCTGCTCGCTATGGACCCCGTGGAATTGCTGTGCCGAGTCTACCTGAGCGAGCGATGTCGCCCGTTTCTTCGACCAAATCCACCTCTCGCGCTGCATCGCCTGTGGCTTCACTCAAGCAAAAGCACGCGACCGCTGCGGCTTCGCTGCATACTCCGCCTCCTTCACCTCCCCGGCATGGTTCGCCCCTCCGAAGCCGACGTCAGCCCTACGACCCCACCTACGACGACGAGGGCGAAGAGTACGAATACGACGGCGAACATGGGTGCGCCGCGTGCGCGGCTGCGTTGATCGACCGAACGATGGGGCCCGTGTTGGCGCAACGCTCCTTGTCGGCTTCGACCAACACCTCGAGCGCTTCGTTGTACCCCATCGATGAACCGCTTCCCCCTCCTGAGCGATCCCAGCCCATCGCTACTGCGACCCAAAAGAAGTCGCCAAAGGAGGAGGGACTCCCGGTCAGGCCAACTCCTTCCCACCCGCCTCCCGCCCCGGCATCGACTACGGCATCCATCCCGGTCCCTGCACCTGTTCAAAAGAAGGTTGCGGCGGATCTGGCACAAAGTAAATCGCCCAGACCTCAGCCAGCTATTGGTGTCAAATCGCTTCCCGTGATCGCCGATGCACCCGAGTCGAAGCCGAACCCCAAGCTCGCAGAGCCCTTGCCTCCGCCGACTCAGACCCCGACCCGTCGGACGGCCGCGCCGATAGACACGCCTGCTGTGACACCTGCGAACAGCACTGGATCCGGATCGAAGAAGAAGAAGAAGAAGAAGGCCGCCAGCGAGGACAAGACTTCCCTCGCTAAGCCTCTCGCTAAGCCTCTAGCATCCGTGGCCAACATTGCGCAGGCTCAAAAGTCCGCTTCGATACTTCCAAAGACCGACCGATTGATTGCAGCCATGAACAAGGGTATGGGCCTGCCGATGCCCAAGCCTGCCGATACCATTCAAGCTTCGACCTTACCACCTTACGTCGACGCCAGCGCCGCCGCCGTTTTCCCCGACGGCTCCATCAACCTAAGCCGTATTGTCGGATCCCAACGCTTCATCCCCAAGTGCTGTTCGCTCGATCGATGCACTGGCGACACGCCCAACTTCATCGTCTGGGACCAACTCGACATGCTCCTCGTTGAGGTGTGTGTCTCCGCGTTCAAGTACGAACTGATCGATAACCTCGCCGTCCCACTCGAAGCCGTGCGCGATCGATTCGCCAAGCAGTATTTGCTCTCGGGCGGTAAGATGGCGGACGCGGATGCCGATCCTCTCGAGATGGACGACGTGATGACCCAGCTCGCCGACCCCAAAATCGGCATGGCGAGCATGTGGTCCAGCTTGCAACAAGAGGACGTGCAGGCGTTCACCCAGCGCGTCTTGGCCGTGGCCTTGCGCAAGTTGATGGACGTCTTTCGCGCGCAGCTCGGTGAAGTCTGCGCGTGCCGTTTATCGAATCACCCCGAAGTGCTCGCGACGGCGCATCAACGCTTGACAGAATGCGAGCAGGCCGATCGCAACGAACCGATCGAACTCGGTGCGATGCATCAACAGACGTTCATCAAGTGGTGTCACACTCAATTGCGTGAAGGCAAACTGTCCGGTCCCGAATGGCATGGCACCGGACGACAGTACCGTGTGGCCGATTTCTTGTTCGCTTGGAGCGACGCGTTCGATACAGCGATCGACCGCATGATCTCGCAGCAACCTTATGCGCTCGCCAATGACTTGACCACCTTGATGGCCCAACTCGGAGGGGTTCGATTGCTCGACTGGGCCCTGCGCTTGAGTCGCGATGGGACGACGAGGGCCGAAACGGACGCGCGCATGACGATGCAGGAGGTCGTCAACATACCCGAGGACAAGCGCTCGCTGAAGGAATGGGACCGGTTGATTAAACTTGGAGTGAAGCAGGTGATCAAAGGTGCCGATCTAAACGCTGCAGTCGCGGATGAGCAAAAGCAATTGGTGAGTTCTTTTTCCGGGTGGCAGGATTCGACGATGATCTGTGCGGGGGCTAATGTGCTATCGCTCGTCGATGCAGGGCAATCAACACTTTGCTGCTTCGGAATGGACCGAGTCCCTAACGTGCTTTGCCACAGCGTCGCTAATCGACCCCACCGATTCGACGTACTGGACCAACGCCGCCGCCGCTCGTCTCAAGATCGGCGGTCGCGCGCACTTCTCGGAAGCCGTTTCGGACTGCACCTTTGCGCTCGCACTCGACCCAGGATGCGTCAAAGCCTTGTACAGACGTGGGAACGCACTCGCCTTGTTGGGCCTATGGGATCGAGCCGTAGCCGATCTGACCGAGTTGGTTCGGGTATGCCCGACCGATCCGAGCCGGCAAGCTTTGGCGTGGGTCAAGGCACGTCGGGCCGAGCAAGTCGCGAGGAAGAAGTAGGAGGAGGAAAGGGATGCATACAGTCGTGGAATTTGCGGTTGTAGGAAGAACTCGATTGGGTCTTGTGGACGTCATTAGGATGCGAACATATGTGCAACACCAAAGTAGGAAGATCTTGTTGAAGACCATGCGAATTAGAAGACTCTTCGGACTCTCTTTTTGCAAAGCGACCTGTAGGTAATGTGGAACAAGGGCATCGATCTGGGATAAAGCAGAGGCGCGGTGATACTCGCAACCAAGGAGTAAAGATGTAGTGCTGTAAAGGCGCGGGTGTGACAGCTAGATGCTACATGCTAAGACAGAGAATCCAAGATCGGGTAATAATGGGAAGCGGAGTGTCTGTTCGGTCGGTCACGTCTAAGCCTAAGAAAAAAGGGGAGTCTAGCAAGGGATCTCAGGGCCGATGAAGACTTGTAGGCGAGCCGCGGCAGTTCCGTTCGCGACGAAGATGGGGCTCGTTGCGAGGAGGGTGCAGTTGCCAGGAAGGAGCACGGACGCGGTCTGGTCAAAGGTCTTGGGCGCTGCGACGAGGCAGAAGGAATGCGTCGATTGAAGCATGAGCATGTTCACGAGGACAAGAGCGGATCGAGCGAACATCATTCTGACTGATCGGGGGAGATGGGAGAGTGGAAAGGGGAAAAGGGGCTAGATGTTGCAAGCTTGTTCTCGGCGAAGCGTGGTGGAAGGAGGATGCGAACGAGCTGAGAAGTCACCGGACGATGGTGGAGATGGTATGGTCAGGATGAAGGAAAGAGGCAAGAACTTCTGAAGTGCCTTCTTGTGCTTGTTCTGTGGGTCACTGACGGGCATCGAGCGGGCTGAACTGGGACCGGCTCCGCTCTGGCTCCAGCTGCCTCGCTTCACTCGACTGAACGGGTTTTTTGCGCGTCGAGGTGGACGTGCAAGGAATTTGAAAAGAGTGACCCTTCTACTGACGTTTTCGGACCTGGCAACTTGTACTTTTTTTGGTTATTACAAGACAACTCCAGACATCGAGACATTTACTCTGTGTCCCAGTGGGCGTCCACCGCCGCTGGTACGTCCGCGCCATGTGCTTGAGGGGGTCGACCGACAAGTCCGACAAGATGATTCAGCAATCGATCACAATATTCCTTTCCTTTTTTCCTGAAGTCGGGCAAATAGTCTGCTACCGCGTCGAAGGACGATTCGGTGGTCAACGCTGATCGCATGAGGGCCATTAAAGGCCCTAGGAGTGCTTGTTGAAGAGGGCGGGCGGGGTGGCGGCTGCGCACCTGCTCTGGGTCCCCCGTTCGCACAAGCTCGCAGTTTCAAGCGTTGCGCACGGAAACTACCACTCCATAGGATCAAGTGAGGCGTCCAAAGAACCTTAGCCTATGCTGACTGGTCTACATTCCCCTGCGAGCCTGCTCGAGCAGATCACCCAGGCTGTCAAGTGACCATGAGGTGAAGAGCTCGAAGCTAACTTGAGCTCCTCTAGATGTGACCGGCTCTGAAGGGAACTGGCGGGTGCTGCTGGGCCCCTGGAAACCAAAGCCCTTACAGTCACACCCATACACACTCTGGCCACGTAGCTCTGACGAGATATGGAACTCAGGAGGAACAGACACGCGTGTGCCGTTGTGCCGCCGAGGAGACAGGGGATCTCCGAGCTCTCCGTTGCGCCCACAGAGGCGCCGCGGGCCGAGGCCTGAAAGCCTGAGGGCCAGGGAGACTGCGACTGTCTGGCATGTCCCAATCAATCCGAGCTCTCATCAAGATGTACTACAGGGCATTCAGATAAGACTGGACATACGCAAACGCGGTAGAGAAGCTGGTTCTATCCATGGGTTGATAGACGAGGAAGGTGCTCGAAGGTACAGCACCATGGCCACTGCATTGCTTCTGCTCGGGAGCTAGGGGGAGCGGGTGTCAGATAACGGTGTCGTTGGGTGGGATAAACACCTGTTTGCAAGCGGGCCCGGCCTTGTTGGCGCTGACGAAGGGGCTTTTCACGACGTCGGAGCAGAGTCCTTTCAGCAGGACGTAGCCGGACGTGTCCGTTACTCTGGCGAGATTTTGGTCGAGCGGACCATTTTGGCCCGAGCAAGTCGCAGGGTTGAAGGAGAGGCCGATGAAGACGATGACTGAAGAGAAGAATAGTTGAACAGTTGACTGATCCGATGCAGAGCCAAACGTGAGGAAAAGACCCAGTTTGGTACGCGCGGGATCAGGCCTATCAAATTCTATTCAGGCACTCTTGCACTCGCGCGTATGCCGCACAGACCTCCTCGACCCCTTGCCGCTCCTTCCAACTAGCTGCACACCTGGGACGAGGCAATGAGTGGAGGCCGAAGGTTAGCCAAGAAGACGCTGAGGAGCGCGTAACCCAACGCTCGATTAACTTCAGATGAGAGTAACTGTAGTGCTAAAAGCACGTACCTGACGAGCGTGTGATTCAAATGAGGAGAGAAGACATCACAAGCATGTGGATTGCTGAGGCAGGTAGTGTCCATGCAGGCGCAATACTGAATTGGTGTGTAAGGTGGGTCTCGGAGCCATTCCGATGCGCGCTCGGCTGACTGTTAGCTTCTCACAGTCTCTCGGGAGATAGATATGTCTGTGACATGTAGGATGATGGATGGGCATCGATCTGCCCGAAGGCAGAGACGCAAAGTCCGTTGCAAAATCAATTACTAAAGTTATAAGGTGTGTATAAACTACTGGATACATGTTAACATTTAGTTTCAGGAAGTGTATAGACGGGTTCTGTTGATGGGGAACAGGGAAACGGTGGTCGGGGGAAGTCACCTCCAAGCGCTCGCTTAGCGGCTTTGAAGAGGAGTGAGAGCGTTTAGAGGATTTGGTTGGGGCCGATGAAGACCTGTTGGCAGGCGGGACTGGCCCTCTGCGCCGTAACGAAGGGGCTCCTGGCGAGCTCGGTGCAGTTGCCCTTGAGCAAAACCGCCGAGGTCGGGTCGGACGTCGTCAAGATGTTCTGGTCAAGAGCTCCGTTCTGGCCGGTGCAGGTAGCGGGGTTGAAAGAGTTACCAATGAAGAAGATGACTGGGACCGAGAAAAATCTCCGTAAGGATACGTAGAGGCGGAAATCGCGCATGCAAAATCGAATACGACTTACCGCGGGCCTTGGGTTGGGCGCGTGCGCAGTTTTGCGGGTCACCGCCTTCAGCCGTGATGGCCCTGAAGGGCTGTTGCTTGGCCACGTAGGGCTTGGCCAAGCCATAACCGGTGAACTGGCCGTAAGGGGTGCCGTAAACGCATTCATTGGCGACGAGCGTGTAGTCTTGGGCGCAGGTAAGGGTCGTCGTGTTGGTGCAGGTCAACGCATTGGGGTCGGCGCAGTCCGTGCATTGCTTGCCTGTGAGGGGAGCCGCAAGTGACATTCCGTATCAGTCCACTGGAGATCCGGAGTTGAAGAAATCAGACATCTGGGGAAGGCAACAAATACGCACCATCGACACTGAGGTAGGTTCCGGGCTCGGCGGTGCAGTTTACGGCCGCGCACCTGGGTGATGAAGCAGCGAACCGAGGGTCAGACTCAGATAGAGGGCCTCTCAAACTATTTACAAAATGACGGAACAGGTGACACTCACTTGCGAGCAGAGTTAACCACACCGTACGTGCACGTCAACGGGACGGATCGAGAGCAGGTCGAGGCGT
This sequence comes from Microbotryum saponariae, assembly GCA_900102585.1. Classification (NCBI taxonomy): domain Eukaryota; kingdom Fungi; phylum Basidiomycota; class Microbotryomycetes; order Microbotryales; family Microbotryaceae; genus Microbotryum; species Microbotryum saponariae. The sequence goes on along the minus strand of FMWQ01000062.1, from coordinate 119,947 downwards.
TCGTGTAAAGAGAAGCGCAAGAAACGCAAACATTGTCTGTAGAGAAGAGGGAAGTGAACAACGGTCCAGCGATTAGTACAATAGGTTAAAAGGAGTAACGGATCTAGGGCCCAGTAGATGAGGGACATCCAAGGCAAAGGAGCCGGAAGCGGAGAGGAGAGTAGGGGATCTCGGGAGGTAGAACCAGACTCACTGACGGCAACCTCGTTGGTGTGGCAAGTGATGCGCTTCTCGAGCCCATGCACAGCATTGTCCGATAGGGGAGCTGCAATTGAGAGAGTCGATTGGAGGACGAGCAAGGTCGCGGCGATGACACCGGAGCGAGCGAAGAACATTCTGACTCGAGGGAAAGGGGTCGGTGAAGGTGGGGGTGGGGAGCTGGGAAGTCTTGGAAAGATGATGGGAGATGGTATGAGAAGGAAGGAGAGAGTGAAAGCGCGAACACCTCGCCCTTTATGCTCACATTCGGATGTCTTTGAATTACGTGTACGCAGTATGAGAAACAGGAGGACAATATTGATGTCATGGAATTAAAGACAGGCGCGAGCTTTGTGGCTCCAGCTCACGCCGGAAGCCGGGCGGGCAGCGGCGCGCGCCAGGCACGACCTACCCGAATGGGCACTTCTCCCGCTCCAAGTCCAAGCAAATGTGCGGGAGGGAGCTGGGGCGCTGGCATCGTCAATGCATGGGCGCCGAGTTCTTTTTCTCCCTACCGAAATTCGATGACGCCGATGACTGTCCATCGGTCCATGTTTCTTTTGTAGAGCCCTTTCCGATGATTGTGTAGGCATGACTCGAGGACCGCGCGCTGATCGAAACTTTCCGGCTTTGCGAACTGATCGAAATCAGAGTTGCTCTGGCTGAATGAAGATGATCGCGTTTTTCACACAAGCTGCTACACTACCAACAAAGTGGGGACAAGAGATCCGTCCTAGTTTGAAACTACAATGTGAATATCCTTTGTGATTTTTGTACCCAACTCGAGAGATACTGAGATCGGGCATACGGGTTTCGATCGCAATCGGCTGACGTCTGGTAGCGAGGCGGAGGTTGGTAGGCACGCTGAGATGAGCCTCGGACTTACTTGCTCCAACTCGGGCGTGCATCGATTGAGGGGTGTTATCAAGCGGGGCAGGAGCCAAGGAGCCCCGCCTTGGGCCTGTAGATCAGCTGAAAGGTAGATTTCTATCCACAGCATCTCCACAAGCGTCCCACTGGTGCCGAATCCGCTCCCGACCGGGCCGCGACAGCGTTCGCGCCTCGAGCTCCTGGGAGCCTTTCCGACCCGGTGAGGGGCCGCCCGATGGGGCAGGCGCGCGAGTGCTAGCCGGAAGCTGGGACGTCACAATTACAAGATTCGGCGCGCAGGCCAGGGACATTAGGTTTCCCTCTTGGCGACTAATGAGGCAATTGTTCCGCACACGAGAATTCGGCTTCCACAAGCAGCCCCTGGGCACACGTGCATTTTGAGGAGCTAGTCCTTTTTGCTCACCCTGTCGCCGCTCCGGGTCGAGATCGAGATTTGCCCCCAAGTCATTCTGCCCCATCTCCCCGCCCTTGACGGCTACCTCAAGGTCGCTTCGAATCGCTCGAAATGATTGGGATGAAGGCTACCCCGGTCATCCTGCGCGGATAACCTTTGTAAATATAAATACCTTTCATTAGGCTCTGCTTCCTCACATGACCTTGCGGGGCACGAGCTCGGACCCGAATGCCGATCGCCCAAACCCCAAATCCGAACTGAGAGCGGCTCGATCAACCAGCGGAAGGTGAGCCCATCACTGGCGCCGGTTTTGCTCGGCCGTCCACTGCTGCCCCCATTTTCAATTAACCCCTGCTCCTCATCAAAACCCCTCCCGACCCGTGGACCCTCCCATCGTCGATGGTGATTCGTTGAAGCAGCGGCGCCAGTGCAGTGCACGTGCGTACAAGGATTGCTCTCGGCGCCCGGATCAAGTTAGGAACCCTTCCTCGCACAGCTTGGTTATTTATGACGCTGTCCTTGCTTCCTCTCGTTTTACCTACGTAAGCTGCGACCTGAAGTGGATCTTTTTCAAGATGATCATTCGATCCCAATTGAAAATTGCATCTGTTGTCGAAACAGGTCGTCATGCGGTCAGCACAACAGTTTGCGCGCCAAGAATCTCTCGCCAAAGCTCGCCGAGTGCGAATTCGGCGGCGTTCCGGGACCCGAGCGCCGGAAGCCAGGCTGAAGGTAGGTTTCCGCGCGATAGACGACTCCGTACGGGATATGCAAACTGTCACCAACGAGGCTCAAGCAGATATTAATTGAAGTTCCTTTTTTGGTGGTTCGAAGACACCGCCTCACGTGACCAGCCTCCCGTAATGCCGCTGCCGCGCGCGGCGCGGCTGAATAAGAAGTCGGTGACCGAGGAAAGTGCTGAGAAACGTTTCAATCTAGGGCTGGGACTAGACTTGAGCGATGGCAGATGTATCTCTCGCAAAACGCGTATAGAGTGGAGGGAACGTTGCGAGAGGCCCAAATTTGCTAGTTGCTACAACCGCAGGTGACCAGCGTTCGCTGTCGGGCCGCCTGAGTCCGTCGGGTTTGGTCTCACCTTGGACGAGGGTTATGTCTCAGCGTCGACGCGACGACTTGCGGCCTGAACGGCCTGCCAGTGGGCCCGAACGGCCTGGGCCTGAACGTCCTAACGCGAGAATCGTTGGTCCAGGCTCGGAGCGCCGTGGATCGCCGCGTTCGAGAGCCTCGGGGCCTTCGGCAACGATCGCGGCCCAACTCAGAGATCACTGACACAGACAACCGTATCTCCGACAACATTCGAGGTGTTCGTCAAAGAGAGCTACCGTATAATCGGAAGGCTGCATGTTACAGCTCGCCAGCCTCTCCCTGTTCGACTCGCACTGCATTGCCGCCCGAGGGAGGTAGTTGCGCTCAACTCCTTGGCTTCTTGGTCGCGGTTTCGTCTGCAACAGGGGCTCGAAATACGATCCTATTTGACGTGCCTAACTTATTACCCTATCATACTGCAATAGACGCTTGAAGCAGGTCTGCATCTTTCCGCGGCCGACATGTTCAGGCTCACGTGTCTCCGTAGAGGTCCGATCGCTTAGCACGACAGTGTCGGAATTTGAGCGCACTAGTGCCACAACAGTGGGGTGGTGCCCAAGACTCTCCCTATCCATGCAGACGACTCTCTCAGCGCCTAAGTTTGGGAAGTGGATGGACTCGGCGAATCAGCATGTTAAACGGCCTTCAACTTGTCGGTGCATTGCCGAGGGGCCGGCGCCGCAAGAGGGGGGTGCACTCTGCCTGCACTACACTCGTCGCCGGTATTTGGTGGTGAATATTGCTCTCCAACAAGTCGCGTTCTCAGAAGTGGCTCAAAGCAACGTCGTACGACATGTCCTCCCCTGCGACCTGAGCCTGGCAATTTCGCCGACACACGCTGGTGACTCGACGAGTAATCTTCGGAGCTGTGAGCTCAGCGAAGGATGACGAGCTTTTAGTCTGGATGGAGAAGTCTGAAACAGGTGAATTTGCCCGGACCGATGTCGATGGCGCCCGGGATCTGGAATCGTGTGACCACCATCGAATGAGTGGATTCAAGGACAGGAGCCCAGATTTTGTGGTCGCGAAAGAGGTCCACCCAGTCAGGCGAGACATGGATGCGGTCGAGGCATCGGCAAGTGCCGGGCGCCGAGCGGTTCGTTGTGGCTCGTCCTTTGGGGTGGTGGAAGCGATAGACGTCGGAGAGGTTGTTCGGAATGGCAAGATCACGCATCTCCTGAGCCCCGTAATTCGTGCCATTTTGGTTTTCCGAATCGAGGAGTTGGGACTCAACACAGTTCCAATCGCCCCCGACGAGGAGCGCAGGCCCCGGGGAGGGGTCGTCGTCAGTCGACGGAGGGCGGTGCTGAGGTGAGAGAGGAAGTGTTTTTTTGTTTGGCTTGTCGGAAGAGGGCGCGTATATTGATACAGCCCGGACTTTTGAGTCACCCACACAGAAAGTGGCGTCGGAGACTCGGTCCAGGAAAGGGAAGGAAGCACGAAGATTGTTGGGAGGCGACTCCGGGTCAATAGTAACGACCGGCGAGTCGCTCTTCCAGAGTATGGCAGTGTTGTTAAAAGGAGTGAAAACAGCAGAAAGCTTCAAGTCTCGGCACGCCTGAGTCCACTGGCCAACCCGTTCCGGGGTAGGTCGGCCAGTTTTGCTCGGGAGAAAGACATCGGTGTTATGGGATCGGAGACTGGAGAAAAGAGACGCACGCTTACGGCCTTCATTGATTGACTGCAAGTTAGCAGCAACAAAAGACACGTTTGGGATCCTAGTTGTGCTCATCATCTTGATCCATAGCGTCTTCCACGTCTTTGAGGGGTGCTCCTTGGTCTTCGGCTTCTTCTTCGGCATCGTCGTCGGTACGGTGTCGGTGTCATCGGGTCGGGCTTTGGGCGCGGCTGAGTGCATCGACTTGGGCGAGGAGGGCTTCGAGGTCGGCTCGGTATCTTGGAGGGCAACAAGAGGGGTGTCCGGGGCGATGGATGGGGCGGCAATCGACTTTGACCGGGTCATGATCGTGTTTGGCGTGGCCGGAGCAGGGCTTGGGGAGGGAGGAATGATCTCTGAGCTGGGGCACTCGGAGACTTTTTCAACGGAAGAGCCTGCGTGGAATGGAAAAGGAGGTCGACCTTGAAACTTAGTGTCTTACCCACGGTAAGACCTGTAGCGACTTGAAGCTGGCGCAGGTCGGCCTCTTTGGGGAAGCGAAGTGGAGCTGATGTTGCCGTTGTTGTTGTTGTTACTCATGGGTTCCAATCAAAGAAGGTGAGACTCCTTTGCAGGCTCAGAAGCCGCCCGGTCTCGCTGGCGTTATTTCCCAATACAAACCAGCTGCTTGAATGCGCAATTATGTCTCCCCTCTGTGCGCGCGGACCTCCTCGTCCGAGTCGTCGTCGGAAGCTTCTCTCGCGCTTCGTCCTACGCGCTCAGCCACGATCGGTGAAACAGCTCCGTACCAAACCATGGCCTCCAAAGAACGACAACGCTGGCTCCCTCTCGAATCCAACCCCGAGTCGTTCAACACGTGGTCCCACTCGGCCAGTACTCGTCCACTGCAGGACTGCTACGGACTGGACGCCGAGGTGTTGGGCTGGGTCAAGCAACCGGTCAAGGTGGAGTGGAGACTACCTTCAATCTACAGTAGGGATTACGCACTGAAAACCCACTGTACTGTCTCCCAGGCCGTGATCCTCTTGTTCCCATCACCGAAGCCTACGAAAAGGCCCGACTCGAGGAAGACGCTCGCATCGAGGAAGACGGCGTAGAGTATGTCGCCGACATCGTCTACTTCAAGCAGACGATTGCGAACGCATGTGGGACATTCGGCTTGCTGCACGCCTTGGCAAATGCGGGCGTGCCACTTGGTTCGTTCTTGCCCGCCCTCGGTGTCCAAATCTCGCCCCCACATGACTGACATCGACGAGGCTGGCGTTGACATCCCCGACAGAACCAGGGTACTTGACAAAGCTGTGTGAGCAATGCAAAGACAAGGTTCGTAGCGCTTGACGTGTTACTTCCGAGGTGAGGGGAAAACTGATCAATTCTCTCCCTAGTATCCCATCCGAAATCTCAGACCCCACTTGAACGAGCCCAGCTCTTGACCGCGACCGACGAGCTCGAGCGGGTGCACACCGAAACTGCTTCGAGCGGTCAAACGGCTGCAAGTCCTTCCAGTAACCTGATCCTGGTCTACAACATCATCTTACTATTTCTCCCCACAACGAATCTTCCACCACAGACCCCCGACCTCGACACTCAAGTCGATCTGCATTTCCGCACCTTTGTCGAACACAAGGGCAACCTCATCGAACTCGACGGACGAAGGAACTCGCCTATAAATCGAGGCAAGATCACCATGAATCTGCTACAGGTATATTTTCAAAACTTGTTTCGATCATAAGCATATAAGCTTTCTGCTGAATATCGTTGGTCTACTATGCTGTGGTGACAGGACACCGCCGTGACGGTGAAGGAGATCATCGAGCTGTCAAACTCGCTCGAGTTCAGCCTCATCTTGCTCATCACCCTCAACCCGACACCGGAGGACTAAGGTCACATTACCTACCCTGCGAATCGTTTCCGAGCGATTTGGCGACTTGTAAAATCTGCCTAGCTGCTGGACCTGGTCCTCAGCTCACGTGTAATTTAAATGCCATGCGTTTCCGGATTCCTGACATTGAGCTGTATGCTACCGGGGTAGCTATGACTCCGTCGCTCGCTCGAGATGTAACTGACAGCTAGTCAAAGCCAGAATCGGTCGATCCTTATCTTTCTATCGCTTCTCCGATCGCCATCGCCCCAATCCTCTATCGATCTTCAACGCCGATCTCATGCGGATCGGATCTCCTCTTTGGTTCGGCGAATCGATCAGACGACCACGAAGGAAGGCGCGGGATCGCGGTGGTCGTCGGAGCGAGGGGCGGGCCAGGCCCAAGAGGCTGAGAACGAGACCGAGGCCGGTGGTTCTGAAGAATTCGATTTATAGACCAGCAAATGGTTCCTTTCTCTTTTTCTCTCTTCCAAGTCAACCCTGGTCCCTCTCAAACGCTCAATCCCACCCATTTCAGCAAGCCTTAAAACATGGTCCAGTTCAAAATCCCGCTCGCCCTCGCCCTCGCTCTCATGAGTCACTTCGACAACCAAAGCCGCTGTCGTCCCCTTGGGACTCCGCTTCCACTTTAACGTGACGCCGCGACGGTGGCACGCGTCGTTTCAGGCTACTTTCCGAAGCTGCCTCTACAACATCGGCATCCCGCTACGACGAAACACTTCCTTTTCTCGGACGTTATATGGCACATCGGGCTCTAGACCCATCTTCGCTCAAGCACGAACATGATAGAACGGAAAGACGCGGGATGGTACGTCGCGTGGGATTTGATATGTATCATGAGCGAACTAAGAAGCTATATAACGAGATGGTGGGTACGGAGAAAGTTTTTAGACAATGCGGAGTTTCAAGTGACGCCAAAAAAACTGCCGGTGGGGTTGGAGTAGACCTCGACGTCACGGCCGTTCAGGCAACCGTCCCCTCGTCTTGGTCTTCACAAAGGGCGGAAGGTTCAAGACGTGAGCTACATGCGATGGGCCGGGATAGCTTGTCTGACTAAGCCTGTAGGACGGCTCAGGTCGCGGGGCAGAGTGCGGAGATGTTGCATGAGAATCTTCCGTGCTCATGCCGGCGAGGCGCTGAAGACAGAACGTGAGCTCACATCATGTATCGGGCCCTTTGGTCCGTAGTACTTTGAGCGGTTATGCTTGCAGTAGGAATCGGCGCAAAAGAGTTGCGTCGTCAAATCAGAGTCAAGGCCTTTTGTCGAGGATTGGCTGAAACGACCCAGTGCCAGGAGGCGTCAGATCGGAACGTTCAATGGTTGAACGTTAGAAGCAGGCTATCACGCTCGAGACGTTCAAGTTGTTTAGACTCACGGATGGCTGGTGGCGCCGTGGAACCAGGGTTTCCAGACCTCGAAACACTGCCACACGCAAACCCAGTCCTGAGAAGTATAGCGTGACGTAAGCAACATTGTCAATACACGAGATCAAAGTCGTCATTGGACAAGCAGCGGGGTCGAAGGAATTATGAGACACCCAGAGCGGAGAACGGCGGGACGGGGCGCCGACAAAAGTCACTTTGAGGTTGCCAACTGACCACGTCCTGAATGATAGCCTTAACCTCTGGGGGATAGAGTTTATCCTTATTCCAAGTGTCCATGGCCGCAGCTGAAGGCATGGTCGGTTCGCTGTGTGCCTGTGGATAGCTTGAACTGCCCGATGGACATGCGGATTTTGATCTGCACCATATATCCGCCGCGGTTGACCTGCAGGAAGGAGTCGCAGAACGTTTCCAGCGGTTGGTCGTCAATGAGCTTGCGGCCAGGTGTGGCCCCTGATCAAGCACAAGAAAACGGCTTGCTAACGTAGACTGACCCAAAAGCGGCAGACCATGGCGTCTGGCATTCAGTGAAGCAGCTGGGATGGACTTTAGCACGGCGAGCTATGTCGTGGGTCGCCGCTGCGAGAGTGATACGGCTATACGACAACGCATGTACGATGACAGGTCAGATCCAAGGCGTTCCCGCAAGTGAGCAGTAGTATCATCACAAACTTTGACGCGAACTCACATGCAGGTCAAAACAAGATGATCGAAGGGTTCAAATAAGGGGCAGTGTATGGTAGGAAATTACCTCAAGAGTCAGGTGACTGCAACGCTCCTGGACAGCCGTGAGCGTCAATAACGGTGATCAACTTACCCCTACGTGACACGACGAGGCCATCGTCTCCTCTGAAGGGGCTGGCCGAAGCCCAGGCAACGTGGACTATGGCGATGACGGCAGTCGAGAAGAATAAGTGGAAAACGGAAGTCTTCATGTTGATGAAAAAAGGATGGGGGAAGAAGAGAGAAGGATAGGGAAAGACGAGAGGAGAGAGAAGTTGGATTGCGTACGCTAACCCGGTCAGCTTGGCCTTGCCGTTGGGCCTTGCCGTTCAGGGCGGTTTCAGGGTAGCTCAGAGTCGTCGGACGCAGGATCATCCCGGGACGATCTTGTTTCAGGGGGGTTCTTTACTAGGTGTGTGTGTGTCGGCTGTGTCGGGTTATCATGTATTGCCGCGCGCCATTGTGCTACACGGGATCCCGCCGTTGTCATCATAATATCGGCAGAGTCAACAGCGGTTATGGGAGCATCGGTGATCGTACCTACCTACTTAAGCGTTCGAAGACAGGGGATCGACGAGGCAGCGATCGGCAAGGTCAAGGACGGCGGCAGCGGCGAACGTTTTTATCGCAGGGTGGCAGCAGCAACGTCCTATCGAGGGGCGCTTATAGCTACTGCATGGCTTCGGTGTTTCAAAAACTACGACAGCAGGCCCTCTAAGTTCGGAAATCATGACGAAGCGCCGCGCCGGATGGGCGGGGAAGCGGCGAAGGCAGCCTGAGGGAGGAAGTGGAGGTAAATCATGAGCGCGCTCCTCTCCCTTTGCGCCTCGGTGTCTCGGCTAACGGCGAGGAAAAGGGCAGAAGTGCATGCGGAAGGACGGGCCGAACGGACGGACGGGATGAAGGAAGTGAGAGATGGGCGGCTTAATGAGTCGATAAGGAAAGCGGCTTAGTAAGCCGATGAGGCGGTGAAGGGGAGCGATGAGGCGGACGGAAGCCGGTTTACTCCAGTAGGGCGTCTTGGAGGAGTTTGCTTCAAGTTCTTAGGACCACATCTACGATCATACAGCCTCTTCTCTGGATCACTTTCTGCGTGTTTCAAGTCTCGTTCGGTATCGTTCTCCAGTCTCCAGTCTCGGCATCTCATTCTCGTTCTCGCCATCATTCACGGCTCTTCCCTCGTCTCTGCGCTCCGCAGCTCTCACCCTGTTTCTCGTCTCTCGCTTTGGGTCTTTCGGCGGCCCTTACTCATCTCTCATGCCCTATCTTTTCATATCACCTTTGATCCTCCGCTTTGCTATACCATGCCATGCCTCAATTGTGTTCGGCACCGGGGGGACACCATCGCCCGAGTTTCGGCAATCGCAACCGCGCTAGCACTGCTCTAACGACCGTCCGTCCGGTCTCATGTTGGTCATCCTGCTGACAGCCTCCTCCCGCGACCCACTGCACCAGACAGAGCCTCCTCTGCGTTTGGTAGGTACCGCTTAGTGGATTGCCGGCAGTGCAAGGCAAATGAACGAACTCAACATATCGATTGCCCAGGTTCTTGTGACGTGTGATGAAAAAGCTCAGGGAACCATGGTATTCAGTCGGCTCGGGACGCCGGGGCTAGCAAGTGGCGGTGAAGTCTCACTGGCCCCACCCTTTAAATGCATAGAAAGCTCCGAGTCTGGGTATGTCAGACTCCGTTATTTTGCGTGCAAGGTCGACTGTGTCTCATGAACTAGATATTACCCTTGGGAGAAAAGCCAAGACCCGTTTAGACATGACACACACCGAACTGCCATCAACATGCCGCCAAGGCTGCGGGTTCGAGGAATCGCGCGACCTCACGCTCACTCATCAGGCTGGCTCACGTGACGGACCACTGCGCCTTCAAGCTCGCCTAATCGTTCCTTGGGTGCCTGCGTCGTATGAAGCGTATAAGAACGCAAAATCGTCAGCTTCTGGTTTTTATTATGGAAAGGAGTGCTTATCAGCCTTTGTGCAGACTCACGGATTCGAGTACGGGTGGTTCGTCGATGAGCTTAAGTCGGGGAGTTCAGCCGTCACGTTCGATGGTTGGAGGTACGACGGGATCGTTTCCTCTTCTTCGAATCCGTGGCCCAGTGCATCCAGTTCTATCCACGTTGAAGGAGAGAAGTTCAGACTGCGGGAAGGACGAAGGCTGTAGGGTATCGTACGGACCTGCTTCGAGATCAGCTTCGTCGACTTCGTTCGGTACGCGCGCAGAAACATGGGGATTGGGCCGAATACAATTTGAAATTCGATGTCCTCGCTAGGGAGCACGAACCTCCTTAGTGGAAACTACAACTCCCAGCGCAACAGGAGTCTGTACCAGACACAAAGACAATTAAGATATCTAAGGAAACCCCCCGGGGCATATCTATCTATCTAAGATATCTGGCCCCTAGATAAGATGACATCTATATCTAAGGGAGATATGCAAAGATAACTATCTTTCCATCTAATGAGGAACCCTGCTCACGTGTCTCCGTAGAGGTTTCGCTCAGCACGACACAGTGTCGAAATTTAGGTGTCCCAGTGCCACGACAGTGGGATGGTGCCCAAGACTCTCCTTTCAGCGCCTAAACTTGGGGAGTGGATGGGCTCGGCGAGTCAGCGTAACGCTAAACGGCCTTCGCCGGTGCATTGTCAAGGGACCGCCGCAAGAGTGGGGTGCACTCTGCATTGACTACACTCGTTGCCGAGATTCAGTCGTGGATAGTGCTCTTCAACAGGTCGCCTTCGCACAAGTGGCGCAAAGCAACGTCGTACGACATGTCCTTCCCTGCGACCTCAGCTGAGCCTGGCAAGTTCGCCGACACACGCTGGTGACTCGACGAGCAATCTTCGGAGCTGTGAGCTCAGCGAAGGATGACGAGCTTTTAGTCTGGATAAAGAAGTCTGAGACAGGGAAAGCGGTGTGTTGTAAATGTTGGAGTGGAGATGGAGGGTCAGCGTGGAGCGAAGCGATGAAGCGTGCGTGCGCCTTGCGGACGAGGCTCCGGTCACCTGGCCGAGTCACGTGAGCCTAGTTTTGCCGATCCGAGTCGGCGACGGCGATCATGACGTCGAACGGCTGAACTTTCGTGCAGAAGGTTTCACTCTTTAGGTGTTGTAGTATGGGGTGCTGCGTGTGTGGTGCATCAAGTATCATGAGCGTCGCCATCAACATCATTCAATTCTCCACTGCAACTGGAACTCGATCTGGTGGCAGCCGCCCTGAACGCGGCCGTGCCCAATTCCCGCGTTGTAATCGCGTCCTTTACAAGGGGTCGCAATTGCCATATTGACACCGAGGCGGGGTGTGACGAGTGCCACCAGCTGCCGGCTGCCGTTTCCCTCCCCGCGCGCAAATCGACTCGCAAGCCCCCTTCCCGCCATCGGATCAGACAACATGTGGTTGACAGATGCCCAAAGTCAGTCCTCTAGGACGTGTGCGTTGCTCTCGCTCCTGCTGACGACGCGTCTTGTCGTGGCTGCTGCACAGAAATCGGCGTAAGCTGCGCGCGATCGGACGTGTCGATTCTCAGCCGACGCCGACCGACCCGGTGCGACCGACGTCCACGCGATACAGCGCAGGAGAACTGACGACAAGCTTTGGTTCTGGTGCGCACAGGTCGGCCTGACCTCGTTCGGAGCGTTCTTCATGCTCTTGGGCGTGATCATGTTCTTCGATGGGGCCTTGTTGGCCCTGGGCAACGTGAGTCGCACGCCCCAGTGCCGCCGTGCAGCCGTTGCTAGCCTCGACAACTCGACCACCCCAAAGTCACCACCTCGATATCGCGTCGCTATCGGTGGGGAACAATTTCACGCACACCTCCAACCGGGGACGAGTCTTGCAGCGGAATACGCGCGTGGTCCGATTGTCCTCGACCCCGAATCAGATCCGGCGCGTTCTCGTCCGCTTCTAGGACGCGCCCTACGCCAACCCACTCGGATCGCACAGACGGGGATTCGACTGAATACTGATTTGGTCCGCTTGCACCGTCGCAGATCCTCTTCATCGCCGGATTGCCGTTGATCATCGGGCCGCGGAAGACGTTCTACTTCTTTGCCCGGAAGCAGAAGCTCAGAGGGAGTGAGTTGCTTCGCTTCGCTCGGATGACATCGTGTCTTTACGATCACACCTCGCTGTACTTCCCGACTCGTTGGATCGTGAGGCGTAGGAATCGGTGTCGCGACGCGATCAACTCGACTCGTTTCGCCTTGCCTCGGCTGGGTTATCGCTTCACTGACCGATGATCTCATCTCTGTCGCTCAGCATTCTGCTTCGTCGCTGGCGTCATTCTCGTTTTCGTCAAGTACCCTTTCATCGGCATGCTTATCGAGACCTTTGGCTTCCTGAATTTGTTCGGGTCAGTGAAAGCATCGCACGCCCTGACCTATCGAAACCGGTGGCTGAACCCTCTCCTGGCCCCGCTCGTACAGTGATTTCTTCCCTGTCGTGTTGAGCTTCCTGAGACAAGTACCGGTCATTGGCAACTTCTTTTCGCTTCCCGTCGTGCGGCAGGTACGTCGCGACTTGCTCGATGTGCGGCATCGAGGCTCGGTGCATGTGGTCAAAGGACTGACGAGAATCCCGTGACGTGCGTGCGTGCGTGCGTTCCAGGCGACGGACCGGATAGCAGGAGTACGACGGCAGTCACCTGTATGATCGACAACCACACGAGACGATGACGATGACGATAATGAGGTTGTAGGAGGTTATCTGCCAGCGCGGCATACTGTAGTATCACGAGGGAGTTGAAAAAATTGGACCGACACTTCACCCGCGGTCGAATGACCGAGCCGATGTTGCAAGGCATCGAATTTAGCGATCACTGCAAAAGGCGGGGATAAGCTGGTACCGAGAGCGAACGTACAGGGATGATGCCGTGTTTTCTTGGCTTCACGAGCCAGCAGAGCGTCACGAGAGAGCTACTAGGCAGAATTCAGCTTGACCGGAGCGTGCTGTCGGTGTGACATCACATTCACCACAGTGTTCATGTCTTGGAACGACAACGCCCTTTGTGAGCTTGTCTCACCGACTCTCAGGTTAAAGGAACCAACAAGCCGATCTCACTCCCCCAAAAACCCACGGACGGATCGACGGACGAACGTTAGCCGAAAGCTGGGGCGACGCCGATCGGATCGGTGGCCGGGCCATGGCGCCCCCTTATCTTGGCTCCATTTTCTTTTTCTCTCCTGGCCCGCAAAAGAACCTTGTCTCAAGCAACCGCAGCTTGGACTCTGTACATCCTTGGGTGAGACTGACGTCGTTTGATCTTTTTCTTTCCCCTCTCATGCTGTTCTTTCTTTCCCCCGTACCACTCGTCTCTTTCTGATTCACTAGACGTGTAATTGTCTTCCTCGATTTTCCCCGCTACACACCGTATTGTGTACACGTTTGGACCATTCGACTTTCCCCGATGCTCACTCGGAGCTCACACTTCGCGGTGGCGGCTCTGCTCGTCGGCGCGTCGCATGCTCAACTCGACCAACTCTCCCAAGCCGCGATCAAGGACCCGGCGAAGGAGTGCACGGCATGTGAGTGACCTAGGAAGATTTATAATTTTCAAATCTTCTTTCTCTCAATGTTAGAAGAGCGTGAGCGGCTTCCTATCGTGGTCCAGACCCGGGCTCATGCGCCGCCGCCTCAGCCGAGTACGGCCCACGGCTTCGGAGTTCAACGTTCAACCTCGACCGGACTCCTTGGAGATCCGCCATCATGGAGGATGTAGCTACGACGCTCCGAATAGTAGTACTGTCATGAACGCAAACTGAACAGCGAATGTTTCCTTTCCTCCCGCCCGCCCCGACTTATGCGCCCCTTTCAAGACACCTATGCGCCCCTGGCCGCGTTCCAAAGCTCTTACCCAACCATATGGAAGATCGCCGATCTACAACATGCGTCAGTTCCTCGGGACCGAACAATGACCACAGAAACCGCATCAACTAACACGTATATCTCACTTATCGTAGGGGTGTGACGGATTCGGCCAAAAACTTATTCGCGACCGTTTCGGCGGGCTTACCCTCGATCGCGCCTCGAGGCACCACCGACGGCGATTGGAGCAACGTCAAGTATTCGACGACGGACGATCCTGATTGTTGGGTGAGTCCGGGTTTGATCATTCTTTTGAGATGTGGTGGAATTTTGTGTTGAGCGATCACGATGATCAATCGCGGTGGTCTCGGAGCTGTGGGGTTCGGATTAAAGGAGTCGGTTCTCCGAACGCCATCGGGCGAACGACACCTCTCCTTTAGAACCCTATGAGATCGACAACGACGTTCTCACTGGACTGTTCAAGCTTCAAGACATTGCAGTTCAAGGAGCTGAAGCTTGCTTTGGTTTCTCGTCCGGTTTCCTGGATTAGTGGACGAGTACGCTATGTACGACACCCAAACTGTTGAGCCTCCCACCCGACGTCACGCATTGCGAGCAGCCTGCTGCGTTAGGCTATACGCTCGATGATGGTGAGTCAAAGGGAAGCAGAGCTTGACAGAGGTCTTGGTTGGGATGCTTACTTTGATTTTTAACATATCTCGCAGGACCTAATTGTAGTCATAACGCTGTCAGTATGACTCGACGGAGCGAAGCTCCAGCTGCATCCTCGCGCGGGCGTCGTACGACCCGAGACTGAGACCCATCCGAGTTGTGGTCCGTCGTCGTCCTACAGTACTACGACTACCTGAATGATCAGAAGCAAAAGGCAACCTTGTTCTATGTCGGCTCGAACGTTATGAATTGGCCACTGCAAGCACAACGAGGCTTGGCCGATGGTCATGAGTAAGTCCCCCAATCGGCTGCTCTATCTCCCTTCCCCCCCTCAGATCGGAACCCGATCAAGATCGCATCCCTGACGACTTCCTTTCCGTGTCCTAAAGGATCTGTGCCCATTCGTGGAGTCATCGTTACATGACCTCCTTATCGAACGAACAGGCCTTCGCCGAGATTTACTATTCGAAGAAGATCATCAAGGACGTATTGGGGATCACCGTGCAGTGTTTCCGACCTCCTTTCGGTGACACCGATGATCGAATTCGTTCGATCACGCACGCGTTAGGGATGCGAACGATCTTGTACGTCGAATACTATAAAGAGTGTTCTTTTGTGATTTGATCAGTATTGATGGAGGAGTGCGTTTTGAACGTTCAGGTGGAGTTATGATACGGTGGATTGGCAAGTCGATCAATCGGGTAATGCCGAGGTCGATCACAACTATCAAACCTTGATCTCAAAGGCGACCGATCAACAAGGGCAGATCAACCTCGCCCATGAGCTGTGAGTGCGGAGCGTTATCGATCGTTTTTGAGAGTTCGCACAAAGTTTTAAAAACGTGCTGATTCGATTTCTCTGTGTTCTCGCTGTTCAAAGCAATACGGCAACAATGAACCTCTCCCAGACTTGGTTGCCGGCTTTGCAAAAGGCTTACACAGGCGGAGTGATGCCTGTAAGTCCCTATGGCCTCACCAAAAGCCCTTTGAAACTAAACTGAACGAATACCCATGACGCCGTATAGATCACCGTCTGCCAAGGTAACGCACAACCTTACCTCGAAACCTCGGCGACGTTCCCTTCGTACGACCAGTGGCAGAAAGGGGTGAGGGAAGCGACGATCCCTGCCGCTTCGCCCGCGACTTCGGCCGACGATGGGATCTCTTGGGCATTCTCGAATGGTGGTGGATCGGGATCGGGAGGGAATGGGATTGGGAGTGCGAGTGCGAATGGGGGTGGGGTTGGGGGTGGGATCGGGGGAGGGAACGGTAGTGCGCTGACGGGGACGGAGACGCCGGTGCAGGGAGCGAGCCATGACGATACTTCCGATGGCTCTTCGGGTTCGTCAAATGGGGATGATTTCTCTGAAATAAATGGGGACGGTGGCGATAGGGATGGTGGCGATGGGAACGACGCTTTTGACGGTAATGATGACGGCGATGACGATGATGGTGATACTTCAGTTTCGAGCAACACCACGATGATGACAGGTCAAGGCGATTCGGGATCGTCAACGACGGGTACGATGACGGGTACAATGACGAACGGGACTTCGTCGCCCAATTCAGGGATCAGCAAATTCGGAGGCAGCTCGAGCACGGTCAACAACTCGACCTTGACGTCCGCAGCAAAGTTGGTTGCAGCCGCGACGAGGGACATAGGAGAGGGTGCATTGGTTATGAGATGTGTGCTCGCCGTTATGGTGGCCTTGGCTACCGTGATCGCGTTTTACCTCTAGACGGAGCAAGATTGGCTATTCCTTTCCTCGTTGTGTATCCTACCTTTGCTTGGCTGCGTCGTTCGTAATTCTTTCGAGTACCCCCACTTTGTCTTGCATTAGACACTATATCTTAGGCTTCGCCTCTTTCTGTATCCTACTCGTCTTTGTGCAATCCTCGAGTGAGATCGAGAGCTGATTTTCACTTTGCGAAGAGTCTTGTGAGATGGTGCATGAACGCCAAATTGCAGCATCCGAAAGGAAAGCGCTACACGACTTTCACCTAAAACACACAACAGAGACCAACGAAAGATCAGCTCAGAGACCCTTGGATGATGGTCAATGGTCAGCAGCCAATAATGAAAAAAAGGCTCGAATTGGGGTAGGTTATCAGCATCGCCTTTACGTCCTCATCCGAACAAAGAACCACGCCGAAGAATGGTCCCTTTTCAACACACCCATTCCCATGACCCCAGTTTGAAACCCATCCTCGAAACAAAGACCTTTCCCGAAAGCTCGAGGTTCAGGGGAAAGCTTCGCTTCGAAGAGAGGGTCCCGAGACGGGGTGAGGGAATGCGCCTGGGGAGGCGAATCGAAAACGAGTTTCGAAAGGGGTTGCGTCACAATGTGGATTACTTGAATAGATCATCATGAAGAGGTCGAGGGGGTCGGGAAGTGGTCGAGCCGGGAGCGAAGGAAGAGGAGGGCGTGAGAGGAAAAAAAAAAGAGGGGCGACTCACGATTTGGCACGTCGCACGACGCAAAAACACACAGGAATGGAGACGGAAAGCGCTCGAGTGTTGAACAGGGTCATTACAAGGAAGAGAAGAGAGATGTGGAGGAGGGAATGTGCCACGAATCAGGTCATCGAACAGCAGACTTCAACCCATGGCGCTTCCTACGGCTAGACCCATGGGGCAACTACATGCTAATGGTTTTGGATCGTGAGGTAAACAAGCCCCAACCACGCATGCAACTTCAGGAAGGGACAGGAGTAAGGTATTACGCCTTCTCTGCACCGCTCCCATCCGTTGCGTGCGCGGCGTGGGGCTTTTCCACTCTGCCGTAAGTGTGCGAAGGAGCGCACTCCATCCCGCCTCACTCCCTGCCCTAATCAAAGAGCGTGGAAGAAGGAGAAATGGAGCAGTCCAGCGTACGTCCGTGTCTGGTCTGGGTCGATGAAAGTGCCACGCAGGAGAAATCCCCGGCGGCCGGATCGATCAGAAATTAAGCGGCGGCTTGGGTGAGAAGAAAGGGAGAGCTGGCACAGCGCGCACACGTAGTCGCGAGACCATCGGGTGCGCAAGAAAAAAGCTCGGACCGCTTTGGCGACTTCGTGGTTACGACTCCGAGTCGACCAGAATCGAGCCTAATGACTTCTCATCGTTCGCAACGGATGGATTATAGAAGACAAGACACGGATGAATTTCAAAAGAAACAGACAAAAGAATCAAAGCTTGGTGCACGCGACCGTCGGCCGACAAAAAATGGCACAAGAGCGGCGCAATACGAACAAACAGATGGCGGGACGGAGCGAGGGTACAGGAACGCAGAACAAGATGAGCGGAACCATGTTTTTTTTTACGTGATCGATGGAAATCGAGAAAGGGGACCGCTTGCTTCAAAAGACGACCGAGTACGGTCGACGATGAGCCAAGCGGTATCTGGCTGTTCAACAGGAGAGGCGTGAGGATCCCCACTTCTTTCAAGTTCTCCGTCCGAATCTGACCGGTGTGGTCAAGGGACGAGACAAGAGAGGAAGGGAAGAAGAAGAGGGAAAAGCCTACAATCCACGCGGTTCTGACGACCCTCGTTTGTTGTTATCTTGATCCGGAAGGCGGAGGAAGAAACAGGCAAACGACGAAGAGAACGGCGCCCCGAAAGAGAGCGAATCAAGTATGGGGGAGCAGAGGATATGTGGCGAACAAGGGTTGGGCAGGAATTGGGATTCCGGACCGCGGAAACAAAGAGCGGCCCATGGGTTGATACGATGTATAACGTGAACTGCAGGGTCACGCCCCGACGACGGACTTGGTAAGGTCGCACGCTTCTCCCACTTCGCGAGAGCCCCAAACTCGTGATGAGAAGGGGGGCTGGGGCTGTCTTGGAGGCGAAGGCTTCACCCGGCGAGTCAAGTGAATGAGTGCGGGAGAAAGGGAAAAGCGAGGTCGAGCGGGTGGGTGGCAAGGTACCAAGGGTGTGGACGGGTTCGATGCGGGGTCGATAATTGGAATCCAAAGATGTTCGCCGATCCTGGGATCGATTCGCTAGCAAAGTGGGGGGTTGAGGGGCCGGCCGGCGACACTGTCGAAGGCACCACTCCCAGGGATAGAGGAGGTGGGAGGGTGCGATCGAAAGGGCGCGAGACCGAGGCCAGGCATTGGTAGCAGTTGGTGTGATGTAAGGTGGTGTGATTGAGGTCGAGGGTGAACAAGATGTCCGAGTCTGAGAGGAGAAGCACCCAAGTACGCTAGGTCAGCACCTAAGCAATGCGGGGATCCCAGCCGATAATGAACTCACCGCTTAGTGACTCTGGGAGGACATCGCTTGAACAAGCGCAGGACCAAGGCTGCCCTCGCGGAAGCAAGTTCGGTTTTCAAAAGCAGGGGAGTGCGGAGGTCGGCTTCAACCACGGTAGGTCGAGTCGGCCTTGTCGTCCTCGAACTCATCGGACTCGTCGTCGCCGGAGCTGGCGAGCGATGAGCGACGTTGGCTGCTCTTGCTCGTTGACTGGTGATCGATATTGTCGGCGAGGTTGTGCATATCGTGAACGGCGGCGCAATGGCGAGCACGGTCGTGGCGGCGCGAGAACTTCTTTGGGCAGCAAGGGCAATTGAAGTCGCGGATGTTGAGGTGCGACTTGAGGTGCGACTGCATGTTGAAGTTGCGCGAGAACGCACGGCCGCAGTCCTCGTAAGGGCACACGAAACGCTTGGTCTCCGACTTGCCCGTGCTTTCGCCGTAGAAAGCGCCGCGGCGACCACCACGCTTGGCAGTGCGCGTCTTGGAAGATGCTTTCGTCGTCGTCGCCTTGGCAGTCTTGGCCTTGGGCGAAGGCGGGGCGTCCGATTGGGTAGGCAAGAGCTCGTCCACTTCAGAGTGCACGACAGGGCTGTTGGACTGACTTCTTGAGGCCGAGAGAGTCGAAGCGGCCTTGGTCAAACCCGAGATCGTGTAGTCGTGGACAGGAACGCGAGCGAGGGGAGCGACCAATGGCGAGTCGGCGCGACCCAGCGAGGCGACAGGGGCCGATACGACAGGCGAGATTTGACGGGCAGGCAACTGGTGAGCTTGTCGCATGGCCTCGTGTTGCTGTTGTTGCTGCTGCGCTTGCGACATCATCTGACGAGGCTGGATCTGCTCCGGCATCGCGGACCAAGGCTCGGCTGCCTGGGCGACCGAGGGGATGATCGCTGTGGAGGGGACGAAGTAGTAGGTGCCCGAAGCGGTTTCGAACGCGGGCGCAACGGCAACGGGGGTCTGCTGCGGGACCAGGTGTTGTTGTTGCTGGTGCTGGTGTTGCATGTGCGACATCTGGGCTTGTTGCTGCTGGGCGTACATATGGCGTTGCGCTTGCTGCTGCTGTTGCTGCTGACGCTGAATGGTCTGGTTGTAGTAGTACTGCTGATGTTGCTGAAGAGCGGGGGTTTGCTGCAGGTATACGGGGGATGACGAGTTGGCGTAGGCAAAGGGCGAAGCCGAGGCTTGTTGGTACATCGGCGCGCCTTGTTGCAGCTGCTGCTGCTGAGCGTCGGTATAATAGGGCATCGGGGCAGACTATTGAACGGGATGAACGGGAAAAAATAAGGAGAAATAAAAGCGGTCAGTCTCGAGGGATGTCGTCTTGATGCCAAACCCTCCAAATGACGCGGCGATCGGCACGGGAGCCCCTCTGTCGCCCCTATCTCGACCGTAGATGGTGCGTCCAGCGTGCCGTCGATCGAATACACCTCGGACACGACAGGGTGAATGCAACAAGGGATCGAAAGAGCAGAGAAAGAGAGACATACCTGGTTCATGGAGGCAAAGCTCGATTCCGACTCGGCTTGAGCGTTTTGCGCGTGGCGGGCTTGCGGCGAATCAAACCCGTTCGCGGCGGCGAAGGCTTGTTGCTCCAGCTTGGGCGAGGCGTGAACGAACGACGACGCGGGCGAGGTCGATCTCGTCGAAGGGCAGTAGTCCGAGTCGTAGGTCGAGTAGTAGGACGATCCGTCGGTGGTGGTGGTGATGGGCGTCGTCACGGAAGCGGCTTTACCGGCGGCCGAGCTGAGACCGGGGTGGGCCTGAGCGTGAGCGTGGGCGGTTTGGATTTGGCCGCGCGCGCGGGCGGTGCTGGCGGTGACGTGGACGGCCGCGGCGGACGGAGCGGACGCCGAGAAGGCACCAACAGGCCCGATAGCAGCGCCGGCGTCGTCAAAGCTGAAGCGAGGAGGCGAATCCGCGTACGATGACGCGTCCGATGCCGACGACGACGAGTATCCCGAGCAGGAATCAGAGAAGGGGGGCGACGAAGCGTTGCTGGCCTGATGGGGATCGGTCTGGGTCGAGTGCTGCAGCGAGTGGTAGTCGTGTGATCCAAAGGTGGCCGCGGCGGCGCTCAGCGGGGAAAAGGGCAGGCGCGTCAGGTGGTGGTCGAGATCCGGCGCCTCCGATGGCAGCTGCAGCTCCGTCAATGGCAGACACGAGGAGGGAGGATACACGCGGTCGAAGGACGACAACAAGGACATGAAAGTGCGATCACGGTGGCAGGTTGCGCAGCGGCAAGGAACGCGTCACAGGCAGGCGACGGGCGGTCGAGGGATCCCAACGTAGGGCGGAAGGAGGAGAAAGGCGAGGTTTTCAGGGAGCGCTGACCGACAGAAACCCACACGTCTCCCACCTTCTCCCACCTCCACACGCGCTTAAGTTCGAGGGCAATCGTGGGCCACCGCTGCCGTCGCGGCGCATCACCCAGAAGAAACATCCAAATGCCTGGACGGTTTCGGTGCTCTTCAATTCTACATTCTCAAATCGTGCCCATGATGCTCTCTAGTGGGTCGTGCAAAGGGCAATTGCCTTCACTTCAGCAGTAAAATCTCAGCTGGCCCGAAGCCGACCCTACAGGCTACGGAGATTTCGCTGTAGACGGGCGAGCTTTCTTTCGACTATTCAGCAGGAAATCACGTTGCACGACTTCCAACACAGCTAACCTAAAGCATAACTATGTTATGCCCAAATATTCAACTCCGCTTTCTCACAGGAAACACATTCTGCCCGTCATGTAACGTAACAGCTGCCTCGCATCACCCCGGGGTCAAGTGTCTTGAGACGGCTGCTTGAGATCCTCGATTCCTCAGCCTCGAGACTCCGAGCAGGCAGCCAGGTGTGCCTCGACGGAGGTCCGGCCAACGGGCGATGCAATCTGATCAGGGGGGTAAACAAACCCGTGAGGGCCACTGCTCGGGGGCCAAGCGTGCCCCGGGTGGGGGGTCCTTAAAAAGTCTACGAATAACTATGGACAAAAAAAGAGACAAGCAGGGCGCGCCTAATCAGGGCCGCAGCATCCGTGCAGGCAGCCTCATCGTCTTCCGTCCTTGCGGTCACGCGTTCGGTTCAGTCTTTGTCTTACGAAGGGGTTTTTCTAGCTCGTTTCAGTCCTTTCGAAGACCCCTTATCGTGTATAACCTCCCTAATCTCCAATCTCATCCACTGAAGCCCACTGAAGCAGCCCTGCTTTGAGAACCGAGTCGCACGTCGCGCGCGTAGGACGATCTGATAACAATCTCATAATCGGGATCGCTCCCTCGGCGGCCGATGCAGGCTGATGCGCGGCTCACATCCAACGGTTTATATAAGTTAGTTTCACAGGCCGAGGCGAAAAGGTTCAGCGCTCACACCCAAGGGCTCGGCTCTTGTCTGTGTCTTCAAATTCCTTCAACCAGTCCTCCAGATGACGCGTGCTCCGTGCGACACGGAAATATTGATCGGACAGAGGACCGACGTACAGAACCCGAGTTCTTCAACGGTTCAAGCTTCGCAGAGATCACCAGTGGTTTTTGGTTGATTACTTATGAGTCGGCTTCATTCAGATCGAGGGTTACGGTTGGGTAACTGATTAAAGCTTTCTCTTGCACCGCTTTTTGTTCTGCGCAGAGTTGCAACGACCCCTTTTCCCCCTCGCTTCGGCCTCCTCCGATTTTTCAAGGGCTTTTCAAAGTCCCTCGGAGCTTCGCATGCATGAAGAGTCAATGACAACGTCATCGTACATCCCAACCGAGACCACCAAATCGGCGGAGAAGGTAAACATCGCAACTCCTGCTTGGGTGAGACCTACACCGCCACAGCTCCAAATTGAAAGACCGTGCATAAGAGGTTCTCGGCCCCATCCCCCCACTCGGAAAACACCTTCAACTCGTCGACCGCCAGTCGCGCGTCAGCCATCTTCGATTTACCAACCTATACCTTAGTACTGAGTACTAGGAAAGGATCACTCTGATCGAACAAATGAACGACGAGCTGTGCTCAGCGTCCCTCCTCCCCTGTTTCCGTCCGACCCGGGAGGAAGCTCTGAGCGTCGGCTCCGCGGTCGGAAGTCCGGCAAGCCCTCTCCGCAGCAGCAGTCCCCGGAGTCCCAAGCCAGTCTTTACTCATGACCTTTCGTTTCCATTTCGTTATTGAATCCATGTAGTGGCTCGTTACCCGAAACCTATCTCTTTACGGTATCATGGATTCTAACCCCTCGAACCACCCCCTGTCTGCCCGTTCGTTTTCTAGTGCATCTTGAACAGCGTCTGCGAATCGACAATCGACGAATTTCCACTGGCAAAGTAGTCCAACCTCACATGCTGACGGTCCAAGAAGCTCAATCGACTCCATCCATAAATCGAGTCAATCCCAAACCACCCTTTACTCGTGCTCGCGTCGGTGAAGCTGTCGAGTCCATCGAAGTGGCCCGCTGCACCGACGGTGATGGGCCAAGGGGACGAAGGGTTGTCGTAACCCTTGGGATCGATGGTACCGTTGAAACGAGGGGACCATCGCTCGTAGGTGTGCACGTGTCCTGTCATGTAGATGTCGACGCCGTATTGTTGGAAGATACCTTCGAACGCCGTTTGCCACGCTGGAGGCGTCGTCGGCGGGCTCACGGCCGTGTCTGTTTTCAACCCCGGGGAAAGCGTTGACAGATCAGTCGTTTAGATCCAAATCCTTTCCGTGCCTATCATATCCCCAAGATATAGCTTACACCAAGGACGATGCAAAAATACGACGACCCAGGGCGTTCTCGATCTATCGACGTGCTTCAAATCGCTGACGAGCCAATCGAACTGAGCATCCATAGTCACGCCGAAGGGACCGTTGTGGTTATTGGTTTTGTTCTGGATCGGACCGGCGAGACCGTGGCCGAGATCGGTTTCGGTATCGAGCGAAATGAAGTGCGCCATGCCGTAGTTGTAGGAATACCCTGGGTCAAATCGAGATGGGCTTCAGTTCCAAGCCGGCGTCGACAAGAGGCTGCCATGAATTCAGCCCGGACTCACAAAAGTTGCCAACTCCACCACTGTCAGGTCCGGGCATTCGGAACTGGTTGATGTAGAAGGTGAAGTTGGTTTGACCGACGGGGCAGTTTCCGTCTGTGTAGTTGTTTACACCGGCGCCCGTCTTGGGTGAGAAACCCCCTATCAAACGCGGAAGAAATAAGTAGAGAGAGATTAGGGTTGCAATATAGTTGAGAGTAGGGCCTGTTGATTGTAGGACTTACCATTGTCGCAGTTGGCTTCATGGTTCCCTACAACACACGAACAGTACCCTCCGGTCTAATTCAGTCGACCAACACGTCTCAAGAGGTCACAGGCCAATGAAATCCGACGCACCGGGGGAGACCATCCATGGCCGGCTCGCCGTCACAGGTTGCATCTGATCAAAAAATTGTTCTTTGAGACTCTCGTAACCGACGCCGATCATCTCCGTCGTAGGCAAGAATGGGGTGTTGTCGAAATATCCTTCCGTGGCGGCTCGGAGCTAGGATGGAATAATATCGTTCAGGGACTCAGTCGAGGATGCGAAGCACTGGTTCTCGACCTGGAAAGAACATTACGACTCACGTAATAATCTGCATACCCAATATCTCCGAAATGGGCAATGAAATCGTACGAATCTGCGCTCTGCAACAGCGACTGGATCGTGTTCGTCTCGTTCGCGCCGAGAACTGTGTTTGTCGCCGTGTCCAAAGGGCCGATACGGGTCGAAAGACCATCGGGACCCATTAGGCCAAGATCGCCAAAGGCGGCGACGGAGAACGGAGTCATGTCACCTGCTTGAAGAGCGGTTTTGAACGTGTACTTGGGCCGGTAGGCCGCGTAGGCCGCGTTCGTGTAAGAGACCTTTTTGACGCGAGAACTTTTAAGCATCTCCCTCTCTCTGCCAAGCTTCCAAAACAAAAGTACTGACCGTGTACCAATACTTGGTGTTCGGTTTCAAGTCCATCAACTTGACGTGGTTATTGTACGTGCGCGAGGTTGGATAAGTCGACGAGTCGCGCGACGTGCCCGTCAGATTGAGGTTATTGGGATCGGTGCCGAAGTGCACTTCCGGTGTGCGGATGAACGAGCTGTTCACGATCAAGGGAAGAAGAGTTGGGTATCAGTGTGTAGTGCTTCAGGGTGAGACGTCAGGGGTATGCAAAGAGAGGCGTAGTTATGGGAAAGGTGAACACTCACAAAGAGGCCCAACTGATGTACAAAGTGCGGTAATCCTTGCCGAACGCCAAATGGTGCTGCAACGGTTCGAACAAATTGCTCGGGATCGCACCGGGGACATGTACGCCATTACCGAGATCCTTGGTCGACGAAGTGACGGTCAAACTCGGCTGAGCGAAGGTGAGGGGGGCCGTGAGGGTGAGGGCCAAGAGCAGGGCGGCGCACGTGTGTTGAAGGAGAGCGGCGTGCATGATGACGCGACTCGGTCTGAAATGTCGAGCGGGATGAGATATGACTGGGCCTATTAATTTTTTGGGCTTCAAGTTCAAGGGGATAGGGGGTCGTTGCGTTCTCACCGTGGGAAGTCGTAACCTGTACGTCACTTATTCGAAACAGCCTTGTCGCTTGCGTCGAGTCGGACAGGAGGCTCTGCTGAAAGCGAAGGCTCACGCGCGCTGAAGTCCGGACTCCGTATGGGCTCGAGCGGGGATCGAAGAACGTTCAACACTCGGGTTTCCAAGTGGCAGACATAAAGGGAAGTGGGAGACCACCAATCTGCTTGGTCGTACAGTGCACATCGCAGACCACCCCACTGCTCACGGATCGCACGGAATCACGGAAGTCACGACTCGCTATATATAGTAGCCGCACGTTCTGACGAAAGTCGAGTTCGAGGCGCTTGCTGACACGCGCCCAAAGCGCACGTTCCACCAAGGCACGGCTCTGAGCGAAGCCGATCTTGGGGGTCCGAAACTCCGAAGACTTCCGTTTCTTTCATTGGTGATCGGAGCTTGGTTTTGCCGTTCTCCTATTGGCGGAGAAGTAGGCAAGCTGACTATCACCCACGGTGCCTACCCGAGCATCTAATCACCGCGTAGCGAGCCATTGCCGCTGAATCTAATTTCATCGCCACCGTCTACGAGGGCCCGTCACGGTCTCCTTTGCCACTGCACTGCAGTGGCTCGTGTTACAGCGTCAGCCGTGTCTTCAGCACAAGAACAAGCTCGTGGATGCATCGAATGTTGGGGCAAGCCAGTGATCAGTTGTCGGTGAGTTGGTGGCCAGCGAGCGTGAATAGATAGGGGGCTACGCACCCGGAACAGGGCACGGACGGAGCACGGGCTTACAGTAGTCAATATCGAGTTATCAGGGTGCAAGAAATACCAAAATAAAAAGGAAGGCAACGTAATAGGGTACGTGCAGCGGTCACCAATATGAGCTTCCGGTTGCCTACGATACCTGCCCATCGGGGGTGACGAAGCCTTCCTCGCAAGCGCCCTGAGCTTTGTTGGCGGTGACGAACGAGCTCTTGACGTAATCCGAGCAGTATCCCTTGAGGAAGACAACAGCGTTTCCGTTGACGGTCTTGACGAGGTTTTGGTCCAGGGCCCCATTCTGCCCAGTGCACGTCACTGCTGAGTCCAATCGGTCGGGCGAGGGCGTGGCGACGACGACTGTTTTGTAGGGCCAAAGCAAAGGACAATTAGGCCATGGTCGATGAGAATGATGAATCAAGCGGCTCCTATGCCATCATAACTCACCGCGAGCGTTGTAATGATCGGCAATACAGGTGGTACCGTCGCCGTTCGCGACGATGGTCGGCTTGAAAGGCTGTTGGTTGGACTGGAAGGGTTTGGCTAGGCCCCAACCGAAGAAGGCAACGTAGGGATTGCCTTTATAGCAGACCGGAGACCCGGTTCGCTCGGAACTGAGCGTGTAGTTCGCCTGGCAGGTGAAGGGCGTAGTGCTGTTGCAGGTCAAAGCGTTGGGATCGGTGCAGGGCAGGCATTGCTTGGCTAGTAGAGGTGCGATAGCGAAAAAACGGAGAAGGGAAACTTAAGCCACTGTACCATACAGAAGAAAGCGTGAAAGTGAGGCAATTCGTAAAAAATCTCACCATCGGTACTGAGATAGGTTCCTGAAGTCTTGCTGCAGTCGACGGCTGCGCACCTGCACGGAGGACGAGCAACCAGACGTTCGTGGATAGGGGTTCAATGTCAGGCATTTATGCAAAGCGGATACGTCGACCGAGCCCCAAATCAAGATCGAAGAAGGCACAATCTACTCACTTGCGGGCCGAATCGACCACGCCGTACGAGCACGTCAAGGGAACCGAGCGAGTGCAAGTCGTGGCGTTCTTGTAGAGCGAGGCGCACGACACGCAAGCATTGTCTGTGACGAAGGAGGCAACCGAGGGTCAGAGATGATTTTTCAATATATGGCGTCGTTAGATCCATTTCAAATTCGATAACAGGAGAGGAGACGGAAAGAGGAGGGTCTCAAGAGGAAGGGCAGCATCACACTGCAGTCACGGAGCCTGACCTTCACCGTGACGGCCCGAGTCGGAGCATCGAGGAGCGAATAACCATACTCACTGATGGAAACCTCGTTGGTGTGACAAGTGATACGCTTCTCCAGATCATGAACCGCATTCTTCGCCCAGGGAGCGGCGATCGAAAGCGTCGATTGAAGGACGAGCAAAGTCGCGGCGACGACACCGGAGCGAGGGAAGAACATTTCCACTCGACGGGGTGTGGCGATGGGGGACGGTCTCGGTGAGGTGATGGGAGGATATGGAGTTTGGGGACTTGCGGAAATTGCTGGCGAGATGGAGATGGTATGTTGTCAAAGAGAGAGAGAGAGAGAAAGTATGTGGTTGTGCTTGCGCGTGTTTGCATCACTTGCGGGGAGATGATCGAGGCGGGTCCCGCACTGTGAGGAGCCGGGAGGCCAATGTCTCAGCGTCCAGGCACCGCGCCGCGGACTCATCGAATTGCGGCAGCGACTCGGATTCGCATCCCGAATTTGCCGGCAACCGTGTCGGTTGTACGACACGTCCGGTAGCCGTCGAGGGGCGGCGGAGGTCTGGGACTAGCAGACACCCCGATACCGAGCTACCGTAGCTAGGGAGTAAGTCAACAGGAAAGGCCCACGCCCGGCGTCTTGATGTCAAATCCGACAGCTTACGCGAAAAGCTCTCAGGATACCTCTCGCGGGCGGGCGCGGTGGGGGCGAATTGGGCACGTGAATGATCGTGGTATTAACAAATCTGGTCCCAGACTCTCTGAACAAGGTGCCCTGAGCACCAAAACACTTCACGTATATCTTGACAAAGATGTTGGAATTGGCGCTTTAATGGGTGTCAAAAGCTCTCAGGCAATGATCCGCCGCGACAGTACTAAAAAGAGGAGGTCGGTCGGCTCTCGCGCCTCGCTTCGCTCCGCTTAGAACGGGAACGACCCATCGGGTCCGATGGCGATATCCTGGCATTGATTTTTGGGCGCCGGTGACGGTGATGAAAGGGTTCTTGGCGTAGTCCTTGCAAGTACCCTTGAGGAATAAGAACGAACTCGAACTCTTGGCAAGGGCCTGGTCGAGTGCGCCGTTTTGTCCGAAGCAGGTTAGGAACTCGCTGTTATTGCGGTTGGCGGTGAGGGCGACGACTGTTGAATTTAGAAGACGTTGATCCAGCAAATTTGGAGTTAGTCTTGACGAAATATAATGAGATAAAGTAGACAAGGAATATATGATCACTCACCACGAGCCTTGGCGTGCTGGGCCACACACACTCCGGGGTTACCGCTCGTGAGGGGGACGGGTTTGAAAGGTTGTTGTTTGCCGTCGAGGGGCTTGGGCAAGCCGTAACCTCCGAAGAAAGCGTAGAAAGTTCCGTAGACGCAAGTAGGAACGGAGGAGAAGACAGTGCTGAGCGTGTAGTTCGCTTGGCAGCTCAACGTCGTCGTGCTGTTGCAGGTCAGTGCGTTCGCGTCCGAGCAGGCGATACATTGCTTGGCTAGATAGGTGACGCAGCCAAGGATGAAATTGCGTCAGTCTGCTAGTCGAGAAGATGAGGTACGAGTCTCACGAGGGAGGTATTGAAAGAGAACTCACCATCGGTGCTGAGATACGTTGCCGGAGTTTTGCTGCAGTCAACGGCTGCGCACCTGAACGATCAAAGCAGACGACAGGAGGTGATGAACAGGGTCCCAAGTCAGTCATGGTATGGGTTCAGGGACGAGATGAATGAGTCATTCAAGGTGTTGATACCGTAATTGACTTACTTGCGAGCCGAATTCGGAACACCGTACGAGCACGTCAAAGGCTCCGAGCGACTGCACGTCGTCGCATTCGTGTAGATCGAAGCGCACGACACGCAAGCGTTGTCTGAAAGGAAAAGGGGATCCGATACTTAACACCTACTATCTGAATGACCCAATTCAGATGAGGAGTCGAAGAGCAATCGTCGAGGCCGAGCGCGTGGAGGGTCCCCAGAAAAAAGTTGCGAAGGCCCCTGCGAATGGGGTTGAAGATGCCGAGGAGGAATAGGACTCACTCTTGGCAATTTCATTGGCGTTGCAAGTGATGCGCTTCTCGAGCTCCAATGCAGGAGCAGCAATCGAGAGGGTCGACTGCAAGACGAGCAAGGTAGCAGCGACGACACCGGAGCGAGCGAAAAACATTTTGATTAGTCGAGGGGGTGCCGGGGGAGAGGGCAGTAGTAGAGGCTATGACGGTTGTAGTAAGGCTTGAACGTGTCTGTAACGTCCGAGGATGGGTAGAATATGAGAAAGAAGGAAAGAGAGGACGGATCCCAGAGGTGGATGTGGCACCACTCGTGCCCGGGACGTTTCAGCGTCGACGGCAATCGCTTGCGGAGCTGCTGCATGACGACCTGTCTCATGCGCCTCGCGGGTTGGGCCTCGGCACCGAAAATACGGGCCCGGGCAGCGGTGCGCGCGGCGCTACGCGCCCGTCGCCCAATAATGCCGGCGCGAAAGCCCGCCCCCTTCCTAGCAGCTTGGCGGTGCAAGTGGGGCTGGATGTTTCGCTCGTCCCGACACAGCAGACACAGCAAGAGCGATATGAGAACGAGCTCGATAATCTGAGATTAGGTTAGTCTTCAGAGCCCTTCCCCCTGCACCGCTTTTTGTTCCTGTGCGAGGGCACCTTGATGAAATAAAGCAAGGGCAAAATAGGGGTCGGCGGAATATGAAGCGTTCTTTTGGAAACTTTGAACGCAACCGTCATCCGGACCCCATCGGGAGTGATGAAGGTTTGCCTGTTCACGGAATCGGCTCAGTTGGAGGTGACAAAGGGGTTGGTCGCGGAATCGCTGACTGCGATGGAAAGGGGAGGATAAAGAAGATAAGGGAAGAAGAGAAAAAGGTGACGGACAGTGCCAGGCCGGGCCGGGGGTTGGGTGGGTGCAGCGCTTGCATACTGGATACTCGACGAGTCAGTTAGGAGGTGCGAACAAGACAGTAATGTGAGAGTAGAACAACGCCAATCAGGACCCCCAACGAGTAAAAGTCGTCTTCGCTAGTCATATTCGGTTATTCGGTTATTCGAAATTGCTCGTCGCGCGTGAGTTGGCACGCCAACTCCGTCTACTCGAACCGGGCGCCCTTTCGATGTAATGGCAAGTACGACTCTTGCCAGAATCTAATTTTTTTGATGCGGTGTCATAACTCCAAGATCGGAAACTCGCACCGTTGTTCACTACGACTGATTCGAATTCCTGGGCCAGGGGTGTCACTGCATTTCCGGCGAATGATGAGGATGACGAACGCTGGTCATGAAGCGCTCACGCTCGCGTGCTCTCTCTCTCACTTCCGGTCTCGCGTGTTGTGTTGGTTCGACCGCACGCCACCCCATTCGATCGCCACCATGTCGAGCTCGAAAGCCGGCTCGAGTACGGTTGGTACGACGGCGCAGAACCCATTCTACCAAGCCTATCGTCGTAGTTCGTGAGTTGTTCTGTGGGTGCTCAAGGGTGGTCACTCCCTCCCCCCCTTTTCTCGCTCCCTTCCCTGCGGTTCAAGTCGCTGATCACACTTCCTTTGAATCTACAGACTCGGTCTCGCGTTGATGGAATCGCTCGACGAACTGATCCAATCCGGCCACCTGTCCCCTCAACTCGCTCTCAAACTGTTGGCCCAATTCGATAAATCGGCGACGCTCGCTTTCAGTTCGCACCTCAAAACGAAAGCGACCGTACGGAGTCCCTTGAAGGTGTACAATCACGTCGAGGACGTGTGGACGTTTACGTTGGACAGACCGACGTTCAAGTTGGAGAATAACGCCGAGACCGTGGTCGGAAGGGGCAGATGTAAGATCGTGGCGCTCAAGGCAGGCTCCGCCGATTTGAAGGCGTGATCGACGACGACGGGGGGGATAAGATGCAGTACCTAGATCGATCTTGCCAGGGCCAAGGTGGAGATGGGGTGTGCAGGGAACGGCGGTCGTTCTAATCAGGCGGCGAGGAGGAGCAGCGGGAATGACGTGGAGACCAGGGCGGGTTCAGTTCAAGCTTGTATTCGTGTACCACTCGCGTTCTACTACTCCGTTTCAATCAAAGCCATTCCGTATACTCTTTTTTTTTTTTGGAGTTCTAGTGGGATTCTCCCGTGGTCCGAGTGACGTAGGCTGAGCTGTGCGTGACTTCCAGAGACTTTATGGGCGTTTGGCTCCCTTTGGTTCCGCTCGCGAGTCGCGCTCGATCGAGTCGGCGTCCTTCGTCGTTCATTCCCTCCACAACGACACCACTTCAGCACCTGTACAGCCTCCGTAGCTCCTCTCTACCCGCAACACGCCCCTCCTCCTCTTGTCTTCTCCACAACCCATCCTTCCCTCCCCCACTTGCCCCCCCCCCCCCTCTTTCAATGGCCTCCACCTCTGGCAGCTCCTCGTCGATCCCAACAAGGATCATCGACCTACCCCCCAACCACGAATTCTCCTTCGAGCTCGAAGGTGGCGAAGCGCTCTCCATCACGCTCCTCTCCGGTCTAGCCGAAACCTTTGGCGTTGAATTAGTACCTCACACACCTCACCCTTTCTCGGATCAAGTTCGAGCTTGCGTATGGACTCCTACGGGCTGTACGATCCGAGTCGAGGGTTCGGTAGAGAGTAGTTATGTCGGTGATGAAGGCGGGATGAGCGTTTATCAGGCTCTGCATTTGGGTTTGAGTAGGATCAGGGCAGAGGCGAGGCCGAGTTCGACGAGTACGAGTCGGAACAAGCTCGATTGGACGAGCGTACAAGATGATGAGATCTTGCCTCCGCGCGTGTTGGTCGTCGGTGAACGAGGTGCGGGGAAATCATCGTTGATCAAGTCGTTGTTGAATTGGAGGGTCAGGGAAGCTTGGGCTTTACGCGGTGGCAAAGGTGCGACGATCAAGGATGGCGGTGGAGCTTTGTACGTCAATTTGGATACGAGCGAAGGCGCTTCAACCGTACCCGGTACACTCTCCATCACCCCCATCAACGCCTTACTGCCCACCACCACTCCGATCAACCCTTTCGGTACGTCCGGTACGTCCGGACCGCCCGTTCCTTTCCCACAAAATTCCAACCCGGCAACGAATTGGTTACCCCCACCTTCGATCGAAGCCTATGCTCCGACGGTCAACCCTTTGGTCTATTGGTTCGGTCACCAAGACCCTTCCGACGCGTTGAGTTTGTACGAACATTTACTCAAAAAGTTGGGTAAAACCTTGGGCGATAAATTCGCGCAAGGTGGTTTGATGGGTTGGAAGGCGGGCTGTTTGGTCGATACGCCGGGCGAATGGGCCGAGAAGAAAGCGTTGCCGATGATCGTAAAGGCCGTAAGGGCGTTGGAAGGTATGTTCCTCAGCTTTCGGCGCTGTGGATCACCGAGCGGTCGGGATGGCGGTAGGGGAAGGAATTTTAATTTTGTTTGCTGAGCGCTTCTCTCTCTCTCTCTCCTTTTTGGGGGGGGGGGGGGCGGGGTCTTGGACGCGCACACAGTCAACATCGTCCTCGTTGTGGGGAATCAACGTCTCGAAGACCAAGTCAAAAAACTGCTGGATACGAACAAGACCGTCACCGTAGTGCGCGTACCGGCAGCGAATGGGGTCAGTTAGCCGAGCTTGCCCTTCATCTTTCCTCAGTCCGCTCACACCTCCCCTGCTATCCCTTGCAGGCTTCCGCACCGGACGAAGCACTGCAACGTCGCATCAAGGACGCTCAAATTCGTTCCTACTTTTATGGTGGACCGGCCCTGACGACGGGGGTCTTGTCCCCCTTTTCGATCATTGTCAAATTCGAAGATTTACGAATCGTGCAGATCGGCGAAGGTGAGTGGGGTTGGGGGGTTAGGGTTTTTTGTTGAAAGGGAAAACCTGATCCAACACCCATTTTTTATTTTACGCTCCTTTCTCCTCTAGCGCTCTCGGCCCAAGCCCCCGACTCGGCTTTACCGATCGGATTCGGCCGCACAGTCGGGGACCTCGATCTCGTACCGTTGGATTTGGAAGCGTCGAACGCACCGTCGAGTTTGTTGTTCAGGTTATTGGGGATCCCTCAGGCTTTGGAGGGGAGTGAGGACGCGGAGGTCGTGGGTAGACCGGTGTTGGGTTGGGTTTATGTGTGAGTCTTTTTTTTTAAATATGGGATTCCCTTTGAGCGTTTCAGAAAGGGGGTTCAAAAAGTTTTGAACTGACGAGAGGTGTTGGGTTCATCTTTCTTTTAGGTCGGCGATCGATCAAGTCAAGAAGAAGATTACGCTCTTGAGTCCCTTACCGGGCCGATTACCGAGAAAGACGTTGATTCTGGGTTCGATCGATTGGCAGGATGCTTGAATGAGGCTCGTGTGGGTTAGAGAAAGCGTTCGAAGTAATAATAGTAGTTCATTTCATCTCATCGTCGTTGTTGGCTCGCTTGCCGAATCGCTCGAGGGGGTCCGAGCTCAAAGCGCAAGCCTGACTCGACCTCAGCCCCCGCTTCGGGGATTTTTTTTCGTCATTAGCGCCGCGTTCGTTTCCCACCTCAACCCACACGTTGCTCGTAATCGAAAAATGCCCAAGGTCAGTGCTCGCCCTCCCTTCACGACGCCGACCACTGCAGGGGGGCTAGACGGGTGGGGGGGGGGGGAAAGGGACGTGTGTAGCTTATAGGGCGACGATGTAGTCGCTGTCACTACGCGTGCTCGACTCGCAGTCGGCGGTCGGTGTTCGCACGAGAGCGCGTCGTTCGTTCGTTCGTTCCTTTCGTCGGTTCGGCTCATTCCATCCCCAGCCCTCGGAGCTTCCCGTCAAGTCTGGGTGATTGGAGAGACACTGATCCTTTCTCTCTCTCTTTGCTGGGCGTCGTGTCGGTGCGGTGTGTCGTTCGTCCGAGTAGAACAAGGGAAAGGTACGTTCCTGAGCAGCGTTTCGACGGCTTGGCTCGCACCATCGACTTACTCTGTTCCTTTCCTTACCCTTACATACTCGTATCATCATCACACACTACCTATTGCGTTGGCACCACTAATAGGGAGGCAAGAATCGTCGACGAGGCAAGAACGAGAACGAGGCCGATAAGCGCGAATTGGTCTTCAAGGAGGATGGGCAGGGTCAGTTTACGGCCTTTGCGATACCATATCAACGTCCCATCGACGATTTTTGCTTTTTTTTTATATCTTTGCTCAATTTTCTCATCATCCCTCCCTCCCTCCCTCCGTGGTGTTGTTAACGCGCAGAGTACGCGCAGGTGACCAAGATGCTCGGCAATGGCCGCATCGAGGCGATGTGCTTTGACGGCGAGAAACGGTTGGCTCATATCCGTGGCAAGATGAGGAAAAAGGTCAGACCCCCCCCCCCCCCCCCCCCCCCCACCACGACGTGCAAAAGAGTTACGCCCCGAGGCCCGTAAAAAGCTGACCCCTCAAAGTTTTGGGTTTTGGGGTTTGTCGGGGGCTCCAGGTCTGGATCAATCAAGGTGATATCATCCTCCTCTCGCTCCGAGACTTTCAAGACGACAAGGCCGACGTCATTCAAAAATACACCTCCGACGAAGCGCGGAATTTGAAAAGCTATGGCGAGTTGCCCGAGACGGCCAAGATCAACGAGACCGATACCTTTGGAGCGGGCGAAGAGGACGATATGGTCGAATTCGACGAGGTCGATGATGTGGATATCGTACGTCGATTGGCTGGTGATGGATGGGAGGGTAAGGGAGAGGTAGATCTTTTTTTATGGTTCGGCTGATGGGTTTTGGGGTTCCGCTTGGCTCTCTTACAGGACGACATCTAGATGCATCACCTTTTGCGGCGAGTCCGGGGAGCTGGGGAGAATAGGAAGGCTCGCACCGAAAACGGAACTGGATCAGGAGGCGCATCGACATTCGAGGACCATCAACATCTACCTCGCATCCTCGGAAAATCACCCCGCCGAGAAGCTTGGTGTATAGGATTGGTGCCCGCGGCAATCTTTTATTCGCCTTCCTACCTTGGCCTACTTTCGAATCGACCCCTGCTTGCCCTTTTTTAAAGAGCTCTTTCCAAAAAATAATTCCACCCCCCTCTCTCCTCTTCACACTCGCTCTCGGTCTACTACGCCTTTCCCAACCCCCCCCCCCCCCCCCCCCCCCCCCATTTTGTAATTCATCCCGCTGTTCCTCTTTCTCATCAAGGCGTGCGTCCCGAAGACACCGCCGACTCGTCATGAGGTCTGCGTTGTGCACTCTGCACTCTTAGCTGGGTAATTCAGGAAATCGATTACAACGGCGCGGACCGGGAAATACGTCATCAAGAGTCTGGTATTCGCTTTTCGATGCTTCGCACCTGTTTTCCATTCCACGATAGGTCGAAGGTCCTACGCTTTGTGGGACAGCTTGAAAGCTTTGAATCAACGGTGGCGCGTGAGGAGCTCTTGCGGCTTTTGGGCAGATGCCTCAGGCCGTCATTTGGGCACGCGGCCCGGGGTGTGATTTTTTCGGCCGCCGGGTGCCGATGATTCGACCTTTCCACTCCTCGACTCGGACGGCCTCTCAACGATGACGAATCTCATTCTCTTGCTTTCATTCAATTCGCTTCCTATTCCCTTCTACGAATTCTTTTCCGTTCTTTTGAGATAATTCCATGGGTTTTCACTATCAAAGCTGGCCCCATTCGTTATGGTATAGACGCAAACAAAATATCATCGTCCTTGTATCCATCCCCATTACTTTAGTCCCCTTGTGTTCCCAATTCCGGCTTGAGAAAAAACGACCATCGCGTTGAAACGACTTCACGCCGGTCCTAACCTGATCGACTGATCTGCCCACTCGAGAGACTCGAGACTGAGTCCCTCATACTCCTCGTCTATCCCTCGTTCAAGCCGTCTGGGGACGCTGCGCCTTACTAAGAATAGAAGGTCCCCCTAGCCCGCGAGGTACGAGGACCTTTGGGCGAGCCCAGCGCGACTGCCGAAACGTAGCTCGGGATACAACAGGTAGGAGGACGCGGAGGTGAAGGTTCATGACCTGGTTGCGTGCGTTCGGTTGGCTCGATTCGCCGTCGCGACACGACGCGGGAGATAGGAAGCGTCGCGTGTGACATGGTACGGTCTGATTGTGCTGAAATCTGGGTGGAGGGCCGCGACGGGGGTTGGCGAAGTCATCGAACAACTGCGACTTTACATCCTGCCTGTCTGTCGCGAGCTGTGACGCGCAGGTTCATGTTGATAGGTCCACGAATGAAGGTGCGTATGGTCCGGAATTGATGTCGTGCCAGACCACCGGCCAGCACCAGCATTTCGTGATCCGATCAACAATCAAGGGCTTTGACGCGACAGGCAGGGACGTGAAGGACGACTACCGCCGACGCCGACGCCGACGCCGACGCGGTCGCGGGCTCAAACCACCTCTCGGCACAGTCAGACCGCGCGCCATGTCACACTTTCTAGCCACGATAACGTCCCTTTTGGCGCACGACGACGTGCAAGCACGCTTTTTTACTCCAAGTCGATCGGTACCTGGCGATAGCCGTGACGCCTCCCATCTCCCGCGTCGTAACAATCGAGCCTATGGAATATCACCCCTCCGGAGACCGGGTCAGAAATTCTCTTCTGTGTCATACCCACTCGACAGCAACGAGCTCGGCGCCGACTAATCAGGCAAGACTTGTTTGAAAAAGGTTCATCATCACCCCGCACCGTCGTTAGGCTGTACTACCAGGACAACCAGCACCCCAAGATGACGCAAGCCATCCATCCGTCCTTGGGACATACCCAGCCCTCCGCCGACTTTCCGAAATCTCGTGATCGTGAGTACACACCCTGTCAATGTCCAGAGGGTGTGCAAGGGAAGGGAACGCGACCATTGTCAGCGACGAGGCGAAAGCGATGAGGATGCCGGAAAGAACGGGTGGGTACTCACGAAAACAAGACGTTGGAAGTCGGCGGAGGGCAGGTACGTCTCAACAACGGAGGTGCGAAAGTGGCCTGGAAACGGCGAGTCCGTAGTTGACACTCTTGCTAGCATCCTCTTGGGCGGCTGGCCGTCCGGGTAGAACAGCCTAACGAACGTGCGGGGTAGAGACCTATCCAAGCAAGGCTGCCTGATCAGTCGGCGCCACACTACTCGTGGCTGTCGCGAGTATGCGAGGCAGCGGACTGGTGTACCGTGTACGTACGTAGTGAAGTCAAACCTCGTCGGGGCCAAAACCCTTTTTAAGTCGTGATGTTGGGCCGCTCGAGGCGCGAGGGTATTCGCGACGGCGCTGTGAACCTGCGAATACTTGCGCCCCGTGAAACGATACACGGGCGATGCGGCACAGCGGACTTTACAGTGCGCACGTCACCCCCAGCCCGGGCGGCGGGAACTCTCGCACGATGTCTGGCCGAAGCGGCCTGCTTGAATGCATGGCTTCTGCGCATGCGTTTCGAGACGCACAGTATTGGCATTCGTATCCGATAATGGGTCGAACGGGAGATCCGTGAATGGAATGTGGAACTCTGTACGAATGCACCGGCGGGAATCAGTCCCTGCTGCATCCAGGCAACCACATTAACCTGTACCGGTCGATCAACGAATCAAACACTGACCGTTTCAAAGTATGGCGTCTTATTCTGTTCCTATGCGTCGGGGCAAGCGGTGTGGACATGTGCCATGGGGAAGAGCGACCGAACGCAGGGAGCACGCTTGAGTCGGAGCAAGCTGAGAACACCCCCCGATAAGGGCCCGAGATAGGACCCCCGAAAGCCCAGCCATAGGCGGCCGTCTAAAAACGGCCTTTTTCGAGGCAAAATGTCCAAATTTTTTCCAGATTCTGACTGAAAATGTCCAAATATGAGGGCCGCCTAGTGTTGCATAATTTCTCAAAACTACTCTACAAGCTGTACAATGCTCAGAATTGTTTCTGCGCTGCGCGCAGACTGCGTTCCCGCCGCGCGCGGGCCGGAAACGTCGCGCGCGCGCACCAAGAGCGCCGCCCGCGCGACCGCCAACGAGCCTTTTCAAAATGAAATGGACTTCAATAGGATCTCATCTTTGTATTCATGTGATGGTCTTTGGAAAAGTCGGAGGAAATGCAATTAAGCACACTGGCTAGGCAAGTAGTGTAGGACTCATTGACGCTGAATCAGAATCATACCCACTAAAACCCCCTTGGGTGATTTACAGAGACGCAAGGCGACCTTGGACTCCTAAATTGACGCCCGGAGCTCCTCGAGTGCCGTTTCGGTGATCGCTTCCAAAGCATCCGACGACAATCGGCGGCGGCGAGAGAGCTTCCAGATCGAAAGGAAGGAGAGGAGACGTAGCTCGACAAGTCGGCGTCCCGAGCGAGAGACGACCAAAAAATGATAAATGATCGCATATGCAGACACTTAGTAACTTAGTACTAATATAACGCGCTCCAAACGAAAACAGCGCGACTGTTACCCGCGCCGCGAAGCTGGGCCGGCTATTATGCCCTGCGCCCTGCGCCTCCCGCTAGCCTGGTCTGCGCTTCAGAGTTCGACCGAAGGGAGGAAAATGTCCAAAAATAAGGTGAGCCTCGACCCATTTTGAGCCAAAAATGTCCAAATTTGCGGGCCGCCTCTGGCTGGGCTTTCGGGGGTCCTCCCGAGATTAGCCTGAGTCGGCAGAGTCGGGACAGGAAGCCCATGTCAGAGGGCCATGTGGAATAAGGCCATTTTCTGGATCTTTTGTCCAGATTTTACACCCTCTTTTGGCCCCAAACTATCAAATTTTCACATGTGCCTCGAGACATTATCAAAAGGTGTTTTACGTGCTCTGAAAGTCGCTCGAAAGTCATCGAAGGCGCGTGTCGATTCGGTTGGTGTCGCGTGTGTCCAGGCATCCAATCCCAAATCCCATGTATTGACCCCCTTGAATCTCGCGAACGTATAACCGGCAGCCGTCGTTTTCCTTCCCGCCACGCAGAGTTCATCTACTATGCCTCGGCATTCCCCAAAGCTCCGTTCACAGTGGGTCAAAATGGTCCCCTGGACCAGAACCTCGTCAAGGCATGTGAGGGGATTGCCGCGATCTCGCCGTCTCCGACGGCGTAAAAATCGACCTGGTTCGGCATCGACGGCGCTGACATGGTGGCCCGTGACTCGTGAGTACCTTCATAATTTCGACCAGGTCGAGATTGAAGCCGTGCGACTTTTTGAGCTGTTCAGCTTGACGGTCCAGCCGGTAGTACGGGTGAGAGCGCGAATAGTACAGCGCTGCAAGTTGCCTGTATAAATAAATCTTCCTTGAAGGTAGAGAAAGCGCCGCCGCTGGCAACGCGTCATCGCGTCATCGGTGGGGTCGACTCAGAGTCAGCCTTCGCCCGTGCACTGGTCGCGTACGCAGTCGCAACCCTCACAGCCGCCGCCGCCGCCGCCGCCGTTCGTCGGTCCTGACCATCACGACCATGTTGGCGACGCTGATCGCGACCGGTGTGAGCGCGACCGTGACAGGACGAGCCGGTGATTCACCCGGCACCGAACCGGGAGGCAGTGGCACCAACTTGCCTCGCGCGGTCTTGATCGTCGCCACCGCTTCGTCCGCACTGGCGACGGTCTTGTCGTTGCTCACGATTTGGTTGCAGCTCAAGAACTATCGCAAGATTGCTTTGCAGCGCTTGGTCGTCCGAATCTTGGTCATGTGAGTTTGCGGACGGACTAGAGAGCACGAGAGTCTGTGTGGGGGGGGGGGGCGGGGGGGAAGCTGTGCAGGCGTGATTCAGGGGCTACGAATCGATGAGCTGACCCCGTTCACATCCGATGCATGACAGGGTTCCCATCTATTCACTCTCGTCGCTGATATCGCTCTACTCGCTCGATCTGGCCTTCTTCCTCGATGCGGTCAGGGATATCTACGAGGTCAGCAGCGACCGACAACCGATCCCGTTCGGCCACAGACCGCAGAGCTCACCACGAATCATTGTTCACCCCTCCAGGCATTTGTCATTTACTGCTTCTTCAACCTACTCGTCGAATACCTCGGCGGCGAACGTTCACTCATCATACTTCTCCACGGAAGGCCACCGATACGACACCCTTTCCCCCTGTCCAGCATCCTCCCCCCTTTGGACGTCTCGGACCCGTTCACGTTCCTCGCGATCAAAAGGGGGATCTTGCAATACGTGCAGATCAAGCCTTTCTTGGCCGCGGCGACGATCCTGCTGAAGGCGCTCGGCTCGTACGGCGATGGCAATCTTTCCAAGAGCTCGGGATGTGAGTTCGGCGTTGGTGCTCTTGATATCAAAGCCCCGCGCTCCGAAACTAATATCATTCCGGTGACCGGAACCAGATACCTACATTTCCATCATCTATAATGTCTCGGTCGGCCTGTCGCTTTACTGCCTCGCTCTGTTCTGGATCGCGACCAACGCCGATCTGAAACCGTATCGACCTATGCCCAAGGTCAGTCAGCACCAATTCGGGGGTGCCCGATCTTCGTCCGCGAGTAGTGCACTGATTTTTTTTGATGATCCGATTTTTTCAAAACATCCCATCAGTTCCTTTGCGTCAAGGGTATCATCTTTTTCTCGTTCTGGCAAGGTTTCGCCGTCAGTGTGCTCGTCAAGCTCGGTTGGCTACGGTCTCGTGAGTCCCATCCCTGGCACGCGTTTAACCCTTATTCAGGATCGTGGACTCAACCTTGACCGCTTCGCTTGTTACAGACCGCTACGAAACCGAAGCGCTCTCGCTCGCTATCCAGGACACGCTCGTCTGCCTCGAGATGCCGCTCTTCGCCTTCCTGCACCTCTACGCGTTCTCCTACACCGACTACGTCGACGCGCACCACCTCTTCAGCGGTCGGTTACCGATCCGGTACGCGCTCCGCGACGCGTTCGGTTACAAGGACATCTTCACCGATTCGATCACGACCGTCAAAGGCACCGGCTTCAGTTATCGAACGTTCGAACCGGCCGCGGGCGGGCTTCACCAAGGTGTGGGAAGGGATCGTCGAGTCGCGGCCGGGTTGAGGTACGCCCAACAGGGTCGGCTCAAGTATTGGGTCGAGTTACCGGGACAGGAAACGGATGCGCATGGGAGGAAAGGTAAGACCGCTTTGGTCGCGAGACCTCTGCATGCGATCAGGAACGCGTTGGAGCAAAGGTTCGATGCCGGTCAGGGGTACGCACCGCTTGGGCAGGAGAACGCGAGAAAGGTCGTGGGCGATGATCGGCGGACTTGGGTTAGGGAACTTGGTTATGAGGAGGAGGATTGGAAGAGGTGGTTCGCTTCGAGGGGTGCGGAGGGGGGTGATGGTGAGGTTCAGGATGGGGATGGGGATGGGGATGGGGATGGGGATGGGGATGGGGAATCCCTTGGGTTTGGGGAGGTGGGAGAAGAAGAGGAAGATGAGGACGAGAGGTTGTATAAGGATGCGAAAGGGTTGGAGTTCGGGGATTGGAGCTATCCTGTTGTGGATGCGTCGAAGGAAGAGGCGAGGAGGAGGATGAGGATGCAGGAAGAGGCGAGGTTGGAGGCGGGCCAGTTTGTTTCGTTCGGTCGGGAGGGGGAGGAGGGGAGGAGAACGAGGGGGAAAGGGAAGGGGAAGGGAAAGGGGAAGGAACACTTGGGGCGAGGGAGTCGGGGCTTCTCGTACGGCGCTTTGGTCGAACCCGAGACGGAGACAAGTACGGACGCCGAAGTGGACAAGCGTTCATCATCGAGCAAGCGGAGAGAATCATCACGACATCGCCGAGAACCGCCCAACTCGGCCGATCATCCCAAACCCGAAGGGGAGTTGTTGATCCATGGCGCCAAGCACGTTCTGCATGCTGTTT
This sequence comes from Microbotryum saponariae, assembly GCA_900102585.1. Classification (NCBI taxonomy): domain Eukaryota; kingdom Fungi; phylum Basidiomycota; class Microbotryomycetes; order Microbotryales; family Microbotryaceae; genus Microbotryum; species Microbotryum saponariae. Next base: position 77,876 of record FMWQ01000062.1, on the reverse strand, counting down.
CTGGAGGATTGTACCATTCGCCTCACGACGAGGATGGAGGCGAAGGATCGCAGTCGAAGAAATCGTCGTCGGCACCACCGCGACCTGATCGGATCGCTTCTGGTGCGTACGATCTCGTCGTTGCCGACCATGAAGCCGAAGAAGAAGCGCAGATCAAGGATCGGAGAAAGGGAGAACCGGGGGCAGCCAAGCGAAGGGTCTATAGACAGATTTATAAGCCCGATGATGGGGAGGGGGAAGAGGAAAGAGAAGGGGAAGGGAGTAGGGAGCCGGCGTTCTCGATTCAACCTTTGGGGAATGAGGTTGTCGAGATTAGTAGGGGGGAAGGAGAGGGGGATGGGGACAGTGGGGACGGGACTATGATTGTGGTGAGGGAACAGGTCGTGACGGCTGTGGAGACGGATGGGCCGGAGGGAATGCCGGGGTCACCGTCTTTGCCATAGATGGAACGATTCTTCCTCTGAAGCTTGATCATTTCGTTCATTCGTGTGGGACTGTCTGTTTTTGTTTTTTTTGCATTAGTAGCATTGCAATATGCGACTCTCTAAACTGCTCGACGATTGTACCTAGCCCCGATCGTTTCCACGCGTCTCGAGGCCGATCGGTGACTGTGCGCCTCGGCTGGGCCGGCTAACTTGTGAGCCGGGCGAGTCCGGACGGGATTGAACGCAGCCGCGCTTGGCAACCGCCTCTTCCTCCTCCCTTCGCCCGTCCTTTCACGCACGCACATCATCCGCAAAAGGGCGATGCTCGTACCTAGACGAATTGCGACTCCCTCGACCCATTTCGCTCGTGCCCTAAACTACAGCAGCTCATTCCGTTTCTTCGTCGTCGCCAACTCGGCCCGACCTAGTACACCGTCGTTCCTCCTCCTCCTCCCCAACGCCGCACGTCCCTTCCATTCGAACCGACCCCAGATGAGCCGCGCTCCTAGATGGTCAGAATGGCGTCTCTGCCCACCCTCGGCGACCCCATCAGATTCGACCACCTTTCGTAACCAAGCGAAACTTCCGCGATTACCCATCCCCGAGTTGGACCTCACCTTGGACAAGTTGGTCGAGAGTTGTCGACCTTTGGCGAAGGATGAGAACGAGTTGCAAGAGTTGAAGAGGAAAGTGAGCGTCTTTAGGCACGGTTTGGGGCGCAAGTTGCAGCAGAGGTTGGTGCAGAGACGAGAGTGAGTTATGTGGTGGAGAGGGAGGGAGGGGGGCATGTGGGGGGGAGACGGAAGGGGGGAGAGTAGAAGCTGATGCATTCGTGTTTTGGTAAATAAGGTCCGAGGGGATGAGGAACTGGATAGCCGAATGGTGGGATAATGATGCCTACATGGCTTATCGCGATTCGGTCGTCGTCAATGTGAGTTAGCGCGGGGAAAGGGGCTCGGCTCGGCAGCAGAGGAAAGAGATTTTTCCCCGCGGGGAATCCGAGCCCCCACCTTTCATCGGCTGAGCTCGGCAGATCTGCTCGGCGGGGGGGTTCAACCCGCGACTTACGGTCATTTCTGAACGATCTCCCAGGTTTCATACTACTATGGTTTCAAGAAAGTTCCCCAAGCCCCTTCCTCCGTCTCGAACCCCCCCACTTCGGACCCAGCCTACGTCGCGGCGTCGATCATCATCACCGCGCTCGAATTCCGTCGTCTCCTCATCAAAGGGCTTTTGGAACCCGAACCGGCCGGAAAGGAAGGCGAGTTGTGCATGGAGAGTTTCAAATGGGCCTTCAACGCGAATCGAATCCCGGCCAAACCGGCCGATTATGCGGTCAAGGTCAGGGAGGACTCGAAAGAGGGTCAACATGTCGTCGTCGTTTTGAAGGAAAGGTTTTACAAAGTGCCGCTCGTCGATCGCGAAGGGAGGGAATTCACGGTCGAGGAGATGAGGAGGGGTTTGCAGGGTCTGTTGGACAAGGTGGAGAAGGAGGGGAAAGGGGAGGGCGAAGGAGTTGGGATCCTCACTGGGTTGAACAGGGATACTTGGACGGACGCGTACGAACATCTCATCCAGGACGCCGGCAACAAGCAAATCATCGACGAGATTTCCAAATCGGCTTTCGTCGTTGCTTTTGATCAACATCGTCCTGAACCGGAGATGGAGAAAGTTGAAGGGAAGGGGGGGAAGAATATGGCGGGGGAGGGAATCAGGGATTTCTCGGAGAGGTTGTGGAAGGCGGGGGGACAGGGCAAGGGGATCGGCGAAGGCGCAAATCGGTGGTGGTGAGTCCGGGGCGAGATTGAATATTTATTCTTGTGATCGAGTTGTGGAGCTGACAGCCTCTCTCCGTACGCGACAGGGACAAACCCCAACAATGGGTCGTCTTTGCGAACGGCGAATCGGGCTTCATCGGCGAACATTCCTGCATGGACGGTACGCCCACGGCCCGTCTGTCCGACTTTGTCTCCAAGCGACTCATCACACGCCAACCCGTGGAAGTCGGTTCTTCCGATCCCGCTCCGAAATCCTCACCTACCATCGAAGCTCTGGACTTCCACGTCGATGCCCAAACGAAGAATGCCATCGAAGAGGGCAAGAAGGAGTTTGAGAAACATGTCGGAGGTCATGAGGTGTTTTATTTGCATTATGGAAGGTACGGGAAGGAAGGGATCAAGAGGAACAAGACCTCACCGGATGGGTGGGTGCAGATGGCGTTCCAGTTGGCGTATTATATGACGGTCAGTTCGGGTTGTAGGGCGATGAGAGGGGTGGAATGCTGATCACACGACGACTCGTATTGGATGATCCGCAGCACGGCAAACCTTGTGGGACGTACGAAGCGGCCCAAGTCCGTCGATTCCAATTGGGTCGAACGGGTCAGCCCAACCTCCACGTCATGCTCTACGAGCATCCCTCACTGACGCTTAACCCCCTTACGATCCTCATAGAAACCGTGCGCATCTGCACCTCCGCGGCTCTCGCTTTTGCCCAAGCCATGACCTCCCCCTCCACGACCCTATCCGAAAAACGTTCCCTCTTCGCGCAAGCCGTCGCGCAACATGGAAAGGATATGAAAGCCGCTTCCTTCGGACTAGGAATCGATCGTCACCTCTTTGGCCTCAAACACCTCTTCCTCAACGCCGAAGAAGCCTCTTCCCCTTCTGCGGAATTATTCCAAGACCGGCTCTTGAAACGTTCTTCGACGTGGACGATGTCGACGAGTCAAATCTTTATCGAACATAGTCCGGCTTATGGGTGGGGGAGGGTCGACCCCGATGGGTATGGGATTCCTTATATGGTGCATAAGGAGCATTTGCAGTTCTCGGTCACTTGTGAGAGGCACATGAAGGGGAGGGAATTCATTGGTACGTTATTTTCATGGGGTCATGCGAGAGGGCGGGTGGTGGAGAAGCGTTGCTGGTTCTTCTGCGTGCTGATCTTTACGTTGGGTCCGTGAACAGCCAATTTGGGCAAGGCGGCGGATATGATCATGGACATGATGGAAGCTAGTGCCGCGGACGCGAAGGCTTAGTCGGAGTCCAGGTGGAATAGGTTTCAGTTGCTCGATTGTTTTCATTGCTCCTCTTCCTTCATTCCAATTCATCTCGTTCCCCATAATTACTATCAAGATCTTTAGTGCAATCTACTTTGTTTTTACGGCCCCCCCCCTTCTATACTCTATACCTCACACACACCCACACCCGCTCTAAAGTTTTTCACGCTCCTCCATCGTCGGTTTCTCCCTCACCTTATTCGGATCCTCCTTTGGTTCTTCGAGCCGACTCTCGCGAGTGAAGAAAGGATCTTGAGCGAAGGGGGTGTAGGCGGGCCGGGAGACGGAACGTAGAGAGACTTCTTTGTCGGTGTTGATGTCTTTGATTAGGGCGTCTGAGGATCGAGCATAGTAGTTGGGTGGGGGAGGGGGGTCAATTTCGAGAAAAAGGTTTCGGTTTCGGGTGGAGAGAAGGGTGGGGGGGGGTGAGCGTTCGAGAACGTACCCATGGAAGAATAGTTGTATTCTGGTCTGATGAAACCGAGCATCACGACGCGCAATTCCTTGCCGTAAAAATCGTGCGGGTAATCATGTAGGATGTGTACCTCCTGAAACGGGTCGAGATGAGTGAAGCCCGCCCCCCACATGGATTGGATCAGAGATCTGTTCGGATCGCTAGATGGGAAGGTTCGTTCGAGTGAGTGGACTGACGGCCGTTCGGGATCGGTTCTTGTAGAACGGGTTCCACCCTATCGACATGACCATGGGCCATACTTGATCGTGCGGACAAGGTGTACTCGAGGAGGAGGAGGAGGCGGAGGTGGAAAATTCGAGCGAGTTTTGAGGGTGGTCGGGGGGGTCGAGTACGCGCGCGTAACCGTAGTAGACACCTGTTTGGAGCGTAGTGGCGTAGGGATCGATCGAGGAATCGGGTAGGTTCGCTGAGGGGTCAAGTGGGGTGGGGTGGGTGTGGGGTGAGAGATGAGGACGGGGGTTAAAAGGAGCGGTTTCGATCAAAGATCGCTCGGCGTCCTCGGTCTCCACGGGGCTAGCTCTCCAAGAATCGGCCACCGCTCACTAAATCTGACTAGTACTCACCCGTCGGACAGCCCAAGTCCTTACTCCCCCTCCCGAAACCCCTCGTCACCCATCCTTCGAGATAGACCGGGAACGGCGACTCGGGTCCACTCTCCGCGCCGGTTACCTCCGGTCGCTCAACAGAAGGGTCGTGTTGCAGGGGTGTGGTGGGACGGGTGTGGAGCGTGCGCGGATGGGCAGACATGGCTTTGGTCCGAGTAGGGAGGAGGGTGGGGGGGAAGGAGTAAGGGGGTGGGGGGGGGGGGGGGCAGAGCGTGGTCCAAGTGTGCGGGTCGTTCGGCCGAGTGGAGATGGTCGGAAGGGGAACCTAATCACGCGCCACTGCAGTTGACCGATTACTAATCCGGGGACGAGTTATTCGACTCGATAGGGTTGGATCCCTTTCTTCACATCGGCGTCAGTGGGTTTAATCTCGATTTTTTACAGGGACTGGCTTTGCTGACGAGGTTGATTGTTTTGTGACGTGCCACAAGGGTGTCACCCACTGCAGTCTGCAGTGTGGGCCAAGTCGGGCGTCGGGCTCAGTGTGCTCCTGGCCCAGGCGCCGGCGGAGACAGCGGCCACGCCGGCGACGCCGCCCTGCCACGCCTCGGCCAGCTCGAGCTTCGCAGCCTCCGCAAGCCTCCGCCTGCCTCCGCAGCGAAGTGTCAGCGAACTGGCAGCGTCGACTTGGATCACCGTCGCGGCTCCGCTCCTCTTTCTTTCTACACACACCTACGCTCCCTCCGCCTCACCAACGGAAAAGAGCTGAATTACACACAACGATGAGCGACTCGGATCCCCAACCATGGCAAGTCGCCTTCAACAAGGTGCGAACGCAAACCACCGCCGGGGTAGCTGCCGTTCGTAGACCGGCCACTTTGCTCGTCGCGATCGAAGCCACGCTGGCACCTTCCTCGCAAGGTTCAGCTACGACGACACCGACGACGGGCGTCGTTCCCCCTGCGGCTTATTTGGCCGCTCTCGTGTCGACTTTGATCCAACTCGCGGGCGATCCAGAAGCGGCGAAGGAGACGGGCGAGAAGCGTCAATTGCTCGAAGCTACGCTGTACCTCCTATCGATCCTTTCACCCCACCTCGAAGCTACGACCCTCCGACCTCAGGTGATGACCATCGTTCCTACGCTTCCTCCACTCTTTACATCTTTTATGGGGCATGCACCGGCGGTCAAGTCATTGTTGGCGATCGGTCAAGCGGCATTATCGATCCTCTCCCTTTCCGTCTTGGAGAAGGATTTGCACGTTAGAACGACCTATGCGGCGATCTTGAGTTTATGCGAGGACGCAAGACCGAAAGTACGTCGAAGAGCACAAGAAGCCGTACAAGAGTTGTTGAAGAAACCACCCCCTCCTTCGACCGTACATCCGTACATGACCGAATCGGCGAATTGGATCTTGAACAAGTTGCAAGACGCCGTCAAGGGCGCCAAGAGAGGGGGAAAGAAGGAGGCGAATGCTCCCGCCGTTCAGGTCGGACAGGGTCAGAAGAAGGCGCAGATGATTGCCAAGGAGGTGGGAGGGATCGAGCACGAGGCGAGTGGGGGTGCGGGGGATGAAAGTAGGGCGATCGCACTGTTGACGTTTGTGCGTAATTTGGGGAATGCTTGGAGCGATGAGGTGAGTGGTGCAAATTCTTGCGCGGAATGACTGGCCCGAGACTTACAGCACTTTCCATACCCCACTTTTTGTACACAGGCCACCCCTTCGCTCCTACCCATCCTACTCTCGACCTTGACCCTCTCGTCGCAGCACCTCACCCTCGCCGCCTTGACCCTTCTCTCGCACCTCTTCTCGGCATCTCGTTCCGCCGACTCGCTCTCGTCCAACTCGGTCCAAGAAACCCTCCTCGCTTTACTCGACGCCAAGCCGCGTGGAGGATCGGGGGAGACGAATGAGAAACTCCTCGCGGGATGGGTCGAAGGCGTAGGCGAAGGACTCGTCGCTTTCGCCCGCACGAACCCCGAATTAGCACAGACTCAAGCCGTCAAGACGTTCAAAGAGGTCTTGCCGATTTTATCGACTGCTCAATCACCGGCTTTGAGGACCGCGACGGAGGCGGCGTGCGAGATGGTCATCAGGCATTGTTTGTTGGATCGTGATGTGCTTGCGGCGGTGGAGGTCGTGAGGAAGAAGGGAACGAATGGGGACGTTGAGCTCCAGGGAACGAAGGAAGGGCAAGCGACGTTGACCGTCGTCCAAGTGCTCGAAAAGGCGATTACCTCCCCTCGCTTCGCTGCTGCGGCTCAACCTCATGTATTGGCCCTTGCGAAAGCCCTCTTCCTTCGTCTTCGAGTCCGCATCCCTTCGGCTACCGATTCCGCCCAAGCCGATCCGGCAGCCTCGATCCTTCTTCGGAAAACGCTCTTCCTCCTCTCCAAATTACGCGAGGACTCGCATTTCGAATGGAAGCGCGCGCTCGAGGACGTTTTGGACGCCGCGATCAAAGTCTGCGGGCCCGAATCCGTCCTTGCGGTTCTACCTTTGGGGTTGGAAGAAGGTGCGAACCCGGCCAAAGCGAAGGCTTGGTTGTTACCTTTACTCAAACCGGCCATCACGAACACCCGTCTCGCGCATTTCAAAACGACGTTCGTACCCCTCTCGGCCGAACTGTTCGCCAAAGCCGAAAAGGCCAAGGAAGCGCAGAGGGGGATGGAAGCCAAAGTGTGGGAGACGTTGGTCGGGCAGGTGTGGGCTTTGTTACCGGGTTATTGCGAGTACGCGGTTGATTTGGTCCGACAGGTCGATGTTGAATTCTTGGGCTTGGTCGCGAATGTCGTTTATGCTCAACCCATGTTGAGACCCGCCGTTTTTAAGGCTTTGTCAACGCTCGTGGGGACGACCAAGACGTTGGCTCAATCGACTTCGCCGAGCGAACTTTTGTACGCTCAATTCGGGTTGACGCCGCAAGAGGGGAAGAAGGCGTTGAGCCATTTACAGGGGTTGGCGGAGACGGTGTTGGGCATCTCGTTCAACGTCTATGGCAAGATGGCCAGAGGGGAGGGAGGGTACATCCTTTCGACCGTCGGGGAATGGTTGGCGATCTTGCCCGAACGGGAATTGGTCGCGACCTTTGAGCGCGTCAAGGGTCTGTTGAAGCAGGCTTTGGAAGCGCAGCCTAGGTTCACCGCAACGAACAAGGCGTCGATGCAGAAGGACGAGTCGGGTGTCATCTCGCCTATTCATGCGTTGTTGGATATCCTCATCACTATGATCCCTTATGCCGCACCTTTCGAGAAGAGCTTCTTTGACTTGGCGATGGGGGACGAGTTGTTGAAGGCTGAGGACGCGGCGGTACAGAAGAAGGCGTATAGGATTTTGGCGAGGTTGGCGGAGGAGAGAGGGGGGAACGTACTCGAGGGCAGGGTGGGGCACGTGTTGGAGAGTTTGGTGGAGGACAAGAGTGGAGTCGCGCAGGGGGCCAAGAGGGTCAGTTTGAGACGAGTACTTTGCCTTTTGGTGTTGGGGTGCGATTGACACTGACTTGGTGACTTGGTGACTTGGTTTCCCGATGCGATCAGGATCGCGTTCTTCTTCTTTCTACCCTCGTGCCCCTTCTTCCGTCGGACTCGTTGCACCACATCCCCTCTCTGATCCCCGAAGCCGTCCTGGGAACCAAGGAATCGAACGAACGTACCCGCGAAGCCGCTTACGAGCTCGTCGTCGGGATGGCGACCAAGATGCAACAAGGTGGGACCTTGGCTCGACACAAGGTCAAAGGGATGCGCGACGAGCACGTCGAAGGCAACGAAGGTGCCGAAGGGATGGAAGAGGATGACGTTCCCGCGAGCGTGGAGGAATTCGTGACCATGTTGAGCGCCGGCTTGGCCGGCCTCAGTCCGCACATGATCTCAGCGACCATCACCTCCCTCTCGAGGGTCATCTTTGAATTCCATGCGCACATCCCCGATCGGACCTTACGGCAAGTCGTCGAAACTTTGGTCGTGTTCCTGTCGTCGCCGAATCGCGAGATCGTTAGGAGCGCTTTGGGCTTCATCAAAGTTTGTCTCGTCGTGCTCGAGGGATCGTTGTTGGAACCGAGTCTGCCTCGATTGGTACCGAATCTGATCAACTGGTCGCACGAGCATTCGAATCACTTCAAAGTCAAAGTCAGGCATCTGTTGGAAAGGCTGATGAGGAAGTTTGGGCACGAGAAGGTCGAGAGGTACGCTCCGGAGGAGGATAGGAAGTTGGTGGCTAATTTGAGGAAGAAGATGATGAGGAGCAAGAAGAAGAAGGCCGCGGCGGCGGCGCAGCAGGCGAGGGGCGAGGACGACGACGGGAGTGAGGTTGAGGTGAGTTTTTGGCCGTTCTCTAGAGTTAGCGGCCGGGAGGTTCGTATACTTGGGGACACTGACTTGAGGTGATTTGTGTCGATTTTTCTGCGCAGGCCGCTCCTCGAGCGAACCCTCGTTCGGCGTACGACGAAGTCCTTTACGGTTCGGACTCGGACGCCTCCTCCGCTGCGTCGGACAACGAGCAAGCCCCCTCCACCATCGATCCTACGCAAACCGCTCCCTCTGGGGTCAAGAACCGAAAATCGCAAATGCGCAAACAGAAGCAACGCGATGAAGGGACCTTCATTCATGAGGACGCGGACGAGGTGCTTGATTTGTTGGACGATCGAATGATGTCGAATATTTCAGCCGGGCAGGGGATCAAGGGGAAGAAGGAGAGGAAGGATTTGGAAAGACATTTCAAGACGGATCAGAAGAGTGGGAGGATGAGGTTCGATGAGGAGGGAGAGAAGGAGGTTGGAGGGGAGGTGAGAATGAGGGATCAGGAGGCGGAGGTGGGAGGAGAGGCTTCTTCTTCGATGGGGGCGTATCTCGAGGCGATGAGGGGTGAGGATGGACATACCCTTGATGCGAAGGGGAAAGCCAAGTTCAACAAGACGCAAGGCAAACGCGCTCGATCGGGCGAATTCGACGATGACGATGTCCACATGGACGATGGGACGGAAGTGGGCGCCAAGAGGAAGAAAAAAGGTGGACCTTCGTCGAGGGAGACGGTCAGGGTTGGGCACGAGTTCAAGGCCAAGAGGGCCGGTGGGGATGTGAAGAAGAATGGAATGGAGCCGTATGCTTTTGTACCGCTGCAGGCGGTGGCGGGCAAGAAGGCCAAGGGAGGGCCCAAAATTGGGTTGACGGGGTTGAAGCGGGCCGGAGGTGGGAAAAGGTCGTAGAGTGCTTTGATTTGCTTTCATGCTTTTTCTTTGTAATATCGCTTTTTCTTTGTAATATTATCACTTTTGCTTTCTGCATTGCTTTTGGGGTTCAAGCTTTTCTACGGCCCTTTGAGGGAGAGGCAGCATCCAATGGAATGCACTGTCGAGCTCGGCAGTGACAGACTGCCCAAGACTCTGACTTGGAGATCTTTGGTATAACGCATTCGAGCCACTCTCTTGACGAAATCATCCGGCTTTTGGTATGTATCTCCATCTCAAAATGTCCCTACGCAGTCTCGAGTGAGCCATGTTGCTCGTATCCTTCATTCGGTATTGTGGCTCGACATCGAGCCATGTCCCAGTGCTGAATCGACAGAATGCAATGCAAGATCTGACCCCCTCGTACTCGTACAACAATTCACCTTCTCAAACTGCGCTCCTCCAGAAACTCCATCTCTCCGATGCAATGCGCTGTCCCTTAACCCGCCCTGATCACTGCGGCCATCTTGGTATCGAACCTCTCGGATCGTATCGGCATTTCGACGGTGTAGAACGGGTCTTTGAGGTGGTCGGCGTAGGTCTCGTAGATCCTTCTTAGGACCAGGTCCGGGTGGGGATGCGAGGGCGTGGTGAACAGTACGAATTTGGTTCCTTTTCCATCGCGGACGAAAGGTCGGTGTGAGTACGGGTACGTTCGAAGATTAAAGCGATCTTTTGGAAGAAGAAAGACTTACCTGTGGGTGATTGCAAACACGTCATCTTGAACGCCTCGGCTTCGATCGTCTCGATTCCTGATGAATGAGGGACGGGGGAGATGCGAGTTGCGATGGCGTGGATTGAATGGAACGTCGAGGCGAGGACGAGGTATTCGTTTGAAGAGAGCGGGGTGAGTCCCTCTGTTTTGAGAGAAAGGGGGGGAGAGAGGGGGGGTTTCAGTTGATGAGAGTCGGAGGGGAGCAGGGCAAGTGGGGGTTGGACAGGGAGAGGTCATGGTGGTGGTGGTGGTGGTGGTGGTGACGTACCGGCATAGTTCTTTTGGTAGATCAGCCCACCGGCTTTGTTGATGATGAGCACGAGGAAGGAAGTTGAGGACGAGTGGGAGCTCATGGTTTAGAGTAGTGGTCACCTCCCGTGAGAGTGGAAGGGAGGTGAACTTGAGAGGGATGCAGGTGCGAGAGGAGGGGGGAACGGGTAGCGAGTGGACGAGTCGATGCAAGAGGCGAGGCGAGGCGAGGCGAGGCTGGAGGAGTAGGGCGTGGGCTTGGGAGAGCCCCTGAGCGAGGTGGTGAAGGGTGATGGTGCGACCGAAGCCACGCTGCGGTGATCGACTCCGCTTGAGCCCCGCTTGAGCCAAAGTCCTCGCTTCGGGGCGCAATTTGAGCTCGGACCCACGCCACGCTGAACGTCGCACCACTGAGCGCGATGGCTCTCCTCTCCCTCTCTCTCCCTCCCTCTCTCTCTTGCGCTCCTACTCGGCCATTCACCCGCGACCATGGCCAAGACGGAGACTCCCCAAGCCGAGATCACAATCCGATGTTGTTCCGAGATCGTGCGCCGCTTGCTCGAAGCTCATCATTCCGGTAAGCCATGCACAACCTCACTCCACTTCGCACCCAATCCGGCCACTGACACTCCTTTCTGATTCTCCAGGTGAATCCATCAACCTCAACGCGCTCAAAGCGTCCGTCTCCAAGAAACACGGCAGCAAGATCGTACCCCGTCTAGTCGACATCATCGCCGCTGTCCCCCATGAAGTCAAGGAGATCCTTCTCCCCAAACTCAGGGCCAAGCCGGTCCGAACGGCGTCGGGGATCGCTGTCGTGGCGGTGATGAGTAAACCGCATCGGTGTCCGCATATTGCGATGACGGGCAATATTTGCGTGTGAGTATACGGTGGAGGCTAGTATTGGATAAAAGGGTGGGAACTGACCCCGTCTCCTTCCCCGAGACAGCTACTGCCCCGGGGGACCCGATTCCGATTTCGAGTACTCGACCCAGTCCTATACCGTGAGTCGGCACCGCATTAAGCAAGGAGCATACGCCAAGTGCTTATATGACGAAAAGCTCGACTCACAGGGCTACGAGCCCACCTCGATGCGAGCGATCCGAGCGAGGTACGACCCTTACGAGCAATCCAAAGGTCGGGTCGAGCAGCTGAGAGGGTTGGGGCATAGTGTCGACAAGGTAGGCCATCTTCCGGTACGAACCGAGAAAGACTCGGACTGAACCCACGTCGAATTTTGGCTTGCAGGTCGAGTTCATCATTATGGGGGGCACGTTCATGTCCTTGCCCGAATCGTATCGGTCCGGATTCGTCACGTCGTTGCACAACTCGTTGTCGGGCTATACGGGCAACGATATCGACGAGGCCGTGACGTGAGTGTCGTCGACGGGCTCGGATGAGAACGTCGGTAGCTAGCTTACTCAACACCTCTAATGACTCACAGCTATGCTGAGCAAGCTCAGACAAAGTGCATTGGGATCACGATCGAGACCCGACCTGACTATTGCCTCAAGCCTCATTTGTCGTGAGTGCGAGCAAGATCGGCTTTCTCTTCCGAACTGTTCCTGAACAGTTATTTCCATCCAGCTCTATGCTTCGCTACGGCTGCACGCGTCTCGAGATCGGTGTACAGTCCGTCTACGAGGACGTAGCGCGCGACACGAACCGAGGGCACACCGTCCGCGCGACGTGCGAATCGTTCCACATGGCCAAAGACGCCGGTTTCAAAGTCGTCTCCCATATGATGCCCGACCTCCCCAACGTCGGTGTCGAGCGGGACATGGAACAATTCCAAGAGTACTTTGAGAACCCCGAGTTTCGGTCCGATGGGTTGAAGATTTATCCCACGCTTGTGATTCGAGGAACGGGCTTGTACGAGTTGTGGCGTACGGGAAGGTACAAGAATTATTCGCCCAATGCTCTGGTCGATATCGTCGCGAGGATATTGGCGTTGATCCCACCGTGGACGAGGATCTATCGCGTTCAAAGGGACATCCCGATGCCACTCGTTTCTTCGGGCGTAGAGAACGGCAACTTGAGGGAGTTGGCTTTACAGAGGATGAGGGATTTCGGCCTCAAATGTCGGGATGTACGTCATCGAGAAGTCGGTTTACATGAATTGCATATGAAGGTGCGGCCGGACGAGTTGGAGTTGATCAGGAGGGATTATTGGGCCAATGGCGGGTGGGAGACGTTCTTGAGCTATGAGGATCCGCAGAGGGATATTTTGGTCGGGTTGTTGAGGTTGAGAAAGTGTAGTAAGGAGGGGACGTTTAGGGAAGAGTTGATCAGGGATGGGCAGAGCTCGATCGTTAGGGAGTTGCATGGTGCGTTTGATTCCTCCTCCTTCTTGCATTGCCTCGTGCTTCCAACTGACGACCCCACCATATTCTACCAACAGTCTACGGCACCGCAGTCCCGATGCACGCTCGAGACCCAACGTTGTTCCAACACCAAGGCATCGGGACCCTATTGATGGAAGAAGCTGAGCGTATCGCCAGGGAGGAACATGGATCAAGGAAGTTGGCTGTGATTTCCGGCATTGGGGTTAGGAATTATTATCAGAGGTTGGGGTATGCGTTGGAGGGACCTTATATGACGTGAGTGCTACTGAGAAATTGAGGACGAGGGATTGTGCTGAGTGCTGAGTTTTTGGGTGGATTTCGCGGCGGATACAGGAAAATGCTCGATTATGAGGAGGAGGAAGGGGAGCAGGAGGATGAGCGTGACGACATGTTCTGAGGGGGGTCTAGTTCTGCTCGGTTGTGATCCGATGTTGTAAAAGAGCTGACAGGGTTCGTTTCGAAAACATTGGGGAGTCCCGGTCTGGAAAAGACGCTGGCCTGAGGATCTATTGGACGAAATCACTGAAGTCCCCCGGATGCGCTTGGCTGTTGAAAACCAATAGGAGAGTCCGGTTCACTTTCAGCAAGGACCGGTGGTACTAGTGACCTCTCCCCTACATAGGTGCGCGGCGAAGAGCCGCACACACAGTGCCGATCACACCTGTTCCGGCTAGCTAGGGCTGGGTCACTAAGTTCTGACAATATAGCCTGACTAAGGCAGAGGGGGGAGGGGGGCAAAACTGCATGTTAAGATTGAAAAATGTGGAGGCTGGATCGGGGCCTGGGAGGGTTAGGGGGTTGGTTCGGTACTGTTTCCGATTTGCAAATTTCATTTGGATTTTTGAGGCGTTGTTGAGTATAGGTACCGATACTTGGCGGAGCTACGCTGTGGGAGTTGTGTACTTTCACATCGTCATCAAGCTCCGGAAGAGGATGTTCTCCGTCAGGGGTTCAGGAATCCGTCCCTTCACACGCGGCGCTTTGAACTACACGAAGGTCGGTCCCTCTCCACAGTCGAGTCGAGCCGAGAACATCGACTACCTCGGACTTGTTTCCGGGTTTCCGACTAGCAATGACGCAAGATCGACTTTGCTAGGCGTTGAAGTCGCCTTCCTTCCCCTTTTGAAGACTCCCTGATAGTAGATAACATCCCACGTGGAAGCGCCAAGCCTTCTAGGAGGCAAGCATTCACCCTGCTGGCGGCTGAACTCGATCGGTGCGACGCGTGGACGGTGCGGCGGAGATCGGTGCAGTGGCGCGAAGTTCGCGAGCTCATTGCTTTCGCTCTCGCCTCTTACTCACAACATAAACAGTTCCCAATTCGCTTGTCTTCCTTCATCCCTTCATACTTTTGTACGACTAGGTGTCGCATCACATCAAAAGCAGACTTGCTTGCATTGTCCGACGTCCGCACCTCGAACCGAGCCAACCTCCGGGCGCCAAGAGATCTCCGAGTCGGACTTGCCTCCTTTCCGAGCGCGCACCTTCGAGGGCGAGCGCTGCCGAGAGCTGCCGAGAGTCGGCCTTATCGGTTTCGGAGGAACGCGCGAAAGGTTGATCATCTCTTCTTTGGTCATTGTGTCCATTCCGGCTGTCACTTCGAGGTCGCTCGCACCTTGGGTTTCGTTTCGTTCTGTTAGTGACAAGTGACTGCGAGGGTGAGTGACTTGACTCGGACCTCGGACCTCGATGACCGCCGCGGTGATGAGTGCACGGCGCTTGTGCGACGGGCGTTGGGTCCATAGCCCTTTGCATCATTCGACAGTGGCGATCAGCACTGACCATAGACTTTCTGGTGTGCTTCCACAGATTGCCATCGCTCGTCGCTCGCTTTGCTCGACCTTGCCATCGGACTGTGTCGACAATCCGATCTCTCGGCGCATCGGCTCGTGGTCCACCATCCAACTCTTTAGGTCTCTGTACGAACACGTCCCGACGGCTCAGCTCCAATAACTTCCCCCGCTCTCTCGAAGTCCCGCTGCTCGAAATCTCTCCACGCTTTTCGTTGTTTATTTGACGTCGCGTACAGAAAACAAAGCGATCACTCCATCTCTGGATCTCCAGTTGCCTACACGACCGACCTCGAACTATCATGACCCAATTGGCCATCATGAATGTACCGCCGGGTAATCGGCACCCTCATCAAGCTAAGCGACCGCAGCGTTTCCAAAGTCCGCCGCCGCCGCCGCCACCCTCACAGCCCAACGGAACCCTGCGCTGCTCGCACGGCACTGGCTCGGACCCACCGCCTCCTTCTATGAACGGCTTCATCTACGATCCCGAGACTCGTCTTCCCTTGCGTGCACCTCCTGGTTTTCCTTTCCCACTCATGTTCAATCCCCAAGATACAGGCGCTGCTATGAGGTTGGCGAACTATCCGATGCACCTTGATCCAACGCCCCCTATCCCGAGCTTGATTGACGTCACTCCGACCGCCGTCGCTGCGTCGGAACTGTGCGCACAGGGGGGAATCGACTATCGTTGCCCTGAGCATGAGCTGGCTCAGACGGATTCATTATGTGCTTCCACGGCGATGACGATTTCAGCTCCTGCACCTCTCGTGGCATCACGTCCTGCCGAATCGACCCGCTTCGATTTCACCGTCGACCCTCCTCGCGCGTGCATGGTCGAGCACTGCATTCATCCGACCTTTTGCGAACTCGCCCCTTGTGGTTGCAAGATCTGTCGTGAGCACTTGGGGAGCATCATTCGCTCTTCGAGGTTCGTGGGCACGGACGAGCAAGGGCGTCGTACCAAGATTTTCAAGTGCCTGGCCTGTCAGACCGACTCGTTCACCATCGGTGCGATGGGCCAGAATGGAGAACAAGGCGACGAGATCGAACATGGTCAACAACAATCGCGGATCCAACACGAGGATTCAAGTTCAATGTTCTCGATCCACTACACGCTTCCGACGCACTCGGTCCCGATGACGATGGCCAAGCCGTTCCCCCCTCCCCCCTTCGGTTTCCCCGTCGACCCCTCGTGGTTGCCCATCCCGCTGCCTCAGATCCCATCGTTTTCACCCGAGATGAATCAGGGATACGATGCGACTTTGAGTGGCAACAGCGTCAATGGAACGATTTCTGGTGGATACGGTGAGGTAGCAGCTGGACCCCAACAACAGCAGCAGCAACATAACACCCCACCTCCGCCTCCGCCTGGCTTTCCGTTCCCGATCGTGCCGCACGGGCTCGTCTTTCCAGGTGCGCAAACCACGCAGAGTTTCTCTCCACCGATGCCGCCTCCCTACATACTCTCAGCTTTCGGAGCCCCACCTTCTTACTCGATGCCGCCACCGACCATGATGCCGATGATCCCATTCGACCCAACGAGTGCTCACTACGCCAGTACCGGCGGCGACGGTCCCCGCTCAAAGCCCTTCAATCGGTCGTTCCAAGGTGCAGGCGAGGCTCCGACTTCGCGCTTTCGCTCCGGAGGATCGCGCAAAGGCTTTTTTCGTCACGGTCGTGCGTCTTCCTTGCCTCAGAGTTCACTATCGCCGATCCCGGGTGATCGTTCAAATTCGGGTGCACCGGGAGGACATCAAGTCGGGTTCGAAGGGGAAAACAAGATGGTGCCTTCGCCTTTGTTGATGACATCCATCCGACCAATGCCTCGCGGGAGCTACGGTGGCCACCTCGCCTTTTCACGACGAAGCATCGACGAATCGGCGCTGAGGAGGAACGGAGCGACCTCGACGACGGAGGGCGCGCGTTCGACTTCGGTCGAAGCGAGGAGCGCTTGGAGGGTCCATAAACCGGCTTTCCCGATCATCAAAATCGAGAACCTTCCTTTCGCGACGACGGTCAGGGACGTCGAAAATTGGTTGCCTGAGGGGACGATCGCGCCGAAGGATGATCCGAAACTGCTTTTGGCGGTGCATTTGATTTTGCATCGGTGAGTCGAAGCTCAGTCATAGGATGTTATCCTGATCCTCAATCGCTGATCACTGCTATATTTTATCTCAGTGAAACTGGTCGCACGCTTCCCCACGCCTACGTCGAGATGAAAAACATCCAGATCGCCAACGAAGTCATGACCCAGATGGATCGCAAGTTGCTCGGCGACCGCACCGTTCGTGTCAAATGGGAACGTCGTGGCGAACTGATGCGCGACCTCTTCTCGCAAGAAGGTTACTTCGTGACACCTGCTTCCTCACCCGCTGCCTCTGCGTTACCACCTGTTCCTTCGCATTACATTCTGCCGCAGACGATCTTGACGAGGAAGGATGTAGAAAAGTTGGTGCGTCATGCCGAGGATGAGAGGGAGTCGAGGGAACGCCCGTTAGAAAGGGCGTTTTTGAACGTCGTCACAATCCTTGCCAAGGTAGGCTTCGCACGGTTCACACCTATCAGCGGCGACGCAATCTGATAGCGATTGACCGACGAACTACAGTTCCCGTGGGCCGAGCTTGATCTGTACACCCAGCAGCAGCGCGACGCGATATTCGACTGCGCGTACGACGTCACCGTCCTCGCTGCGAGGAAGGCGCATGTCGATCCGGACAAATTCGCCTCGATTTACAAATTGCTCGTGAGTGAAGTAGTTTTCGGCGACGCGACTCACAATATTTTACTCTACGAGGTCTGTGATCTGACCACATTACCTTCTTCATACTTTGCGACCACTTTGAAGAAACGCGCGATTGTCGAGTGCTCGGGGTTTACCGTCGAGCAAAAGGAAGAAGTTCGGGCTCTTGATGATGAGAACCTACCACCGGAGGTATGTGGTACTTTCGATCTACTTCCTCTATTTTGTTACCACAAGCTGATTTTTCTCATCTCTCTGCATCGATCGAGTAGGAAACGAGACGCACCCCTGTCCTCGCTCGACCTCCGTCGCCGACTTCGCACGTCAAGCCTCAGCGACGCGTGCTCGTCGGCCCTTCTCCTTCGTCGCCAAAGTATCGATCCGAGCAGCGTCAGAGGGCTGGAAATAGTAAGGATGAAATGGGTGCTGCGAGTGGAGCTGGGGGAGGATGGGTCTCCACTGAGGAGAACGGTAGGTCAAGCGGATTGGCCAGAAGTCAACCTCTCGAATCGAGACTGATGTCGACCAGTCTTCCCGCACAAGCCGATTCATGGGCGACCAACAACCAGTCACTTCATACACCGCCGCCTACCCCGCCATTGGAGGGTAAGATCGAGCAGATGGAGCAGAAGAAGAGCAGTATCGTTGGGTGGGCCAAAACGTTGCCCAAGGTCGAGCCCGCTCGTCAGGGGTCGCTGGCGACGCGAGCGCAGGATGAGCCGATGGGGATTACGACTTGAGGTGCTGAGGAGGGTGAGTCGGGGATTGTTGTGAATGTGTGTTGTGAGTAAATATAAAGACTCCGAAAGCAACCATCTGTGCATACTTTCGATTTCGTTGGATGATTTTGTCTATGCGCCACAAACAGTAAAAACTCTTCCGGTCTCAGTCCACTCCTTCGGCTTCCACTTTTGTATGTAGCAGCTATTACCTATCCAGGTTCTTCAGCATGTCGTGATGTTCCATTTGTGATATAATGTCATTCACTAGTTCGCTGTAAGCGTTGGAGGTGCTCCACAGAGAGGGGAGACGGGATGGGATGAAATTTCGCAGGCAAGGAAGAATCTACGCGCCCCAGAAAACATGGCCCGGTCAGATTAGTGCCAATGAATCTGAGTTTTTTTTTTTTGGAGATTGCCACCACGACACTGTGGTTTATTGAGAAGGCAGTCTGCGGCAAATATAAGACGGGTCGAATGTTCTCCCTCCACAGGCATTGGGAAATATGAAGGCCGAAAGTTCGAGCTCCTTGAGAGCAAACGCCAGCCCAATCGAAAGAAGAAACCGAGTCAGCTCAACGAAAATTCTCACATGTAGACATAGTGTAGAACGGCTATTTGTAAGGCAATTTTCTGCCGACCGAAATAGATAATCGTCGGGTCGCGCGAGCTCGCGGGCACGGACCTACAATTTGAAATGTTCCGACCGCAGTGTGCTGATTCCGCTTGGGACTTGAATGCCATTGGTCATATTCCCCGATCAAGCAGATGATTCTTCAGGGTAGAAGCACACTTCCACCCTAGTCGTAGGCGTTCCGCGATGCCAGCGGGTGGCAACGGGCAAGAGTGAGACAGAAATGTGACGGCACGTCGCGATTTATGCCCTGGTGGAATCTATCTACATTGGGAACCGGTATCGGATCCTAAGGCATATCGGACTCACTCGATGTTGGATCGAGGCGGGTTGTAACTGTAACCACGGCGGGTGGGAGTTATAGTAGTCCAGGTACACACCTGCTTTACGATTACCTGGCGCCTAGCTAGTAATGCGAATGTGACACACGGACTTAGCCCGGACTCCGATCGTGCTGGCTGGCTGGCGCTCGGCACGTTTTTTTGATTGTACAGTTTCCACCTCTGCACCAAATGCTTTGGCCCTCTGAGCACTGATCGATCTTCCTGAAATAGGTAACTTGTATAAAAAATTCTAGACGCCTAAAGTCTGAAGAGATGCTGCCTTGACTGGCGGCCGTGATGCATTACCCGTCCGCGCCAGCGCATACATCTGGCTTGAGCTTCACTTCCTCTCGATCTAATTCAAAATTTCACCCCACCCCCGCAGCTGCTGCACATTGATGGCGCGAATTATAGACTAAAGCCATATGGTAGTTGGTAGACCTATTCCAGAGAGTATGCTGCGGTGAAGGAGAATCTTTGACGGCTGGGTAGGCACAAGGCGCTCGAGGGTCCTGGTGCCCACCTCGTAGTAGTACGCTCCCTACTAGTAACGTCACCTCCCCATCACCCCACCTACCTAGCTTGGAAACTTGCGTTGATGTCACCATAATACGGGTTACCTCGGTCTCTAATTTCTAGGTTCTCCCATCCCCACATCTTGGAGGTTCAAAGACCAAAGTCGGACTGCAGTGGCTCGAGTCGAGCTTGAGAGGAGCACGGCAATCCGTTGCAGCTCAAAGCGCCAGTGTGCGTCTACCCAAAGGCACGATCCCGTCGCGTCACGTAACTCGTCGACGGTCGGGAACGAGTCGGCGGCGGCCGGCAGGGTCTCTATTCGTTTCTCGAAGCGAATTTTGAAGATTGGTGTATGAGCACCAACTGGAATTACCAGTGAGGCCCCTTTTGTTGATTGCGAGGTCATATAAGTAATGATGCAAATGTTTCTGTTGCATTGAGCCGACAGGTCCTCACCAGGCAGCTCTACATACAAAGCTATCCCAAGCCCCTCAGGCGGCAACGCTCGAGCTCGGCGGCTGCGCTGTCTCGTGCGAGTCTCACTTTTAGTCCCGGCCCAGTCAGTCCGTCAGTCAAAGCGGGGCCCCCCTCTATCCAAGCGCATCTACAACTTCTAGGGCTCAATGTCGATATTTGGGTAGGCAGATAAGTTAAAAAAACAAACTTGTCGTGGTTATCTTGCGCCGGCCGCGACTTGCATTATCTACCTGCTGACAGGGCCGCGGCACCTACTTTGACCGCTAGCGCGCGGGATGATGGAGCTGCGCGGGACACGCGTGATGCACCAGCTGAATGTATGCACTGTGATGACACCCACATGGGTAGCCAAAAGCGACTAGAGGTTGGCAGGGAGGTCGGCAGGACACCTAAACCGGAAGATGGACTACAAGATCGACCACTGCACACTTTTTGACGTTCGCTAGGCCTTGGTCAAATTTGTTTAGACCCCTTTCGCCCTCGGCTGACGCGGACCCTCGTCCGTGCACATGCTCGCGTGAGCGGTCGCTTAGCACGAAGAAACGTCGTCGGTCGACTTGAGTCGGCAGTTCCCCTCTTATTTTGGGGTAGCGAGCAAACGCTTATTTTGCCCGGTTCCTCGGTACCTATGTAAGTTGGTGGGCTACAAGCGATAGCCGATGTCACTCGTAGTTGACATCAAGGAGCCCATTCCAACCTGGCTCTGGACCCGCCTACGGGCCCGTAAGCGGGGCGCAATCAACGCGAGTGAGACAGACGCGCCAAGCACGATCCAGTCCCTTCCCGTCGCCCATGGCCAGTCGAGGACGATATGAACGGCAAATTATGTACCCGTTCATCCGCTCATCACGGAAGAGAGGTTCCTCACGTACAGCGGCCCATGTTTCGATCATGTAGTGCTGTTAAGTATCTGGAGCACCGGAGTCGAACATTCTTTTGCCTTCGGAAGCGCCGGCAAGTGGAGACACCGGCCGAGCTGAAAAAGAAAGTCTGTTGAACGAGACGACAGTCGCGTGATCCAACTCGACCTGGGCATGTTGACGCACCCAGGCTGGCTCTGGATTGCGACGGTATGATCTCATCTCAAACTAAGTGCGCGGCTCTCGCGAACTCAGTAGGTACTTAAGTGCCTAGTATTTTTCATGAATGAAGCGGAACCGCCGCGAGCTGAACGTCTGGCCCCTAGCGGCACCCATCTACGCGCGGTTGGCTTACATTCGCTCGGACTCAGATCCGGCTTGATCTGATGGTTCCAGAAGGTCTGATGTTCCTAAGAGTCATCCCTTCCAACCCTCAAACTACAAGCTCATAAGGACCTATGTACCTACCTATTCACTGAGCCCACTGTCGAGCCTCGGCCGCAGTGAGTTTTCACTTTCACGTTTCACGTTATGCAAGAGGACACCGGTGTCTTCTTGCTTTCCAGGACCCTCAAAAGTAAGCTGGTCTCTCTGTCGCGACTTCCTTTGCAGTTAAGTAGGTAGTCTTGTGGACAAGATTGAGATGGCTGAATGCTGCGGCCCAGGTACCGTAGTTTGTTTTCCAGCTTGGTTGTCTCAGGCCGACACACAGCAATTAATGCGTTCAGGGTGACGATTTTCAGATTTGACGAGACACAGCTGCTTGAGCTCAACAAGGTCACCGATGATATCTAGGCCTGCGGCATAAAATTCACATGTTGTATATTGGTAAAACTCCACCAAGTGCGGTTGCACCCAGGTTTGCATCGAGCACAACTTTTTACCAGTGCTCCGTGGTAGCCGCCGACGTCCGACGCGTCTTGGTCCAGCGAGCTCAGACTGGAGATGTTGAACAGAATGAGACCTTTGGATACGCCCTTGAGGGGTTCGTCGTCTCGACGCGCCCGAGATTTTCGTCGGGTGCGCGACGACGCGAGCCATCTGGCATCTGGCTGCGATAGAGGGAGTCGGTACTAGGCACCCAGTAGGTAATTACAGCACTTCTAGAATAGGAAATAGAACAAGTACATTTAGGATGCTTGTGCATCCGAAAGTTCAATAACAGCCTCGCGACGACCTCGACTGAGAGGTTCCGTTTGGTGCCTTGAGCCGAGCGTAAGTCGCGCCCGCACACGCGCGTGTGGCCAGAGTGAAGCTTTCGGTCCCGCCCTCGGGTGGGGGTGCCGGACCGCCGGTCCTGCCCTCGCGTGGGGGTGCTGGTGTCGAGACCTCAGAATTGTGCATTCAACCCTTGCGCCATTGCAAAGGTTTGAGGTACGAGGAAATGCTTCCGAGGGGACCGGGAGATCTGTACTCGCTTCACGTGCCAGGGCCGAAGATGTAAAGTCACGTTGCATCAGCTTTCAACTACCGCTAGATGGGCCACAGAGAAGGCGAGAGATGATCGTTGAAATTACTCGCCGTCGACGTCGCCCGCGGCGGACTCCCAAGAACTCGCTCTCACTCGCCCAGTGGCCCGCCCCGTTTCGCAGACCTGATTGGTGACACCCCACATCGTCCCTCCCTCATTGGCGCCCAATTACTTCCACCGTCCCACCTATCTCTCTCTTTCCCCCCTTTTTGCGCTGCACGATTCCACTTCTCCATCACCAACTACAACTTTGTTCTTCATTGCATTGCTCGCCAGCTTTTTCATCCCGTCCGTCATTTTCCTCGTAAAACCGCTTTCGAACGTTGCCAGTCGTCCGCGATCTAACCGTAGCTCCGGCGCGAGTCCACCGCGAGATAACCGCGGCGCTTTTCCCGAATCATCGTCGCCGCTCTTGATCCGCTCCGGTCGCATCGAGCCGCCAGCATCTCTTACCTTGCTACATCCCTTTGCGAAGCATTCACCTTCTTACTCACTGTCGACCGTCAAAACACGACATGAGCGCCATCGACCCTTCCTCGTCGCCGCCTCCCGGCTCATTCTTCCATACGCACTACCAGCTCGAGGAGCTGATTGGCAGTGGCGGCTTCGGATGGGTGTGCAAGGCTACTCGTCGTGCGGACGGCCGCCAAGTTGCGATCAAGCTCATCTTCAAAAATCGCATGGCTCGCGAATCCATTGTTCGAGCCCGATGGGAGGCCTCGGAGGGGCTTGACATGTGGGAGGACGGCACAATCGTGCTACCGCTTGAGGCCTACATCCTTCGCCAGGCGCGGCACCGCGGCGTTGTCGAGTACCTCGACCTTTTCGCCGATGACGACTATTTTTATTTGGTGAGCACAATATCATCCTTGCATTTCTTGCGTCGAAATGGGGAATATGACTTTCTGATGCCTCACTCCCACCTTTCCGCACCCGCTCGCAGGTGATGGAGCATCACGGCTCGCCCTGGCTCAAGCCCTCGAGCCACCACCACGTCGGGTCGATCATCCCAATTCCTTCTCCTCCCTCACCGCCCCTCACACCACCGACAGCATCCTTCTACCTCCACTCGCTGCCTTCTTCCTCCGACATGGCCGCCCAAGCGAGCTCGCCGCGATCCTCTGAAATGATGGCCTCTTCGTCGCATGAATTTCCGCGGATCTCCCGCCCGACGCCGATCCGACGGTCTTCGGCCCTCAACTCCTTGTCGCTCACTTCGCTCGAGCCCAAACCCCAATCGACCACCATGGCCCGTTCGATGCCGATGATGCGCCGGAGCTCGTCGTCGGACCTGTTTGAGTGCATCGAGCAGCACTCGCACTTCAACGAGCCGACGGCCCGATTCCTCTTCGCGCAGATCGCCGACGCAGTCTATGATCTGAGGAAGAGAGGCATCACGCACCGCGACCTCAAGGACGAGAATAGTAAGTTGCTGCAGTGTACTATATCTGAGGAGATAGTTTCTATGCTTGTCCGAAGACTGACCTCCCATCTGCTTGGTGCCCATCAGTCGTCGTTGATGCCGCAGGCTGCGTTAAACTCATCGACTTTGGCTCGGCACTTCACTTTCGCACGTCAGAGCCCGTCTCGATGTGCGACCGCTTCTTCGGAACCGTCTCTTCTGCATCCCCGGAAACACTCGACAAGGTGCCTTACCACCCTTTCCCGGCCGAGGTGTGGTCTCTCGGCGTGTTGCTGCACATCCTCCTGACCGGCTCGACGCCGTACCCTACTCGCCATCACATCCGCCGTGCTCAGCGCAACCGCGAGCTCAATTCTAAGCTCTCCGCCGCCGCGAACGATTTGCTCGACCAATGCTTCGCCGTGAACGTCGATGAGCGCATTACCCTCGAACGCCTTTGCGACCACCCTTGGATGCGAATGCGATCATGAAACTCCGCTCTTCTCTCCATGCGCCGCACGCACCTCGCCGCCTTCCATCCTCTCCCGCACAGACACTATTTCTCTCTCCTTATGTCGCTTAGTACTATCGCGTTACCCAGTCGTTGGATCCCATGTCGTATTTATTGCATCTCGTTCATACCTTCGCATCTTGTAGCGTTCCTGTGCCCGCTTTCCGGATCCGTCGCTTCCTGACTTTCTAGAATTATTCAATTGCACACTCGGATTGCATTCGCTGCCAAATTCGCAAATTTGTAGCGAAGACAAAATGTGCGCAAAGTGATAGCCACGATCGGCGATGCGCAACCGAGACGCGCTCAGGAGACCCCCAGGTCGAGAAACAGCCAAGTGCCTCCTGTCTGAAACGGCTACGCGCGCGTGCCCTCTTAGCGGAATTCAAAACAACCTCCGCTCTTCGGCTCTTCAGTCTTCACTTCCACGAACCCCTTGACGACTCGGCTACCATATCACGACTGTACGACTTTTGTGTGTGTGTGTGTGTGTGTCCAGCGTGAGATAACGACAGGTTGACGATCCCTTGTGAGTGGCTCGGCACGCACCTTGCGATCGGCGCTGGCGTCAGGGGCGACTTACCTGACGTTGACCCTACGCGCCCCATTTGCAGCACGCCGCGTAACGAAACAAACAACACCCACCACAAATCCCCCAAAACAACACCCATGAACCCACGGGCTTGACGAAGCTTCCTATACGAACCTATAACGACTTGTCTCCTTCCTCTGAAACGACCCTTTCTTCCGCTTCGGCCACGAATCGCGTTGCTCACCGTGGCTTCACTCAACTCGACCGTACCGAATTCGCGTCTGCAGCCTCCCACGCCGCCGCGTTCGCCCCGCTCGTCGACCACCTCCCACGTCATCGAGCGGCTTCGACACTTTTTCTTACGACGCAAACGAACGACCTCTGTAACACCATCGCACTCCTCCTCCTCTCGAACTTCGTCCTCGGCCGTCAGCTGCAGCGGCACGGGCACGACCGTGCTCACGACTCCGTCGATCGTCCTCACCCCGCCTCCGCCATCGCCTCGAACTTCACTTTCCCTCGCCGCAGTCGCAACCGCACTCACGCCCGTTCACGAGCTCGAATCTGACGAGACGCCGCGAAGACCGACCGATCAGCAGCGGAGCTCAACCATGACCGACTCGCCGACTTGGGCTTACTCGACCAAGATCGATGTGCAGTCGTCGACTCACCCTTTCGACACCTCACTCGGTGGCGCGGTAGGCTCGTCAAACGATGAGAAAATGATCGCACCTTCTCCCAGTATCGGTGCCGATATCGACGACTTTGGCCGATCGCTCTTGATGGACGCGGACACCCCCTTTCGTACGTCGATCCAGCGAGCGCAGGACGTTCTTCGTGAAAGTCGTCGCACTCGACTCGACGAGCAAAAACGGGTGTATCGCTTTGAGCCGAGTCGCGCACCGAGTCAAGCAACGCTGCACCATGATCAATTCGCCATGACTCGCAAGTGGGCGAACGATCCGACCTTCACTCGACGTGCGGGCCAGGGGGGTGGGCATCATCGGGTCATGGACTCCATCGACTCGGGCCTCCACGGCGACGAAAGCGGTGAGGACGGCTCGAATGACGAGCGACCTCGGTGTCTCCACAAGTCGCGATCGATTCCACTCAACCTCATGACCTCGCCTCCGCATGCGGCTCGAATCGGTTCTGAGCGTCTTCACGATTCGAGGTTCGACGCTCCCGTCGTCAACTTGGCCTCCATTTCACCTCCCAAGCGCCTCGGGCCTCGCAAGTCCGCGTCGTACGGCGATCTCCTCACCAGTCCCCACCGACGTCTCGATGAACTTCCCCAAATGCTCGAGGTCCCGAACGAACCCATGTCCAAGTTCTCGGCGTCTTCGGCCGAATCGCGAGCTCGACCTCTTGTGGGTGAAACACTGCTCTCTAGAGGTGCGCGCTCGTTCGGTCAAGCGACCTCGATCAGGAACATCATGGCGCGCCGAGCCGCCATCAAGTCATCGATCCCGACCCGCTCGTCGACGATTGCGTTTGGTACAAAATGGACGGGCAGGCTCGCCGCGGTGACCGAGTCAACGCCTTCGCAAAAGGCTCACGGCTCGGTCTCGTCTGCGAAGCTGTCTCAAGGTCGCAATCAAGCTTCCGCAAAGACTCGACCGAGCCTCGCCAGCGCTGGGTTCTACAACACCGAGTCCAGCGAGCCGAGCGTCGCAAGCCGAGCTTCTTTCTCTCGTCTTCAGGGTAGTCGGATCCCCGCACGACTCAAGTCGTTCGCATTCAATGGTGCTCGCTCGTCCGAAGCCGCGAGCCTCTGCTCGCCCGTCTCGTCCAGTGCAACGGAGAGTAGCTCGAGCCCTTTCTCGAAGCGCGAGTCGCACCTGTCGGCATCTTCGAAAGAGAGTTCGGTCAAGAGGACGTTCTCCAAGCTGTTCAATCGATCGATGAGGCGGGGCGCTCTAACTTCGACCCCTCGCGACGACGCCAACGACGCTTTCGCGAATGCGGTCGTTCACCGCGCCGAAAAGGTCCGCGTACCCGAGGACCTGACAGGGGCGATCCAGGTCGACTCGACGGCGTTGCCGACGCGCATCCCCATCTCCTCCATCTTTCCGAATGCGACACTCCGTCCCAACAGCACAAGTGGCATAATTCCAATACGACCCCAACGACCCATCACTCCCGACATTGAGCCCTACGCTGCAACTTTTGGTGGTCAAGTTCTCGTTGGCAAAGACTCGACCGCGCGTCGCCGCTCCTCAATCACGCGACGCCGACGCAGCCTCATTCCCGTTCCTTCGGGTCGTCGCTCGAGTGCTCCTCAACCTATCGTCGCCGTTTCAAGACAGGACGGGGTCACCCAAATCGTTGAAGTGGATTTGAAAGGCAGGGGTGAGGTTGAGCACGTGTCGGCTGTCTCTGATTCGGCGGATTCTCTACCTCCCTCGGCGCCATCACCCGAGCCTCGTCCCACGTCGGCGACTTTGACGGTCTCTGACTCGGATCCTGACGCGACCACTCTGCTCGACTCGTCCGCCTCTAACCGGTCAGCTCGTTCGTTCCGGTCGCCATCGCCAGCTCGATTCCGTGATCTGCTTCCCTCCGAGACGGCGTCGAGTTCGCCGGTCAAGTCCGAGCGCGGTCTCCCTCTTCCGGCCCACCGGGGCTTGGACGTTCTCATCGCGTCTCCGCCGAAGAAGCGAGCGATGGGACCCGAGCAAGTCATTGTCATGGAACACGCACCCGCGACAGAAGGTACGAATACACAGAACTATTTCCATTTCGTCCAATTGGCGAAAAGCTGACTCTTGGAAACTCCACTCTTTTCCCTGCATTAGGCATCCGTGAAACTCGGGGAGCGACGACCGATCTCGCCGAGCTTCTTTCCTCCCTCGACGACACCGAAGATGTTTCCGTTCGAGTCGCGCCTACCCTCTCCCCCGACGAGAAATATGACGGTGATCTCTCTGCTTCTCTCCGTCGCCACCTTCCCATCGTCATTCGTGCTCCAGGCCTAGGATCACTCGGTTCCCTCGAGTCCCTCGATCCTATCGTCGCCGACGTGCCCGACGACTTACAAACGCTCATCCAGTCCGTCACCGAACACATTTCCGAGATCGATGTAGGAGTCTACGGCCCAGCAGAAGAACCGAACCAAATCCATGTGCCAGAATTCGGCATCATCGGCACGTTCGATGCCGTGCGCTATGCTCCTCAAGCTGGCTCACGAGATTCGGCGATCGGACAACCGAACCCGTTCGACGAAATCGAGGGTCGCGCTTCGGCTTCAAATTCTTTGCGTTCTTGCAAGTTGGACGATGCGGTTGAATTAGCTGAGGTTCCCGAGTCCGATCATTCGAGTAGCGATGGGGAGGACGAAGTCGTCGAAGGGCCTTCTTTTATTGCGCTCGGTACAAGGACGATGGACCACATGCTCAACACCGACTCGGAGCGCTCCGACGAGGCGAAATTCTGCAACGTGCCGAACTTGCGCGCCGACGCTTCTCCGAACTCGACCGACTCGAGCTTCAGCGGCAGAGTCACGACAGCCGGTGCGGTGTTGCAGGCTATGTTACTTCGTGGAAAACTGAGTGTCTCTTCATCCCCCGACTCGCCCGTCGATCGACTTCCCAAGCTTCGCGAGAGTCTCGAGGATTATTTGACGATGGAGAGACCAACGGTGAGTCGCGGAGAAATCACCTCACGGATTTCGAGGGGGGCTTGTTCGAAATCAGATCACTGACGAGGACGAGTCCCCGATTGCACAGGTCGGAGAAAAAATGCTCGACTCACTGGACGTCGAACTGTCCCTGACCTCACTCATCGCCGCTACTTCCCCACCTCCCTCCGTCGAGCGCGATCTCGTCGGCCGCTCAATGACCCGTACGCTCGGCTCTCTCGCACCATCCGAAGACGGCTCCAACGAAGGTGAACCCCTCGAAGGCGTCAGCGCTTCCCCTTCCCCTGCGAGTCGGCGCAAGCCTTTGAACAACCTACGTCAATCTCTGGTCAGGTATTCACAAGATCGAGCGAGATCGGTGCTTGTTCTAGGCGGACGATCGATCGAGAGCGCTTTCGCCGAAGTCGACGAATCTTCAGAGTCCGAATTCGGCCAACGCGATTCGGGGAGTAGCAATGGTCCCGATCAGACGAATCATTCGATGGCGCAGAGTAGTCGATCGACCAATCTCAGTATATCGTCCATCACGAGCTCACCGTGTCCCGTTCCGAGGTCGAGGAGAATCCCGATGCTTACCAAACATTCACCACCTCTCGCACCCGCTTTCGAGTTCCCTTCGTCCGTGTCAGCTTCGAGTGTTGGCAAGCGCGACTTGGCGACAAGTGCGACGGTATCGAACTTTGGTGATCGGTCACGATCCTTGTCGCCGGTGAAGAAGGTCGATCCATTCTCGAAGCAATTCAGCCCGCTCGAGCGCTTCAATGCACGACGACGAGGCGAGTCGACTAAAGAGGATGAAGAAGTAGCGGCGCAGGTGTCATCACGTTCGTCGTCGCCGCGCTGCATTCGCGACCTTCGTTCGCGACCGAGCGAACACGACGAAGAACAAGCTCCCACGTCGATCGCCGACGAAGTTTCCCCTCCTTCTTCACCATCGAGTGAACCTTCCGAATCGGATCACGATCCACGCTCAAGCATCGGTTCCTTCGCCTCGACTACCCAATTCCAACTCGACGATGAACGAACTCGACCTTCATCATTAGATTTAGCTCAGCTCGAAATTGACTATCATTCCCGTCCACCGATGGTCACCATTCGAGCCAAGTCCATCAATCAAAGTACGAATCGACAAAGTTTACGAGCGTCGACTTTTATTCAAGAAACGATCGTGGAGGATGATCGTGAGACTTGGTCCTCTTCGGTTGAAACTTCACCCGTTAAGAAGGCGGTCGAATCAAAGATCGAGGATTCGGTTAAAGATGTTGAGGTGGAGGCGAAGAGGTTGGAAGAAGAGTTGAAGTATAGGCTTTCGTTGGCGCCGACGACGGCGACGGATGGAATTGCTCGGACGCTGATTGATGGGGTCGTAGAATCGAGTGGACGAGCACCTATCATCATTCCTGTGCTTGATGTTGACGTCGGTCCCACTTTCGAAAACGTGCTCGGTGAGGCGCAGCAGGACCATGTGCTCGCGGACGAACAAGAAGAAGAAGAGGAGGAGGAAGAGGAAGAGCCGTACATCCGTCGTCGGGAATGGGTTCATTATATTTACGAAGCCGAAGACGAACTTCGTCGATCAAGATCAAGATGGATCGATACCGATCGTTCGAGGGACGCTTTAACAAGTAAGTCCTAAAATTTTCAACTACTTTTCTCGAACCCAACCCGACCCTCCTAACTTTTGGGGGGTTTTTTTTTCTGATCTTTTCACCTCTCTCAAAAACAGATTTCAAGCTCCCTATCGGGATGCAAGCCATTTTCGATTTCTTACACGCCTCTCGAATTCGTTACCGAGCTGGAACGGATCGATATTCACGCACTTCTTCAATGCTCGATTCAACCCCTTCACCTTCGTTATCACCAAGTGATGCGAAGAACCCTTCACCTATCCTTTCGCCAGGTTTCGAAAGCTCTTCACCGGTTGAGAAAATCGTTCAGCAAAGGGACGAGGTTGGGTTCGATACGAATTCGTTAACGAACAAGACGATCAAAGTCACGACGATGACGACGAATACAAAGAGGAAACCGGTACCGGTCTTTGCCGTACTTCGTGACTCGGGGAAAGAGAAAATTGAGGATCGTTCACCTTTTACGGCTTTACCTCCTCGACTCGCTTTGAGGAAAAGACGTCCGAGCGTGTTGAGTCAAGCTGTAGATGTCTCGTTCCTCAATGGGCAGCTCAAGGAACTTGCTCAGAAGAGTGGCAAGGTCGTGGGGCAAGGCGAAGAGGATGATGAGGATTACGCGACGATCACGACTAGGCAGGATCAATTTGATTTGACGAGGAGAAAGTTGGAGGGCATCAAAGAGGTTGGAAAGTTGAGGGTCAAAAAGGAGCAGGTCATTTTGGAAGCGCAGGGATTGGTCGATCAGAATCAGGTCGATTTGTTCCCCAAAACACCGAGGTTATCGACCAGTCGACCGAGGGTCAGAGCGAGGAAGACGGTGCTCAGTTCGTTAAGGTGACCAGGGACGAGGCCTCGGTGGTATATGTTTGCGCATTTTTTTACTCTTTTCGGATATGTTGGATACGGGATTCGAATTTTTTGATGTGTTTATGCAGTATTACGGTTCATAACGTCCTCACCTGTGAATTCAACCTCTTTATGAACATCTCGAGAAAGGCGCACGAGACGCGATGCAGTATGAAGAGCGTCGAAGACTCGTGGCTCCACTTGGCTCAGCCTTTTGCGACGATTTGTTTCCTCTGCTTCGTAGATAGAGGATCGAGTAGGTGTTTAGATTTCATTCGGAAAAGGCGATATATCATCCCTTAGCTGGCTGCAACGAGCCCGGCCTCGACGACCCAAAATCAAAGTGGAGATCACCGGAGCAAGCATACTTCTTTACAGCATTTAGAGCTTGCCACCTTCGGTCTTGCAGTTGACGATCTGGACAAAACTTGGCTTGAGCGAGGCACCACCGACGAGGAAACCGTCAATGTCGGGGCAGGCGGCTGAGCGAGACCGAGGAGTGGAGTGCGTGCTCCAGGTCAGTTCTTCAATCTACTTCGATCGAGTCGTCCACAATCAAAGTACTGACCAAGCTCTTTTGCGTTCTTCTCATTGACGGAACCACCATAGATGATCCTCGTCTCGGCGCCGACCTCGGGCGAGATCTCTTTGCTCAACCAGGCTCGGATCTCCTTGTGTACGTCCTGGGCCTGTTGCGGCGTCGCGACGAGGCCGGTCCCGATCGCCCAAATGGGTTCGTACGCGATGACGACGTGCTTCCAGTCGTCCTTGGAAAGCACCTTGGCTACGGCGCGCAATTGACGAATGTTGACCTCGACCGTCTTTTCGGCCTTGCGCTCTTCGAGCGACTCGCCGCAGCAGAGGATGACCGAGATGCCTTCCTTGATCGCGGCTGCGGTCTGTGGACGATGTGATCGAACTACACATTAGCAAGGGATTTCGCTGGGGTAGGTTTGAGCTGAATTTGTACGCGCACCTTTTCGGCGATGAGCTCGTCGGACTCGTGGAACAAGGTTCGTCGCTCCGAGTGGCCGAGGATGACCCACTTGAGGCCGACGTCCTTCAATTGCTTGATCCTGAGAGATCGGAGATGAGGTGAGTACGATGTCGGAGCGATTCAGGGGGGGAGGGGGGGTTTCACTTGCGAAATTTCACCGGTGTAGGCCCCCGAACCGAGCTGGTGAGCGTTCTGAGCGGCGATGGCGATCTCCTGGTGATCAGGATCAGACCCCCAAAGTAATGATGATCAGCATCTTCGCTTTTGCCATCGTCGGCGTGAGATCAGATCGGAAAGTGGCGCTTGATCGGTTTACCTTGCGAGCGTGCTCCTTCAAGGGGATGAGGTACAAAGCCGGAGGGGAGATGATGACCTCTACACGACTTGGAGTCAGTGTATGGGAATAGTTCTAGCATGAGCGCGAGTGAGTGAGAGGTGTGAGTGACTGACCGACGTTGGGGTCGAGCTTGGCTTCGTTGAACTGGGTGAGCAGCGTCGTCAACGTATCCAAGTCGCCGTTCACTGCATTGCGGAGATTACGGCGTGTACGGGCGTCGGTCAGCAGTCGGGGCGGCGATAGGGGAAGTAACCAAGCGCCGGCCTTTCTACGTCGCGATGGGGAAAAAAACTGACTCTTGAAGTTGCCCCCGACAAGGAATTTGCGTGCCCTGTGAGATGTGAGATGGAGGATGGGGGGATGGGGGATGAGGTACAGTACATGGCGTCTGACACGGGGAATGGTGTGTGGTCTCGGCCGCTGAGCCCGGGTTGGGCTAGATTCCCGGTTCGGTTCGTCGTGGAATGCCGTTCCAGCTGCAGCGTCGTGAATGATGGAGTGGAAGGAATGCGACGGCACTCACATGTTGATAAAAAAAGGAGGTGAAGAGTGGGAGGGAGGTGGGGCGGGAAGTGAAAGTGACCAGCGCGCGCTCGTTGCAGCTCGTGGGCGCTCCGTCTGGCTCCGAATCGGTCCGAATTGGTCCTTAGTCCTTAGCGATTCAATTCACCATTAGACACGCGCGGGCATTAGGCTCGGACTCGGCTCGGTTGCTCGTCTCTCGGCTCTCTGCCACTCTCTGTCACTCTCTGCTTCAACCGTTCCACATCAGCAACAAGCAACAAGCAACAGCACATCATGTCGTGGCAAGGTCAGCACAGCTCGTGAACGCTCCCAGCTCAGCACGAGACCAACGCTGACCCTTGCGCGATCTCGTACCATTTGCCCACACACATTGCAGTGTGTAAGCAGCTCCAGCTCCAGACATTCTCCACTCGTCATCCCCGCCTCATTCGCTCACCCCTTCCACGCCTCCCACGCCTCCTCCCCTCCTCCCCTGACCACACTTTGCCACCCTCTTGCCACGCAGACTGCGACTCGAACTTGATCGGCACGGGCAAGATCAC
Organism: Microbotryum saponariae; assembly: GCA_900102585.1. Lineage (NCBI taxonomy): Eukaryota > Fungi > Basidiomycota > Microbotryomycetes > Microbotryales > Microbotryaceae > Microbotryum > Microbotryum saponariae. The sequence continues at coordinate 44,351 of FMWQ01000062.1, read as the reverse complement.
CCGTTGCGCGATCCTCGGTCAACAGGGGGGCGTATGGGCCTCTTCAGCCGCTTACGAGCTCAGCTCGGACGAACAAGCCAACATCGTCAAAGCGTTCAGTGATCCTTCGAGTGCGCAGGTGCGTTCTTCCCTCGCTAAAAAGATCGCTTTTTTTTTGCTTTTTTTTTTTTTTTCAATTTTGAAGAGCTGATTTTGGGTTTTGGGGTTTCGGATGGGGCTGGGCTGGCTTACCGAAAGGCGAATGGCATTCGAGCGGCAGGTAACAAGTTCTTTACCCTCGCCGCCAACGATAGGAGTATCTATGGGAAAAAGGCGGTCAGTGGTACACTTTACTCCAATCTGATGAGCACCGGATGCAAAAGAGGCAGCGAGCAGTAGCGCATGACGACCGATGGGCGGGGGGGGGGGTGAGCTGATGGCCCTCCACGTCACGTCATGACGATGCAAAGGCCGATCAACTCGAGCGGGGCCGGAGGGAAGGTCAAGATCGAGGAGGACGAGGAACCCACTCATCATTTTTGACCATCGATGCTGACCATACCACATCATCTTTTTCCCCACTTCAGGCCGACGGTATCGTCCTCGTCAAGACGAACCAGGCCGTGCTCGTCGCCGAGTACTCGCACCCTACCCTGCCAGGGGAGGCGACCAAGATCGTTGAGGGTACGTCCAACTTTCCCCATTGAACCCTATAACAGTTCGACTCATGACTATATGTTCTTGATGCAGATTTGGCGGACTACTTGATCGGTGTTGGGTTCTGAGCGGAAGGGAGGTGACCTGGACCATCCTTGAGACGGTCATGTAGGACGATGTGTGCGAATGAAGTAGATATGATCTTTATGGGGTGTGCGAAACGGTCACCGAGTGCTGTATGAGGAGAGGACTCATAGTGAAGGCTTTCCAGCTTCATCGATCGATCGAGGTCGAGAGCGGTATCCTCTCAAGTGACTAGCGTCGCATTCGCTTCGTTCCTGACGGGACGGTGAAAATGTGTGCAAAAAAAAGATGAGGTGGAGCAGAGACCGTGCAGTAAGGGCAAAAAAGAACGCAAGTGCATCTCATGAGCAGAGAGAACCAAGGCAAAAAAATAATATTCTTAGCGTCTGTCGGTTTCGATCCGACGACCTTTGGGTCACTTGATTCGTATGAAGTATGAGCCCAACGAGCTACCAGCTGCTCCAAGACGCTTAGACTTGGATGTAACGTCAGCTCAGGTTGGCAAATATATCGTTATGCGCAAAGTCACGTGACAGGGCTGAAAAAAGATCATCTTGGTTATCTTGGTTATTGACCGGAGCTTTGGCAGCACTCTAAAGGAAGCCGCTCAGCCGCCCTAGTGGTCAGAAGCTCAGGGCGAATGGCGGTGTGACTCGCTCGGATACCTTTCAAGGAGGTTCCCCATCCTCGGTGCTTCAACTTCTTTGGGCTCACCCGATGTTTCACTATTCGCACGCTTCGTACACTGCTCTGCGCCGGCACGATCAGCTGGGCCCCTGGATCCTGGACCAACGACCGAACGACTGCCGATGAAAGGGGATGGGGGATGCTTTACAGGAACAGCCCCATAAGTAGCCTCTGAGTAGCTAGAACTATCGATTTCTAGTTACGACTTGCTTTCAGCCTAGCGGTCAAAAACGACAGATTGTATTTTATGCATATCAGAGGCGCATACCTTACAGCCGAGGATCACCTTTATCGTGACCACCGCTTCGGATTTAATCTTCGCTCGTCTTATCCGGCCGCCGGTTCGAGCTCGCGAAGGCAAGGCACTACTGCCACTTTGAGCGGCTCACCTTCACTCCTTCCATGTGACTCATCAATGAACCATGTTTTGAATGGTATTCGATAGCGATCCGAGCAAATCCGAGTGGGAAATTCTTTAAATCTCTAGCGAAGTGCCCTCACGAGGATTGGAGGCAGGCGCGGCCTCTTGCGATGATGACACGCCGACGACCGCAACCGATACTCCCTTCGGCGATCACCTCCTGAGACTAGCGCGCGAGAGAGCAATTCGGCCTTCCCAACACGAGGCTGTAGCGCTCTTCGATGCGGCCTTATATGCCTGACTCCAGCACCCGTTCCCGTAGCGCCTCGTCTCTAGCATGAAGGCGGTCAACATTTTCCCTTCCTGGATGCGACAAAGCTGCGTCGGACCTCGCATCCGCCCCACCACTCGGATCGGGTTGAGTGGGCAACGTGTCCCACCACCTCTTTATTTCATCAACCGTTTCCGGTTGGACACTCGTCGCCCCATATCCACCTCTTACGCCCTTGGGTCGACTTTCAAATCATCGGCGGAATTAGTAGCAAAGTGGTTGTCGTTCCCGGCCATTTCGAAGCCAGTGGTTCGCCACGTGACCACAAACGACTCGGCACGGCCCCTTTCCGCTCCTAACGACGACGACAGCGTCACCGACCGCAATACCTCTCGCATCGACAGCGATGGCTCCTCTTCCCCGATCGTCAAACTGAGACCGTATCAGATCGATTGCATCAATGCCGTGCTAGACATCTTGGAGAACACGGACCTCACCCGTTTGGCAATCTCCTCCCCCACGGGTGACTCGGCGGACCCGTACGAACTGGACGCAATCCAGGAACCAGACTAGCTTATGACTTCGCTCTCACGATTCAATTTTTCGCAGGCAGCGGTAAGACGGTCATGTTCACCGCACTCATCCCTCGCGTCCCACCCAGAATTTGCAGCGACGAGTCTCCCCGAGTTGTTGCTCGTCGCGTTCTCATCGTCGTCGGAGCTGTACACCTCGTTCACCAAACCGCACAGACGGTAAAGCGCTTTCTTCCTGATGCTGTACGTTCCTCGGCGGCTAAGAAATTGGGTGCTCCCTGAGAAAAGTGTCGCGATCGCTGATGAAAGGGGCTTTGGTATAATGTCAGAGCGTCGAAATTGAGCAAGGGGAATTTCATGCGAGTGGTTGCGCCGACGTCACTATTGCATCCTGCCAGGTGTCCTGTGGGGGAGCCGCGAATGGAGTACCAAGAAGGGCCGTACTGAATTTTCGTGATCACAGAGCTTGGAAAAACGACTCGACAGCTATGATCCGTCAACGTTCAAGGCTGTGATCATTGACAAGGTGTGAGAGTGACCCATTCCGTATCCATTTCCCAAGACGTGATTAGTAAAGACGATTGCTCCAAGTCCTCAGGCTCATCATTCTGTTGCCGAGACCTACCTCAAGATTACGCGCCACTTTGATCCACGGCTCGTACGACTCGGCAAAGCGAGTGATCGACCACTCGAACAGAACAATGTTGAACCCTATGTATTCGAGCACTCGAAGACGGATTGTAAACGACCACTCCCCCGCCACCTCGGTCCTACGCCTTTCACGATGTCACCGAACGGCGAACCGTGTGTGCCGATCATTGGGGTGAGCGCCACACTCTTGCGAGCGGACAAGGTCTCGGTCGGCAAGGTTTTCGAGAAGATCGTCTGGCACGCTTCTTGGTTGGACATGATTGCTGCAGGATACTTGTCCAAGATGCGTTTCACCACCGTCAAACTTGGCAATGGATTGGATCTCAAATCCGTCCGGAGGAAAGGGAAGAATGGTGACTTTGTCCTCAAGGCGTTGGCGGAAGTGGTTGATCGAAAGACGGTGAATGAGATCGTTGTCGCGGTGTACAAGAACAAAATTCAAGGAGTCTACACTTCCACTGTGATGTATGCGTGCAACATCCAACATACGAAATCACTGCAGGTTGAGTTTCGGGCGCAAGGAGTTCTTGCGCGCGCGGTTGATGGTACCACGTCAAAGGACGAGATCGAGGAAGTCCTTGATCGCTTTCGAGCCGGTGAGATGCATGTACTCATCAATTGCAGTAAGTCTGCGCGCATGATTCTGACGAGCTGGACACTCCACTCATTCACATTCTTTCATGATGCTGCAGATCTCTTCATGGAAGGCGTTGACCTCCCATGTATCGACTCGATCATGGCAGTTCACCCGACCCACTCCTGGCCACGGTGGTTGCAAATGCTCGGCCGAGGAATGCGCCTGAGTCCCGAGACGAACAAGACTCACTGCCATGTGTTCGAATTCGTGGGAAACGCGACCGACGGGCTTGCGTGTTCCCCCAACCTACTTGATGTCGGTTTCAGAGTTATGCCGGAGTGTAAGCTCCACCTTCATACTTTGTGGACACTCGCAAAATGGGGCTGACAGCGTATCACGCTCGCACAGACCGATCGGCCACTGGAGGCGGCGAAAAAATGGCACCACCGCCAATCGAACTCATGAGTGATATTCAAGCGCATGACATCATTCCTCACCTTGGACATGACGTCTTTGGGTCTGCACCGGAGTATCTTGCCGCTTCTTCACCCGACGATCCTTCCGGTCACCTTGACCTGTGGCGAAGCACTCCCAATGCGTGGATTGGGCTCGGCAATGACGCTTACGTTCTCGTGGTTGGCAAGAAACGTCAGATCAAAGTCGAAGGACATGCGTCTGGAAATGGAACACTTTGGAAGGCGACCGGTTACGAGGACGGTGATGATGAAGACGAGTTTGGTGACATTCTCTCTGAGTCGGTCACACTCGGGAAAGCACAGGATCTGGCATCTCTGATCAAGGAAATGGACCAACTCGTCTGCAACGACCCTGACTGGCGCCCCGACTTCTCACTCAATCGAAACGCGCAGTGGCGATCGGAAGACCCGACCGAAGCGCAATGCAATTACTTGGAAATGCTGGAAATGCGGTTGCAGGACTACTCGATACTCTCAACAAAAGGCCGAGTGAGCAGTCTGTGGGTGCCCGGACGAGAATCTGAAAACGCCGAGCTACTAGCGATGGAGGAGTTGACACGAGGTGAAATGACCGATGCGATTACGCGTGTCAAATGGGGTGGGAACGAGTGTTGGACAGCACTCAAGAAGCGATACGGAAATTGTTGATTTGGCTCTTGCTGTGGAATGTGAATCTACCACCTAACCGGTCCATCTTGGATTTGCTTTGAGGAATTTGCCTCGAGAAATTCGCCTGGCGAGAAGACTTGGATCGGCGCGCGCGTGTCGGCAATGGCAGTTGATACCATCCGCATTTATCGGACAAACTGAACGAGCGGACCCAACTTTGGATCCAAACAGGTGTTGACTCCGCTTAGTGGAGCAGCGATCCGTTCGGAAGACCGGGGTTGAGTCGCTTCACAGCAGTTCGCGCCTCGCCGCGGCTTCAACGTCTTTGGGGCGGCAGGGCTCCTCGTTTCCGCTTGCCTTCTGTCGCCATCCTCCGAGTTGCGTCCAGACTGGCTTCTGCGGAGCGATGGTATCTGAATCGCCTCGCCTCAACGCTTCAGGATCCTCGTGAAAGCTACTGACCGCTGCTTCGAACATTGTAATTCGTATATGGTCGTTTGGGTTGTCCCGTCCTTCATCTGATTATTGTTCCTATTATGGTACTTGGGATTGAGCCTAGCGGCGTGTCATTATCTCCTTAGTCACTCAATCTCCCTACCTTACTAGTCTCTAATCTCCCTCCTTATTAGCTTTACGCTTCACTTTCTAGCCTTCCGCGAGTCTGTCCCTTAGTCTCTGGCCACTCTGTTCTCGTCCCTGTTCATTGGACTGAGTCGTGGTCATCATCAGGTCAGCTCTTTGGAATCTTACCTCACTCTGTTCTCGTCCCTGTTCATTGGACTGAGTCGTGGTCATCATCAGTTACCACTCTAGAACATTTCTGCAATACACATTGCCGCGTCGTCGTTACCCTCGCGAGCTCAATCGTTGCCGCCCGAACTGGTAGACATGATCGGCCGCGGACTATTCATCACCGAGAGTGATGGCGGTCTTTTTCTACCGAGCATAGAGCTGATGTTGCCGAGTTGAGATTATTGAAATATTCCGATAGTAATTTGTTTCTCCAAGTAAAATCATTAGCTTTTACTAGACCTAGAATCAGCATTTTCTTTTGCTAGAGCTCAGAGCACCCCTGGATAGGTGCTTCGCCAGCTGGCTCGCCCTTGGCCACGCAAAGACCACACCACCTGACCTCCACTTCACTGCTAGCTTCTGAGATTTTTTCTTCAAAGTCCGAAATTCTGGTCGCAGCTTCTTCTCATCAATTTTCTGATTCATGGAATTCCGCCAACTTATAGGCATTTGTTTCTGATGGAAGGACTCAGAAACGCAAGCAGCTCAAGAGTTTGACCTTTGACAAACGAAACAATTGCATTGTCATGCAGCTTCTACTCACACACCTCATTCGTCAAGACGACTATCTGAACACAGCCTGGCATTTTGTTCTTCAATGTCAGAGCGTGAACGGGCCGTGGCGATCGTCGAGCGAGGTCGTGGTGGCGAGACCGCCGTTAGGACGATTACTGTGCTTGATCAGACGGTACAGAAAGGTCGACAACTCTCCGTTTCTTTGGTGACCGTTGTGAGGTTGGTGACGAACACGCCGCAAGCAGTCATGACGTAGACTTTGCGACGGTCGCCGCGCGGCGTGAATCCGATCGCACACTCTCGGATCGGCGTCGCGAGGAGTGCCGATAACCGTCCGAAAAACACGTCCTTAGCCGTGGACTCCTTGCCCGCTTTGATCTCGCCCATGGCAGCCACGTGCGTGAAGGACCGGCTGGCCCGACAAGTACGACGAGGACAAGGCCAAGTGAACCGGGCCAAACGCTCCTTCACGCACGTGGCCGCCGTCGACGAGACCAAAGCCAAAGCAGGCAACTCCAGGGACGAGGGCCATTTGTTCAGACGGTTGTCGGCACTCCTCGCGACGCCGATTTGGGAACATGCGATCGGGTTCACCCTGCAGTACAACCGTCTAAAATTTTACGTCATGGCTGCTTGCGGGGTGTTCTTTACCAACTCCAGAACGGTCACCAAAGAGAATGGAGAGCTGTCGACCTTTTTATACCGTCTCATCAAACACAGTGATCGGCTAAACGGCGTTCTTGCGACCACGACCTCGCTCGACGACCGCCACCGGACAATCGTCCGACCAACACGTCCGTAGCCCTGGACTCCTTGCCCGCTTTGGTCTCGCCCACAGCAGCCACGTGCGTGAAGGAGCGTTTGGCCCATAGCAGGTCCACCTTGGCCACGTCCTCGTCGTGCTGATCGCACCCGTTGTCCTCGGCGTCCTCGGCCTCGGCCTCATCGTTCTGATGCTGGCCATTGCCGTTTTCGTTTGCGTTGAAGTATCACGATGGTGTCGGTGTCCGCATCGACGTCGGCTTGGGGAACGGGGTGACTGGGAAAGGTCCATGCATCCGGGAGGATTGGGTCGTGCGCGACCCCAGCGCGGGTCAGGAGCACGACGTCGGCCGTCGTCTCGGCCGTCTCGGCCGTCTTCCCGCGGTCAGGGGCGACGCTGATGCACTGGGGCGAGTTCTTGCCTGGCGACCGACGGCGACTGACTGCTCGGTCGCCAGGCAGGAACTCGCCCCATTACATCAGCGTTGCCCCTGACCGCAAGGAGAATGCCAGCAGTGAAAAACGACATTGGAAAGGCGAGTCAGCTCTCGAAAGAAATAAACTACGCACGCTCACGCTGCCAAGCGATCGAGTAGCCCAGGCGTCGACTCACAGTGTTGATGACACCTGCTATGACCTCGCCGACGGATTCTTGGTGGCAATGGTGTGCTCCTTGGGCCAGATCTTGCAAGCTCCTCAGGTGTAAGTTGAGCTCCGGCTGGATCGCCTTGGAGATCCCCTCGGCGCTGGCTGCTGCTCGCTCTCCCGTAGCCGCCTCCCGGTGCGCTCGTACCAGGGCCGAGTGGCTCGACGAGTGCGATACCGAGGTAGAGGGCTCGACGCCGAGTTTGCGGTCGCGTTCCTGGCGGGCTTGGGGCTGCTGCAGTCGCTGTCCTGGCCAGCAGCAGAGAGCGCGTGCCTCCCGCCGCAAGCCTGGTCGTACGAAGGCAGCTGAGGGGGGGGGGGGCGTGGATGTAGAAGCTGCGTCAAGACTACAAGCGCTCTAACTCGATAACGTGACCGAGTTCGTTGCGCCTGAGGACGAGGACGAGGACGAGGTTGTAGACGAGGCGGAGGCAAGAGACTGGTAAGAGCCTGAGCGTGCGCATCCGGGCGCCGTGGTAGGCCGTGGTGGACGAACTTCGCGCCACTTCGCGCCTCTTCACTCCTCTTCACAGCCCCTTCCAGCCCCTTCCTGCCTCTTCGTGCTACTTCGCGTCCGTCGGGTTAGTGGCGCTCAGACACGCTCTAGCAAGCACCGGCAGGCACATCCCTCTACGAACCACTGCTCGATCCGAAACCTACCCACAGCTCAAGACAAGTCCATCGCCCTCCAATCATCAACGTCCGAGGTGCTGGAGTCGACCTCACTCAGCTTCACTTGAATGTGATTCCGACGATTTTTCTCCGACTGTTTCTCGAAGCTTCAACCCGCCTGCCCAGTAACTGCCGCTAATCGTGGATTCTGCAATTTCAATCTGCACATTTGCTTCTTGATTTTTATACTGACTTCAGGGCGGGGAGGAACGGTGAGGCAGACATTTATACCAGCTCATGGCGCATGGTTTTCACCGGAAAATCTCGTCCCGCGATCGACAAGGAAAAAGCGAACGCCGTTTTCTCAGCTGTGGATGGGGCAGGTGTAGTCCAAATCTTCAGAGAGTGCACTTGTCTACTTACGTACTTGATGACGCCGACATTAAGAACCCATCAGAGTGGGTACTAGCTAAGGTGCTTCATCGTACGCGGTTCACTGGGCGCTAGGATATCGAGTGACTCTATCGGACCAAAAGTCCCATGCCAGAAAGTCCTGCGCGCTTCGCTTGTCATGCATGTCATGCTACGATCGGACTTGCCAAGAGCGACCTTGACTTCCCCCCTCCCGATGGTCTAACGCCTCCTCTCGAGCCGTTCAACGCCAGTTGCACTCACGAATGCTCAATTGACACGAGATGACCCCTTGCTTCGCCACGTCTGGATGGATGGTCACGCCTCCCGAATCTCCAGATCGCACGCCACTGTCTGCGGTCGGGCCATCACCGACCCCGCTCAGAACAGCTGCCCCATTACAACTCACCCCTAGAGATGTCAACTCATGCAGTGCCCTTCGTGACGCGAACGACAACCCCTCTGGCTACGCTCCAGCCTCCAAGACATTCTCGAGCTCCGTGCTGTCCCACATCCCAACCCGGCCGATCCGCGCACAGTCGCTCGCTCCATCAAACGAATCCACTGATGAAACCGTGGTGGGATATGGATAATTTCACTTTCTGCCGCATGGCCGGAGGAGAGGATCTGCATCTTGAGACCGCCATTCGGGATCCAACCCTGCTCGATCGAGTCACGGCGCGAGCCTCCGAGTCGAGGTCTACAGCGAGCGCTTGAGCGAGTATCCACCTAATCGAGCACGCCCCTCCGACCGAAAACGCAAGGTCGTATGCAAGGCTGTCTCGACGACTACGTGTATCCGAGGAAAGCCGCGATGCTTATCCTATCGAGTCGATGCTCCAGCTCAGCGCGTTCGTCCGTCCCTCACCAGGGTTCTCTGCGGAAACCCTCCGAGTGTTATAGTAGAGTGTCAGAAAGCCGCGCCCGACAATGGATCAAAGGGGGGATCGTAGGAGTGCGTCGAGCCTCCACACTACATTCGATGATCCGTTGGGCACTCATTGGACGCAACATCAACGCAAGCGTCGCTCGAGTCGATCATTGAGCAAGGCTCTCGGAGTGGGGATTTGCATCTCGACGCTCTCGGCATTCGACTCGTCAAACGCGGTTTCGGTCGAATCGTGAACGTGGACGATGAATTGACATTGAAGGTCAAGGTAAGGGACTCTGTGGCCCGAGTCAGAAGTTGAAGCTGATGCTGACGCTGGTGAGATGACTCGTTTTTTCAGAGGACGCTGCGTATCCAAAGCGCGGTGAACGGGCCGTTCGGCCTGTTCTGGCCGGTTACCTTTTTCGCTGTGACCGAGCTTGGTGAGTTGCGGCTCCAGACGCGACACCAGAAGCGGGCTATTCAAGCTCAGATCGCACTGGAGTCCGAAGTCTGACTGGTTGCCGCTCAAGCGCATTTGCTCCGTGCGCGATATCAAGTTGTCGATCAAGGTCGACTGTGTTTCTGGTGGTACGGACTTTAACGCGACTGTCAATTCGATCATCAATAACATATATCGCCACTGATCATCGAAGCTCGGGGGCCCTGCATTCATTTTCACATGGTACGACACTTTCTCCCCGAATTAAATGAAGCGGGGCTGTGTATTCAGGTCGTTAGCTTGAAGAAAGAGTCAGCAAAGCTATAGGTTTTGAGCTGAAGAGGTTGCGAATGTCATAAAAAGTGTTCTATTTATGACGAAGCTGCGTAGTCACTTCGCTTCGGCTATTGTTATCGTTGATTGGCCGCTGGATTAGTTTTGAGGCCGCCGCTTTGGTCGAGATGAAGAATCTGCTTCGACATTGTGATACCCACGTCTCTCTGGGGTATTTCAAGGCGTAATACCCAACAGAGCAACCACCCACTGAATGTAATCGTCCGCGATCACTTTCAGGAGAAACTCGAAGCACCCTAGGAACAAGCAAGCTCCGAATCGATCGCATCCGGGAAGACACAGGAGGTGGCGGTCAATGCCCCGGGGGGGGGGGGGGGGGGGGGGCGGGGGGGGGGAATCGCGTCGTCGGGGGCGGCCGTCGCAAACTCGACACGTCCTTCCCCTCTCTCATTTCACTTGCTCTCCCTTTTATGGCTATTCTGCAAACTCCCATCTCTTCTGCCCAGTCTAATCACCATGGCGACGAGTACGACGACCCGAAGGTACTCACTCGCCCAGTCGATACCTGCCCACGTGTTCAACCGCATCGTTGCGCACCTCTACGAGCTCACACCCGATGAGAAGTGCGCTGCCATTGGGTCTTTTGCACGTGTTTGTAGAGCATGGGAAGATCACTCCTACCGCCACATAGTTCTCCGCGGGAGCATACCCAATCATTCAGTGGCCATGTTGTTCCTCGAATCGAATGAGGCGCCGGTTAGGAACCGCTTTTCGGCCACTCTTCTCGTCCTCGAACTGCAGCCCCTCGATCCTAAGTACAAACCCAAACAAGACAGGACCTGGGCGATCAAGGTGCGCGATTCGCAATTCGACTCCCACGCGCATCGCGATACGATCTGCGGCACTTGCAAAGCCGTCATTTGCAGCGTTGAGCGCCTCAAGGCCATTCGGGGTGGTCCGTGCTACCTCGAGTTTGATCAGGAAATGGCCGACAATCTGAAAGGCGAGTGCGCGACGCTCCACATACCCTGAAGCCAAACTGATTCTAGGTTCGCTTTTGAGCCGTTTCTTCCGATCGGACTCGTTTTCTTGACTACCAGAGCTTGTAGAATTTGAGGTGACGGGTGGGCCGGCACTTCGCCGCAGACCTCGCTCGTTGCCCGCGACGCGGCTCGTCTTGCCGAATCTGCTCGAATGGTCATTCGTCGAGCCCGTCAGCGCCGCGATACTCAAGCTCATGTTCAATCGGTTCGACACTCCGGCGCTCGAATCGGTCTGGATCACCTTTATCGAAAAAGATCTTGCTCGAGACGCACTGGATGCACCTCTCCGGCGCTACTTCTCGGCCAACGGCGCTCATCTCACCCGTTTAACATTGGGCTGCCTCGCGGATCTCAATTCGATCCAAACCGAGAATCTTGCCCACATCTTGCGCCGTGGATTGTCGCATTGCCAAGCCTTGGACATGCTCGTTCTGGCCTTTGGCAACACTTCGTTCAAATCGATCGTCGCCAGCATCCCAGCTTCGATCCCACTCCGTCGGCTCACGATCCAAGTGCGAGTTCAGACGAGGGAAAAGTACGTCTCGGTAAGGTCGGCGAAAGAAGCTGTCGAGATGCTCGCGTTGCCGTCGCTCGCGAGGCTCGAGGTGTTGAAGATCGAGCAAGTAATGGTCGTCAGTGCGGTCTTGTACAACCTGCTTCTGAACCCCGACTACGCGTCCGTGTTTCCACTCGTGATCCCTTTTGGCGCGGTGGAACACTATCAGTTCCTCCTCAAATCGCATTGGGATCCCCTTCGCCAGCTGTGCGAGCGTCGTCACATCGAGTTGGGCCTTAGCGTCCTGCCCCAAGACGACAGCCACTCGCCCGAGCACGTCATCGCCAATGCAATGAGCCGCCTCGGGATCGCATGATAGACTTCTCAATTACTGGTTCTTTGTGTACCGGTTCGCACAAGTCGCTGATAGTCTTCATATGCCTCTGCTTGCCAAAAAAAAAAAAAAAGATCATTATGAGCAGAAATGATGGTGGAATCGAATGTCCCGGGGGTTCGAGCTCGAAAAGCATTACGTGCAATACCTTCCATATTATTCGACCCCGCATTTAGGAGGCCAGACGAGTACCTAATCCCGAAGGCTATCCCTTAGAAGTATCACACCACTGTGGAACAGCGAAGTCATGTGTGCGATCTGGTTGCACCCTTTCGACTTTGGAATGAGAGCTCAGCGTCACGAACCTGGCACCCAACAAGTTTCGTTCCCCGGCCCTTCCTCCCCTCAGTCCCTCTTGCTTTCATCCCGCTCGAGTAGATACGATCTTTGGTGTTACAGGCGCCTGAGACATCGAACCACCGCGGCGATGAATATACCGACTCTAAGGTACTTTAGCACTTGCTCATTGCTCAGTTGGTGCCCGCCGACTCACGTGTTCGACCTCATCGTCGCCCGCGTCGTCAAACTCGCACACGATCAGATCTTCACCTCCCGCCGTGCACGTGCAGTGGGGCCTCATCACCTCCAGCATCTCGCTCTGTATGGCTTCTTCCAACGAAGCGACGCCAATTGTTTCCACCAACTCTCGGCCACCAACGCTCACCCAACTCCTCGGTGATTGTGCTCCATCCAGCTGGTTTCTCCCGCCACCGCACCACGATAGAGCGTGTCACTCAACTGCCTCGCGCGTTCAAGCCGATGCTGGGACGACCGCCTACGATTGCGTCGCCCGGCTGGGAGGATTGAACTGGGGCTCACCCGCGTCTCCTGGCGTCAGGGTTCTCAGCTCTTTCTTCGATGTACTCGAGCAACACCCCTCATTGCTGGACCTGTTCCGCGAGGAGCTAGACGCCATCAGTAATGCTCCTTACAGCGAGATGGGTCGGAAGAGCGAGCACGACGTCGAAATCTCGTTCCATCGCCTGTTATTTGGCGGTCTAGAATCTGCAACGGCGGCGCTGCTCAACCATTATGCCGCGATCACCGAGGGCGTCGGAGCTTCTTCCGCTTCCGCATCGACCTCCGCGACGAGACCCCGCTATTCGGTTCGACTGGGCGAACCTGAAAGTGCTCTCCGCACGCAGGGCGATGCTGTCGTCTACATTCAACGTGGGGTTGGCAACATCGTTTCAAGTATCTTGATCGAATACAAGCGGGACGACGTGCACCATAGCCTGGCCAAGGTACGCCAGGAGGGCGCCCTCTCGCATATTCCGATCCTCGACCACGGGGCCCCAGTGCCACTTCAGAAACTAGAAGAAGAAAAGTCGAAGGGTGCAGATGCTGTGGCGACCAAGGTGAGGCATGCATCTTGCAGGCTTGGACATACACTTTGTCGATCCGGCCTCGAATATTGGGGCTCTGTGTTTACCCATTTCTCATTTTTCAATGCTCGTGTAGGCCATTATCCAATGCGTCTCCAGCGATAGTCGATTCTTTTTGCTGCTGTCGGTTCCGTTCTTCCAGATTGGTGAACTGGGTACGTCACATCTTTGAACTCACCAACACCTGTCGAAACTTTCCGGGTCCCACTGACGCATGCGACCATGCGGCCTTGCTTTGGCCATTCGCCGCTCACCCACAGTCCAGCACCAGTCGACGCATGCTGCAACGGCAAGCGATCCCGTAGCGTCGACCTCGGCGGCGTCTGCCTCAAACTCGGCTGCGACCGCGTACTCACCGGCACCGCCCCTCAAGGCCAGGTACAGCTTGATTCTACAAGAACTGGCCCGATGGGTAGAGCCCTCTCCGACGACCTTGAGCCCAGCGGCGGCCGAAACACTTGGCACCGATCTTCCACGACGGTCACTCATCGTGTCCTTCATCGCCCTGGCTTTCACAGCCGTGATCGAAGTCCCCAAGCCGGACCAAGCCGTCATCGATAAACTGCTCGATGCCCGGCGCCAACCTCCGAATCGGCCTCGAGCTCGCTCCAATCCGGACTCGGACCCCAACTATGAACCCTCCTCGCGGGTCCAAAAAGCCCAGAAGACTTCGGCCGAAGCCACCGGTGCTCGTTCTTCGGCGCGACTGGCAGGCCAACCACCGCGAGCTCAAACCAAGGACTCGAATCAACCCATCACCCCGCCGATCTCCGTAGGGTTGCAATCTGATCCCTTATCCGACCCGTTGACGCCTGTCACTCGCATCTTCTCGTCCCCTCCTGCATCGACGGATTGGAGTCCTGCGACCTCGCCGCTCTCCGGCTCGCGCCTCCCGTCGAAATCGATCACCATCGTTGAAGATCGCGAATTCGTGATCAAGGCCAGCTTGTCGAACGCGCACTGGTCTATGATGGTGCGTCACGCGCTTTGCCATGCTGCTGCCGTCCTAGCCCTTGTAGCCCAGCTCACAGAAAGGATCATTTACTTCCTGCTCTTGCGCAGTCGTACACGGGCACGAGCCGCGTGGAACTGGTCGAGATCGACTTTGATATTGTCTCTTCGGTTCCTTCCGACTCGCCGCTTGTGTCCCGTCTGCCGTCGAAGCCTTCCCCAGCGAGCGATTTTATTCGGGGCCTCCATCTGTCCGATGTGGTTTTGCGGTGGCTGTCCGAAAACCCCCGGGAAGAGCTCGAGGACGATCGAATCCCCCTGCAACTGTTGGATCGGTTCGAGCCCGCTGCGGATCTTCGTCTGGAGAAGGAGGTCGGGACGGGAAGTACTGCCGGCGGGTGGCTTGCGCACGTCGTGCGAGTCAACCGACCTTTGTGCTCGTCGGCCAAACCCGAGGTGCCTCTAGTTGACCACCCTGCTCCGAACACGACGTACTTTCTCAAGCTCGTGCCGTGTAGTTACGTCGGCTCGGTCATCCGAGAGACGCTATTCTACCAGCACGTCTTCCCCTACCTCCCTGACCACCTTCGCAAACATCTCCCGCAATTCTACGGCACTTACCGAAGGACGAATGGCAACGGATACGCCATGGTGCTTGAGAATGTGGGCAAAACGATGAACGAGCTCGACTTCGACGGATCACCGGGCGAATTGTGGTAAGTTCCTGCAGGGCGGCGCACTGATCCAGCCATGTGCAAGCCGGTCAAGAGGCCGCGCGGATTCCTGACCCTCTGATTCTTTCTTCTTTTTTCTACGGGAGGTGCAGGGAGATCGAGGCGGCGTTTAGGGAACTCGGCATCATCCACAATGATGTCAGCGCCGGCAACGTACTGGTTCGACCCAACAATGGCCCGGTTTGCTTCGTTGATTGGGGACGATCGTATCTCAAACTCCGAGTGTGAATCTTTTCTCTCCTCCTCCTTCTGAGGTCTCTGTTTTTTTCTCTCTTCTATGCTTGTTTTATACTTTGTACGCACTTTCCCTCAGGTTCATCTGCAATGCGCAACGCTCGTCATCTCGTTCATCTCGTCAGCGACGTAGTTGGACTCGAGAGCACCCCGAGCTGAATCAACCTCAGCTCCTGCCGGTTCGGCGAGAATCGTGCTTCTGGACTGAGGTTGAGGCTGGAAGGAGAGAGAGAACAAAGGACGAAATGAAAAGTCTATATGGAATGAACCCCCCCCCCCCCCCCCCCCCCCAACCCCCCCCCCAAGAGACCGAGGGTGCATTGACCGCTACCTCCTGTGTCTTCCCGGATGCGATCGATTCGGAGCTTGCTTGTTCCTAGGGTGCTTCGAGTTTCTCCTGAAAGTGATCGCGGACGATTACATTCAGTGGGTGGTTGCTCTGTTGGGTATTACGCCTTGAAATACCCCAGAGAGACGTGGGTATCACAATGTCGAAGCAGATTCTTCATCTCGACCAAAGCGGCCTCAAACTAATCCAGCGGCCAATCAACGATAACAATAGCCGAAGCGAAGTGACTACGCAGCTTCGTCATAAATAGAACACTTTGTATGACATTCGCAATCTCTTCAGCTCAAAACCTATAGCTTTGCGGGCTCTTTCTTCAAGCTAACGACCTGAATACACAGCCCCGCTTCATTTAATTCGGGGAGAAAGTGTCATACCTTGTGAAAATGAATGCAGGACCCCCGAGCTTCGATGATCAGTGGTGATATATGTTATTGATGATCGAATTAACAGTCGCGTTAAAGTCCGTACCACCAGAAACACAGTCGACCTTGATCGACAACTTGATATCGCGCACGGAGCAAATGCGCTTGAGCGGCAACCAGTCAGACTTCGGACTCCAGTGCGATCTATCCTTATTCTTATCCTTAATCCTTAAAACTGTATAATAAAAAACGTCGTCGAGACAAACCACGTGGCGTGACGTCATAGGCAGCTCTCGGTCGAGCGCGTCCCAGCTAGCTAGCGCTGTTTCATCATGGGTCGGCCAGCAACAGACCGTTTCGTCTACGTTCGCCGAGGTTCCATTTCCCATCAAAGCAGCCTGACACATGACCCTCCGCTTCCCGAAGCAGACTGAGACGACCTGTTTTGCGTGTCTACCACATCGTAGCGTAGTTCCTTCGATCATCCAGTTCCTGCCACTGCCGAAGTTATCTGCAAACATTCACGTACAGGAGATTCCAGTGCGACCATCTTCACGGAGAGCAGAGGGGCAGCAGAGACGTACGGTCGGCAAGGTGAGCGAGCTGAGCGCGCCGCCCGCGAGTCCCTCCTCCGCACAACTCACCTCCGGGCTTGAGATTCGTTCGTCCACGCTTTGAAGCAGCTCCAGACCTCGGGTAGTGTCGGCCAGTGCGCCAATTCCGCCGTTAGGAGCCCCGCCAGCGTGTCACGGCTTGCCGACACTGGGCTTCACTCCACGTCGTTCCGCGGCCTTCCGCGACATTCTATGAGCCCGGTTTAAACTGAGGCGCAGGCTTCTCCATCTTTTTCCCTCCTGCTCTTCACACCTTACCCGTCGCACCTCATCCCATCGCCACTCATCTCTTCGCCATTCATGAAAGAAGCCCCAACACCACTCGCGGATGGCGAACGAACAGCCCTGTCAGTCGATGACCTCGATCGACTTGCCACAATACGGTCCTGGCCCAGGACACGGCTCAGGTAGTTGTCACAATGCTTGGGGAGTGTCGACTGATCGATCCCTCAACAGGGAAGCCTCCGTGTAGTAAGTAACGCGAACAGCAAAACGTTTAGGGGACCAGCCCGTTGATATACGTTCATGATGTCAACCAACCATCCATCCAGCCTTAGCCGCAGATACCGAACGGGTGGGCCGATCCGAACTTTGCGCGAGACAAACCGGCCTCGAGCTCGCGACACCCGAAGGGGTCGTCGTGGAAGCTCTGCAACGAATACGGGACAAATTTTCTCAAGAATGGCTGCAGCATGCAGCGTAGCTACGGTTTCGAGTAAGTAACTTCATGAACTGTGCTCTAGGTGTGGGATTATTGAGCAGCTAATGGAAAGCTACCAAACAGCATTTCCCTTCAACACGTCTTCGTTGAATGTCAACCCTCGAGTTGCTTTCCTCCACCATCAATTGGTGACTGCATTCGTGAGTTTCACGTGACATTGGCTGTGCAGGCAGGTGTGATGGAAAAACTGATACGAACAACAGACATTGGATCGTCAGTGACAGGAGGTGACCCTATCCCCGAAAAGCGGGGGCACCCACCGTGGCCTGTCTGGGAAAACGACATCGATGCCCACAAGCACCCCATATTCTACAACAACGCTCGCGAAGGAAGCAGGCCACGGGAAAATACAGCGGAAGGATTGACTTCGTACGGTTGAGAATCCGGGTCCATGGGACACTAGATGTGAGTCTTCACTGTCATTGCTACAGATGGACAACAGCAAGAATACTGACAGTTGTAATCAACCAATCACGCAGAAAAATAGGCTCTGGTTCCGTGGATTGCGGCTCACCATCCCGTGGCAGATCCTCAACGACTCGGTTCGGGGGAGTGACCGTCGTGTTGGCAGGTGTGTGCCAATCTTTCAAAAGCAAAACGCAGGGCAGCATGACTAACTGACCGGTTGGACTGTAACATCACAGGAAATCCGAAGCAATGCCTTCCCGTTATTCCACGTCATCGCCTGCACAAATCGTCGACGCTTGCATCATGAATGCTGACTTCTGGACCCTATACTAACAACAGCCCACGGTGCGAGCGCAGACAAACATGCGTCTTCTGGCCGCTGCAGACCGCATGACCGAAACGGAACGGGCAAAGGCAATACGTCGATAGGCGAAAAAGTCGAATACTTCCGAGATCGAGCAATTCTGGCGCCCAAAAATTCGCACAGCTGTTGCAGCAAAGTACATCACATTTCAGCGAGTCAACAGTTACGGTGTGAGGTGGCGCGCGGAGCGCGCCGCCGAACCTAGTCTACATCTACATAAAAGAATGCACGACTTAAATAAGGTTCTCAGCCGCGCGCGCACGCGCGCCGATCTTCTTTCCCCCCCCCACGGTCCGGGAGGTGCGGGCGGAGCTCGCAACGACCTCCATTTACGCAGGGAGGTGGGCGCTCCGCGCCCCCCGAGCCCTAGTCTGAGATATCTGGGCCCGTACCCATGTCGGGGGGTGGGTGGGAGGAGAGGAAAAGAAAAGAAAAGAAAAAGAAAAGAAAAAGAAAGAGAGAAAAAAAAGAAAGGAAGGAAAAAAAGAAAGGGAGGGGGGGGAAGAAAAAAAAGGGGGGAAAGGAAGAGGGAGGGGAAGAGAAAGACGGAGAAAGAAGAAGAGGGAGGGGGAGGTGAAAAAGGAGAAATAGAGGAAGTGGTACGGAACATGTCATTTTGACAGCATACATCATATTACTCAGGTGTTGTGCAACTACAAAGTTGTGCCTTTTGATGCCGAGCTCGGCCATTCATCTCAGCCCTTGTCAGTCCTCTACAGAACCTTCGTGATTGTGAGTCGTTCGAATCCATCTCGTCTGTCAGCCCGAAAGGCTTCCCGCAGTCCAAGCACGCCCCGTCACACCCAGTCATCGATCCGTCATCGCTTAGTTTTGACCCCTTGCGTCGACAAGTAGTTTGGCCACAGAATCGACAGTGCCTTGCCCCTTTTGTGGTACCCGCGCGCGTCAAAGCGCTGCTCGTGCCCAAGCCCGCGCTCGAACCAGCGTCGCTCGAGGCAGTTGCAATAAGGGGCGGATAGATGACGTTGGAGGATCCGAGGCATCGACTTCTACCTCCGTAAGCCTCCCCAAGACTGGCGGTTTGTGACCGAGTAATGGCTCAGCCGTTAGCACGCTGACATCACGACCGCGGGAGGGGTCGGTAAGCAAAGCTTGAATCACTCTGACGTCGTTCCCAATCATGTTCATTGTGGCTTGAACATTTGCCAGCGACGACCATCTCGATGCCCATGTATTGATGTGCTCTGGCATCTGTGTGAGAATTGCGCTTCAGCTCAACATCACCATTCAGTGTGACACAGACGGGACATACTTTGTAAAAAATGTCTATTCCGTTGGCATACTTGTTCCAAAGCTCGGTAATCTCGAATATCCGAAGATTGAGGAGCTCCCAGTCGTACCTTGCTTGCGAGATATCTGTATAGCGCTCGTTCGCTGGGTGTATGGACATGCAATACAGCGAATCGAGTACCCTGACGTTCCGCTAGCCAGTCGTGGCGAAGCTTGCGATCGGTTGGCAGCCGGCTTTGCATATGCTGTATCGCCGGCGTATTGTTTTGCAGCAAGTTCCATGGCGACCACTTGACGGGCTCCAAACGCAGAGTCCCGCGCTCGATATGATAGGGCTCGATCAAAAAGCGCATTTGCGCTGTTGGCGACTGAACAACAGGTACGATGCCGAATGTTTCGGTGGTGTAGAGCAGCGGGTTGACTATATCTGACACAGTGGTTGAGTGCCGTGGGAGAAATGCCGAGGTCTTGCGCCTCAGACGATGTAATTCCACAGTGGGCCAGAGGTCGTAGTGCCCCACGAATGGTTTTCCGGTACGATTGAACGTCCCAACCTGCGAACACAAGGGATAATGGGTGAGAACGGTTGCCGCTTCTTCGAATCGCGATGGTGGAGTTGGACTGACCGTGAGATTGTGCACTAGCACGTAGTCAGCCAAGCACGCATTGGCATGGCACGGAGAAACACCAGACTTTGGAAACCGTTGGCGAAGGTTCCGGTGGATGCCTCCTTCGAGACTGTTGAAAGAGTCTGAATTGTCGGGCAATGCCGATCCGACCGACGTCGGAATCGAGCGCGACGTGGAGTTGGTCGAGACTGAGGCATCGGATGCGGAAGGTATGGCAGACGAGCCATCTGGAAACGGAGTTTGGGGTGAAGTTTTTGCCGGTGCAAAGTTGAGAGTTGCTTGAGTCTAAGATTAGGAGCCACGGACATGCATTAGTCAGAAGGGATACGGGCGACGGGAGTGTAGCCCGGCTCACAGTGTACACTTTTGCAGGGGGAAACTGTATGGAAGGATGCTGCACGTTTCATTTCTGACGTCAATGCCACATGCCTAACAGGTTTTGACACTCAGATCCCACTGATCTATCGCAAATCGGGCTTTCACAACTGACCTGCATTCGCTGAATCTGCTCGTCTAATATGAGTTGGCGTTGAGGCGCTCGCTCGGCCTCTAGCCTAGCTCGCTCCGCTTCCTTGAGTTGTCTTGCACGTTCATCATCAAGTTCTCTTTCGGTAGCTTGCTGTGCTGCTCTCTCGGACTTGGCTATGGCCGCCTCCTCCGTCTTCCTCGGACGACCCTGAGGCCTGGTCGCCGCGGGCGCCGGGACTAAGCTACGGGGTCGACCTCGTAACACGATGGCTTCTCGCTCGACTGATCAATTGCAGTCGATCCTGTATTCTGTCCATCATTGTGTATTGAAAGCTCATCAAAGCGGCGCTTCGTGGCCTGGAGTTGGCTCGCGGTGTTCGCGCCGTGTAGTGTCGACACAGGGGCCGATCTCGTTCTGGCACGCTGTCGATGCTGTCGTAGCTGAGGTGCCGACGATTTTGTCGTCCGTGTTATCGGCGCTTCGTTTCCGAAAGAAGCGTGACAGCAGTTGCATCGTAGGATATGGCTCGTTGCAGCATGAAGACAAGGGGATGGCCGCGTGCGGCGCGCCTGATTGCGCCAACTAAGTGCGCCAACTCAACTCGGTGCGCCAACTCACGCGCGCTGTGCGCTAACTCAAGTGCGCTTACTCGGGCGCTCGACTGCGCCAATTCATGTGCGCTAACTCAATTGCGCCAACTCAATGTGGCGCGCGCGACTTTAGCGCAAGCGCACCCCCCAGCACCGGTACCGCCCCTGAAGTGGTGAAGTGTCCCGCCCCGCCCAGCGTTCACGCGTTCACGCCTCTCCTCCGCTCCTCTCACTGCTCTCCCGCCTCGGCCACCTCGCCGCTACGCACAGTCGGAAGCAGTCGGCAACCGGCCATTCTCGCCGGCGTGCCACCGCCGACACGCGCAGTTCCTCTCTCGTTATCTCCCTCCACACGACCCTGCACAGCCTGCACAGCCCCGCTCGTCGTTCAAGCATGGTGAACAAACAACGTGCTCGGTCTCCGCCCAGCCCTCCACTCAACAAACCCGTAGGTAGGGCAGTATATACTGCCCACACAGTGAGGCAAGGCACTGGGCAGGCCTGCCCGGGACGCGCGCGAGCGCCAGCCTGAATATTCGAAACCAATATTGAGCTCGGGCCGCCTTGTTTGAGGCGTGCCTGAGGCGGATGCGGGCGGTGTGGGTCAGCGTGGGTCAGCGCGCGAGGCCCAGCGCGCGAGGCCGGGCCCCTTACTCAAATGTTTTGGCCACATTCCACTCAGAGTCGTTGGCTGGGCTGGCGGTGGCATACTCCTTTGTGGCGATTTCGCATCCTCCTTTGCAAGCAGCAGTTCGAGCTGCTCGAGTCGTGTATCCATCGCAACCCGAGTGCCTTGCCGCTGGTGAGTGGATTGATTGTCGAGTTTGGCCGGCACCGTGCACGCGTCTGTCCGTGATGAGGTCGCGAACGAACTCTGATTGACTTCACTGCGTTTCGCATCTCCACTCTCCTCGCCCGTATTCGACTGAACGAAGAGGGCGCCACGTCTCCCTTGACCTACTTCGACTGCCTATCTACTTGCTGTCGACTCGCACGACCGTTGTACGATCTCTCTTGATCAACACTGAGTGCGCTTGGAACTTCCTCACGTGACCGTCATTCCGAGCTCTCGGTTGAACCGACGAGCTCTCGTCTCGACCGATCTCGCCACCAACGCCACCAATTCCGCAATCGACTCACAGTATTTTCAGACCAACGCGACGAAAGGAATGACTCCCAATTCCTCCCCCATTCGTGGCTCGGCTAGCACCGCGCACTCAGTCCCTGTCACCGATTCGAACGCCGATTGCCGCGACGAATTCGAATGTCGAGAGGACGAAGGCGAGCACGCCGAGAGTGAGCATGAAGCAAGCGAGGGTGAGGGCAATGAGCAGGGCATGGGAAGCCTTGCTGCACGACGTGAGTCTCTTGTCCTATCCGTCCTCGGACTCGGGGCAGACCCGGGACTTTGGCGCGAATTTTTACTGACGGTTGCTGCTCGCCACCCGCCGTCTGGCTCTGGCCGAGATTCTAGTTCAAGCGTCGAATAACGCGATCATCGCCAGTTGCACTAGCACATCCAACTTGGCGCCCAAGACAGTCAGCGCATACGAAAAATCGCTCAAATCTTACACCAAATTCATGGCTGAAACGTGGCCCGGCGCTTGCGTTCGACCGATCGACCCAGATATGGTCTTGAATTTTTTGAGCTCCGAGTCCAAGCGACCCGCGCGCAGATCAGGTACGGGTGTCGATCAAGGCGAGGACATTGAAGGCACGACCATTGGTGTTTCGGTGCTGAAAAATGTGAGTATTATATCTCAACTATGGCTTTTGACTGGCCTCTGCACCTAGCGAATTGGGCGTCTATTGATCGCGCCATGCCGGCTTCCCCACCGTTCATAGCATCTCAACGCCCTCGAACATGTAAGCTCGCATGCCTTTCCCTTCGTACCCGCAATGAATCTACTCCCTTGAATAACACATGTTGCTTGCTTTTGACGTGCCTCCAGTACCGTGTAATCGATTCAATTGATCGCACAAGCGTTGCGGCCCGGGGCAAGCTGCGAGATCTTCCCCCGATCGGTAATCTCGAGGCCGGCTGGAAGAAACGCGAGGCCGGTCGAAAGAAGTCCGCCCAGACCAACAAAATCGAAGGAACGGCATCCGACAATGTCACCAAAGAAGAACAACTACAAATTAGTGAACACCTTCTTTGCCAGGGGCCGACCGGTAAGCTGACTGCCGTACACTCGGTGACCCGGTCGCTTCGCAACCGCGCCATGTGGGCAGTCTCGCTCGCCACGCTATTCCGCGGCGACAACACTCGTGCTCTCGCCTTCTCGGATTTGTCAATGCGAGCGCTCGAACGACCGGATCACCCGCCGATCAAGACGCTCTATATCGTGGCCGATTCGGGCAAGACGAACAAGGAAGGTCGTCTCGACTACAAGCCCGTTGCCCGTCATTTCGACCCTCGTATTTGCAATGTCGGCGCGGTCGCCTTCTACATGTGGTTCCGCGATGAGTACACTGGAGGACTCCCATATGGTTCGTTCGAGCCAGATTTCTCTAAAGGCAGTTCGAAATACGGGTATCGAGAATGGTACAACGTCCCCCTTTTCCCGAGCGCATTTAGCGGCGACGCACAGCTGCATCCGATCTCCTACTCGGGTGAGTCGGCACTCTTGGTGCCTGATCGGAGGGCGCTTAGATCGGTCGGTCGCTGACTGAAACCTTTGCTCGTCTTCGCTTATGCCTGCGATGGGGATGGGATCTTCAACTTTGCACATCACACTCCTTGAGGAACGTCGAAACGGCAACGTTGTGACCTAGACGAAGAAGATGGCGTTCTAGTCACACGACTCATCTCAGTCGCATTGCTGGTGCCCAAATGTCGGCGGAGAGAGGCGCGAATGAAGCCGACACGAAGGCTCTTGGAGGCTGGAGCGATGGCACCTTCCGCAGCGTCTACCAACGTGGCGATCCAACCACCTCCTTCATTGCCCTCGCCGGTTTTAATGGAAAGTTTCCCGAGAGGTACTACGTGGCTCGTGATATCGAGGCTGGTATGTCTACTCCTTCATCGAGCTTTTTGGTCTGGCAATATTGACCTCTCCGTCTCGTCGCTTTCCCAGATGTGCCTGACGATCTTCAACGACTTATCTTCCCATGGGTCGAAGCCGCTTTGGCCGAATTCGAGGAGCGCTTTGAGGCCGATGAGCTCTGTCAAGACAAGGCGTTGGTTGGTCACTTGAAGCTGCTCCAATGGTTCAGACTCGTCATCCTTCAAGATGCGGCGTTTTTGATTCAAGCCTTTCCAGATGCACCGATTTTCCAAGCGAGCCTGTTTCAGTCGGACCGATTTCGAACGTGGGCTCCGCATTTTGTGGCCAGTGTGGAGGGGAATGGCCGTGAAGAAGCCGCCCTCAAAGTGGTGTACGGCGGCCTCCTTGATTCCATCGTCGACAGGCTTGGCGCCCAGCAATCCTCGGAGCGCCAGTCTGCAACTGCTCACCTTCGCAGCGATAATCGTCGAATCTTGGAACTTCTCATCGAACAGCATAATCGAGGCGGTCACTTTCACGGTCATGTAAGGAAGCGACGACGACACGAATTTGTCCGCGACTTCGATGACGACGATGACAATTCCGACGACGATCGTCGTGATTTGTCGGATGCGCACATGTCCGCGCCTACAAGTACGTATCTGCTACCTTCTGCGTGCATCAACTGGTGTTCCTACCCAATGCTTACTTGCCTCTCCTTTGTATTACCCTTGTATTAGGATATCGAGATGCTAGTCGGAGGCCGCACCCACCGCAATCGCCTTCGTCAAGCCCAGCCTTAGCTTCGCCCTCATCGTCTCGAGGAGTACCGGCACCCGGGGCCCATTCCCCCGCCTCGCCGTCCCGATCTGTCAGTTTCCGAACCCCGCCTTCCCGATCGACGAGTTTCCGAACCTCGCCAACCCAACCAGCGATCTCTCATACGGCCATGCGCGCAGCTGTCCCACCAGCCGCCGCGGGCAATCGATCGGATCGCATGCGCGTGGGCCAATCGCTGGCGTACCGATTACCGTCTCATCATGCGACCATGGACGCACTCTTGCGACCTCCAGCAGGCGACCAGTTGGAGGATGTTGGCCACCTGCTCGCCGAATACCGACGTGTCAAGGAGAGAAACCCTATGTATGTCGATCCGCGACTCGAAGCGCTGGGCCTCGATGATCTTGCCCGGTTCCCTGGCACGCTCGTAGAATGGAGCACCACCATCACACCCCCCGGATGGCTTCCCGTCGTTAAGTTCAATCCTGCTACAAATGTGGAGGATGTGTATCTCCTTTACGAAACGGGTGTGGCAAAGGATGGGGATCGGCGAAACCCGTCGATGCCTTGGCGCGAAATGGAGCGCCGCTTCGGAACTCGCTGGCGCGGTGCGCCAGGTCAAACCGCACCCGGTGTCGAATGGACTCGCATAAACAGGGTCCTGAAGTTCATCAACGAGGCCGTGGAAGGAGTTCCATCTCGACATGGTACCTTACAGCAACGAAGTGAGCTCGTTGTGGCAAGCATCAAGACGGCGCTTGCCCCCGCGGACTTCGCAAGGTACCGAAAGTTCTACGAGCACATGCAGAAGAAGGACACGCGCGAAGTCAATGGAGCGCAACTCAACAACTACGATGCTCTCAAATTGGCGGTCCGAGTCCAGTACCAATAGTGTATGGTCGAGGTGGGCATATTTACCCCACAACATGCATCGAGGCTGGCACTTGGTTCGCTTCCGTCGGGGGGCATCGGCCCCTCGCCGATCTGTTCATCTGTTCGACCTCATCTCGCCCCGGCCTCCGTTGTTTCTGTTTTTCTGAACCCTCTCTGTCTCTCTTCATCTGTACCCTCTACAGCTGGCTGCACTCTGTCGCATTCCGTCCATCGCTTTTGTTTATTACATGTGCGAACCCTTTTGTCTGTGGCCGACTCGTGATCGGTTCTGTCCTCCCCCCGTTCGCTTCGTTCCCCGCAGCTTCACTTGGTGGCTTCCGGTTCCACTGCCAGAGGCGACCACTTCGGCCCTTTAATTTATCTTCTTTAGCCTTCCTTGCGAATGCATTTTCAGTCACTTTCATTTCGTAAAAATCTTTGCTTGCTCAAGTAAGTCAAAATCAAGCCGGCCTTACAAAACCTCGCGATCTCCGCGAGCTGATTCGGCACCTCATTTTATTTTGGCCGGAACGAAATTGAGCGAGTATCAAATTGAGGAGGTGCATATAATACACTGATTCCTGAGGAGTACCCTAGATACTAGCCCTCGTTACGAACAAAAACCCGTATTCTACTCCATTCCATAGACTACTCCATCTGCATTTCCCATCGCATATCTCGAGAGGAATTCTCGCTCCGGCGCTTTGATCACGGCAGACCGAGTCTGAATAAAATCACACTAGCAGGCTACCTGGCTCGACGTGATCAAATGTATCCAAACGTCGAAAATCCTCAACGTACCTGCTATTTCATGCGTTCATTCGATGCGATCGCGATCTCGGGCTGCTTTTCGCTCTCCACAGTAGTATGGGAACGGATTTTGTCGGGTCGAACGAGTCGAGTCGAGTCTCGCGATCGGACCTGATCGATTGCACGACGTCCTAAGGCTCCTGAGACTGTCGGGGACCTCACGTAGCAAGCATAGCATAGGACAGGTGTACACTTACCTTACGGTAAGAGGAAATGATAGGATTGACAAACATTGAGACGATGAGAGCGGAGAGCGGAGTTGAAGTTGCGTTTCGAGGACGGCACGTGAGAACGGCGATCCCTCGGCCGCGCTCCCTTGTTCCCTTTTCCTACCAGTCCCAGGAGCCGCTGACTCCGTGTTTTCCGGGCCTCCGTGGCCTAGAAATCCTACAACTTTTTGAAGGACTTTTACATTTGAGATTATCCGTTATCCACCTAGTCTTATTTCAAAACTGAATCAAATCTGAATCACCGTGTCTCAGATGCGCCGAAATCCCGTAGCCGAAGCATGAAGCAGCCAGGTTCGCTCAGGAAACAAGCTCAGGCCCTGTCCTTGCGCGCGCACGGTCCCCGTCGACGAGGCCGCGCCGCGGGGCGGAGGGGTTGAAAAGACTCGGACGAGCTCTCTAAAAAGGAAAAGAAAAGCACGTGTAGTCCGTCCGCCAGGTACACACCAGATAAATCTAAAACGATGAGATATTTTATTAGAATAAAAAAGCCAAGGTATAGGAAGTGATAGTGATAGTAAAGGAAGACCGTCAAGCTGGGCGGCTGGGCCGGCTGGGAGGGGGGACGGTGGGGGGGGACGGTGGGGGGAAAGATATTATTTTATTTCAGCATAATATAAAAAAGTAATAGGAAATAGGAAGTGATAGGAAAGGAAGACGAATAAAAATTAAAACAAAGGTAGAGAGGTATAGGGAGTGATAAGGATAGGCAGGAAAGGAAGGAGCCCGGGGGCGCAGAGGAACGGTGGGCGTGGCGCGAACGGTCTGACTATCCGCTGCCTGGGCCTCGAGTGGCGCTGCCCGCTCGCCTGCCCCAGCGTACTATCCGGGATAGGATCAGGGTCGCGCGGGCACTATCCGCGCTGCCCGGGGGGCGGGCGCGGGCAGGGGGCGGCGCTGCCGGCGCGCGCGCGGGGCGCCTGCCGAGCGCTGCCCGGTCGTGCGGGCGCGCTTCCTACCCTTGAGCGTCGCGGCACATCCACTAAACGCATTCCCATTCAACGAACATGCGGCCAAGCAAAAACCGCTTGTATGTAAATGCTCTGCTGCCAGACCCGGTGTGAGTTGCTGACCTGCTGATGGGTGGCTCGTCGGCTCCACGCGCCACTTCTGACCCGCCACAGGCCACCTTGCCTGTGAAGCCAACGTCATGGACCCCTCCTTCACCCGCGCCGTCAGACTCGTGCCCGGATTCATCGGACAGTTCGCAGCGCTCTCATCCTCTCTCGTCGCCAAGTGGGGCGATGCCATCTCGTACTCAGGCCTACTATGCCACGGTCGAAAGGCTTACGTTGCCCGAGCTCGACGAGGATGTCGATCTCTGCTTCATCGAAGACGAGATTGTTCCGCGAGTAGTGATCTGTAGCGCGTCTGACTTGGTGCACTCGGCACTTGGGTTCGACGCAACACAATTCAAACGCCAGGCGCAGGATGCTCTTGCGCGACCCGGACGATCAGAAGTACAAGTCCTGTTCGACAAGGATTGCCGACGCTCGCCGGATCAACGGGTGGCAGATTGGGTCTTACCACTCGCTGACTTTGTGAGTGCCATATCCTGAATGACGACTTTGTCGAAGGCCATATGTCACGACTATGATCACATCCCTCGCTTTGCAACTCGCATCGTCGGCACAGGCATCCGGTGGATCCCATCGGCAGAACAACTTGAAGGTCGCACACGCCGAACGGCAGGCTCGGTTGACCCTCGGAGGCGGCGCCTGCCGCCTCCAACATGTGGAACGACATCACTTTTTAACGTGCTGCGACGAGCTCGGGTCGGGGAACAATGGAACTGGCACGCATAGCATGCTCGTCCCATTGGCTTTCGGTGTCCGTCCGCCAAGCGACCTTTCGACTCTGACCGTTCCCCCTCTCATCAATGTCGTACTCGACCTGGCACGAGATGCGCTCACGCAGCCGGCCCGCATGTATGCACCAGGCTTGGCTATTCGTGACGACACAGCTTACTTCGTCGTTTTGGACCACGAGGGGTGCCGTATTGCGATCATTCCCGATTGCTGGGGCGAGGGCTTCGGCGAGCTCGCTTCGGTGCTCTCCGTCCTGCTTGGACTGGAGGTCTACTCGGCCGGACTGTCCCTCTGTTTCGCTACGCGCATCACCCCAAGACCGGCATCGCTCCCGTCGCTTTCCGTACACTATACCTTCGACCATCCGAGCTTGAAGCAGATGCTCCCCTGGTCGGTCGCACCGTCGAGTTCGTCGCCGAGGAGCCTGTCAAGCTCGTCGACTGTCGAGTCGCAGGGGGCAGCTCCATCTTTGGACGCTGCACGGTCATCTTCGAGCTGACGCGTCCCAGCTTGGTGCAAGGGTCATTGTCGACGTCAGGTCTGTCGCCGTCGTTCGTGCTCAAGATCCAGCACATCAATCAGAAGTCTAAAGGCTGCGAAGCCGATGTCCTGGACAAGATCGTCCAGTGTCGCACTTCCCACGCCCCCTCGGCTTCGTCGCTGCTCATCGAACGACACGTCCCGTTACCCGAGAAGGCCACGTCGCTCGGTCTACATCGATCACAAATGGACGACAGCGCCTTGCCCGTACTCATGGACCCGGTCGATCCTGAACGACGCCTGCGAGAGTCGTGTCGGAGTACACTCGACTTGCTGATCGTGCGCAATCCTACGCCGCTACCGATCCGCGTCGACACTGGCCGCGGTCCTCAGCACAAACTCTCCCAGGCCTGCGAGGTCTTTGACCAGCTCCTCACGCTTCTGCCCGCGCTCTGGGATCTCGGCATCCACCATCGTGATTTGTCCCTCGGCAACGTCCTTCACTACCAAGGCCATCTTGTTCTGGTCGACTGGGACACAGGCATCGTTGCGCAACCGGGTACACGCGTCCCTATCGCTGCCGACGTCGGCGGCTCGTTCAGGATCACCGATGCCACCGCTTCCCAGGAGGTCTTAAATTACCCGAGGGGTTTGGTGAACGGTTGCTACAAGGTCCCCCCGCATGCCCTTCGCCACGACTTCGAGTCCTCCGTCTATTGGTTCCTCCACGTTCTGGACTGGTGAATCGGTGAATCGGTCTCGGCCGAGTTGTGGGAGGGACTACAACTCCGCCCACTGTCGAACGAAGCGACCTTACCCCTCGCTCGCGCCCGCCTGGAGCTCTGGGAGGGTGGGTACTGTCCCGAAGTACGCCAAGCGTTTCTCGAGGATCTGGCAAATGTGGATAGTGGGCTCCACGATTTGGTCAAATTCATGACGTGCGCTCATCCGGGCAGCCTCCCCCCGTTCGCCACCGGTGACAGGCGGCACCACCGCTGTGTCAAGCAGAAGATGGTGCAGGTGCAGGCCGAGTTGCGACGCATGCTGGAGGGGGCGCAGCAGCCTGATTATGGTGGTGTTCTGGGTCGTTATCACAGGTTACTGAAACTGCAGTAGTATATAGGTTTTCATTGCCCCCAATTGAATTCCTATTCCATCGGCACAAGCTGCGTAGCCCCTGTTTCCATTGGGACCACGCAGTCAAATCACGTCTGCCATCTCTGCCTTCCCCAAATTGAAGAGTCGAAGCGGTTATCTGTACTAACAGCGAATCAAGGCATAGCTGTGGGGCAGCCGAGCGCACTCTACGAATAGATCGTGCTCCGGGTCTCGCCGCTCGGACTGTTGGACTCGGATGCCGAAGATCGAGCTTGGTCCTGCTCTGTCCTGCTTGGTCACTCTCGGCAGCTCCGCCGTCCTCTGCCGTGCTCTGGTGATCGCGCGACAAACGCTCATCGTCGAGCGATCAACCCTCTCAGTTGGTCACCCATTGGTGCCTATGCGTAAATCAAGATAGAGACCCAAAGGGCAGCGCGCTGACTCTCGCGCTGCTCGTGCTCGAGTGTGATAAACTTGAAGTAACCTTCTTGCTTAGCGGCAACCGGCGGATCGGCGACGCGGGGAGTTGGTAAAACCTCCTGTGCGAGTTCCTGGTGAGTTGGGCGTTGTAAGTCGGGGTCGGGTGGGTCCCAGCGCTCCATGGAAAGATCCATTCCCCCTAGGTCTTCGTACTCGGCCTGCTGAGCAAGAGGGAAGTCCCTGAGATAATCCTCGTTGAAATCATCGTAGGAGAAGTTCAGGTCATTGGCGAAGACTGAGGTCGAGGCGACAGGGACGCGTTGGTTCGTGCTCGTTTCGACGTTTGACGTTGCAGATGTGGTGGGAGTGGCATCCATATCTGTCTTGGCCTTCCTCGGCCTCTTACGTCCTCCTTTATCGACGATCGTACCTCCGAAAGTGACAAGGTACAGCGGCATCGTGGCGTATTGATTCGGGCAATCGGGATGGTCGAGGTAGTCCGAAGGCTTGATCCGCGGAAAGCGTGGTTTAAGTCGCGAGGGGCGGCCCATGGTGACTGAGCGGAATGAATACGAGAACACAAGTGTAGTAGCTCAGCAGCAACGAGCTCCGGGTGGGTTAAGTCTGCGACGATCCAGGTAGTACGTCCTGCAGGAAGCAGCGGCGGCCGCCTGCATGCACGCGCGACAGATTCCTTGCGTGCCAATTTGACGTGTTCCTCATCTTACAACGCGTCAAGCACGTGACTGGACACCCGCCCATGAGCACGAGCCCCGGCCTCAGGCGCTCAGGCGCTTAGAGTCTTAACATTTAAAAAATTACGTGTGGTTACTGATTCAACTCGAAATCAATCTTTGCTTCTTATTATCTCTCATGTCGTCACATGATCAATGTAGTGGTCTTAACGGACTTGGAAGAGGTGTACGGGCCTGTCCCGGCGCCGAGTTGCTACCGTCGGTAGCAGTGTTGCTACCGGGCCCAGGTCGCCTATTTGCATAAGGTTTTCTGGCCGCGCGGCGGCGCTACTAAGACTGGTTACTTTTTATCTGCCTGAGGTGAATTGCAGTGCCTAATTATAATCAGGACGCCCGGCGCTCGGGCCAAGCCGTCTCAGGCGAGGCGTCTTCAAAAAAAAAAAAAACGTCGTCGGGGCCCGAGCTCCGAAGAAGCCAGCGACGCGTCAACGGCAGAGACGGCGCGCCAGGCCCGTCGGTTGGCACGTCTGCTCTTGCGACCCCCGCCCAAGCCGCCACGACCCAACTGCCCAGCTCGTCGCGCTGGCCAGTCAACTTTAACGCCACTCGACCGGGACGAACCGGTCGTGCACGTGAGGCCGTAGGCCTACCAGGCATGTCGGACATCAGCGTTGCTACGACACAATCGAGCCCGATGAAGTCGAGCCCCTCAGTGTCGATGACGGCCACGGCGGAAGCGAGGGAGCACCAGCTCTTCGCCCATATGGGCAAACCTCGACAGTCAAAGGCGATGGACACATATTTTTTTGACACGCCTTCCACCTACGAAGCCAAGATCCCCAAACCGACGAAGAAACTGGGGACGGAGGCTGCGATGACAGAGATCGCTAAAGCGATCAAGGATGTGGTGAGTGCCCGCCCCGGTGCTATCGCTTGGCTTCGACCGCACGAGTATGACTGACCACTGTCTCCCGATCATTGATGCACCTGGGTGTAGACTGGTGATCGACGTCTGGTCGGATGCGGCAACTCGGGTAGCCCCATCAAGCTGGCGCCCGATCGCGGGGAGCAGGAGAACACGCCCGACGCCGTCATCCTCACGCATGCGGCGGTGGCCGCTGCCCCCGATCTTCCGTTCGTTTGGGCGCAGTCAGAGCACCCAACGTCGATGGAAGGCACACCCTCGTCGCCTCAACGCGCATACTCGCAGATTGCAGTGGCGATTGAGGTGAAGAAGAGCGACAAGAGGAGCGCAGAAGCGCGTAACCAAGTGATCAGGCGGCTACACATGATCTGCACGACCGCGCTCCGCGCCCACGCGATCGGGGTCACCCTTTGCGGGGACGTGCTCCAAGTCTACCTCGTCAACGCGTGTGGGGTGTTCACGACGAGCGCCCGCGAGTGCGGTCAGGGAGCCGTGCTGCTCCGGCGCGTGCTGTCACACCTCATCGAACTCGACGACAACGAGCTCGGGATGCTGGCCTCGACGAACGAGGTCGACGACGGTTTCGGCAGTTTTGTCGTCTCGGACAAGTTTCTCCCACCCCGCGCCCACGACTTCGAGTCCGAGCTCGGCGATATCTCAGATCTCGAGATCCAGGAGCTCCTCTTCCGTCGCCGAAGCTGCCTGGGTCGCGCCACCTCCGCTTTCCGCGTCACCGCGCGACACGCGCCTGTCGACCGCACGTCGATCACCTTGCCTACACCTGCCACCGAGTACGCCATGACAGTCGCATGGGTTGAGCAATCCCGCCTCGACGATGCGATTGCCCTACGTCGCAACATGCACGCTGCGTCGCGTATCGACACCGAGGGTTTAAGCCTTAGCGCCGGCATCTACCGGGACGACTTCCGCACGCTTCCAACTTTCCTTGGTGATGATGAAAGCTTCGATGATATCGGGCCCCGGGCACTGGAGGTGGTCTTCCACCGACAGTGTTATCGGCCCCTTAACACGGCGACCACGACCAGGGAACTCGCCCAGGCCGTACTTGGAGTCGTCAAAGGTGAGCACAGGGATCAACTGGGCGGCGTTGCGTTTGCGCTCCCTAGCCGACACGCCCCTTCCCACGACATTGCAGGACACCGAAACCTCTACAGGCTGGGGTACATCCACCGGGATATCTCGTACGGTAACGCCGTCATCGACCGCGACGGTGTCGGCGCCCTCATCGATTATCACCTCGCCGTCCCGCATGATCGACTTTGCACCGAGCTGCACCACAGAATACGATCCGTGCGTCCTCCCCTCTGTATGTTCCCCCAAATGAACTTTCTGACCAGCACTAACCTTTGGACTATACGACGTCTGACAGGGCACCTGGCCCTACCTCGCCTGCTCGATCCTCGCCCAACCGAATGAGCGGCTCGGTGTTGTCCACGAACGATGGCACGACATCGAGTCGCTTTTCTACGTCGTGATGGAAGTTTCGTTCCGCGAGCCTTACCAGGGCAACAATGAAGAGCTTGTCATGACGCCAAAGGGTCAGATTATCTGGGAGGACTGGAACCAACGATTTGCGCACAGAGTCTATAACTCCAAAGTTGTGCTTCGCATGGACCATTCTTACGAATCTCTACTCGAAGGCTGCGCACATCGATGGACCAATATTCAGCTACTTTTTGACATCTTGAGACGGAATTGCGGCCTCGACAGCCGGTTCCTTGGTTCCAAGGTGGCTATGGAAGAAGTTCAACTGAGGGAGTTGTGGGGTCCGTCCAAGGCGATGTCGCACGAGTCCATCATCTCGGACATTGAGCAGCTGCTTCCCTTGCTCTGAAGTGACCACCTTTGCGCTGGGCCTAAATATAGTTGCTCGTTGTTAGTTCCGATCATTGCAATAGATACCCCAGGTCAAATTCCGTCCGTTCCAGTATAATTCCAGGCTGGAAATAGGACTGCGCCAGCGGTGCCTTCATTCGGCTCGACTGCGCAGAGTTTCTGGCCCAAGTCGTAATCTGGGAGGGCGCTTACATCATTCACGTTTCGTTCATAGGAGTGTTGTTTTTTGGAAATGTATCAGGTGTATTGTCCTGTCCCATGTAACAAAATGCGTAGCCTTGAGCCAACCAAATGAATACCAAAGCCCCGCATCAGAATCCTGGGTTGCGTTTGGGATCACATTGAAGCGGACTTTGGGATCACATCCGAGGTCATTCTTGTACCGTTCATAGGGACTTTGGTACCACATAGTGTAGACGCCTGTAGAGGCCAAGCGGGGAAGAACCTCGATGTGAGCCCAGAGTGACGAGTTATTAGCGCGGTTATGTCCGGGTGCATGCGCAGCACTTGCACGCCGGGGCGACGGGGCAATCCTTACGGACGTGAGCCGCCGAATGGGAATCTCGTTTCGGATCCGATCTCGGTTCAGGGCTCTGGGCTCAGGCTCAGCCCACAAAGCCGCGCGCCTCTCTCCCTGAGCGCGGGCACGTCGCGTGAACGAGATTCGTAGTTCCGCCAACATTTGGTGAACCCCAAAAAGTCCCAAGTGGAGCCAAGTGTGCTCAGCTGGGCTCAGGCGCGTGACGCTCACGGGCTCTCACGGGCGCCCAGCGTCGCTGAGCCATCGGGCGTCTGCCTCTGATCAACAACTCGCCGCTTCCCCGACCCAAACCTTTCCGCGACCGCAGCAAGCATCAGTTATCTCGCGCTTCTGAACCAGATCTCAGTCGGCTTCATATCGTCGTGCCTCCCACCACCCGACTTGCATCGCAGGCCCGCTCCCGCGACCAACACACGATCAACGTTGACGCCGACTGCACGCCTGCCGACGCCAGGGCCACCGACGCGGCGCCTCTGCAGTGCATAGTGGACGTCACGTTCGACGTTGAGAAGCATATCTCCAAGCGACTTGAGCAAGTGTCGCTCGTCCCTGATGCCCATGAGCGGTCCGGGCTTGCAGGAGCGTTTTCAAATGCCGACCACCCCAGACAAGTAAGTCTGTCCGTCCTCACCTTCTTTGGGTCACTTTGGCGACTTTTCAATCCCGCCTTGTCGCTCGAACCAGACGTTGACCCTTCTTGCTCGTTTGCTGTGGGCAGGGTTCCGGCCAAGGAAACGATGCGGGAGCGAAAGCGGCGCCGCCTCGCCGCCAAACACGCCAAGGAAACAACCGTGGTGCACACCGCAGGGGGGACTTTCAAAGCAACCATGGCCAAAGCGACTCGTTCCGGATGGCAAGGGCACGCCCTTCCACTGGCGCAACCCTGGTCCGACTCGGTAATGGCGTCATTGCCGCGCTTCCCGTCGCGCTTGCCAGATGTCGGAACCTTCGCCGATCTCAGGCACTTGGAACAGGTGTCTTACAATGTGTGAGTTGCCGCGGATTAGAGTACAGCTCGAGAAGAAGTCTTGGGTGCAGAGACCCCTTGCTGATGGCTCGATGTCATTTTGTCTTCTCGCGCAGTGGTGCTGGGCGAGTGCTCTTCAAAGAACGATCCTACGTCCTTGCGGTCAGGTCCAGCAAGGCAGGCTCGAGTCTCTTGGATCTTTGGCAAGCATACTTACCTGCTACATGCCAGGAGCTACAAGCCTCCTTCAACGCTGGGTCTCAGCTGAGGGTCGGCGATCATCGTGGAGCCCATTACTCCGCGCTGATGGGAATCAATCTCGCCTACAAGGCAGACGATGCAAGTGGATTCCATTGTCCACTTGGCTTTTGACCGTCCCAGTGTACTGAACGCAATGATCTCCCTACGCACCAGGTGCCTGACTGGTGCCACTTGACACTCCGATCCCAAAGCAAAGCAAGGGTGGAGCAATCTTCCGCGGTGGTCGGCTCGGCCGAGGTCCAGCGTCTTGCGTGAGTCGGCGCCTGCGCTTGAACGTTGAGCTCGCGCGTGGATTGGTCTGACTTTTCTCAAGGTCCTAAACTACAGGCGGTGGTGCTCCAGCGTGGTGAGGGAGGCGTTTCCCCGCATTGCAGAGCGCTACGAGCAAGCCTATGCCCGAGCCCCTGGACTTTGCGGACGACGAGGCGAGCCAGCACCTTTCGGTTTGTTCAGGATGATGTCGCTCAACTACAGTGGTACGGCGGCCGGAGTGGCGCTGAAACCGCACGTTGATCGGCATCACACCGCAGGGCGTGTGTGCGTGGTCTTCCCTTTTGGTGCGTGGATCAAGCTCGCTTCGTCTCGGCGACCCATGAATCGAGGACTTATCGCAGCAGTGCCTCGCTTCTGCGGCTGCAGGCGAGTTCGACTCTTCAACGCAATCCTGGCTAGTGCTGTACGAGCTTGGTGTCATCGTCGAGGTACCCGCCGGCTGCTGCATCGCCTTCCCTTCCGCACTCGTCACGCATGGGAACGTCCATCTCGACGTTTTCTTGACGGACGGCGGCGCGCCAAAGTGCGGAGAAACGTATTCAACACGTGGGTCTGTAGTGTTCTGGACGCCCAGTCGTGTGATCTCTTGGCTTGAATTGGGTGGAAAACCTCGAGGTGCGGTGGGGCCACTCCTCAACGTAGATCGCCATGACAAGCGGGACTTGTTCAGGGAGGCGGCCCCCGAGGCTGCTCCGGGACTCAAGAACCCTCTCAGCTGATTTTCATCTGTTGGCCACTCTCCTAAATAATACTGAAGGTGAAGGTGAACTTGGCGTATTGCAAACCTTTATTTTCTAATCCAAGAGTGGCAAAACCGAGACAGAATCATGCAAAATCACGGGCTGAGAGAGGGAACAACGAGAGAGAAAGAGAAAAGAGGCATTGAGAGATGTAGAGGAGGCTGAAGCAAGAAACATCCAAGAGATTGATGTCTTCTACCAGCCAAGTTCATGGAGGTCGTGGAGCAGCCCGCCAGCACCGATGACGAGATTGAAGGAGCGACAGCGAGGATCCGGCTTGACCCAGTCGGCAGCCTTGCACGCGCTGCAGAACGCCCGGATCGGGTTCGGATGATTAAGAGGTGGAGGGTCTTAGAGGCACAAACACAAGATGTGGGTGTGAGCCGCCATCTTGGCCACCCCGGTGAAGGCGAGGACAAGGTCGGTCTCGGCCATGTCCTGGAGCGGTTAATTGGATTCGTTCACAAGATCTCCTTGGTCGTAAGTGCTGGTGGCAACTGCGGCGGAGAAGACGCCGAGACAGTTCTCATACACGATCCAGGTTTCAGATTAGAACGCCATAGGCAAGATGCACTTACCGGTGAAAAGAGGTCACCGCCTTGCTCGACCCCGACGGGACCCAAGGGAGACGGACAGCTCAAGGGTCCAGAACCCAACTGGAAGATGACAAAAAGGTACAGAGGTACGTAAGCACCACTTAGGGTGAAGGTACGAAACAGCCGAATGCAAGACTGACCTGATCCATCGAGGAAGGTGACCCGGAGACTCGGCGCCTCTGGGGCGAGATGGCGTGTGTCGTCGCTTCCAGAGGCATACACTTGGCCACGACGGAAGAGGCGGAGGGTTGGACCTGAGAACCAGACAAGGGGATTCAACGGTAGCTTGAGGACACGGAGGGGTCACGCGATGCCATCCCGGATGAGTCAACGCCCCGAGCGACCCGCCGACTTGAAGAGCAGAAGGCGCCCCGAGCTGAGAGACTCAGTTGTTGCACAAGTCGGTGTTGAGCATCGAACAGCTGACACAACGCGTGAGGTCATCGAGATAGGTACTAAGCTGCTCAAGACGACAGCTGGTGGTATCAACGAAGTCGCCAAGCGCCGCGGCGTCGACATCGGATCGGTCGCGGGCGCATCTCTTGAGGACCCATGCATCGTGGACGTAGATGTCCTTGGAAAGACGTCCGTCGCGACTGGCTCGCCCCCGCATCTGTTCACAAACGGAGAGTCCACCCGGGTCGCCAACGATGATCACCGTCGAGATGTCCGATCAATCGACCCCCTGAGCGGCTGCCTTGATGGCCACAAGAATGTGCATGTTTTTTGCAAGGAACTCCTTCAAAGTGGCATCGAACTCGGCCCGTAGCTCGGGTGCCCTAGTAGCGCTGAGAAGCATCAAGAGAAAGCAAGAATCAGGGATCTGTTGAGACGAAATCACGAGCTCCGGGTGTGAATCTCACCTTGGCACAAAAGTCCCGGCGCCGCAGTTCGGCGACGATCTGGTCGCCCTCGGCCTTGGCGTCGACAAAGATGATCATGGCGGAGCCGAGTCTGGGAGCTTCGGTCTTGACGATGGCGATGACCTCCAGAACGGTGGTGGGTAAGTCCGTTGCGACCTGAGGAATTCGCCACACGCAGCGAATGTCGATGAGGGGCCCCACACGCAGCGTCGAAGGAGCTCGAAAGATCCCCATGGACAAAATCCTGATGGCCAATCACGTGCGGAGCAGAAGACCCGCTCAAGAAGATGATTGGCAAGGCCAAGAACTTGCCGAGAAAAGACAGTCGAAGGAGCGCAGCGCGCCACTTGGAATCCTCGGCGATCATGTGCACCTCCGACTCGTCGGCGATGATGCGATCGATCAAATCGTCCGCGGCTTTGCGCGACAAGAAGCAATGTACAGGCTCGGTCGCCAACTGCTCAACACCAAGGACGAGGATGTTGGGCATCACGGGGGACGGGTTTGAAACAAATAAATCAAAGTCTCAGGCGATGGTCTGGAGCACCGGGTGCCGCTCGTTCATGCGGCTAACAAAGTTGAGCTTGAACGCAAGAGTCAGACAGATGACGAGGACCGTCTTGGCGTACAACCGCGAGGCCAGTAGGGCCGGCGTGGCGATACAAGAGGACTGGCCGGCGCGAGCGGGGAGAACGATCAACAAGGGGAGGTAGTCCAAGTCATCCGCCGAGCTGCACGCGAGTTCGACCGCGCTCGCCAGGATGGGGGTCGCCCCTGAAAAGTCGATCACGCCCGAAGAGGACTCCCGCCGCCCGAATCACACGCAGGCAAGGTCCGATCGAGCGACCAACGGCCGACCAGTTGAAGTCCTGTCCGCGGGCCACGGAGGTGAGCGGAGGCATGACGAGGTGAAAAGCAGAGTTGTCCGAAACGGAGGGTTCCACATCTGGAGCTGGTGGGGGCGGAGGGAGGCCGTCGGACTTGAGACCGCCAGAGCTGCCCGGGATCGATACCGAAGAGTTGACGATGACGTGCGCACACTCGGTTGCTACCCGCCATCTTCTCCAGGCCCAACGGGCCAAAATGACCGTTGCCCGCGCCGTACTTTGGATGTTGAGCCGCGCTGTGACCCATCATGGACGCCTCCGCAATCTCCTCGGCATGTTCAGGATTAACAACTCGACTCCGGCACCGCGGTGAACAAAGACCACGAGGTGGCGAATTGTCGACGGCTTGATGGGGAATCCAAGAATCGAT
Organism: Microbotryum saponariae; assembly: GCA_900102585.1. Classification (NCBI taxonomy): domain Eukaryota; kingdom Fungi; phylum Basidiomycota; class Microbotryomycetes; order Microbotryales; family Microbotryaceae; genus Microbotryum; species Microbotryum saponariae. Next base: position 4,672 of record FMWQ01000062.1, on the reverse strand, counting down.
CAAGTCAAGTCCCTGAACGCAGACAAGATCTCCTCCGCCTAGACAACTTTGCCGTTCTTATGCCAAATGTAAGGTGTGTATGATTCGAGACCAAGACGTTGAGACAGGAGTTGTTCCATCGGCAGATCGACATGCAAGTTGATCCAGAAAACGTGAGGGCCATCTTGGGCACATACCAGATGGTCTGCATGTTCGCCGCTGGACTCGAACCGGTGTAGTTCATTCCTAGACAAAGCGCTCGGTGAGGTGTTCGTCGGCGGGAAGTTCGGGAAGGTCGGCGATCGAGTCATGTTCCAACAGTGAAGCCAAGGCCCGACCGGCGCGATCCTCCGCGCCCTTACCTAGGGTCTTCAGGTCCTCGTACGTCATGGTCTGGCTGTCAAATCGAAAGCGTTGGCCAGGAGATTCGTTGGTATCGAGCTGGATGGGAGGGATGCCATAGCTATCCCGGCACTCCTTGCCACACGCGAGCAAAAAGGAGCAATATCCCGAACGACGAACGTGACTTGTCGTGCAGGAACAATTGGCGCAAGTCGTCAAAGTTTGACGATGGCGTAGTCCGAGCGAGGACGAGTCAATCGCGAACAGTGAGTGGTCCTTGGCAGGCCGCTTCAAAGAGCGTCGTTCTGAATCGGGAAACCAATGCACCACACAAAGAAAGGTGAGTTGTGGAGAACGAATGCGTGGCGTAAGGACACAAGGGAAAGCGGCTCACTCCAAGCGGCAGAGATAGTACTCGGCCGTACAAAGGACATGGACGGTGTGCGCGATCGCTTGCGAGAAGCTGCTTGGTTTAGTGCCCTTGTGCGTGACGCCCATCGTAACCGACAGCGCTCGATAGAGGTACGAATCAAGAGCGTCGTGGTCGGTGCGCTGTCGAATGAGCGCATCGAGGAGCATGGGGACGGCGATAGTGAACAGACCGTCGGGGGGCGGTCGGGCTGCAAGCATGAGGCTCAGCGCCAAACGAACGATGACATCGACACGCTCGCCCAACACCGGCAGGGGAACAGCAGTGGTGAGGTTCGGATCGCTGGCAACCATGAGACAAGTCGGGGGATCTCGCTCGTGATTGAATGGTGACTTGGTGACTTGAGCCAGCCGATTTGGTCAAAGCGGTCGAGAACGGCAAGGAGATGGGCCACAGCGCCGTCACAGCGCCGTCGTAAGCCTCGGGCGGCATGGACGTTTTGGACTGACAGGATTTTGGAGCGGGGCTATGGGTTTCATTTCGTTGGTTCGAGGCCACGCGTTTTGATACATGGGACAGGACAGCAAACCTGATACATTTCCAAAAACAACACTCCTATGAGCAAAACGTGAATGATGTAAGGGCCCTCCCAGATTACGACTTGGGCCAGAAACTCTGCGCAGTCGAGCCGAATGAAGGCACCGCTGGCGCAGTCCTATTTCCAGCCTGGAATTATACTGGAACGGACGGAAATTGACCTGGGGTATCTATTGCAATGATCGGTACTAACAACGAGCAACCATATTTAGGCCCAGCGCAAAGGTGGTCACTTCAGAGCAAGGGAAGCAGCTGCTCAATGTCCGAGATGATGGACTCGTGGGACATCGTCCCGGACGGACCCCACAACTCCCCCAGCTTGGCCTCTTCCGCAGCCAACTTGAAATTATTGAACTGGTTATCAAGACCACAATGGTGTCGCAAGATATCGACCAGTTGCTTGATGTTCGTCCATCGATGTGCGCAGCCTTCGAGTACAGATTCGTAAGGTTCGTCCTTGCGAAGCCTATCTTTGATACCATAGACTAGGTGCGCTTCTGGCCGATTCCAGTCCCGCCAGATGGTTTCACCCTTTGGCGTCATGACAAGCTCTTCATTGTTGCCCTGGTAAGGCTCGCGGAACGAAACTTCCATCACGACGTAGAAAAGCGACTCGATGTCGTGCCATCGTTCGTGGACAACACCGAGCCGCTCATTCGGTTGGGCGAGGATCGAGCAGGCGAGGTAGGGCCAGGTGCCCTGTCAGACGTCGTATAGTCCAAAGGTTAGTGCTGGTCAGAAAGTTCATTTGGGGGAACATACAGAGGGGAGGACGCACGGATCGTATTCTGTGGTGCAGCTCGGTGCAAAGTCGATCATGCGGGACGGCGAGGTGATAATCGATGAGGGCGCCGACACCGTCGCGGTCGATGACGGCGTTACCGTACGAGATATCCCGGTGGATATACCCCAGCTTGTAGAGGTTTCGGTGTCCTGCATTGTCATGGGAAGGGGCGTGTCGGCTAGGGAGCGCAAACGCAACGCCGCCCAGTTGATCCCTGTGCTCACCTTTGACGACTCCAAGTACGGCCTGGGCGAGTTCCCTGGTCGTGGTCGCCGTGTTAAGGGGCCGATAACACTGTCGGTGGAAGACCACCTCCAGTGCCCGGGGCCCGATATCATCGAAGCTTTCATCATCACCAAGGAAAGTTGGAAGCGTGCGGAAGTCGTCCCGGTAGATGCCGGCGCTAAGGCTTAAACCCTCGGTGTCGATACGCGACGCAGCGTGCATGTTGCGACGTAGGGCAATCGCATCGTCGAGGCGGGATTGCTCAACCCATGCGACTGTCATGGCGTACTCGGTGGCAGGTGTAGGCAAGGTGATCGACGTGCGGTCGACAGGCGCGTGTCGCGCGGTGACGCGGAAAGCGGAGGTGGCGCGACCCAGGCAGCTTCGGCGACGGAAGAGGAGCTCCTGGATCTCGAGATCTGAGATATCGCCGAGCTCGGACTCGAAGTCGTGGGCGCGGGGTGGGAGAAACTTGTCCGAGACGACAAAACTGCCGAAACCGTCGTCGACCTCGTTCGTCGAGGCCAGCATCCCGAGCTCGTTGTCGTCGAGTTCGATGAGGTGTGACAGCACGCGCCGGAGCAGCACGGCTCCCTGACCGCACTCGCGGGCGCTCGTCGTGAACACCCCACACGCGTTGACGAGGTAGACTTGGAGCACGTCCCCGCAAAGGGTGACCCCGATCGCGTGGGCCGGAGCGCGGTCGTGCAGATCATGTGTAGCCGCCTGATCACTTGGTTACGCGCTTCTGCGCTCCTCTTGTCGCTCTTCTTCACCTCAATCGCCACTGCAATCTGCGAGTATGCGCGTTGAGGCGACGAGGGTGTGCCTTCCATCGACGTTGGGTGCTCTGACTGCGCCCAAACGAACGGAAGATCGGGGGCAGCGGCCACCGCCGCATGCGTGAGGATGACGGCGTCGGGCGTGTTCTCCTGCTCCCCGCGATCGGGCGCCAGCTTGATGGGGCTACCCGAGTTGCCGCATCCGACCAGACGTCGATCACCAGTCTACACCAGGTGCATCAATGATCGGAGACAGTGGTCAGTCATACTCGTGCGGTCGAAGCCAAGCGATAGCACCGGGGCGGGCACTCACCACATCCTTGATCGCTTTAGCGATCTCTGTCATCGCAGCCTCCGTCCCCAGTTTCTTCGTCGGTTTGGGGATCTTGGCTTCGTAGGTGGAAGGCGTGTCAAAAAATATGTGTCCATCGCCTTTGACTGTCGAGGTTTGCCCATATGGGCGAAGAGCTGGTGCTCCCTCGCTTCCGCCGTGGCCGTCATCGACACTGAGGGGCTCGACTTCATCGGGCTCGATTGTGTCGTAGCAACGCTGATGTCCGACATGCCTGGTAGGCCTACGGCCTCACGTGCACGACCGGTTCGTCCCGGTCGAGTGGCGTTAAAGTTGACTGGCCAGCGCGACGAGCTGGGCAGTTGGGTTCGTGGCGGCTTGGGCGGGGGTCGCAAGAGCAGACGTGCCAACCGACGGGCCTGGCGCGCCGTCTCTGGCGTTGACGCGCTCCGAAATGGGTTCCCATTTCGGGCTTCGGGTATCGCTGGAGCTGAGGCACCGCAGACTTGAGGACTTGTAGACGTAGATAAGTTTATTGTAAATCTGTCCCGATCCCAACTGGTGTGTACATGCTTAATCTGTGCTAATATGGCATTGTGCTTTGAGTATACTCAATTACACTAGTTGTTGTGGCCTTGACGACTTTGGCGCGCGCGGTCCACTGCCCCTAGTCCTTGGGCCAGAACAAATGTTCAGACATGTCCGTCCACTTGATTTTAGGTACACATCTAGATCCGAACAATTATATGAGTAGAATCACTTTGAATCTGCAAGGAGAACATGATTTTAGATGGGATAGCGAGTATGATAGCCTCATGATGATTCGAAATTGTCATGTCCGTCCACTTGTCGATCGCGATTGTGGACTTGGCGTGGCGGGACAGACATGACTGGGAGGTGTCTGCACACAGCCAACCCACGCCTTCGCTCGCTCCCACGTGGTCTGTGACAGAGGACAAGTGGCTGTATAGATTAAACCTTGTTAATCCATCATTACATCAAAGAATTCCTAGAGATTATCCTCGAGCGGGATTTTGCAAGTCAAGTGCCTTGTATAGTACTAGAAAACCATACCGTGGCAGGGGACGCCGATCGAGTGTTTTCGGCTTCGCCGACAGTGCTAACGGAGCCAAGTTTCTCTGGGCACTATCACTCTATCCCTGTACTAGTTCAAACGAAGAAAGAACCTTTTCACCGACCAAGAGTCATCAGATCAACGTCACAGAGCATTGCGATCATTGTTGAACTTGTTCGAACTTGTCCGCAGAGGACTCGAAATCTCGACCGCCAGAGCTTCTAAG